>CM030359.1:85857913-87057913 GCA_017893485.1 Hemerocallis citrina
TCTCAAGATTCGCACTGGATCTCCCCCAACGGCTCAGATCATGCCACCTAGCTCAGATCTAAAATCCGAGGATCCGAACTACCGAGCATTAAAATGGCAGAAAACATCCCCTCATGATTCGTGCTGGATCTCCATCAATGCCTCAGATCGGGCCATGGAGCTCGGATCTAATATCCGATGATCCCAACTACCCAGTGCGAAAATGGAGAAAACATCGCCTGATGATTCGTGTTGGATCTCCATCAACGGCTTAGATCACGCCACGTAGCTCGGATCTAAAATCCGAGGTTTCGAACTACCGAGCGTGAAAATGGCGAAAAACATCACCTCATGATTTGTGCTGGATCTGCATGAACGGCTCAGATCACGCCATGTATCTCCGATCTAAAATCTGAGGATCCGAACTGCTGAGCATGAAAATGGCGGAAAACATCACCTCATGATTCGCGGCGGATCTCCATCAACGGCACAGATCACGCCAAGTAGTTTGGATCTAAAATCCGAGGATCCGAACTACTGAGCGCGAAAATGGCAAAAAACATTGCTTCATGATTCGCTCTGGATCTCCATCAACGGCTCAGATCACACCATGTAGCTCGAATCTAAAATCCGGTGATCCGAACTACTAAGCATGAAAATGGCAAAAAAACACGCCTCATGATTTGCACTGGATCTCCATGAACGGCTCAGATCATGCCACGTATCTCCGATTTAAAATCTGAGGATCCGAACTACTGAGCGTGAAAATTGCGAAAAACATCACCTCACGATTTGCGGCGGATCACCATCAACGGCTCAGATCACGCCAAGTAGTTCGGATCTAAAATCCGAGGATCCGAAATACCAAGCGTGAAAATGGCAAAAAACATTGCCTCATGATTCGCGCTGGATCTCCATCAACGGCTCAGATCAGTGCACATAGCTCGGATCTAAAATTCGTGGATCCGAACTACCGAGCATGAAAATGGAGAAAAACTTGGCCTTTTGATTAGCGCTGGATCTCCATCAACGGCTCAGATAACGCTAGGTAGCTCGAATCTAAAACCTGAGAATCCGAACAATCGAGCGGGAAAATGACGAAAAACATCGTCTCAAGATTCGCGCTGGATCTCCTTGAACGGCTCAGATCACGCCACGTATCTCCGATCGAATATCTGAGGATCCAAACTACCTTGCGTGAAAATGGCAAAAAACATCACCTCATGATTCGCGGCGGATCTCCATCAACGGCTCAGATCACGCCAGGTTGTTCAGATCTAAAATCCAAGGATCCGAACTACCGAGCGTGAAAATGGCAAAAAACATCGCCTCATGATTCGCACAGGATCTCCATGAACAGCTCATATCACGCCACGTAGTTTGGATCTAAAATCTGAGGATCCGAACTACAGAGCGTGAAAATGAAGAAAAACATCGCCTCATGATTCGCGCTGGATCTCCATCAACTGCTCAGATCACACCACGTTGCTTCGATCTAAAATATGAGAATCCGAACAACCGAGCGTGAAATTGACGAAAAACATCGTCTCAAGATTCACGCTGGATCTCCATCAACGGCTCAAATCATGCGACGTAGCTCGGATCTAAAATTTGAGGATTCGAACTACCGAGCTTGAAAATGGCAAAAACATTGCCTCGTGATTCGCGTTGGATCACCATCAACGGCTCAGATCACGGCATGTAGCTCGGATCTAAAATCTGAGGATCCGAACTACCGAGCGTGAAATTGGCAGAAAAAATTGCCTCATGATTCGTACTGGATCTCCATCAACGGCTTAGACCGGGCCACGTAGCTCGGATCTAATATCCGATGATCCGAACTACCGAGCACGAAAATGGAAAAAAAACATTGCCTTAAGATTCGCACTGGATCTCCATGAACGGCTCAGATCAGACCACGTAGTTCGGATCTAAAATCTGAGGATCCGAATTACCAAGTGTGAAAATGGAGAAAAACATCGCCTCTTGGTTCGTGCTGGATCTCCATCAACAGATCACACCACGTTGCTCGGATGTAAAATTTGAGAATCCGAACAACTCGGCGTGAAAATGGCGAAAAACATCGTCTGAAGATTCACGCTGAATCTCCATCAACGGCTCAGATCACTCCACGAAGCTCGGATCTAAAGTTTGAGAACCCGAACTACCTAGCGTGAAAATGGCAAAAACATCACCTCATGATTCGCAGCAAATTTTCATCAACGACTCAGATCACCATACGTCGGATCTAAAATTCGAGGTTCCGAACTACCGAGCGTGAAAATGGAAAAAAACATCGCCTCCTGATTCGCGTTGGATCTCCATCAGATTGCTCAGATCACTGCACATAGCTCGGATCTAAAATCCGAGGATCCGAACTACTGAGCGTGAAAATGGCGAAAAACATCCCCTCATGATTCGTGCTGGATCTCCATCAATAGCTCAGATCGGGCCACGTCGGTCGGATTTAATATCCGATGATCCAAACTACCGAGCTTGAAAATGACGAAAAACATCGTCTCAAGATTCGTGCTGGATCTCCATCAACGGCGCAGATCATGCGACGTAGCTCGGATCTAAAATTTGTGGATTCGAACTACCGAGCGTGAAAATTGCGAAAAACATCGCCTCATGATTCGCGTTGGATCTCCATCAATGGCTCAGATCACGGCACGTAGCTCGGATCTAAAATCCGTCGATCCGATCTACCGAGCACAAAAATGGCGAAAAACATCGCCTCATGATTCGCGCTGGATCTCCATCAACGGCTCCGATCATGGCACGAGCTCGGATCTAAAATCCGAGGATCCTAAATACCGATTGAGAAAATGGCGAAAAACATCGCCTCATGATTTGCGCTGGATCTCCATCAACGGCTCAGATCGCACCACGTAGCTCGAATTTAAAATCCAGTAATCCGAACTACTAAGCATGAAAATGGCTAAACATCACCTCATGATTCGCGCAGGATCTCCAGGAACGGCTCAGATCAGGCCACGTATCTCCGATCTAAAATCTGAGGATCCGAACTTTCGAGCGTGAAAATGGCAGAAAACATCACCTCATGATTCATCGCGGATCTCCATCAACTGCTCAGATCATGACACGTAGCTCAGATCTAAAATCCGAGGTTCTGAGCGACCGGGCGTGAAAGTGGAGAAAAATATCGCCTTATGATTCGTGCTGGATTTCCAACAACGACTCAGATCGCGCCACGTAGGTCGGATCTAATATCCGTTGATCCGAAGTACCGAGCGTGAAATGGCGAAAAGCATCGCCTCATGATTCGCGCTGGATTTCCATCAACGGATTAGATCACGGCACGTAGCCCGGATCTAAAATTCGAGGATCCGAACTTCCGAGCGTGAAAATGGCGAAAAACATTGCCTCATGATTTGTGCTAGATCTCCATCAACGACTCAGATTGCGCCACGTAACTCGAATCTAAAATCTTGTGATCCGAACTACTAAGCATGAAAATGGCAAAAAACACGCCTCATGATTCACGCTGGATCTCCGTGAACGGCTAAGATCACGCCACGTATCTCCGATCTAAAATCTGAGGATCGGAACTACTGAGCGTGAAAATGGCGGAAAACATCACCGCATGATTCGCGGTGAATCTCCATCAACGGCTCAGATCACGGCAGGTAGCTCGGATCTAAATTCCGAGGATCCCAACTACCGAGAGTGAAAATGGCGAAAAACATTGCCTGATGATTCGCGCTGGATCTCCATGAACGGCTTAGATCACGCAACATAGTTCGGATCATTAATTTGAGGATCCGAACTATAGAGCATGAAAATGGAGAAAAACATCGCATCCTGACTTGCGCTGGATCTCTATCAACTACTCTGATCCGCCACGTCGCTCGGATCAAAAATCTGAGAATCCGAACAACCGAGCGTGAAAATGACGAAAAACATCGTCTCAAGATTTGCGCTGGATCTCCATCAACGACTCAGATCATGGGACGTAGCTCGGATTTAAAATTTGAGCATCCGAACTACTGAGCGTGAAAATGGCGAAAAACATTGCCTCATGATTCGCGTTGGATCTCCATCAACGGCTCAGATCACGGCACGTAGCTCGGATCTAAAATCCGAGGATCCGAACTACCGAGCGCGAAATTGGCGAAAAACATTGCTTCATGATTCGCGCTGGATCTCCATCTACGGCTCCGATCACAGCACGTAGCTCGGATCTAAAATCAGAGGATCCGAAATACCGAGCATGAAAATGGTGAAAAACATCGCCTCATGATTTGCGCTGGATCTCCATCAACAGCTCAGATCGCGCCATGTAGCTCGAATCTAAAATCCAGTAATCCGAACTACTAAGCATGAAAATGGAGAAACAACCCCTCATGATTCGCGCTGGATCTCCAGGAACGGCTCAGATCACGCCACGTATTTCCGATCTAAAATCTGAGGATCCGAAATACCGAGCATGAAAATGGCGGAAAATATCACCTCATGATTCGCGGTGGATATCCATCAACGGCTCAGATCACAACACGTGGCTCGGATCTAAAATCCGAGGTTCTGAGCTACCGGGCGCGAAAATGGCAAAAAACATCGCATCATGATTCGTGCTGGATTTCCATCAACGACTCAGATCGAGCGACGTAGGTCGGATCTAATATCCGATGATCCGAACTATCGAGCGTGAAAATGGTAAAAAATATCGCCTCATGATTCGCGCTGGATCTCCATCAACGGCTCAGATCGGGCTACGTAACTCGGATCTAAAATCCTAAGATCCGAACTACCGAGAGTGAAAATGGCGAAAAACATCGCCTCATGATTCGTGGTGGATCTCCATCAACGGCTCAGATCACGCCAGGTCGTTCGGATCTAAAATCTGAGGATCTGAACTACCGAGCGTTAAAATGGCGAAAAACATCACCTCATGATTCGCGTTGGATCTCCATCAATGACTCAGATCACGGCACGTAGATCGGATCAAAAATCCGAGGATCCGAACTCCTGAGCGTGAAAATGGCAAAAAACATTGCCTCATGATTCGTGCGGGATCTCCATCAACGTCTCCGCTCGCGCCACGTAGCTCAGATCTAAAATCCAATGATCTGAACTATCGAGCGTGAAAATAGAGAAAAGATCGCCTCATGATTCGCGCCGGATCTCCATCAACGGCCCAGATCACGGCATGTAGCTCGGATCTAAAATCCGATGATCCGAACTACGGATCGTGAAAATGGCAAAAATCATAGCCTCATGATTCGTGCTGGATCACCATGACGGCTCAGTTCGCGCCACGTAGCTCGGATTTAATATCCGACGATCTGAACTACCGAGCGTGAAAATGGCGAAAAACATCGCCTCATGATTCGCGCTGGATCTCCATCAACGGCTCAGATCTGTGCACGTAGCTCGGATCTAAAATCCGTGGATCCGAACTACCGAGCGTGAAAATGGAGAAAAACATGGCCTCATGATTCGCGCTGGATCTCCATCAACGGCTCAGATCACGCCACGTAGCTCTGATCTAAAATCTGAGAATCCGAACAACCGAGCGTGAAAATGATGAAAAACATCGTCTCAAGATTTGCGCTAGATCTCCATGAACGGCTCCAATCACGCCACGTATCTCTGATCGAAAATCTAAGGATCCGAACTACCGTGCGTGAAAATGGCAGAAAACATCACCTCATGATTCGCAGCGGATCTCCATCAACGGCTCAGATCACGCCAGGTAGTTCAGATCTTCGGTGAAAATGGCAAAAAAACATAGCTTCTTGATTCGCGCAGGATCTCCATGAACAGCTCAGATCACACCACGTAGTTCGGATCTAAAATATGAGGATCCGAACTACATAGCGTGAAAATGGAGAAAAACATAGCCTCATGATTCGTGCTGGATCTCCATCAACTGCTCACATCACACCACGTTGCTTCGATCTAAAATATGAGAATCCGATCAACTGAGCGTGAAATTGACAAAAAACATCGTCTCAAGATTTGTGCTTGATCTCCATCAATAGCTCAGATCATGCGACGTAGCTCGGATCTAAAATTTGAGGATCTGAACTACCGAGCGTGAAAATGGCGAAAAACATCGCCTCGTGATTTGCGGTGGATCACCATCAACGGATCAGATCATGGCAAGTAGCTCGGATCTAAAATCCCAGCATCCGAACTACCAAGCGTGAAAATGGCGAAAAACATCGCCTCATGATTCGTGCTGGATCTCCATCAACGGCTCAGATTGGGCGACGTAGCTCGGATGTAATATCCGATGATCTGAACTACAGAGTGCGAAAATGGAAAAAACATCGCCTCAAGATTCGCGCTGGATCTCCAGGAACAGCTAGATCAGGCCACGTAGTTCGGATCTAAAATCTGAGGATCCGAACTACCGAGCGTGAAAATGGAGAAAAACATCGCCTCTGGATTCACACTAGATCTCCATCAACGGCTCAGATCACGCCACGTAGCTCGGATCTTAAATTTGAGAATCTGAACAACCGGGCATGAAAATGGCGAAAAACATCATCTCAAGATTCGCGCTGGATCTCTATCAACGGCTCAGATCACGTGACGTAGCTCGGATCTAAAATTTGAGGATCCGAACTACCGAGCGTGGCGAAAAACATCGCCTCATGGTTCGCGTTGGATCTCCATCAATGGCTCAGATCACTGGACATAGCTCGGATCTAAAATCTAAGGATCTGAACTACCGAGCGTGAAAATGGCAAAAAACATCCCCTTATGATTCGTGCTGGATCTCCATCAACGGCTCAGATCGGGCCACGTAGCTCGGATCTAATATTCGATGATCCGAACTACCGTGCGTGAAAATGGCAAAAAACATCGCCTCATGATTCACGCTGGATCTCCATCAACGGCTCAGATCACGGCACGTAGCTCGGATCTAAAATCCGAGGATCCGAACTACCGAGCGTGAAAATGGCGAAAAACATCGCCTCATGATTTGCGCTGGATCTCCATGAACGGCTCAGATCACGCCACATATCTCCGATCTAAAATCTGAGGATTCAAACTACAGAGCGTGAAAATGGCGGAAAACATCACCTCATGATTCGTGGCAGATCTCCATCAACGGCTCAGATCACGCCAAGTAGTTCGGATCTAAAATCCGAGGATCCGAATTACTGAGCGTGAAAATGGCAAAAAACATCGCTTCATGATTCGCTCTGGATCTCCATAACGGCTCAGATCGCGCCACGTAGCTCGAATCTAAAATCCGATGATCCAAACTACTAAGCATGAAAATGGCAAAAATCACGCCTCATGATTTGCGCTGGATGTCCATGAATGGCTCAGATCTCGCGACGTATCTCCAATCTAAAATCTGAGGATCCGAACTACTAAGAGTGAAAATGCCGGAAAACATCACCACATTGTTTGCGGCGGATCTCCATCAACGGCTCAGATCAAACAAAGTAGTTCGGATCTAAAATCCGAGGATCCGAACTACCGAGCGTGAAAATGGCGAAAAACATCGCTTCATGGTTCGCTCTGGATCTCCAACAACGGCTCAGATCGCATCACGTAGCTTGAATCTAAAATCCGGTGATCCGAACTACTAAGCATGAAAATGGAAAAAACACACACCTCATGATTCGCGCCGGAACTCCATGAACGTCTTAGATCACGACACGTATCTCCGATCTAAAATCTGAGGATCCGAACTACCGAGCGTGAAAATGGTGAAAATCATCGCCTCATGATTCGCGTTGGATCTCCATCAACGGCTCAGATCGCGCTAGGTAGCTCGAATCTAAAATCCGGTGATCCGAACTACTAAGCATGAAAATGGCAAAAAATATCGTCCCAAGATTCGTGCTGCATCTCCATGAACGAATCAGATCACGCAAAGTATCTCCGATCGAAAATATGAGGATCTGAACTACCGAGCGTGAAAATGGCGAAAAACATCACCTCATGATTTGCGGCGGATCTCCTTCAACGGTTCAGATCACGGCATGTAGCTCGGATTTAAAATCCGAAGATCCGAACTACCGAGCGTGAAAATGGCAAAAAACATCGCCTCTTGATTTGCGCTAGATCTCCATCAACGGCTCAGATCACGCCACGTCGCTCGGATCTAAAATTTGGAACAACTGGGTATGAAAATGGAGAAAAACATAGTCTCACTCCACGTACCTCGGATCTAGCATTTGAGGATCCGAACTACCGAGCGTGAAAATACCGAAAAACATCACCTCATGGTTCGCGTTGGATCTCCATCAATGGCTCAGATCACTGCACATAGCTCGGATGTATAATCGGAGGATCCGAACTATCGAGCATGAAAATGGCGAAAAACATCCCCATATGATTCGTGCTGGATCTCCATCAATGGCTCAGATCGGGCCACGTGGCTCTGATCTAATATCCGATGATCCGTACTACCGAGCGCGAAAATGGCAAAATCATCGCCTCATAATTCGCACTGGATCTCCATCAACGGCTCAGATCACGGCACGTAGCTCGGATCTAAAATCTGAGGATCCGAACTACCGAGCGTGAAAATGGCAAAAAACATCGCCTCATGATTTGCGCTGGATCTCCATGAACGGCTCAGATCACGCCACGTATCTCCGATCTAAAATATGAGGATTTGAACTACTGAGCATGAAAATGGCGGAAAACATAACCTCATGATTCGCGACAGATCTCCATTAACGGCTCAGATCACGCCAAGTAGTTCGGATCTAAAATCTAAGGATCCGAACTACTGAGCATGAAAATGGAAAAAACATCGCTTCATGATTCACTCGGATCTCCATCAACGGCTCAGATCGCGCCACGTAGCTCGAATCGAAAATTCGGTGTTCCGAACTGCTAAGCATGAAAATGGCAAAAAACACCCCTCATGATTTACGCTCGATCTCCATGAATGGCTCAAATCACGCCACGTATCTCCAATCTAAAATCTGAGGATCCGAACTACTGAGCGTGAAAATGCAGGAAAACATCACCTCATGATTTGCGGCGGATCTCTATCAACGGCTCAGATCACGCCAAGTAGTTCGGATCTAAAATCCGAGGATGCGAACTACCGAGCGTGAAAATGGCGAAAAACACGCCTCATGATTCACGCTGGATCTCTGAGAACGGCTCAGATCACGCCACGTATCTCCGATCTAAAATCTGAGGATCGGAACTGCTGAGCGTGAAAATGGCGGAAAACATCACCGCATGATTCGCGGTGAATCTCCATCAACGGCTCATATCACGGCAGGTAGCTCGGATCTAAATTCTGAGGATCCAAACAACCGAGCGTGAAAATGGCGAAAAACATCTCCTGATGATTCGCGCTGGATCTCCATGAACGGCTTAGATCACGCAACATAGTTCGGATCTTTAATTTGAGGATCCAAACTATAGAGCATGAAAATGGAGGAAAACAACGCGTCCTGACTTGCGTTGGATCTCTATCAACTGCTCTGATCACGCCCCGTCGCTCGGATCTAAAATCTGAGAATTCGAACAACCGAGCGTGAAAATGACGAAAAACATCGTCACAAGATTTGCGCTGGATCTCCATCAATGGCTCAGATCATGGGACGTAGCTCGGATTTAAAATTTGAGCATCCGAACTACTGAGCGTGAAAATGCCAGAAAACATTGCTTCATGATTCGTGTTGGATCTCCATCAACAGCTCAGATCACGGCACGTAGCTCGGATCTAAAATCCGAGGATCCGAACTACCGAGCGCGAAATTGGCGAAAAACATCGCTTCATGATTCGCGCTGGATCTCCATTTACGGCTCCGATCACAGCACGTAGCTCGGATCTAAATTTTGAGGATCCGAAATACCGAGAATGAAAATGGTGAAAAACATTGCCTCATGATTTGCGCTGGATCTCCATCAACAGCTCAGATCGCGCCACGTAGCTCGAATCTAAAATCCAGTAATCCAAACTACTAAGCATGTAAATGGAGAAACAACCCCTCATGATTCGCGATGGATCTCCAGGAAATGCTCAGATCACGCCACGCATCTCCGATCTAAAAGCTGAGGATCCGAAATACCGAGCGTGAAAATGGCAGAAAACATCACCTCATGATTCGCGGCGGACCTCCATCAACGGCTCAGATCACGACACGTGGCTCGGATCTAAAATCCGAGGTTCTGAGCTACCGGGCGTGAAAATGGCAAAAAACATCGCCTCATGATTCGTGCTGGATTTTCATCAACGACTCAGATCGCGCGATGTAGGTCGGATCTAATATCCGATGATCCGAACTACCGAGCGTGAAAATGTTAAAAAATATCGTCTCATGATTTGCGCTGGATCTCCATCAACGGCTCAGATCGGGCTACGTAACTCGGATCTAAAATCCCAAGATCCGAACTACCGAGAGTGAAAATGGCGAAAAACATCGCTTCATGATTCGCAGCGGATCTCCATCAACAGCTCAGATCACGCCAGGTCGTTCGGATCTAAAATCTGAGGATCTGAACTACCGAGCGTTAAAATGGCAAAAAACATCACCACATAATTCGCGTTGGATCTCCATCAACGACTCAGATCACGACACGTTGCTCGGATAAAAAATCCGAGGATCCGAACTCCTGAGCGTGAAAATGGCGAAAAACATTGCCTCATGATTCGTGTGGGATCTCCATCAACGTCTCAGCTCGCGCCACGTAGCTCAGATCTAAAATCCAATGATCGGAACTATCGAGCGTGAAAATAGAGAAAATCATCGCCTCATGATTTGCGCTGGATCTCTATCAACGGCCCAGATCACGGCATGTAGCTCGGATCTAATATCCAAGGATCCGAACTACCGAGCGTGAAAATGGCGAAAAACATAGCCTTATGATTCGTGCTGGATCACCATGACGGCTCAGATCGCGCCACGTAGCTCGGATTTAATATCCGACAATCCGAACTACCGAGCGTGAAAATGGCAAAAAATATCGCCTCATGATTCGTGCTGGATCTCCATCAACGGCTCAGATCTGGGCACGTAGCTCGGATCTAAAATCCGTAGATCCGAACTACCGAGCGTGAAAATGGAGAAAAACATGGCCTCATGATTCGCGCTGGATCTCCATTAACTGCTCACATCACACCACGTTGCTTCGATCTAAAATATGAGAATCCGATCAACCGAGCGTTAAATTGACGAAAAACAGCGTCTCAAGATCTGTGCTTGATCTCTATCAACGGCTCAGATCATGCGACGTAGCTCGGATCTAAAATTTGAGGATCCGAACTACCGAGCGTGAAAATGGCGAAAAACATCGCCTCGTGATTTGTGTTGGATCACCATCAACGGATCAGATCATGGCAAGTAGCTCGGATCTAAAATCCGAGCATCCGAACTACCAAGCGTGAAACTGGCGAAAAACATCGCCTCATGATTCGTGCTGGATCTCCATCAACGGCTCAGATTGGGCAACGTAGCTCGGATGTAATATCCGATGATCTGAACTACAGAGTGCGAAAATGGAAAAAACATCGTCTTAAGATTCGCGCTGGATCTCCAGGAACAGCTAGATCAGGCCACGTTGTTCAGATCTAAAATCTGAGGATCCGAACTACCAAGCGTGAAGATGGAGAAAAACATCGCCTCTGGATTCGCACTAGATCTCCATCAACGGCTCAGATCACGCCATGTAGCTCGGATCTAAAATTTGAGAATCCGAACAACCGGGAATGAAAATGGCGAAAAACATCATCTCAAGATTCGCGCTGGATCTCTATCAACGGCTCAGATCACGTGACGTAGCTCAGATCTAAAATTTGACGATCCGAACTACCGAGCGTGAAAATGGCGAAAAACATCGCCTCATGGTTCGCGTTGGATCTCCATCAATGGCTCAGATCACTGGACATATCTCGGATCTAAAATCCGAGGATCCGAACTACCAAGCGTGAAAATGGCAAAAAACATCCCCTTATGATTCGTGCTGGATCTCCATCAACTGCTCAGATCGGGCCACGTAGCTCGGATCTAATATTCGATGATCCGAACTACCGAGCGTGAAAATGGCAAAAAACATCGCCTCATGATTCATGCTGGATCTCCATCAACGGCTCAGTTCACGGCACGTAGCTCGATCTAAAATCCGAGGATCCGAACTACCGAGCGTGAAAATGGCAAAAAACATTGCCTCATGATTTGCATTGGATGTCCATGAACGGCTCAGATCACGCCACATATCTCCGATCTAAAATCTGAGGATTCAAACTACTGAGCATGAAAATGGCGGAAAACATCACCTCATGATTCGCGGAAGATCTCCATCAACGGCTCAGATCACGCCACATATCTCTGATCTAAAATCTGAAGATCCGAACTACTGAGCGTGAAAATGGCAAAAAACATCGCTTCATGAATCGCTCTGGATCTCCATCAACGGCTCAGATCGCGCCATGTAGCTCGAATCTAAAATCAGATGATCCGAACTACTAAGCATGAAAATGGCAAAAATCACGCCTCATGATTTGCGCTGGATCTCCATAAATGGCTTGGATCTCGCGACGTATCTCCAATATAAAATCTGAGGATCCGAACTACTAAGCATGAAAATGCCGGAAAACTTCACCACATGGTTTGCAGTGGATCTCCATCAACGGCTCAGATCACGCCAAGTAGTTGGGATCTAAAATCCGAGGCTCCGAACTACCGAGCGTGAAAATGGCGAAAAACATCGCTTCATGATTCGCTCTGGATCTCCATCAACGGCTCGGATCGCATCACGTAGCTCGAATCTAAAATCCGGTGATCCGAACTACTAAGCATGAAAATGGAAAAAAAACACACCTTATGATTCGCACTGGAACTCCATGAACGTCTTAGATCACGCAACGTATCTCCGATCTAAAATCTGAGGATCCAAACTACCGAGCGTGAAAATGGCGAAAAACATCGCCTCATGATTCGCGTTGGATCTCCATCAACGGCTCAGATCGCGCTAGGTAGCTCAAATCTAAAATCCGGTGTTCCGAACTACTAAGCATGAAAATGGCAAAAAACATCGTCCCAAGATTCGCGCTGCATCTCCATGAACGTCTCAGATCACGCAACGTATCTCCGATCGAAAATCTGAGGATCTGAACTACCGAGCGTGGAAATGGCAAAAAACATCACCTCATGATTTGCGGCAGATCTCCATCAACGGCTCAGATCACGGCATGTAGCTCGGATTTAAAATCCGAGGATCCGAACTACCGAGCGTGAAAATGGCGAAAAACATCGTCTCTTGATTCGCGCTAGATCTCCATCAACGGCACAGATCACGCCAAGTTGTTCGGATCTAAAACTTGCGAATCCGAACAACCGGGCATGAAAATGGCGAAAAACATCGTCTCAAGATTCGCGCTGGATCTCTATCAACGGCTCAGATTACTCCACGTAGCTCGGATCTAGCATTTGAGGATCCGAACTACCGAGCGTGAAAATGCCGAAACACATCGCCTCATGGTTCGCGTTGGATCCCCATCAATGGATCAGATCACTGCACATAGCTCGGATGTAAAATCGGAGGATCCGTACTACCGAGCATGAAAATGGCGAAAAAGATCCCCTAATGATTCGTGCTGGATCTCCATCAACGGCTCAGATCGGGCCACGTGGCTCTGATCTAATATCCGATGATCCGAACTACCGAGCGTGAAAATGGAAAAATCATTGCCTCATAATTCGCTCTGGATCTCCATGAACGGCTCAGATCACGGCATGTAGCTCGGATCTAAAATCCGAGGATCCGAACTACCGAGCGTGAACATGGCGAAAAACATCGCCTCATGATTTGCGCTGGATCTCCATGAACAGCTCAGATCACGCCACGTATCTCCAATCTAAAATCTGAGGATTCGAACTACTGAGCGTGAAAATGGCGGAAAACATCACCTCATGATTCGCGGCAGATCTCCATCAACGGCTCAGATCACGCCAAGTAGTTCGGATCTAAAATCCAAGGATCCGAACTACTGAGCATGAAAATGGCAAAAAACATCGCTTCATGATTCGCTCAGATCTCCATCAATGGCTCAGATCGCGCCACGTAGGTCGAATCTAAAATCCGGTGTTCCGAACTGCTACGCATGAAAATGGCAAAAAACACGCCTCATGATTTGTGCTGGATCTCCATGAACAGATCAGATCACGCCACGTATCTCCAATCTAAAATCTGAGGATCCGAACAACTGAGCGTGAAAATGCCGGAAAACATCACCTCATGATTTGCAGCGGATCTCCATGAATGGCTCAGATCACGCCAAGTAGTTCGGATCTAAAATCCGAGGATCCGAACTACCGAGCGTGAAAATGGCGAAAAACATTGCTTCATGTTTCGCACTGGATCTCCATCAACAGCTCAGATCGCATCACGTAGCTCAAATCTAAAATCCGGTGATCCGAACTACTAAGCATGCAAATGGAAAAAAACACGCCTCATGATTCGCGCTGGGACTCCATGAACGGCTCAGATCACGCCATGTATCTCCGATCTAAAATCTGAGGATCCGAACTACTGAGCGTGAAAATGGCGGAAAACATCACCTCATCATTCGCGGCGGATCTCCATCAACGGCACAGATCACGCCGAGTTGTTCGGATCTCATATCCGATGATCCGAACTACCGAGCATAAAAATGGCGAAAAACATCGCCTCATGATTTGCGTTGGATCTCCATCAATGGCTCAGATCGCGCCAGGTAGCTCGAATCTAAAATCCGGTGATCCGAAATACTAAGGATGAAAATGGCAAAAAACATCGTCCCAAGATTCGCGCTGCATCTCCATGAACGGCTCAGATCACACTACGTATCTCCGATTGAAAATCTGTGGATCTGAACTACCGAGCGTGAAAATGGCGAAAAACATCACCTCATGATTTGCGGTGAATCTCCATCAATGGCTAAGATCATGGCATGTAGCTCGGATCTTAAATCCGAGGATCCGAACTACCGAGCGTGAAAATGGCGAAAAACATCGCAATATGATTCGCGATGGATCTCCATGAATGGCTTAGATCACGCCAAGTAGTTCGGATTTAAAATCTGAGGATCCGAACTATTGAGCATGAAAATGGAGAAAAACATCGCGTTATGGTTCACGCTGGATCTCTAACAACTGCTCAGATCATGCCACGTAGCTTGGATCTAACATCCGAGGATCCAAACAACCGAGCGTGAAAATGACGAAAAACCTCACTGCATGATTTGCGCTGGATATCCATGAACGGCTCAGATCACGCTACGTAGTTCGGATCAAAAAGCTGAGGATCCGAACTACCGAGCGAGAAAATGGAGGAAAACATCGCCTCATGATTCGCGCTGGATGTCCATCAACAGCTCATATCACGCCGTGCAGCTTGGATCTAAAATATGAGAATCCAAACAACCGACCGTGAAATTGACGAAAAACATCGTCTCAGGATTCACGCTAGATCTCCATCAACGGCTCCGGTCATGCGACGTAGCACGGTCTAAAATTTGAGGATCCGAACTACCGAACGTGAAAATGGCAAAAAACATTGCCTCATGATTCGTGCGGGATCTCCATCAACGGCTCAGATCGCGCCACGTAGCTCAGATCTAAAATCCGATGTTCCGAACTACCGAGCGTGAAAATGGTGAAAAACATAGCCTCATGATTCATGCTGGATCTCCATTACGGCTCAGATCGGGCCACGTAACTCAGATCTAATATCCGATGATCCGAACTACCGAGCGTGAAAATGGCAAAAAACATCGCCTCATGATTCGCGTTGGATCTCCATCAACAGCTCAGATCAGGGCACGTAGCTCGGATCTAAAATCCGTGGATCCGAACTATCGAGCGTGAAAATGCAGAAAAACATGGCCTCATGATTCGCGCTGGATCTCCAAGAACAGCTCAGATCACGCAACGTATCTTCGATCGAAAATCTGAGGATCTGAACTACCGAGCGTGAAAATGGCGAAAAACATTGCATCATGATTCGCGCAGGATCTCCATGAACAGCTCAGATCACACCAAGTAGTTCGGATCTAAAATTTAAGGATCCGAACTACAGAGCGTGAAAATGGAGAATAACATCGTCTCATGATTCGTGCTGGATCTCCATCAACTGCTCACATCACACCATGTTGCTTCGATCTAAAATCTGAGAATCCGAACAACCGAGCTTGAAATTGACGAATAACATTGTCTCAAGATTCGCGCTGGATCTCCATCAACGGCTCAGATCTGGCAACGTAGCTCGGATATAAAATTTAAGGATCCGAACTACCGATCGTGAAAATGGCGAAAAACATCGCCTCGTGATTCGCGGCGGATCTCCATCAATGGCTTAGATCATGCCAGGTAGTTCGGATCTAAAATCCGAGGATCCAAACTACCGAGCGTGAAATTGGTGAAAACATCGCCTCATGATTCGTGCAGGATCTCCATGGACAGCTCAGATCACGCCACGCAGTTCGGATCTAAAATCTGAGGATCCGAACTACAGAGCGTGAAAATGGAAAAAAATATCGCCTCATGATTTGCGCTGGATCTCCACGAACGGCTCAGATCACGCCACGTATCTCCGATCTAAAATCTGAGGATTAGAACTACTGAGGGTGAAAATGGCGGAAAACATCACCTCATGATTCACGGCAGATCTCCATCAATGGCTCAGATCACGCCAAGTAGTTCGGATCTAAAATCCGAGGATCCAAACTACTGAGCGTGAAAATGGCATGAAACATCGCTTCATGATTCGCGCTGGATCTCCATCAACGGCTCAGATCGCGCCACGTAGCTCGAATCTAAAATCCGATGATCCGAACTGCTAAGCATGAAAATGGCAAAAAACACGCCTCATGATTTGCACTGGATCTCCATGAACGGCTCAGATCTCGTCACGTACCTCCAATCTAAAATCTGAGGATCCGAACTACTGAGCGTGAAAATGTCGGAAAACATCACCTCATGATTTGCGGCGGATCTCCATCAACGGCTCATATCACGCCAAGTAGTTCGGATCTAAAATCCGAGGATCCGAACAACTAAGCATGAAAATGGAAAAATACACGCCTCATGATTCGTGCTGGGACTCCATTAACGGCTCAGATCACGCCACGTATCTCCGATCTAAAATCTAAGGATCCGAACTACTGAGCGTGAAAATGGCGGAAAACATCACCTCATGATTCGCGGCGGATCTCCATCAACGGCACAGATCACGCCAAGTTGTTCGGATCTCATATCCGATGATCCGAACTACCGAGCGTGAAAATGGAGAAAAACATCGCCTCATGATTCGCGCCGGATCTCCATCAACTGGTCACATCACACCACGTTGCTTCGATCGAAAATCTGAGAATCCGAACAACCGAGCGTGAAATTGACGAAAAACATCGTCTCAAGATTCGCATTGGACTCCATCAACGACTCAGATCTGGTGACGTAG
Source organism: Hemerocallis citrina (assembly GCA_017893485.1). Classification (NCBI taxonomy): domain Eukaryota; kingdom Viridiplantae; phylum Streptophyta; class Magnoliopsida; order Asparagales; family Asphodelaceae; genus Hemerocallis; species Hemerocallis citrina. The sequence continues at coordinate 85,875,287 of CM030359.1, forward strand.
CTCGGATATAAAATTTAAGGATCCGAACTACCGATCATGAAAATGGCGAAAACATCTCCTTGCGATTCGCGGTGGATCTCCATCAACGGCTCAGATCATGCCAGGTAGTTCGGATCTAAAATCCGAGGAACCAAACTACTGAGCGTGAAAATGGCGAAAAACATCGCCTCATGATTCGCACAGGATCTCCATGAACAGCTCAGATCACGCCATGTAGTTCGGATCTAAAATCTGAGGATCCGAACTACAGAGCGTGAAAATGGAAAAAAAACATTGCCTCATGATTCGCGCTGGATCTCCATCAACTGCTCAGATCACACCACGTTGCTTCGATAAAAAATCTGAGAATCCAAACAACCGAGCGTGAAATTGACGGAAAACATCGTCTCAAGATTTGCGCTAGATCTCCATCAACGGCTCAGATCATGCGACATAGCTCTGATCTAAAATTTGAGGTTCCGAACTACCGAGCGTGAAAATGGTGAAAAACATCGCGTCATGATTCGCGTTCGATCACCATCAATGGCTCAAATCACGGCAAGTAGCTCGGATCTAAAATCGAGGATCCGAACTACCGAGCATGAAAATGGCAAAAAACATCGGCTTTTGATTCGTGCTGGATCTCCGTCATTGGCTCAGATCGGGCCACGTAGCTCGGATCTAATATTCGATGATCCAAACTACCGAGCGGGAAAATTTCGAAAAACATCGCCTCAAGATTCGCGCTGGATCTCCAGGAGCGGCTCAGATCAGGCTTTGTAGTTCGGATGTAAAATCTGAGGATCTGAACTACCGAGCGTGAAAATGTAGAAAAACATCACCTCCTGATTCGCGCTAGATCTCCATCAACGGCCCAGATCACGCCACATAGCTCGGATCTAAAATTTGAGAATCCGAACAACCGGGCACGAAAATGGCGAAAAACATCGTTTCAAGATTCGCGCTGGATCTCCATCAACGGCTCAGATCACGCAACGTAGCTCGGATCAAAAATTTGAGGATCCGAACTACCGAGCGTGAAAATGGCAAAAAACATAGCCTCATGATTAGTGTTGGATCTCCATCAATGGCTCAGATCACTGCACATAGCTCGGATCTAAAATCCGAGGATCCGAACTACCGAGCGTGAAAATGGCGAAAAACATCCCCTTATGATTCGTGCTAGATCTCCATCAACGGCTCAGATCAGGCTACGTAGCTCGGATCTAATATTCGATGATCCGAACTACCGAGCGCGAAAATGGCAAAATCATCGCCTCATGATTCGCGCTGGATCTCCATCAACGGCTCAGATCACGGCACGTAGCTCGGATCTAAAATTCGAGGATCCGAACTACCAAGCGTGAAAATGGCGAAAAGCATCGCCTCATGATTTGCGCTGGATCTCCACGAACGGCTCAGATCACGCCACGTATCTCCGATCTAAAATCTGAGTATTCGAACTACTGAGCGTGAAAATGGCAGAAAACATCACCTCATGATTCGCGACAGATCTCCATCAACGGCTCAGATCATGCCAAGTAGTGCGGATTTAAAATCCGAGGATCCGAACTACTGAGCATGAAAATGGCAAAAAACATTGCTTCATGATTAGCTCTGGATCTCCATCAACGGCTCAGATCGCGCCACGTAGCTCGAATCTAAAATCCGATGATCCGAACTACTAAGCATGAAAATGGCAAAAAACAAGCCTCATGATTTGCGCTGGATCTCCATGAACGGCTCAGATCACGCCACGTATCTCCGATCTAAAATCTGAGGATCTGAACTACTGAGCGTGAAAATGACGGAAAACAACACCTCATGGTTTGCGGCGGATCTCCATCAATGGCTCAGATTACGCCATGTAGTTCGGATCTAAAATCCGAGGATCCGAAACTACCGAGCGTGAAAATGGCGAAAAACATCGCTTCATGATTCGCTCTGGATCTCCATTAACGGCTCGGATCGCGTCACGTAGCTCGAATCTAAAATCCGATGATCTGAACTACTAAGCATGAAAATGGCTAAAAACGCGCCTCACGATTCGCGCTGGAACTCCATGAACGGCTCAGATCATGCCACGTATCTCCGATCTAAAATCTGAGGATCCGAACTACTGATCGTGAAAATGGCAGAAAACATCACCTCATGATTCGCGGCGGATCTCCATCAACGGCACCGATCACGCCAAGTTTTTCGGATCTCATATCCGATGATCCGAACTACCGATCGTGAAAATGGCCAAAAATATGTCCTCATGATTCACGTTGGATCTCCATCAACGGCTAAGATCGCGCCAAATAGCTCGAATCTAAAATCTGATGATCCGAACTACTAAGCATGAAAATGGAAAAAAACATCGTCCCAAGATTCGTGCTGCATCTCCATGAATGGCTCAGATCACGCCTCGTATATCCGATCGAAAATCTGAGGATCTGAACTACCGAGCGCAAAAATGACGAAAAACATCACCTCATGATTTACGGCAGATCTCCAACAACACCTCAGATCACGGCATGTAGCTCGGATATAAAATCCGAGGATCCGAACTACCGAGCGTGAAAATGGCGAAAAACATTGCCTTATGATTCGCACTGGATCTCCAGGAACAGCTTAGATCACACCAAGTAGTTCAGATCTAACATCTGAGGATCCGAACTATTGAGCATGAAAATGGAGAAAAACATCGCGTCATGATTCGCGCTGGATCTCTATCAACAGCACAGATCACGCCAAGTAGCTTAGATCTAAAATCTGAGGATCCGAACTACCGAGTCTGAAAATGACGAAAAACATAACTGTACGATTCGCGCTGGATCTCCATGAAAGGCTCAGATCACGCCACGTAGTTCGGATCTAAAATCTGAGGATCCGAACTACCGAGAGAGAAAATGGAGAAAAATATCGCCGCATGATTCGCGCTGGATCTCCATCAACGGCTCAGATCACGCCGTGCAGCTCGGATCTAAAATCTGAGAATCCAAACAACCTAGTGTGAAAATGACAAAAAATATCGCCTCAAGATTTGCGATGGATCTCCATTAACGGCTCCGATCACGCGACGTAGCACGAATCTGAAATTTGGGGATCTGAACTACCGAGCGTGAAAATGGCAAAAAACATCGCCTCATGATTCGCGTTGGATCTCCATTAATGGCTTAGATCACGACACGTAGCTCGAATAAAAAATCCGAGGATACGATCTACCGAGCATGAAACTGGCAAAAAACATTGCCTCATGATTCGTGCGGGATCTCCATCAATGGCTCAGATCGTGCCATGTAGCTCAGATCTAAAATCCGATGATCCGAACTACCGAGCATGAAAATGGCGAAAAACATAGCCTCATGATTCATGCTGCATCTCCATTACGGCTCAGATCGCGCCACGTATCTCGGGTGTAATATCCGATGATCCAAACTACCGAGCATGAAAATGGTGAAAACATCGCCTCATGATTTGCACTGGATCTCCATCAACAGCTCACATCAGGGCACGTAGCTCCGATCAAAAATTCGTGGATCCGAACTATTGAGAGTGAAATGCAGAAAAACATGGTCTCATTATTCGCGCTGGATCTCCATCAACGGCTCAGATCACGCCACATTGCTCGGATCTAAAATCTAAGAATCCGAACAACCGAGCATGAAAATGACGAAAAACATCGTCTCAAGATTCGCCGTGGATCTCCATGAATGGCTCAGATCACACCACGTATCTTCGATCAAAAATCTGAGGATCCGAACTACCGTGCGTGAAAATGGCAGAAAACATCACCTCATGATTCGCGGCAGATCTCCATCATCGGCTCAGATCACGCCAGGTAGTTCGGATTAAAAATTCGAGGATCGAACTACCGAGCGTGAAAATGGCGAAAAACATTGCCTCATGATTCGCACAGGATCTCCATAAACAGTTCAGATCACGCCACGTAGTTCGGATCTAAAATCTGAGGATCCGAACTACAGAGCGTGAAATTGGAGAAAAACATCGCCCCATGATTCGCGCTGGATCTCCATAAACTGCTCACATCACACCACGTTGCTGCAATCTAAAATCTGAGAATCCGAACAACCCAGTGTGAAATTGACGAAAAACATCGTCTCAAGATTCGTGCTGGATCTCCATCAACGGCTCAGATCATGCGACGTAGCTCGGATCTAAAATTTGAGGATCCGAACTACCGAGCGTCAAAATGGCCAAAAACATTGCCTCGTGATTCGTGTTGGATCACCATCAATAGCTCAGATCACGGCAAGTAGCTCTGATGTAAAATCCGAGGATACGAACTACCGAGCATGAAAATGGCAAAAAACATCGCCTCATGATTCGTGCTGGATCTCCATCAACGGCTCAGATCGGGCCACGTAGTTCGTATCTAATTTCCGATGATCCGAACTACCGAATGCGAAAATGGCGAAAAACATCGCCTCACGATTCGCGCTGGATCTCCATGAACGGCTCAGATCAGGCCACGTAGTTTGGATCTAAAATCTGAGGATCCGAACTACCGAGCGTGAAAATGGAGAAAACATCGCCTCTTGATTCGTGCTGGATCTCCATCAACGGCTCAGATCACGCCACGTAGCTAGGATCTAGAATTTGAGAATCCGAACAACCGGGCGTGAAAATGGCGAAAAACATCGTCTCAAGATTCGCGTTGGATCTCCATCAACGGCTCAGATCACGACACATCGGATCTAAAATCCGATGATCCGAACTACCGAGCATGAAAATGGTGAAAAACATAGCCTCATGATTCGAGCTGGATCTCCATCAATGGCCCAGATCACGGCAGGTAGCTCGGATCTAAAATCCGAGGATCCGAACTACCGAGCGTGAAAATGGCAAAAAACCTAGCCTCATGATTCGTGCTGGATCTCCATTACGTCTCAGGTCGCACCACGTACCTCGGATCTAATATCCGATGATCCGAACTACCGAGCATGAAAATGGCGAAAAACATCGCCTCATGATTTGGGCTGGATCTCCATCAACGGAACAGATCAGAGCACGTAGCTCGGATCTAAAATTTGAGAATCCGAACAACCGAGCGTGAAAATAACGAAAAACAACGTCTCAAGATTCGCACTGGATCTCCATGAACTGGTCAGATCACGCCACGTATCTCCGATCAAATATCTGAGGATCCGAACAACCGTGCGTGAAAATGGCGAAAAACATCACCTCATGATTCGCGGCGGATCTCCATGAACCGCTCAGATTACACCACGTAGTTCGGATCTAAAATCTAAGGATCCGAACTACAGAGCGTGAAAATGGAGAATAACATCGCCTCATGATTCGCACTGGATCTCCATTAACTGCTCAGATCACACCACATTGCTTCGATCTAAAATTTGAGAATCCGAACAACCCAGAGTGAAATTGATGAAAAACATCATCTCAAGATTCTCGCTGGATCTCCCTCAACAGCTCAGATCATGTGACCTAGCTCGGATCTAAAATCCGAGGATCCGAACTACCGAGCGTTAAAATGGCAGAAAACATCCCCTCATGATTCGTGCTGGATCTCCATCAACGGCTCAGATCGGGCCACGGAGCTCGAATCTAATATCCGATGATCCAAATTACCGAGCGCGAAAATGGCGAAAACATCGCCTCATGATTCGCACTGTATCTCCATCAACGGCTCAGATCACGACACGTAGCTGGGATCTAAAATTCGAGGATCCGAACTACCGAGCGTGAAAATGTTGAAAAACATTGCCTCATGATTTGCGCTGGCTCTCCATGAACGGCTCAGATCACGCCATGTATGTAATATCCCGGACGGATATTAACTCATAGAAATTACTATTTTATTATTATTTTATTATTATTTTATTTTAATTCCAAAATCAGATTATTTTGGTGATTTTTCGCCGGGTTGCCCACAAACAGTGTCTACGCGCATCTATCGGTCGATACGCATCCGAAGCGCATCAAATTGATAGCGCGATCCTCCGAATTAATAATAAAATTTATTTTACTATTATTTTCTAAATTAAATTATTTTTGGAAATTTTATGAGGATTTTATAAGAAAATTTTTGTATACACATGCATGTACACATACATAAAATTGTATGGTACTTAGTGCATCATACAAGTATGTAGTGCATACTTTTGGTCAATATACTTACTCTTGTTATGGCTACTTAAGTAGAAGATTAAGGTTTGATTAGAAGGTTTAATATAGGGTTTGTATGCATGAGAAGTGTTAAAACCCTTCTAGAAGCTTTATCCCTCCACCTCACCAAGCCTATACCATACCCCTCCCCCCTCCTAGGGTATGGCCGGCCTCTTTCTTGGGGTTATTTTGTGCCAATGTGGTGCACTTACCACTCCTAGTCTCTTCTATAAACACCCCCTCATTCTCCTCCTTCTCTCATTTTAGAAAACAAAAGAAAGAAAGAAAGAAAGGAAGGAAAAGAAAGAGAGAACAAAGTTAACTTGAGAGTTTTGTTTTGTAGGTTGTTAGAAGCCTTCTAAAAAGCTAGGGGAAGGAGAAGGATTAGCAAGCAAGTCCTTCCAATAGAGAACTAGGTGGGGGTTTCTTCATGCTTCTTGTTTGTTTGTTTGTTTGTTGTTTGTTTGTTTGTTAGTTTTGTTGTTTGACTTCTTCTTCTCACCTTCTTGTTTTGTTTTCTTTGTTTTTGATGGGTGTGTTGTTATGTTGTTGTGAATGTTGAATAAAAAAGAAAGAAAGTAGTAGTAGTATCTACTAAAATACATATAAAGATCACATCTTTTGTATTGTAGTTGTTGTTTTGTATTATTTGGACTAAAAATTCACATATTGCATATGATCTTGAACATACAACCTCTTAAGGTTGTAGGACTTAATACACATAAGCATATGAACATTTTACAACCATTGTGGGTTGTAGGACCTTGATTGAACATTGGACTAATAATAATAAGTGTATGTTTATTGTAATAAAAAAGATCTTTTTGTTAACCACTAGTTGTAGAAAATTAAAAAGATCTTTTCTTTTTATTAATCACTAGTTGTAGATTAAAAGGATCTTTTCTCTTTTTTTATTAATCACTAGTTAAAGAAATATTAAAAAGATCTTCTCTTTTTATTAAGCACTAGTTGTAGCTATTAAAAAGATCTTTCTTTTAATCACTAGTTGTAAAAATAATAAAAAGAGATCTTTTCTTTCATATCTACTAGTTGTAAAGTAAAATAAAATAAAAAAAGATCTTTTCTTTTATCACTAGTAATAATAAAGATTAGTAAGCAACTAAGTAGTAGCATGCTAAAATATGAAGTAGTAGTATGTGATTAAATGAGGTAGTAGTAGCATGTATGTTGATTAATAAGGTAGTAGTAGTATGGGTGATTAAATAAAGTAGTAGTATGGTTGATATAAAGTGGTAGTATGTTGATTAAAGGAAGAAGTAGTAGTAAGTAGTATAGATGCTTATGTCCATAAAGTAGTAGTAGTAAGTTGTATGTTATGTTTTTGATAAGAATGAAGTAGGAGTAGTAGTAGATAATTGTGGGTTATGTTTTGATTGAAATAGGAGTAGTAGTAGTAGTAAAATGTTGTAGGATCACTTCTAAAAATATTTAGAAGTAATATCCATGCTTCAAATGTTGTAGGATCACTTCTAAAAATATTTAGAAGTAATATCCATGCTTCAAATGTTGGAGGATGCCTAATAAAAAATATCCTACCATGTTTCATGCTTAATTAGTTGTAGGATTATTTCTATAAATATCCTATCATGTTTAGAATGTTGTAGGACTTTTTCTAAAAATATCCTACCATGTTTAATGCTTAATTAGTTGTAGGATTATTTCTATAAATATCCTATCATGTTTAGAATGTTGTAGGACTTTTTCTAAAAATATCCTACCATGTTTCATGCTTAATTAGTTGAAAAATTATTTCTATAAATATCCTATCATGTTTAGAATGTTGTAGGACTTTTTCTAAAAATATCCTACCATGTTTCATGCTTAATTAGTTGTAGGATTATTTCTATAAATATCCTATCATGTTTAGAATATTGTAGGATTGTTTCTAAAAATATCCTACCATGCTTGTGTTTAGAATGTTGTAGGATTGTTTCTAAAAAATTCCTACTATGCTTAGATTATTCTATTTATGCTTAGAATGTTGTAGGATGCCTAATAAAAATATCCTACCATGTGTTTATGCTTAATTAGTAGTAGGATTCCTTCTAAAAAATATCCTACCATGCTTTATGATTAGAATATTGTAGGATTGTTTCTAAAAATATCCTACCATACTTTATGTTTAGAATGTTGTAGGATTGTTTCTAAAAATATCCTACCATGCTTTATGTTTAGAATGTTGTAGGATTGTTTCTAAAAATATCCTACCATGTTTAGATTAGCCTATTTGTGCTTAGGATGTTGTAGGATAAATTCTAAAATTCCTACCATGCTTAGATTATTCTATTTATGCTTAGAATGTTGTAGGAATCAATCTAAGAGTTCCTACCATGCTTGGATTAATGACATTATGCTTAGGATGTGGTAGGATCCATAATAAAATTACTTACCATGCTAGTTCAATTGTAGGTATGTAATATACCATGCTAGTTAATTGTAGGTATGTGATATACCATGTTAAGTTAAATGGTAGGTAAGTGATATACCATGCTAGTTTTATCTATGCCATGCTAGCTTAATTACAAGTAAGTTGCATACCAAGCTAGTTTAATTATGTAATATACCATGCTAGTTAATTGTAGGTATGTGATATACCATGACTAGTTTAATTGTAGGTATGTGATATACCATGTTAGTTCAATTATAGATATGCCATGCTAGCTTAATTACAAGTAAGTTGTGTGCCATGCTAGCTTTATGATAATTAAGTTGTATGCCGTGCTAGTTTAGATGAATACTCATGTGTACATGATACCCATGCTTAGATAAGTGGTTGTTCATGCTATGTTAAGTAGATGATCATGATTCATGCTAAGTAAGTAGGTATCATGCTAATTATTGATCATGTTAAGTTAATGACATCCATACTATGATATTCATGCTTAGAGTAAAGGAACTACCCATGGTTAGTTGTAGTGACCTTATGTTGTGTTCTATACTATGCTAAAAGTTCAAATACTTGCTTAAAATATTGTAGGAGTAGTGTTAGAACTACCTACTATGCCTTGGAATGTTGCTTGTTCATACTAATTGGGTTGTGGTGATTAGTCATGATAAGTAGTAAGCTTCCATGATCAATTTGTAACCTACGCTTGACTATAGTGGACTTTATGTCTAGGTCGTAAGTGATTTTCATGCTTGAGCTCGATGTAAGCATAAGCATTAATCACATTCATACATAGGAGTATCACAGTGGTTGTGTTATATGATTAGATTGTCGTAGGAATATGCTTGCAATTGTGTGCCGTACTTAAGGCGCTATAGGTCGAAGTAGTAAGATCGGGAAGACCTCTAGTATTAGTTAGTTGATAAAGGCCGTTTTGTCGCCTTCGGTTCTTCCTTAGTAGAATACCGATCATAGACTACTAGTAGATTCTTTTGTTGCTTCTAATAATAGAAGATTAAGTTTGCTAGTAAGCACGTTTGGTTGCTTCTAGGATTGATTACCTGTATGGTTGTTTGCATATGGTTATGCTCGTACGTGGCTCGACTGGCCCGTATGTAGTTGTGGGTTTCATACGTAGCTTAGTTGGCTCGTATGTAGGTTGTTGTCTCGTATGCGGCCCAACCGGCCCGTGCGTAGCTGTTGGTCTCATACGCGGCTTATTTGGCTGGTATGTACGTGGTTATCTCCTACGAGGCCCGCCTGGCTCGTAGGTAATTATTGTTTCATACGTAGCTTAGTTGGCTCGTATGTGGTTGTTACTCGTGTATAGCTTGTTAGCTAGTATACAGTTCATTATGCTCGTCTAGGGTGAAGTTACCACCCTAAGGGCTATCGACCGTCAAGACATATGATTTCTACCCTAAGGAACTGTGGAGGAGTCACTCCTTGCGTACCGTCGAATCTTAACCAGGGTAGGTTAATCGAGGACCGGGGTATAGACAGAATCCAAGTCTAGGGTAGCGGCATGCGTGTATATTCGCACGGCCAAAGTCTTGGATCGACGAGCCACAAACCGGATCCTGAGGGATTTTGGTAAGTCTAGGTTGAGCAGCCTAGTAGAGCTGTCTTGCGAAGCCTAATTTAAGGCCCAGCATGTTGTGTTTATAATATCGTCATCCCTAGGATTGTTCGAGTCAGGGACATCACTAGGATAGTGACTTACAAGGATCAGTTTACTTAAGCCCTTTTGCCGGGAGGGAGGAGTCAGTTGTAGGGGGCCCCTTACACTAACTCGTCCCTTGAGGCAGATCATAGGTGGTGGATTGGGTTGTACCTTCCCGTCAAAGGGATACGTACGGTGCCGTCTCACAAGTTGAGGACACGGGTTGCGTATCTCGCTCTGTTAATTCCTGAAATACCGTGGCTGGGGTGCCACAGGATGCATGGTGCAGTCCTGCGCTTGCTAGACCCCAGAGGGTGCCACAGGGTAGGCTTCGTGCTGCCCTGCGCTTGCGAAACCCTATGGTTTGATTTTGGAACGATGCCCGATATACTGGGATCGAGTGAGGTCCGGCATGCCGGGTAGTAGTGGAAAACGGAGACACCATAAGCAGACTGCATAGGAGGACCTGACCCCTTCTGCAACCTCACAGAGTCATGGAGTATTGTCAGGAACAGGTTGTGTACAATTAGAATGTGTAACGCGGGTTAAATCCCTATATGTGGAGAAACGGCTTGAGATGGAGTCGCATGTAGTATGGGCTGCATGTTGCTTTCGGAAACTTGCTGACATTAGAATAGGAAGCGTCCTAGTTCTATTTAAATATTGCATTAGAGTCTAGCCATAGCACTCACAAACACTTAAACTACACCAACACCATTGCTATATTTTGTATATTGTTTGGAAGATTCGCTGCTATATGATCAGCCTTTAAGCGTCAGTGAATACTGACGTCCCCACTTCCATAGGTACTGGATCGCCGAAGTACAAAGGCGAGATTCAGGAGGACTCAAGGCAAGGAAAGCAAGGAGTCAGTATTATGTTTAGTTCCGCTGCAGTATATGTATTGATTATGTATTAGTTGAGAAGTACTCTGATGTAAGATGTTGAAGGTTGTAATACTTAGAAATGTAAAGGTAATATTGTAACTTTATTGTAAGGTATTACAGTTGTACAATATTCATACTTGTAACACATTGTGTATTGAATAAAAAGTTTTAAATTCTCCTGTTTTTCTGTGTATTGTGACTAATTGAAGAAAAGGTCTTGGCTCGTGTCACAGTTTTCCAGTGTCGGAAATCGGGGCGCTACAATGTATCTCCGATCTAAAATCTGAGGATCCGAACTACTGAGCACGAAAATGGCGGAAAACATCACCTCATGATTCGCGGCGGATCTCCATCAACGGCTCAGATCACGCCAAGTAGTTTGGATCTATAATCCGAGGATTCGAACTACTGAGCGTGAAAATGGCAAAAAACATCGCTTCACGATTCGCTCTGGATCTCCATCAACAGCTCAGATCACGCCACGTACTCGAATCTAAAATCCGGTGATCCGACCTACTAAGCATGAAAATGGCAAAAAACACGCCTTATGATTTGCGCTGGATCTCCATGAACAGCTCAGATCATGCCACGTTTCTCCGATCTAAAATCTGAGGATCCGAACAACTGAGCGTGAAAATGGCGGAAAACATCACCTCATGATTTGCGGCGGATCTCCATCAACGGCTCAGATCACGCCAAGTAGTTCGGATCTAAAATCCGAGGAACCAAACTACCGAGCGTGAAAATGGCGGAAAACATCTCCTCATGATTCGCACTGGATCTCCATCAATGGATCAGATCACGGCACGTAGGCCGGATCTAAAATTCGAGGATCCGAACTACCGAGCTTGAAAATGGCAAAAAACATCGCCTCATGATTTGCGGCGGATCTCCATCAACGGCTCAGATCACGACACGTGGCTCGGATCTAAAATCCAAGGTTCTGAGCTATCGGGCGTGAAAATGGCGAAAAACATTGCCTCATGATTCATGCTGGATTTCCATCAACGACTCAGATCGTGCCATGTAGGTCATATCTAATATCTAATGATCCGAACTACCGAGCGTGAAAATGGCAAAAAACATCGCCTCATGATTCGCGCTGGATCTCCATCAGCAGATCAGATCACGGCACGTAGCCCGGATCTAAAATCCGAGGATCGGAACTACCAAGTGTGAAAATGGCGAAAACCATCGCCTCATGATTTGCACTGGATCTCCCTCAATGACTCAGATCGTGCCACGTAGCTCGAATCTAAAATCTGAGGATCCGAACAACCGAGCATGAAAATGAGGAAGAACATCGTCCCAAGATTCGCACTGGATCTCCATGAATGGCTCAGATCACGCCACGTATCTCCGATCGAAAAATCTGAGGATCAGAACAACTGAGCATGAAAATAGCGGAAAACATCACCTCATGATTCGCGGCGGATCTCCATCAACGGCTCAGATCACGCCAGGTAGTTCTGATCTAAAATCCGAGGATTCGAACAACCGAGCGTGAAAATGGAAAAAAAACGGCCACATGATTCGCACTGGATCTCCATGAACGGCTCAGATCACGCCACGTATCTCCGATCGAAAATCTGAGGATCAGAACAACTGAGCGTGAAAATAGCGGAAAACATCACCTCATGATTCGCGGCGGATCTCCATCAACGGCTCAGATCACGCCAGGTAGTTCGGATCTAAAATCCGAGGATTCGAACAACCGAGTGGGAAAATGAAAAAAAAACCGCCACATGATTCGAGCTGGATCTCCATGAACGACTCAGATCATGCCACGTAGTTCGGATCTAAAATCTGAGGATCCGAACTACCAAGCATGAAAATGGAGAAAAACATCGCTTCATGATTCCCGCTGGATCTCCATCAACGGCACAGATCACGCAACGTAGCTCAGATCTAAAAATGAAGGATCCGAACTACCAAGCGTGAAAATGGCGAAAAACAGCCTCATAATTCGCGTTGGATCTCCATCAATGGCTCGTATCACCGCACCTGGCTCGGATCTAAAATCCGAGGATCCGAACTACCGAGCGTGAAAATGGCATAAAACATCACCTCATGATTCGTGCAGGATCTCCTTCAAAGGCTCAGATCGGGCCACGTAGCTCGGATCTAATATCCGATGATCCAAACTACTGAGCGGGAAAATGACAAAAAACATCGCCTCATGATTCGTGCTGGATCTCCATCAATGGCTCAGATCACGGCATGTAGCTCGGATCTAAAATTCGAGGATCCGAACTGCCGAGCGTGAAAATGGCGAAAAACATCGCCTCATGATTAGCGCTGGATATCCATGAATGGCTCAGATCATGCTACGTATCTCCGATCTAAAATATCAGGATCCGAACTACTGAGTGTGAAAATGGCAGAAAACATCACCTCACGATTCACGGCGGATCTCCATCAACGGCTTAGATCACGCCAAGTAGTTCAGATCTAAAATCCAAGGATCCGAACTACCGAGCGTGAAACTGGCAAAAAAATCACCTCGTGATTCGCGCTTGATCTCCATCAATAGCTCAGATCGTGCCACGTAGCTCGAATCTAAAATCCGGTGATCCGAAACTACTAAGCATGAAAATGGCAAAATACCCACTTCATGATTCGCGCTGGATCTCTATGAACGACTCAGATCACGCCACGTATCTCCGATCTAAAATCTGAGGATCCGAACTACTAAGCGTGAAAATGGAAGAAAACATCACCTCATGATTCGCGGTGGGTCTCCATCAACGGCTCAGATCACGCCAAGTAGTTCGGAGCTAAAATCCGAGGATCCGAACTACCGTGCGTGAAAATGGCAAAAAACATCGCCTCATGATTCGCGCTAGATCTCCATGAACGGCTTAGATCACGGTATGTAGTTCGGATCTAAAATCTGAGGATCTGAACTACCGGGCAAGAAAATGGAGAAAAACATCGCCTCAGGACTCGCGCTGGATCTCCATCAACTACTTAGATCACACCACGTAGCTCAGATCTAAAATCTGAGAATCCGAACATCCGAGCGTGAAAATGACAAAAAACATCGTCTCAAGATTCGCTCTGGATCTCCATCAACGGCTCAGATCATGCGACGTACCTCAGATCTAAAATTTGAGGATCCGAACGACCGAGCGTGAAAATGGCGAAAAACATCGCCTCATGATTCGCGTTGGATCTCGATTAACGGCTCAGATCACGGCACGTAGCTCGGATCTAAAATCCGAAGATCCGAACTACCGAGTGTGAAAATGGTGAAAAACTTTGCCACATGATTCGTGCTGGATCTCCATCGACGGTTCAGATCGGGCCACGTAGCTCGGATCTAATATCCGATGATTCGAACTACCGAGCGCGAAAATGACGAAAAACATCGCCTCTTGATTCGCGTTAGATCTCCATCAACAGCTCAGATCATGGCACGTAGCTCGGATCTAAAATCTGAGGATCCGAACAACCGAGCATGAAAATTGAGAAAAACATTGCCTCATGATTTTCGGTGGATCTCCATCAACGTCTCAGATCGCGCCACGTCGTTCGAATCTAAAATCCGGTGATCCAAACTACTATGCATGAAAATGGTGAAAAACATCCCCTCCTGATTCGCGCTGGATCTCCATGAACGGCTGAGATCACGCCACGTATCTCCGGCCTAAAATCAGAGGATCTGAACTACCGAGCGTGAAAATGGCGGAAAACATCACCTCATGATTCGCAGTGGATCTCCATCAATGGCTCAGATCACGACATGTAGCTCGAATCTAAATTCTGGGGTTCTGAACTACCGGGCATGAAAATGGCAAAAACCATCGCCTCATGATTCGAGCTGGATTTCCTTCATTGGCACAGATCGCGCCACGTAGGCCGGATCTAATATCCGATGATCCGAACTACAGAGCGTGAAAATGGCGAAAAACATCGCCTCATGATTCTTGCTGGATCTCCATCAACGGATCAGGTCACGGCACGTAGCCCAGATCTAAAATCCGAGGATACAAACTACCGAGCATGAAAATGGGGAAAAACATCGCCTCATGATTTGCGATGGATATCCATCAACGGCTTAGATCGCGCCATGTAGCTCGGATCTAAAATCCGAGGATCCGAACAACAGAGCGTGAAAATGACGAAAAACATCGTCCCAATATTCGTGTTGGATCTCCATGAACGGCTTAGATCACGGCACGTATCTCCGTTCGAAAATGTGAGGATCCGAACTACTGAGGGTGAAAATGGTGGAAAACATCACCTAATGATTCGCGGCAGATCTCCATCAACGGATCAGATCACGCGAGGTAGTACGGATCTAAAATCTGAGGATCCGAACTACCGAGCGTGAAAATGGCGAAAAACATCGCCACATGATTCGCACTGGATATCCATCAACGGCTCCGATCACGCCACAGAGTTCGGTTCTAAAATCTGAGGATCCGAACAATAGAGCGCGAAAATGGAGAAAACATCGCCTCATGATTCGCGCTGGATCTCCATCAATGGCTCAGATCATGCCACGTAGCTCGGATCTTAAATTTGAGAATCCGAACAACCGAGCGTGAAAATGACGAAAAACACCGTTTCAAGATTCGCGCTGGATCTCCATCAATGGCTCAGATCACGCGACGTAGCTCGGATAAAAAATTTGAGGATCCGAACTACCGAGCGTGAAAATGGCGAAAAACATCGCCTCATGATTCGCGCTGGATCTCCATCAATGGCTCAGATCATTGCACGTAGCTCGGATCTAAATCTAAGGTTCTGAACTACCGAGGGTAAAAATGGCAAAAAATATCACCTCATGATTCGTGCTGGATCTCCATCAACTGCTCAGAACGGGCCACGTCGCTCGGATTTAATATCCGATGATCCGAACTACCGAGCGCGAAATGGAGAAAAACATCGCCTCATGATTCGCACTGGATCTCCGTCAATGGCTCAGATCAAGGCACGTAGCTCGTATCTTAAATTCGAGGATCTGAACTGCCGAGCGTGAAAATGGCAAAAAACATTGCCTCATGATTTGCCCTGGATCTCCATGAACGGCTCAGATCACGCCACAATAGTTCGGATCTAAAATCTGAGGATACGAACTACCGAGCGCGAAAATGGATAAAAACATCGCCTCATTATTCGTGCTGGATCTCCATAAATGGCTCAGATCATGCCATGTAGCTCGGATCTAAAATTTGAGAATCCGAACAACCGAGCGTGAAAATGACGGAAAACATCGTCTCAAGATTCGCGCTGGATCTCTATCAATAGCTCAGATCACGTGACGTAGCTCGGATCTAAAATTTGAGGAACCGAACTTCCGATCGTGAAAGTGGCGAAAAACATCGCCTCATGATTCGCGTTGGATCTCCATCAATGGCTCAGATCACTGCACATAGCTCGGATCTAAAATCCGAGGATCCGAACTACCGAGGGTGAAAATGGCAAAAAATATCGCTTATGATTCGTGTTGGATCTCCATCAACGGCTCAGATCGGGCCACGTAGCACGTATCTAATGTCCGATGATCGGAACTACCGAGAGCGAAAAGTGGCGAAAAACATCGCTTCATGATTCGCGCTGGATCTCCGTCAACGGCTCAGATCACGGCACGTAGCTCAGATCTAAAATTCGAGGATCCGAACTTCGGAGCGTGAAAATGGCGAAAAACATCACCTCATGATTCGCGGTGGATCTCCATCAACGGCTCAGATCACGCCAAGTAGTTCGGAGCAAAAATCCGAGGATCCAATCTACCGAGCATGAAAATGGACAAAAACATCGCCTCGTTAGTCGCGCTGGATCTCCATCAACTGCTCAGATCATGCCATGTAGCTCGGATCTAAAATCTGAGAATCCGAACAACCGAGCGTGAAAATGACGAAAAACATCGTCTCAAGATTCACGCTGGATCTACATCAACGGCTCAGATAATGCGACGTAGCTCGGATCTAAAATTTGAGGATCCGAACTATCGAGCATGAAAATGGCAAAAAACACCGCCTCATGATTCGCGTAGGATCTCCATCAACGGCTCAGATCACGGCACGTAGCTCGGATCGAAATTCTGAGGATCCGAACTACCAAGTGTGAAATTGGCGAAAAACATCGCCACATCATTCGTGCTGGATCTCCATCAACGGCTCAGGTCGGGCCACGTAGCTCAGATCTAATATCCGATGATCCGAACTACAGAGCGAAAAAATGGCAGAAAACATTGTGGCTCTAATCACGGCACGTAGCTCGGATCTAAAATTCGAGGATTTGAACTACCGAGCGTGAAAATGGCAAAAAACATTGCCTCATGATTCGGGCTGGATCCCCATCAACGACTCAGATCATGACATGTAGCTTGGATCGAAAATCTGAGGATCCGAACTACCAAGTGTGAAATTGGTGAAAAACATCGCCACGTCATTTGTGCTGGATCTCCATCAACGACTCAGATAGGGCCACGTAGCTCGGATCTAATATCTGATGATCCGAACTATAGAGAGCGAAAATGGCGAAAAACATTGCTTCTTGATTCGCGCTGTATCTCCATCAACGGCTCAGATCACGACACATAGCTCAGATCTAAAATCCGAGGATCCGAACTACCGAGCATGAAAATGGCAAAAAACATCACTGCATGATTTGCGCTGGATCTTCATCAACGGCTCAGATCGCGCCACGTTGCTCAAATCTAAGATCCAGTGATCCGTACTTCTAAGCATGAAAATGGCAAAAAACATCTCCTCTTGATTCGCGCTGGATCTCCATTAACGGCACAGATCACGCCACGTATCTCCGATATAAATTCTGAGGATCTGAACTACCGAGCATGAAAATGGCGGAAAACATCACCTCATGATTCGCAGTGGATCTCCATGAACGGCTCAAATCACGACACGTAGCTCGGATCTAAATCCGAGGTCCTGAACTACCGAGGGTTAAAATGGCAAAAAATATCGCCTCATGATTCGTGTTGGATCTCCATCAACTGCTCAGAACGGGCCATGTCGCTCGGATTTAATATCCGATGATCCGAACTACCGAGCACGAAATGGCGAAAAACATCGCCTCATGATTCGCGCTGGATCTCCATCAACGGCTCAGATCACGGCACATAGCTCGTATCTAAAATACGAGGATCTGAACTACCGAGCGTGAAAATGGCAAAAAACATCGCTTCATGATTTGCCCTGGATCTCCATGAACGGCTCAGATCACGCCACAATAGTTCGGATCTAAAATCTGAGGATGCGAACTACCGAGCGCAAAAATGGATAAAAACATCGCCTCATTATTCGCGTTGGATCTCCATCAATGGCTCAGGTCATGCCACGTAGCTAGGATCTAAAATTTGAGAATCCGAACAACTGAGCGTGAAAATCACGGAAAACATCGTCTCAAGATTCTCGCTGGATCTCTATCAACAGCTCAGATCACGTGACGTAGCTCGGATCCAAAATCCGAGGATCCGAACTACCGAGGGTGAAAATGGCAAAAAATATCGCCTCATGATTCGTGCTGGATCTCCATCAACGGCTCAGATTGGGCCACGTAGCTCGGATATAATATCCAATGATCCGAACTTCCGAGCGTGAAAGTGGCGAAAAACATCGCTTCATGATTCGCGTTCGATCTCCATCAATGGCTCAGATCACTGCACATAGCTCGGATCTAAAATCCGAGGATCCGAACTACCGAGGGTGAAAATGGCAAAAAATATCGCTGATGATTCGTGCTGGATCTCCATCAACAGCTCAGATTGGGCCTCGTAGCTCGTATCTAATATTCGATGATCAGAACTACCGAGAGCGAAAAGTGGCGAAAAACATCGCTTCATGATTCGCGCTGGATCTCCGTCGACGGCTAAGATCACGACACGTAGCTCAGATCTAAAATTCGAGGATCCGAACTACCGAGCGTGAAAATGGCGAAAAACATCGCCTCATGATTTGCACTGGATCTCCATGAACGGCTCAGATCATGCCAAGTTTCTCCGATCTAAAATCTGATCATCCGAACTACTGAGCATGAAAATGGCGAAAAACATCACCTCATGATTCGCTGTGGATCTCCATCAACTGCACAGATCACGCCAAGTAGTTCGGAGCAAAAATCCGAGGATCGAAACTACCGAGCCTGAAAATGGAGAAAGACATCGCCTCATTAGTTGCGCTAGATCGCCATCAACTGCTCAGATCATGCCACGTAGCTCAGATCTAAAATCTGAGAATCCGAACAACCGAGCATGAAAATGACAAAAACATCGTCTCAAGATTCGCGCTGGATCTCCATCAATGGCTCAGATCATGCGACGTAGCTCGGATCTAAAATTTGAGGATCCGAACTACCGAGCATGAAAATGGCGAAAAACATCGCCTCATGATTCCCGTAGGATCTCCATCAACAGCTTAGATCACGACACGTAGCTCGGATCTAAAATCTGAGGATCCAAACTACCGAGCATGAAATTGGCGAAAAACATCGCCACATGATTCGTACTGGACCTCCATCAATGGCACAGATTGGGCCACGTAGCTCAGATCTAGTATCCGATGATCCGAACTACCGAGCGCGAAAATAGGCGAAAAACATTGCCACATGATTCGGGCTGGATCTCCATCAAAGGCTCAGATCACCGCACATAGCTTAGATCTAAAATCCGAGGATCCGAACTACCGAGCGTGAAAATTGTTAGGGTTATATACTGAAAGCATCACTTTTGTATTAACTTTATTTCCTTATTTTTTTTGAATGAGAATCATATGGGCATATGTTTGCATATCGTGTTTATTATAATATTAATGCAAGTGTTTGATATTCTATAAGGTTGATAATATGGTGTGAGGTGACACACAGAAGATCATATTATCAGTTCCCTATGGAATATATAAATAGTTCACAACCTAGACGGACTTGGACAATCCATTGGAAAGGTTGTAGTGTAATCTGGTATTAGTCTGTCTTGACTATAGGTTTACACTAGTACACTTTGTGTGTATTGAACAGGACCACTTGAGGTTTTTCTCTTTGTACTGACTACAAAAGAGAACAAACACCTCTGTTATTATGGATGCTTATGCTCTTAATCCAGATATAATAACAGACATGTATATGCAGTGTGCATTACTTTGACTCATAAAAGAGTGAGATTCATTATGGATCAACAACCTCTATGAATTGGGTAATAGCATTGTATGTATGATGGGCTGTTGATTGTAAAAGGAATCCATGTCCCGATACGTCGGGTTGATGATGTCCCCTTAAGGAGCTCATAAGGATTGTCATGTAAACCCTGCAGGTGGATTACATCCGACATGACAAATAAAGTTGAGTGGTACTACTTAAGGATAAAAGATGTTGATCAATATAGTTGTCAGTAACTTAATTTGATCGATGGACATTCGATATCTTAACATGGGGAGTTGAACGAGCATATAATAAAAGGAGCTCATAAATATAATTTGGGATTAGGAAGGTAGTGCAACAATAGCTCCTTAGTGGACCGAGCTATTGTTAATGGGCCTGGGTTGTGTGTTCGGGCTGAACACGGGATACCCAGATTCGTTAGGAGACCTAACCCTAATTTCTCCTCATAGGTCCCTGCCGTAGCCTTATATATATCCTCTATTCTCTGGCCGTCATTGACAATCTGAAAAATAAGATTTTTCTCAAAATTCGTGATTCACGTAAGGAGAGAAAGAGAGGTCAGCCAAGGAGAAGAAAGGTTGGGAGATCGTCGCCCACACGACGTCCAACCCGAGGAAGGAATACGTGCAGAAGATCTTGGGGTCGCTGTCGTCTTCTTCTCACCGCAGGTATAATTTGTGAACCCTAGATTCCGCTATATAGGGTTAGATCACAATTAAGCAATCTGTTTATCTTTAACGATCGATACGCACACCAATCCGTAGTCCTGGGATTCATCTCAGTTCCATCAAAAATGGCAAAAAACATCACCTCATGATTTGCGCTGGATCTCCATCAATGGCTCATATCGCGCCACGTAGCTCGAATCTAAAATCTGGTGATCCGAACTACTAAGCATGAAAAAGGCGAAAAACATCCCCTCCTGATTCGCGCTGGATCTCCATGAACGGCTCAGATCACGCCACGTATCTACGATCTAAAATCCGAGGATCCGAACTACCGAGCGTGAAAATAGCAGAAAAAATCACCTCATGATTCGTGGCGGATCTCCATCAACGGCTCAGATCACGACATGTAGCTCGGATCTAAATCTGAGGTTCTGAACTACCGAAGGAAAAAATGGTGAAAAACTTCGCCACATGATTCGTGCTGGATCTCCATCGACGGTTCAGATCGGGCGACGTAGCTCGGATCTAATATCCGATGATTCGAACTACCGAGCGCGAAAATGACGAAAAACATCGCCTCTTGATTCGCGTTAGATCTCCATCAATAGCTCAGATCACGGCACGTAGCTCGGATCTAAAATCTGAGGATCCGAACAACCGAGCGTGAAAATTGAGAAAAACATTGCCTCATGATTTTCGGTGGATCTCCATCAACGTCTCAGATCGCGCCACGTCATTCGAATCTAAAATCCGGTGATCCAAACTACTATGCAGGAAAATGGTGAAAAACATCCCCTCCTGATTCTCGCTGGATCTCCATGAACGGCTGAGATCACGCCACGTATCTCCGGCCTAAAATCAGAGGATCTGAACTACCGAGCGTGAAAATGGCGGAAAACATCATCTCATGATTCGCAGTGGATCTCCATCAATGGCTCAGATCACGACATGTAGCTCGAATCTAAATTCTGGGGTTCTGAACTACCGGGCATGAAAATTGCAAAAACCATCGCCTCATGATTCGAGCTGGATTTCCTTCATTGGCACAGATCGCGCCACGTAGGCCAGATCTAATATCCGATGATCCGAACTACAGAGCGTGAAAATGGCGAAAAACATCGCCTCATGATTCTTGCTGGATCTCCATCAACGGATCAGGTCACGGCACGTAGCCCAGATCTAAAATCGGAGGATGCAAACTACCGAGCATGAAAATGGCGAAAAACATCGCCTCATGATTTACGATGGATATCCATCAACGGCTCAGATCGCGCCATGTAGCTCAGATCTAAAATCCGAGGATCCGAACAACAGAGCGTGAAAATGACGAAAAACATTGTCCCAATATTCGTGCTGGATCTCCATGAACGACTTAGATCACGACACGTATCTCCGTTCGAAAATGTGAGGATCCGAACTACTGAGGGTGAAAATGGTGGAAAACATCACCTAATGATTCGCGGCAGATCTCCATCAAGGGCTCAGATCACGCGAGGTAGTACGGATCTAAAATCTGAGGATCCGAACTACCGAGCGTGAAAACGGCGAAAAACATTGCCACATGATTCGCACTGGATATCCATCAACGGCTCCGATCACGCCACAGAGTTCGGTTCTAAAATCTGAGGATCCGAACTATAGAGCGCGAAAATGGAGAAAAACATCGCCTCATGATTCACACTGGATCTCCATCAATGGCTCAGATCACGCCACGTAGCTCGGATCTTAAATTTGAGAATCCGAACAACCGAGCATGAAAATGACGAAAAACACCGTCTCATGATTCGTGCTGGATCTCCATCAACGGCTCAGATCACGCGACGTAGCTAGGATAAAAAATTTGAGGATCCGAACTACCGAGCGTGAAAATGGCGAAAAACATCGCCTCATGATTCGCGCTGGATCTCCATCAATGGCTCAGATCATTGCACATAGCTCGGATCTAAATCTAAGGTTCTGAACTACCGAGGGTAAAAATGGCAAAAAATATCGCCTCATGATTCGTGCTGGATCTCCATCAACTGCTCAGAACGGGCCACGTCGCTCGGATTTAATATCTGATGATCCGAACTACCGAGCGCGAAATGGCGAAAAACATCGCCTCATGATTCGCACTGGATCTCCGTCAATGGCTCAGATCAAGGCACGTAGCTCATATCTAAAATTCGAGGATCTGAACTGCCGAGCATGAAAATGGCAAAAAACATCGCCTCATGATTTGCCCTGGATCTTCATGAACGGCTTAGATATCGCCACAATAGTTCGGACCTAAAATCTGAGGATGCGAACTACCGAGCGCGAAAATGGATAAAAACATCGCCTCATTATTCGTGCTGGATCACCATCAATGGCTCAGATCACGCCACGTAGCTCGGATCTAAAATTTGAGAATCCGAACAACCGAGCGTGAAAATGATGGAAAACATCGTCTCAAGATTCGCGTTGGATCTCTATCAACAGCTCAGATCACGTGACGTAGCTCGGATCTAAAATTTGAGGAACCGAACTTCCGAGCGTGAAAGTGGCGAAAAACATCGCCTCATGATTCGCATTGGATCTCCATCAATGGCTCATATCACTGCACATAGCTCGGATCTAAAATCCGAGGATCCGAACTATCGAGGGTGAAAATGGCAAAAAATATCGCTTATGATTCGTGTTGGATCTCCATCAACGGCTCAGATCGGGCCACGTAGCTCGTATCTAATGTCCGATGATCAGAACTACCGAGAGCGAAAAGTGGCAAAAAACATCGCTTCATGATTCGCGCTGGATCTCCGTCAACGGCTTAGATCACGTCACGTAGCTCAGATCTAAAATTCGAGGATCCGAACTTCGGAGCGTGAAAATGGCGAAAAACATCACCTCATGATTCGCGGTGGATCTCCATCAACGGCTCAGATCACGCCAAGTAGTTCGGAGCAAAAATCCGAGGATCCAATCTACCGAGCATGAAAATGGACAAAAACATCGCCTCGTTAGTCGCGCTGGATCTCCATCAACTGCTCAGATCATGCCATGTAGCTCGGATCTAAAATCTGAGAATCCGAACAACCGAGCATGAAAATGACGAAAAACATCGTCTCAAGATTCGTGCTAGGATCTACATCAACGGCTAAGATAATGCGACGTAGCTCGGATCTAAAATTTGAGGATCCGTACTATCGAGCGTGAAAATGGCAAAAAACACCGCCTCATGATTCGCGTAGGATCTCCATCAACGGCTCAGATCACGACACGTAACTCGGATCGAAAATCTGAGGATCCGAACTACCAAGTGTGAAATTGGCGAAAAACATCGCCACATCATTCGTGCTGGATCTCCATCAACAGCTCAGATCGGGCCACGTCGCTCAGATCTAATATCCGCTGATCCGAACTACAGAGCGCAAAAATGGCAGAAAACATTGCGGCTCTGATCACAGCACGTAGCTCGGATCTAAAATTCGAGGATCTGAACTACCGAGCGTGAAAATGGCGAAAATCATTGCCTCATGATTCGGGCTGGATCCCCATCAACGACTCAGATCATAACATGTAGCTCGGATCAGAAATCTGAGGATCCGAACTACCAAGCGTGAAATTGGTGAAAAACATCACCACATCATTTGTGCTGGATCTCCATCAACGGCTCAGATCGGACAACGTAGCTCGGATCTAATATCTGATGATCCGAACTACAGGGAGCGAAAATGGCGAAAAAACATTGCTTCATGATTCGCGCAGTATCTCCATCAACGGCTCAGATCACGGCACATAGCTCGGATCTAAAATCCAAGGATCCGAACTACCGAGCATGAAAATGGCAAAAAACATCACCGCATGATTTGCGCTGGATCTTTATCAACGGCTCAGATCGTGCCACGTAGCTCAAATCTAAGATCCAGTGATCCGTACTACTAAGCATGAAAATGGCAAAAAACATCTCCTCTTGATTCGCGCTAGATCTCCATTAACGGCACAGATCACGCCACGTATCTCCGATCTAAATTCTTAGGATCTGAACTACCGAGCATGAAAATGGCGGAAAACATCACCTCATGATTCGCAGTGGATCTCCATCAACGGTTCAAATCACGACACGAAGCTCGGATCTAAATCTGAGGTCCTGAACTACCGAGGGTTAAAATGGCAAAAAATATCGCCTCATGATTCGTGCTGGATCTCCATCAACTGCTCAGAACGGGCCATGTCGCTCGGATTTAATATCCGATGATCCGAACTACCGAGCGCGAAATGGCAAAAAACATCACCTCATGATTCGCGCTGGATCTCCGTCAACGGCTCAGATCACGGCACGTAGCTCGTATCTAAAATACGAGGATCTGAACTACCGAGCGTGAAAATGGCAAAAACATCGCCTCATGATTTGCCCTGGATCTCCATGAACGGCTAAGATCACGCCACAATAGTTCGGATCTAAAATCTGAGGATGCGAACTACCGGGCGCAAAAATGGATAAAAACATCGCCTCATTATTTGCGCTGGATCTCCATCAATGGCTCAGATCATGCCACATAGCTCGGATCTAAAATTTGAGAATCCGAACAACCGAGCGTGAAAATCACGGAAAACATCGTCTCAAGATTCTCGCTGGATCTCTATCAACAGCTCAGATCACGTGACGTAGCACGGATCTAAAATCCGAGGATCCGAACTACCGAGGGTGAAAATGGCAAAAAATATCACCTCATGATTCGTGCTGGATCTCCATCAACGGCTCAGATCGGGCCACGTAGCTCGGATATAATATCCGATGATCCGAACTTCCGAGCATGAAAGTGGCGAAAAACATCGCCTCATGATTCGCGTTGGATCTCCATCAATGGCTCAGATCACTGCACATAGCTCGGATCTAAAATCCGAGGATCCGAACTACCGAGGGTGAAAATGGCAAAAAATATTGCTGATGATTCATGCTGGATCTCCATCAACAGCTCAGATCGGGCCTCATAGCTCGTATCTAATATTCGATGATCAGAACTACCGAGAGCGAAAAGTGGCAAAAAACATCGCTTCATGATTCGCACTGGATCTCCGTCAACGGCTGAGATCACGGCACGTAGCTCAGATCTAAAATTCGAGGATCCTAACTACCGAGCGTGAAAATGGCAAAAAACATCGCCTCATGATTTGCACTGGATCTCCATGAACGGCTCAGATCACGCCAAGTATCTCCGATCTAAAATCTGATCATCCGAACTACTGAGCATGAAAATGGAGAAAAACATTACCTCATGATTCGCGGTGGATCTCCCTCAACTGCACAGATCACGCCAAGTAGTTCGGAGCAAAAATCCGAGGATCCAAACTACCGAGCATGAAAATGGAGAAAGACATAGCCTCATTAGTCGCGCTAGATCGCCATCAACTGCTCAGATCATGACACGTAGCTCGGATCTAAAATCTGAGAATCCGAACAACCGAGCATGAAAATGACAAAAACATCGTCTCAAGATTCGCGCTGGATCTCCATCAATGGCTCAGATCATGCGACGTAGCTCGGATATAAAATTTGAGGATCCGAACTACCGAGCATGAAAATGGCGAAAAACATCGCCTCATGATTCCCGTAGGATCTCCATCAACAGCTTAGATCACGGAACGTAGCTCGGATCTAAAATCTGAGGATTCGAACTACCGAGCATGAAATTGGCAAAAAACATCGCCACATGATTCGTGCTGGACCTCCATCAATGGCACAGATTGGGCCACGTAGCTCAGATCTAATGTCCGATGATCCGAACTACCGAGTGCGAAAATGGCGAAAAAACATTGCCACATGATTCGGGCTGGATCTCCATCAAAGGCTCAGATCACCGCACATAGCTCGGATCTAAAATCCGAGGATCCGAACTACCGAGCGTGAAAATGGCAATAAAACATCACCTCATGATTTGCGCTGGATCTCCATCAAAGGCTCATATCGCGCCACGTAGCTCGAATCTAAAATCTGGTGATCCGAACTACTAAGCATGAAAAAGGCGAAAAACATCCCCTCCTGATTCGTGCTGGATCTCCATGAACGGCTCAGATCACGCCACGTATCTACGATCTAAAATCCGAAGATCCGAACTACCGAGCGTGAAAATAGCAGAAAAAATCACCTCATGATTCGAGGCGGATCTCCATCAACGGCTCAGATCACGACACGTAGCTCGGATCTAAATCTGAGGTTCTGAACTACCGAAGGAAAAAATGGCAAAAAATATCGCCTCATGATTCGTGCTGGATCTCCATCAACGGCTCAGAACAGGCCACGTAGCTTGGATCTAATATCCGATGATACGAACTACCAAGCGCGAAAATGGCGAAAAACATCGCCCGCAAGATTCGCGCTAGATCTCCATCAATGGCTCAGATCATGGTACGTAGCCCGGATCTAAAATCCGATGATCCGAACTACCGAGCGTGAAAATGGCAAAAAACATCGCCTCATGATTCGCGCTGGATCTCCATGAATGGCTCAGATCTCGCCACATAGTTCGGATCTAAAATCTTAGGATCCGAACTACCGAGCGTGAAAATGGAGAAAAACATCAGATCATGATTCGGGCTGGATCTCCATCAATGGCTCAGATCACGTCACTTAGCTCAGATCTAAAATTTGAGAATCCAAACGACTGAGCTTGAAAATGACGAAAAACATCGTCTCAAGATTCGCGCTGGATCTCCATCAACGGCTCAGATCACGCGACGTAGCTCGGATCGAAAATTTGAGGATCCAAACAATCGAGCGTGAAAATGGTGAAAAATATCGCCTCAAGATTCGCGTTGGGTCTCCATCAATGGCTCAGATCACTGCACATAGCTCGGATCTAAAATCCGAGGATCCGAACTACCGAGGGAGAAAATGGCGAAAAATATCACCGCATGATTCGTGCTTAATCTCCATCAACCGCTCAGATCGGGCCACGTAGCTCGGATCTAATATCCGATGATCCGAACTTCCGAGCGTGAAACTGGTGAAAAACATCGCCTCATGATTTGCGATGGATCTCCATCAATGGCTCAGATCACTGAACATAGCTCGGATTTAAAATCCGAGGATCCGAACTACCGAGGGTGAAAATGGCAAAAAATATCACCTCATGATTCGTGCTGGATCTCCATCAACGGCAAAGATTGGGCCACGCAGCTCGGATCTAATATCCGATGATCGGAACTACAGAGAGCGAAAATGGCAAAAAACATCCCCTCATGATTCACGCTGGATGTCCGTCAGTGGCTCAGATCACGGCACGTAGCTCAGATCTAAAATTCGAGGATCCGAACTACCGAGCGTGAAAATGGCGAAAAATATCGCCTCATGATTTGCACTGGATCTCCATGAACGGCTCAGATCACACCATGTATCTCCGATCTAAAATCCGACGATCCGAACTCCTGAGCGTCAAAATGGCAAAAAACGTCACCTCATGATTCGCGCTGTATCTCCATCAACGGCTCAGATCACGACACGTAGCTGGGATCTAAAATCCGAGGATCCGAACTACCGAGCATGAAAATGTTGAAAAACATCGCCTCATGATTTGCGCTGGCTCTCCATGAACGGCTCAGATCAGGCCATGTATCTCCGATCTAAAATCTGAGGATCCGAACTACTGAGCACGAAAATGGCGGAAAACATCACCTCATGATTCGCGGCGGATCTCCATCAACGGTTCAGATCACGCCAAGTAGTTTGGATCTATATTCCGAGGATTTGAACTACTGAGCGCGAAAATGGCAAAAAACATTGCTTCATGATTCGCGCTGGATCTCCATCAACGGCTCAGATCACGCCACGTACTCGAATCTAAAATCCGGTGATCCAACCTACTAAGCATGAAAATTGCAAAAAACACGCCTTACGATTCGCGCTGGATCTCCATGAACAGCTCAGATCATGCCACGTATCTCCGATCTAAAATCTGAGGATCCGAACAACTGAGCGTGAAAATGGCGGAAAACATCACCTCATGATTTGCGGCGGATCTCCATCAACGGCTCAGAACACGCCAAGTAGTTCGGATCTAAAATCCGAGGATCCGAACTACTGACCATGAAAATGGCGGAAAACATCTCCTCATGATTCGCGCTGGATCTCCATCAATGGATCAGATCACGGCACGTAGGCCGGATCTAAAATTCGAGGATCCGAACTACCGAGCTTGAAAATGGCAAAAAACATCGCCTCATTATTTGCGTTGTATCTCCAACAACTACGCAGATCGCGCCACGTAGCACGAATCTAAAATCCGGTGATCCGAACTACTAAGCATGAAAATGGCAAAAAACACGCCTCATGATTCGCGCTGGAACTCCATGAACGGCTCAGATCACGCCACGTATCTCCGATCTAAAATCTGAGGATTCGAACTACTAACCGTGAAAATGGCAGAAAACATCACCTTATGATTTGCGGCAGATCTCCATGAACGGCTCAGATCACGACACGTAGCTCGGATCTAAAATCCGAGGATCCGAACTACCGAGCGTGAAAATGGCGAAAAACATCGCCTGATGATTCGTGCTGGATCTCCATGAACGGCTTAGATCACACCACGTAGTTCGGATCTAAAATCTGAGGATCCAAACTACCGAGGATGAAAATGGAGAAAAACATCGCGTCATGATTCGCGCTGGATCTCTATCAACTGCTCAGATCACGCAACGTAGCTCGGATCTAAAATCTGAGAATACGAACAACCGAGCGTGAAAATAACCGAAAACATCGTCTCAATATTCGCGCTGGATCTTCGTCAACGGCTCAGATCATGGGACGTAGCTCGGACCTAACATTTGAGGATCCGAACTACCGAGCGTGAATATGGCGAAAAACATCGCCTCATGATTCGTGCCGGATCTCCATCAATGGCTCAGATCGGGCCACGTAGCTCGGATCTAATATCCGACGATCCGAACTACCGAGCGTGAAAATGGCAAAAAACATCGCCTCAAGATTTGTGTTGGATTTCCAGGAACCGCTCCAATTACGGCATGTAGCTCGGATCTAAAATCCGATGATCCGAAATACTGAACGTGAAAATGATGAAAACCATCACCTCATGATTTGCGCTGGATCTCCATCAACGGCTCAGATCGCACCACGTAACTCGAATCTAAAATCTAGTAATCTGAACTACTAAGCATGAAAGTGGAGAAACATCCCATCATGATTCGCACTGTATCTCCAGGAACGGCTCAGATCACGCCACGTATCTCCGATCTAAAATCTGAGGATCCGAACTACCGAGCGTGAAAATGGCAGAAAACGTCACCTCATGATTCGCGGCGGATCTCCATCAACGGCTCAGATCAAGACACGTGGCTCGGATCTAAAATCCAAGGTTCTGAGCTATCGGGCATGAAAATGGAGAAAAACATCGCCTCATGATTCATGCTGGATTTCCATCAACGACTCAGATCGCGCCTTGTAGGTCATATCTAATATCTGATGATCCGAACTACCGAGCGTGAAAATGGCAAAAAACATCGCATCATGATTCGAGCTGGATCTCCATCAGCAGATCAGATCACGGCACGTAGCCCGGATCTAAAATCCGAGGATCCGAACTACCAACCGTGAAAATGGCGAAAACCATCGCCTCATGATTTGCACTGGATCTCCCTCAATGACTCAGATCGTGCCACGTAGCCCGAATCTAAAATTTGAGGATCCGAACAACTGAGCGTGAAAATGAGGAAGAACATCGTCCTAAGATTCATGCTGGATCTCCATGAACGGCTCAGATCACGCCACGTATCTCCGATCGAAAATCTGAGGATCAGAACAACTGAGCGTGAAAATGGCAGAAAACCTCACCTCATGATTCGCGGCGGATCTCCATCAACGGCTTAGATCACGCCAGGTAGTTCGGATCTAAAATCCGAGAATTCGAACAACCGAGCGTGAAAAATGGAAAAAAAACCGCCACATGATTCGAGCTGGATCTCCATGAACGGCTCAGATCACGCCACGTAGTTCGGATCTAAAATCTGAGGATCCAAACTACCAAGCATGAAAATGGAGAAAAACATCGCTTCATGATTCCCGCTGGATCTCCATCAACGGCATAGATCACGCAATGTAGCTCAGATCTAAAATTGAAGGATCCGAACTACCGAGCGTGAAAATGGCGAAAAACAACCTCATAATTCGCGTTGGATCTCCATCAATGGCTCAGAACACCGCACCTGGCTCGGATCTAAAATCCGAGGATTCGAACTACCGAGCGTGAAAATGGCATAAAACATGACCTCATGATTCGTGCAGGATCTCCTTCAAAGGCTCAGATCGGGCCACGTAGCTCGGATCTAATATCCGATGATCCAAACTACTGAGTGGGAAAATGACAAAAAACATCGCCTCATGATTCGTGCTGGATCTCCATCAATGGCTCATATCACGGCATGTAGCTCGGATCTAAAATTCGAGGATCCGAACTACCGAGCGTGAAAATGGCGAAAAACATCGCTTCATGATGAGCGCTGGATGTCCATGAACGGCTCAGATCATGCTACGTATCTTCGATCTAAAATATCAGGATCCGAACTACTGAGTGTGAAAATGGCAGAAAACATCACCTCACCATTCACGACGAATCTCCATCAACGGCTCAGATCACGCCAAGTAGTTCAGATCTAAAATCCAAGGATCCGAACTACCGAGCGTGAAACTGGCGAAAAACATCACCTCATGATTCGCGCTTGATCTCCATCAACGGCTCAGATCGCGCCACGTAGCTCGAATCTAAAATCCGGTGATCCGAACTACTAAGCATGAAAATGGCAAAAAACCCGCTTCATGATTCGCGCTGGATCTCTATGAACGACTCAGATCATGCCACGTATCTCCGATCTAAAATCTGAGGATCCGAACTACTCAGCATGAAAATGGCGGAAAACATCACCTCTTGATTCGCGGTGGATCTCCATCAATGGCTCAGATCACGCCAAGTAGTTCAGAGCTAAAATCCGAGGATCCGAACTACCGTGCGTGAAAAAGGCAAAAAACATCGCCTCATGATTCGCGCTAGATCTCCATGAACGGCTTAGATCACGGTATGTAGTTCGGATCTAAAATCTGAGGATCCGAACTACCGGGCAAGAAAATCAAAGAAAAACATCGCCTCAGGACTCGCGCTGGATCACCATCCACTACTTAGATCACACCACGTAGCTCAGATCTAAAATTAGAGAATCCGAACAACCGAGCGTGAAAGTGACAAAAAACATCGTCTCAAGATTCGCTCTGGATCTCCATCAACGGCTCAGATCATGCGACGTAGCTCGGATCTAAAATTTGAGGATCCGAACTACCGAGCGTGAAAATGGCGAAAAACATTGCCTCATGATTTGCGTTGGATCTCGATTAACGGCTCAGATCACGGCACGTAGCTCGGATCTAAAATCCGAAGATCCGAACTACCGAGTGTGAAAATGGTGAAAAACTTCGCCACATGATTCGTGCTGGATCTCCATCAACGGCTCAGATCGGGCCACGTAGCTCGGATCTAATATCCGATGATTCGAACTACTGAGCGCGAAAATGACGAAAAACATCGCCTCATGATTCGCGTTAGATCTCCATCAACAGCTCAGATCACGGCACGTAGCTCGGATCTAAAATCTGAGGACCCTGAACAACCGAGCGTGAAACTAGAGAAAAACATTGCCTCATGATTTCCGGTGGATCTCCATCAACGTCTCAGATCGCGCCACGTCGCTCGAATCTAAAATCCGGTGATCCAAACTACTATGCATGAAAATGGTGAAAAACATCCCCTCCAGATTCGCGCTGGATCTCCATGAACGACTGAGATCACGCCACGTATCTCCGGCCTAAAATCTGAGGATCTGAACTACCGAGCGTGAAATTGGCAGAAAACATCACCTCATGATTCGCGGTGGATCTCCATCAGTGGCTCAGATCACGACATGTAGCTCGAATCTAAATTCTGGGGTTCTAAATTACCGGGCATGAAAATGGAAAAAACCATCGCCTCATGATTCGTGCTGGATTTCCTTCATTGGCACAGATCGTGCCACGTAGGCCGGATCTAATATCCGATGATCCGAACTACAGAGCGTGAAAATGGCGAAAAACATCGCCTCATGATTCTTGCTGGATCTCCATCGACGGATCAGGTCACGGCACGTAGCCCAGATCTAAAATCCGAGGATACAAACTACCGAGCATGAAAATGGCAAAAAACATCGCCTCATGATTTGCGATGGATATCCATCAACGGCTCAGATCGCGCCATGTAGCTCGGATAAAAAATTTTAGGATCCGAACTACCGAGCGTGAAAATGGCGAAAAACATCGCCTCATGATTCGCGCTGGATCTCCATCAATGGTTCAGACCATTGCACGTAGCTCGGATCTAAATCCGAGGTTCTGAACTACCGAGTGTAAAAATGGCAAAAAATATCGCCTCATGATTCGTGCTGGATCTCCATCAACTGCTCAGAACGGGCCACGTTGCTCGGATTTAATATCTGATGATCCGAACTACCGAGCGCGAAATGGCAAAAAACATCGCCTCATGATTCGCGCTGGATCTTCGTCAACGGCTCAGATCAAGGCACGTAGCTCGTATCTAAAATTCGATGATCTGAACTACCGAGCGTGAAAATGGCAAAAAACATAGCCTCATGATTTTCCCTGGATCTCCATGAACGGCTCAAATCACGCCAAAATCTGAGGATGCGAACTACCGAGCGCAAAAATGGATAAAAACATCGCCTCATTATTCGCGCTGGATCTCCATCAATGGCTCAGATCATGCCACGTAGCTCGGATCTAAAATTTGAGAATCCGAACAACCGAGCGTGAAAATGACGGAAAACATCATCTCAAGATTCGCGCTGGATCTCTATCAATAGCTCAGATCATGTGACGTAGCTCGGATCTAAAATTTGAGGAACCGAACTTCCGAGCGTGAAAGTGGCGAAAAACATTGCCTCATGATTCGCATTAGATCTCCATCAATGGCTCAGATCACTGCACATAGCTCGGATCTAAAATCCGAGGATCCGAACTACCGAGGGTGAAAATGGCAAAAAATATCGCTTATGATTCGTGTTGGATCTCCATCAACGGCTCAAATCGGGCCATGTAGCTCGTATCTAATGTCCAATGATCGGAACTACCGTGAGCGAAAAGTGGCAAAAAACATTGCTTCATGATTCGCGCACGGCTCAGATCACGGCACGTAGCTCAGATCTAAAATTCGAGGATCCGAACTTCGGAGCGTGAAAATGGCGAAAAACATCACCTCATGATTCGCGGTGGATCTCCATCAACGGCTCAGATCACGCCAAGTAGTTCGGAGCAAAAATCCGAGGATCCAAACTACCGAGCATGAAAATGGACAAAAACATTGCCTCGTTAGTCGCGCTGGATCTCCATCAGCTGCTCAGATCATGCCATGTAGCTCGGATCTAAAATCTGAGAATCCGAACAACCGAGCGTGAAAATGACGAAAAACATTGACTCAAGATTCGTGCTGGATCTACATCAACGGCTCATATAATGCGACGTAGCTCGGATCAAAAATTTGAGGATCCGAACTATCGAGCGTGAAAATGGCAAAAAACACCACGGCATGATTCGCGTAGGATCTCCATCAACGGCTCAGATCACGGCACGTAGCTCGGATCGAAAATCTGAGGATCCGAACTACCAAGTGTGAAATTGGCGAAAAACATCGCCCATCATTCGTGCTGGATCTCCATCAACGGCTCAGATCGGGCCACGTAGCTCAGATCTAATATCTGATGATCCGAACTACAGAGCACAAAAATGGAAAAAAAACATTGCGGCTCTGATCACGGCACGTAGCTCGGATCTAAAATTCGTGGATCCGAACTACCGAGCGTGAAAATGGCGAAAAACATTGCCTCATGATTCGGGCTAGATCCCCATCAACGGCTCAGATCATGACATGTAGCTCGGATCGGAAATCTGAGGATCCGAACTACCAAGCGTGAAATTGGTGAAAAACATCGCCACATCATTTGTGTTGGATCTCCATCAACGGCTCAGATCGGGCCACGTAGCTCGAATCTAATATCCGATGATCCGAACAACAGAGAGCGAAAATGGCAAAAAACATTGCTTCATGATTCGCGCTGTATCTCCATCAACGGCTCAGATCACGGCACATAGCTCGGATATAAAATCCAAGGATCCGAACTACCGAGCATGAAAATGGCAAAAAACATCACCGCATGATTTGCGCTGGATCTTCATCAACGGCTAAGATCGGGCCACGTAGCACGAATCTAAGATCCAGTGATCCGTACTACTAAGGATGAAAATGGCAAAAAACATCTCCTCTTGATTCGTGCTGGATCTCCATTAACGGCTCAGATCACGCCACGTATCTCCGATCTAAATTCTGAGGATCCGAACTACCGAGCATGAAAATGGCGGAAAACATCACTTCATGATTCGCAGTGGATCTCCATCAACGGCTCAAATCACGACACGTAGCTCGAATCTAAATCCGAGGTTCTGAACTACCGAGGGTTAAAATGGCAAAAAATATCGCCTTATGATTCGTGCTGGATCTCCATCAACTGCTCAGAACGGGCCACGTCGCTCGGATTTAATATCCGATGATCCGAACTACCGAGCGCGAAATGGCGAAAAACATCGCCTCATGATTCGCGCTGGATCTCCATCAACGGCTCAGATCACGGCACGTAGCTCGTATCTAAAATTCGAGAATCTGAACTACCGAGCATGAAAATGGCAAAAAACATCGCCTCATGATTTTCCCTGGATCTCCATGAACGGCTTAGATCACGCCACAATAGTTCGGATCTAAAATTTGAGGATGCGAACTACCGAGCACGAAAATGGATAAAAACATCGCCTCATTATTCGCGCTGGATCTCCATCAATGGCTTAGATCACGCCACGTAGCTTGGATCTAAAATTTGAGAATCCGAACAACCAAGCGTGAAAATCACGGAAAACATCATCTCAAGATTCTCGCTGGATCTCTATCAACAGCTCAGATCACGTGACGTAGCTAGGATCTAAATCCGAGGATCCGAACTACCGAGCGTGAAATTGGTGAAAAACATCGCCACATCATTCGTGCTGGATCTCTATCAACGGCTCAGATCGGGCCACGTAGCTCGGATTTAATATCCGATGATCCGAACTTCCGAGCGTGAAAGTGGCGAAAAACATCGCCTCATGATTCGCGTTGGATCTCCATCAATGGCTCAGATCACTGCACATAGCTCGGATCTAAAATCCGAGGATCCGAACTACCGAGGGTGAAAAAGGCAAAAAATATCGCTTATGATTCGTGCTGGATCTCCATCAACAGCTCAGATCGAGCCTCGTAGCTCGTATCTAATATTCGATGATCAGAACTACCGAGAGCGAAAAGTGGCGAAAAACATCGCTTCATGATTCGCGCTGGATCTCCGTCAACGGCTGAGATCACGGCACGTAGCTCAGATCTAAAATTCGAGGATCCGAACTACCGAGCGTGAAAATGGCGAAAAAAATCGCCTCATGATTTGCACTGGATCTCCTTGAACGGCTCAGATCACGCCAAGTATCCCCGATCTAAAATCTAATCATCCGAACTACTGAGCATGAAAATGGCGAAAAACATCACCTAATGATTCGCGGTGGATCTCCCTCAACTGCACAGATCACGCCAAGTAGGTTGGAGCAAAAATCCGAGGATCCAAACTACCGAGCAGGAAAATTGAGAAAGACATTGCCTCATTAGTCGCGCTAGATCGCCATCAACTGCTCAGATCATGCCACGTAGCTCGGATCTAAAATCTGAGAATCCGAACAACCGAGCATGAAAATGACAAAAAACATCGTCTGAAGATTCGCGCTGGATCTCCTTTAATGGCTCAGATCATGCGACGTAGCTCGGATATAAAATTTGAGGATCCGAACTACCGAGCATGAAAATGGCGAAAAACATCGCCTCATGATTCCCGTAGGTTCTCCATCAACAGCTTAGATCACGGCACGTAGCTCGGATCTAAAATCTGAGGATCCGAACTACCGAGCATGAAATTGGCGAAAAACATCGCCACATGATTCGTGCTGGACCTCCATCAATGGCACAGATTGAGCCACGTAGCTCAGATCTAATATCCGATGATCCGAACTACCGAGCGCGAAAATGGCGAAAAACATTACCACATGATTCGGGCTGGATCTCCATCAAAGGCTCAGATCACCGCACATAGCTCGGATCTAAAATCCAAGGATCCGAACTACCGAGCGTGAAAATGGCAAAAAACATCACCTCATGATTTGCGCTGGATCTCCATCAATGGCTCATATCGCACCACGTAGCTCGAATCTAAAATCTGGTGATCCGAACTACTAAGCATGAAAAAGGCGAAAAACATCCCCTCCTAATTCGCGCTGGATCTCCATGAACGGCGCAGATCACGCCACGTATCTACGATCTAAAATCCGAGGATCCGAACTACTGAGCGTGAAAATAGCAGAAAAAATCACCTCATGATTCGTGGCGGATCTCCATCAACGGCTCAGATCACGACACGTAGCTCGGATCTAAATCTGAGGTTCTGAACTACCGAAGGCAAAAATGGCAAAAAATATCGCCTTATGATTCGTGGTGGATCTACATCAACGGCTCAGAACGGGCCACGTAGCTTGGATCTAATATCTGATGATACGAACTACCAAGCGCGAAAATGGCGAAAAACATCGCCCGCAAGATTCGCGCTGGATCTCCGTCAATGGCTCAGATCATGGTACGTAGCTCGGATCTAAAATACGATGATCCGAACTACCGAGCGTGAAAATGGCAAAAAACATCGCCTCGTGATTCGTGCTGGATCTCCATGAATGGCTCAGATCTCGCCACATAGTTCGGATCTAAAATCTGAGGATCCGAACTACCGAGCGTGAAAATGGAGAAAAACATCAGATCATGATTCAGGCTGGATCTCCATCAATGGCTCAGATCACGCCACTTAGCTCAGATCTAAAATTTGAGAATCCGAACGACCGAATGGGAAAATGACGAAAAACATCGTCTCAAGATTCGCACTGGATCTCCATCAACGGCTCAGATCACGCGACATAGCTCGGATCGAAAATTTGAGGATCCAAACAACCGAGCGTGAAAATGGCGAAAAATATCGCCTCAAGATTCGTGTTGGATCTCCATCAATGGCTCAGATCACTGCACATAGCTCGGATCTAAAATCCGACGATCCAAACTACCAAGGGTGAAAATGTCGAAAAATATCGCCTCATGATTCGTGCTGGATCTCCATCAAGGGCTCAGATCGGGCCACGTAGCTCGGATCTAATATCCGATGATCCAAACTCCCGAGCATGAAAATGGCGAAAAACATCGCCTCATGATTCGCGTTGGATCTCCATCAATGGCTCAGATCACTGCACATAGCTCGGTTCTAAAATCCGAGGATCCGAACTACCGAGGGTGAAAATGGCAAAAAATATCGCCTCATGATTCGTGCTGGATCTCCATCAACGGCTCAGATCAGGCCACGCAGCTCGCATCTAATATCCGATGATCGGAACTACAGAGAGCGAAAATGGCAAAAAACATCCCCTCATGATTCACGCTGGATGTCCGTCAACGACTCAGATCACGGCACGTAGCTCAGATCTAAAATTCGAGGATCCGAACTACCGAGCGTGAAAATGGCGAAAAACATCGCCTCATGATTTGCACTGGATCTCCATGAACGGCTCAGATCACGCCATGTATCTTCGATCTAAAATCCGACGATCCGAACTCCTGATCGTCAAAATGGCAAAAAACATCACCTCATTATTCCCAATGGATCTCCATTAACGGCTCAGATCATGCCAGGTAGTTCGGAGCAAAAATCCGAGGATCCAAATACTGAGCATGAAAATGGAGAAAAATATCGCCTCATTATTCGCGCTGGATCTCCATCAACTGCTCAGATCACGCCACTTAGCTCGGATCTAAAATCCGAGAATCCGAACAACCGAGCGTGAAAACGACGAAAAACATCGTCCCACGATTCGCCCTGGATCTCCATCAATGGATCAGATCATGCGACATAGCTCGGATCTAAAATTTGAGGATCCGAACAACCAAGCGTGAAAATAGAGAAAAACATCGCCTCATGATTCGCGTTGGATCTCCATCAATGGCTCAGATCACTACACATAGCTCGGATCTAAAATCAGAGGATCCGAACTACCGAGGGTGAAAATGGCGAAAAATATCGCCTTATGATTCGTGCTGGATCTCCATCAACGGCTCAGATCGGGCCAGGTAGCTCGAATCTAAAATCCGGAGATCCGAACTACTAAGTATGAAAATGGCGAAAAACATCCCCTCTTGATTCGCGCTGGATCGCCTTGCACGGCTTAGATCACGCCACGTATCTCCGATCTAAAATCTGAGGATCCGAACTACCGAGCGTGAAAATGGTGGAAAACATCACCTTATGATTCGCGGCAGATCTCCATCAATGGCTCAGGTCACGACACGTAGCTTGGATCTAAATCCGAGGTTCTGAATGACTGAGGGTGAAAATGGTGAAAAATATTGCCTCATAATTCGTGCTGGATCTCCATCAACGGCTTAGATCGGGCCACGTAGCTCGGATCTAATATTCGATGATCCGAACTACCGAGCGCGAAAATGGAGAAAAACATCGCCTCATGATTCGCGCTGGATCTCCGTCAATTGCTCAGATCATGGCACGCAGCTCGGATCTAAAATCCGAGGATCCGAACTACCGAGCGTGAAAATGGCGAAAAACATCGCCTCATGATTTGCATTGGATCTCTATGAACGGCTCAAATCACGCCAAATAGTTCGGATCTAAAATCTGACTATCCGAACTACCGTGCGCAAAAATGGAGAAAAACATCACTTCATGATTCACGCTGGATATCCATCAATGGCTCAGATCACGCCACGTAGTTGGATCTAAAATTTGAGAATCCGTACAACCGAGCATGAAAATGGCAAAAAACATCATCTCAAGATTCACGATGGATCTCCATCAACGGCTCAGATCACGCCACTTAGCTCGGATCTAAAATTTGGGGATTCGAACAACCGAGCGTGAAAATGACGAAAAATATCACCTCAACATTCGCGCTGGATCTCCATCAACGGCTCAGATCATGCTACGTAGCTCAGATCTAAAATTTGAGGATCCGAACAACCGAGCGTGAAAATGGAGAAAAACATCGCCTCATGATTCACATTGGATCTCCATCAATGGCTCAGATCACTGCACATAGCTCGGATCTAAAATCGAGGATCCGAACTACCGAGGGTGAAAATGGCAAAAAATATAGCCTTATGATTCGTGCTGGATCTCTATCAACAACTCAGATCGAGCCACGTAGCTCGGATCTAATATCCGATGATCTGAACTACCGAGCGCGAAAATGGCAAAAAAGATCGCCTCATGATTCGCGTTGGATCCCCGTCAATGGCTCCTATCCTGGCACGTAGCTCAGATCTAAAATCCAAGGATCCGACCTACCGAGCGTGAAAATGGCAAAAAATATCGCCTCATGATTTGTGATGGATCTCCATGAATGGCTCAGATCACGCCACGAATCTCCGATCTAAAATCTGAAGATCCGAACTTCTGAGCGTGAAAATGGCGAAAAACATTACCTCATGATTCGCAGTGGATCTCCATCAACGGCTCAGATCACACCAAGTAGTTCGGAGCAAAAATCCGAGGATCCAAACTATCGAGCATGAAATTGGAGAAAAACATCGCCTCATTATTCGCGCTGGATCACCATCAACTACTCAAATCACGCCACATAGCTCGGATCTAAAATCTGAGAATCCGAACAACCGAGCGTGAAAATAACAAAAAACATCATCTCAAGATTCGTGCTAGATCTCCATCAACGGCTCAGATCATGCAACGTAGCTCGGATCTAAAATTTGAGGATTCGAACTACCGAGCGTGAAATTGCAAAATAATCGCCTCATGATTCGCGTAGGATCTCCATCAACGGCTCAGATCACGACACGTAGCTCGGATCTAAAATCTGACGATCCGAACTACCGAGCGTGAAATTGGCAAAAAACATCGCCACATGATTCGTTCTGGATCTCCATCAATGGCTCAAATCGGGCCACGTAGCTAGGATCTAACATCCGATGATCCAAACTACCGAGCGTGAAATTGGCGAAAAACATCGCCTCATGATTTGCCCTAGATCTCGATCAATGGCTTAGATTGCGCCACGTAGCTCGAATCTAAAATCTGGTGATCCGAACGACCGACCATGAAAATGGCGAAAAACGTCGCCTCAAGATTCGCGCTGGATCTCCACCAACGGCTCAGATCACGGCACATAGCTCGGATCTAAAATCTGAGGATCTGAACTACCGAGCGTGAAAATGGTAAAAAACATCGCCTCATGATTTGCGTTGGATCTACATCAATGGCTCAAATCGCGTCACGTTGCTCGGATCTAAAATTCGAGGATCCGAACAACCGTGCATGAAATTGACAAAAAACATCAACCCAAGATTCGCGCTGGATCTCCATGAACGGCTCAGAACACGCCATGTATCCCCGATCGAAAATCTGAGGATCCGAACTACTAAGCATGAAATTAGTGGAAAACATCACCTCATGATTCGCGGCGGATCTCCATCAATGGCTGTGATCACGCGAGGTAGTTCGGATCTAAAATCCGAGGATCCGAACAACCGAGCGTGAAAATGATGAAAAACATCGCCTCATGATTCGTGCTGGATCTCCGTGAATGGCTCAGATCACCCCACATAGTTCAGATCTAAAATCTGAGGATCCGAACGACCGAGAGCAAAAATGGAGAAAAACATCACCTAATGATTCGCATTGGATTTCCATCAGCGGCTCAGATCACGCCACGTAGCTCGGATCTAAAATTTGAGAATCCGAACAACCGAGCGTGAAAATGACGAAAAACCTTGTATCAAGATTTGCGCTGGATTTCCATTAACGGCTCAGATCACGCGACAAAGCTCGGATCTAAAATTTGAGGATCCGAACTACCGACCGTGAAAATGACAAAAAACATCGCCTCACGATTCGCATTGGATCTCCATCAACGGCTCAGATCACTGCACATAGATCGGATCTAAAATCCGAAGATCCGAACTACCGAGGGTGAAAATGGCAAAAAACATTGCCTCATAATTCGTGCTGGATCTCCATCAACGGCTTAGATCACGCCACATAGCTCGGATCTAATATCCGATGATCCGAACTACCGAGCGTGAAAATGGCAAAAAACATGGACTCATGATTCGTGCTGGATCTCCATCAACGGCAAAGATCACGGCACATAGCCCAGATCTAAAATCCGAAGATCCGAACTACCGTGTGTGGAAATGGTGAAAAACATTGTCGAATGATTTGCGCTGGATCTCCATCAACGGCTCAGAATGCGCCACGTAGCTCGAATATAAAATCCGAGGATCCGAACAACCGAGCGAGAAAATGACAAAAAACATCGTCCCAAGATTCACGCTGGAACTCCCTGAACGGCTCAGATCACGCCACGTATCTCCGTTCGAAAATATGAGGATCCGAACTATTGAGCGTGAAAATGGTGGAAAACATCACCTCGTGATTCGCGGCAGATCTCCATCAACGGCTCAGATCACGCGAGGTAGTTCGGATCTAAAATCCGAGGATCCGAACTACCGAGCGTGAAAATGGCAAAAAACATCACCTCATGATTCGTGCTGGATATCCATGAACGTCTCAGATCACGCCACATAGTTCGGATCTAAAATCTGAGGATCCGAACTACCGAGCACGAAAATGGAGAAAAACATCGCCTCATGATTCGCACTGGATCTCTATCAACGGCACAGATCATGCCACGTAGCTCGGATCTAAAATTTGAGAATCCGAACAACCGAGCGTGAAAATGACGAAAAACATCGTCTCAAGATAAGCGCTGGATCTCCATCAACTGCTCAAATCACGCGAGGTAGCTCGGATATAAAATTTGAGGATCCGAACTACCGAGCGTCAAAATGGCCAAAAACATCGCCTCATGATTCGCTCCAGATCTCGATCAACGCTCAGATCGCACCACGTAGCTTGAATCTAAAATCCGGTGATTTGAACTACTAAGCATGAAAATGGCAAAAAACATCCCCTCATGATTCGCGCTGGATCTCCAAGAACGGCTCAGAGCACGCCACG
Source organism: Hemerocallis citrina (assembly GCA_017893485.1). Taxonomy (NCBI): domain Eukaryota; kingdom Viridiplantae; phylum Streptophyta; class Magnoliopsida; order Asparagales; family Asphodelaceae; genus Hemerocallis; species Hemerocallis citrina. The sequence continues at coordinate 85,918,364 of CM030359.1, forward strand.
TATCTCCGATAAAAAATCTGACAATCCGAACTACCGAGCGTGAAAATAGCGGAAAACATCACTTCATGATTTTCGGCGGATCTCCATCAACAGCTCTGATCATGACACGTAGCTCGGATCTAAAATCCGATGTTCTGAACTACCGAGCGTGAAAATGGCAAAAAACATCGCCTCATGATTCGTGCTGGATTCCCATTAACGGCTCAGATCATGACACGTAGTTCAGATCTAAAATCCGACGATCCGAACTACCGAGCGCGAAAATGGAGAAAAACATCGCCTCATGATTCGCGCTGGATCTCCATTGACGGCTCAGATCGCGCCACGTAGCTCGGATCTATAATTTGAGAATCCGAACAACCAAGCATGAAAATGACGAAAAACATCGTATCAAGATTCGCGCTGGATCTTCATCAACGGCTCAGATCAGGCGAGGTAGCTCAGATATAAAATTTGAGGATCCGAACTACTGAGCGTGAAAAGGGCCAAAAACATCGCCACATGATTCGCACTAGATCTCCATCAACGGCTCAGATCGCGCCACGTAGCTCGAATCTAAAATCCGGTGATCCGAACTAATAAGCATGAAAATGGCATAAAACATCCCCTCATGATTCGCGCTGGATCTCCTTGAACGGCTCAGATCACGCCACGTATCTCCGATAAAAAATCTGAGGATCCGAACTACCGAGCGTGAAAATGGTGGAAAACATCACTTCATGATTTTCGGCGGATCTCCATCAACAGCTCAGATCACGACACGTAGCTCAGATCTAAAATCTGCGGTTCTGAACTACCGAGCGTGAACATGGCAAAAAACATAGCCTCATGATTCGTGCTGGATTCCCATTAACGGCTCAGATCACGACACGTAGTTTGGATCTAAAATCCGAGGATCGGAACTACCGAGCCTGAAAATGGCGAATAACATCGCCTCATGATTTGCGGTGGATGTCCATCAACCGCTCAGAACGCACCACGTAGCTCGAATCTAAAATCCGGGGATCCGAACAACCGAGCATGAAAATGACGAAAAACATCGTCCCCAGATTCACGCTGGATCTCCATGAACGGCTCAGATTATGCCACGTATCTCCGATCGAAAATCTGAGCATCCGAACTATTGAGCGAGAAAATGTTGGAAAACATCACCTCATGATTCGCGGCGGATCTCCACCAACGACTCAGATCACGCGAGGTAGTTCGGATTTAAAATCCGAGGATCCGAACTACCGAGCGTGAAAATGGCGAAAAACATTGCCTCATGATTCGCGCTGGATCTCCATCAACGGCTCAGATCTGGGCACGTAGCTCGGATCTAAAATCCGTGGATCCGAACTACCGAGCGTGAAAATGGAGAAAAACATGGCCTCATGATTCGTGCTGGATGTCCATGAATGTCGCAGATCACGCCACATAGTTCGGATCTAAAATTTGAGAATCCGAACAACCGAGCATGAAAATGACAAAAAACATCGTCTCAAGATACGCACTGGATCTCCATCAATGGCTCAGATCACCCGAGGTAGCTCAGATATAAAATTTGAGGATCCGAACTACCGAGCATGAAAATGGCCAAAAACATCGCCTCATGATTCGTGCTAGATCTCCATCAACGGCTCAAATCGTGCCACGTAGCTTGAATTTAAAATTCGGTGATCCGAACTACTAAGCATGAAAATGGCAAAAAACATCCCCTCATGATTCACGCTGGATCTTAGCGAACGGCTCAGATCACGCCACGCATCTCCGATCAAAAATCTGAGGATCCAAACTACCGAGCGTGAAAATGGCGGAAAACATCACTTCATGATTTTCGGCGGATCTCCATCAACAGCTCAGATCACGACACGTAGCTCGGATCTAAAATCCGAGGTTCTGAACTACCGATCGTGAAAATGGCGAAAAACATCGCCTCATGATTCATGTTGGATTCCCATTAACGGCTCAGATCACGACACGTAGTTCGGATTAAAAATCCGAGGATCGGAACTACCGAGCGTGAAAATGGCGAATAACATCGCCTCATGATTTGCACTGGATCTCCATCAACGGCTCAGATCGTGCAACGTAACTCAGATCTAAAATCTGAGGATCCAAACAACCGAGCGTGAAAATGAAGAAAAACATCGTCCCAAGATTCGCGCTGGTTCTCCATAAACGGCTCAGATCACGCCATGAATCTCCGATCGAAAATCTGAGGATCCGAACTACCGAGCGAGAAAATGGCGGAAAACATCACCTTAGGATTCACGGCGGATCTCCATCAACGGCGCATATCACGCCAAGTAGTCTGGAACTAAAATCCGAGGATCCGAACTACCGAGCGTGAAAATGGCAAAAAACATCCCCTCATAATTTGCGCTGGATCTCCATCAACGGCTCCGATCGCGCCACCTAGCTCGAATCTAAAATCCGGTGATCTGAACTACTAAGCATGAAAATGGCAAAAAACATCTCCTCATGATCGCACTGGATCTCCATGAACGGCTCAGATCAGGCCACGTATCTCCGATCTAAAATCTGAGCATCTGAACTACCGAGCGTGAAAATGGCGGAAAACATCACTTCATGATTCGCAGCGGATCTCCATCAACGGCTCAGATCAAGACACGTAGCTCGGATCTAAAATCCGAGGTTCAGAACTACCGAGCGTGAAAATGGCGAGAAACATCGCCGCATGATTCGTGCTGGATTTCCATTAACGGCTCAGATCACGACACGTAGTTCAGATCTGAAATCCGAGGATCGGAACTACCGAGCGAGAAATGGCGAAAAACATCCCCTCATGATTTGCGCTGGATCTCCATCAACGTCTCAGATCGCGCCATGTAGCTCGGATAAAAAATCCAAGGATCCGAACAACCGAGCTTGAAATTGACGAAAAACATCGTCCCAAGATTCGCGCTGGATCTCCATGGACGTCTCAGATCACGCCACATATCTCCGATCGAAAATCTACGGATCCGAACTACTCAGCATGAAAATGGCGGAAAACATCACCTCATGATTCGGGGCGGATCTCCATCAATGGTTCAGATCACGCCAAGTAGTCCGAATCTAAAATCCGAGGATTCGAACTACCGAGCGTGAAAATGGCGAAAAACATCGCATCATGATTTGCACTCGATCTCCATCAACGGCTCATATCGCGGCATGTAGATCGAATCTAAAATCCGGTGAGCCGAACTACTAAGCATGAGAATGGCGAAAAACATCCCCTAATGATTCGCGCTGGATCTCCATGAACGACTCAGATCGCGCAATGCAGGTCAGATCTAATATCCGATGATCCGAACGACCGAGCGAGAAAATGGCAAAAAATGTCGCCCCAAGATTCGCGCTGGATCTAAAATCCGAGGATTCGAACTATCGAGCGTGAAAATGGCGAAAAACATCGCCTCATGATTCGTGCTGGATCTCCCTGAATGGCTCAGATCACCCCACATAGTTCGGATCTAAAATCTGAGGATCCGAACTACCGACCGCGAAAATGGAGAAAAACATCGCCTCATGATTCGCGCTGGATCTCCATCAACGGCTCAGAACATGCCACGCAGCTCAGATCAAAAATTTGAGAATTCGAACAACCGAGCGTGAAAATGACGAAAAACATCGTATCAAGATTCGCGCTGGATCTCCATCAACGGCTCAGATCATGCGACGTAGCTCGGATCTAAAATTTGAGGATCCGAACTACCGAGCTTGAAAATGGCAAAAAATATCGCCTCATGATTCGCGTTGGATCTCCATCAATGACTCAAATCACTGCACATAGCTCTGATCTACGAGGATCCGAACGACCGAGGGTGAAAATGGCCAAACATTGCCTCATGATTCGTGCTGGATCTCCATCAACGGCTCAGATCGCGCCACGTAGCTCGAATCTAATATCTAATGATCCGAACTACCGAGCGTGAAAATGGCAAAAAACATGGCCTCATGATTCACGCTGGATCTCCATCAACGGCTCAGATCACAGCACGTAGCCCGGATCTCAAATCCGAGGATCCGAACTACCGAGTGTGAAAATGGCGAAAAACATTGCCGAATGATTGGCGCTGGATCTCCATCAACGGTTCAGAATGCACCACGTAGCTTGAATCTAAAACCCGAGGATCTGAACAACAGAGCGTGAAAATGACGAAAAACTTCGTCCCAAGATTCGTGCTGGATCTCCATGAACGGCTCAGATCACGCCACGTATCTCCGATAAAAAATCTGAGGATCCGAACTACTGAGCGTGAAAATGGTGGAAAACATCACCTCATGATTCGCAGCGGATCTCCAGCAACGACTCAGATCACGCGAGGTAGTTCGGATCTAAAATCCGAGGATCCGAACAACCGAGCGTGAAAATGGCAAAAACCAATGCCTCATGATTCGTGCTGGATCACCATTATCATCTCAGGTCACGCCACATAGTTCAGAACTAAAATGTGAGGATCGGAACTACCGAGCACGAAAATGGAGAAAAACATCGCCTCATGATTCGCGCTGGATCTCCATCAACAGTCAGATCACGCCACGTAGCTCGGATCTAAAATTAGAGAATCCGAACAACCGAGCGTGAAAATGACGAAAAATATTGTCTCAAGATTCGCGCTGGATATCCATAAATGGCTCAGATCAGAACACGTATCTCCGATCGAAAATCTGAGGATCCAAACTACTGAGCGTGAAAATGGCAGAAAACATCACCTCAGGATTCGCGGTGGATCTCCATCCACGGCTCAGATCATGCCAAGTAGTCCGGAACTAAAATCCGAGGATCCGAACTATCGAGCGTGAAAATGGCAAAAAACATCACCTCATAATTTACGCTGGATCTCCAAGAACGGCTCAGATCACGCCACGTAGCTCGAATCTAAAATCCGGTGATCCGAACTGCTAAGCATGAAAATGGCAAAAAACATCCCCTCATGATTCCTGCTGGATCTCCATAAACGGCTCAGATCACGCCATGTATCTCCGATCTAAAATCTGAGGATCCGAACTACCGAGCGTGAAAATGGCGGAAAACATCACTTCATTATTTTCGGCAGATCTCCATCAACAGCTCAGATCACGACACGTAGCTCAGATCTAAAATCCGAGGTACTGAACTACCCAGTGTGGAAATGGCAACAAACATTGCCTAATGATTCGTGCTGGATTTCCATTAACGGCACTGATCACGACACCTAGTTCGGATCTAAAATCCGAGGATCGGACTACCGTGCGTGAAAATGGCGAAAAACATTGCCTCATGATTTGGCCTTGATCTCCATCAACGGCTCAGATCATGCCACCTAGTTCGGATCTAAAATCCGAGGATCCGAACAACCGAGCAAGAAAATGATGAAAAACATCATCCCAAGATTCGTGCTGGATGTCCATGGATGTCTCAGATCACGCCACGTATCTCTGATCAAAAATCTGAGGATCCGAACTACTCAGCGTTAAAATGGCAGAAAACATCACCTCATGATTCGCGGCGGACCTCCATCAACAGCTCAGATCACGCCAGGTAGTCCGGATCTAAAATCCGAGGATCCGAACTACCAAGCATGTAAATGGCAAAAAACATTGCCTCATGATTTGCGCTGGATCTCCATCAACGGCTCAGATCGCGCCACATAGCTCGAATCTAAAATCCGGTGATCCGAACTACAAAGCATGAAAATGGCAAAAAACATTGCCTCATGATTCGCGCTGGATCTCCGTGAACGGCTCAGATCACGCCACGTATCTCCGATCTAAAATCTGAGGATCCGAACTATCGTGCAAGAAAATGGCAGAAAACATCACCTCATGATTCGCGGCGGATCTCCATTAACGGCTCAGATCACGACACGTAGCTCGGATCTAAAATCTGAGGTTCTGAACTACCGGGCGTGAAAATGGCGAAAAACATCGCCTCATGATTTGTTCTGGATCTCCATCAACGGCTCAGATCGCTCCACAGAGCTCGGATCTAATATCTGAGGATCCGAACTACAGAGGGTGAAAATGGCAAAAAACATGGCCTCATGATTCGCGCTGGATCTCCATCAACGGCTTAGATCACGGCACGTAGCCCGGATCTAAAATCCGAGGATCCGAACTACCGAGCGTGAAAATGGTGGAAAACATTGCCGAATGATTTGCACTGGATCTCCATCAACGGCTCAGAATGCACCACACAGCTTGAATCTAAAACCCGAGGATCCGAACAACAGAGCGTGAAAATGACGAAAAACATCGTCCCAAGGTTCGCGCCGGATTTCCATGAACGGCTCAGTTCATGCCCCATATCTCCGATCAAAAATCCGAGGATCCGAACTACTAAGCGTGAAAATGGTGGAAAACATCACCTCATGATTCGCGGCTGATCTCCAGCAACGGCTCAGATCACGCGAGGTAGTTCGGATCTAAAATCCGAGGATCCGAACAACCAAGCGTGAAAATGGAAAAAAACAACGCGTCATGATTTGTGTTGGATCACCATTATCGTCTCAGGTCACACCACATAGTTCGGAACTAAAATGTGAGGATCCGAACTACCGAGCACGAAAATGGAGAAAAACATCGCCTCATGATTCGCGCTAGATCTCCATCAACTGTCAGATCGCGCCACGTAGCTCGGATCTAAAATTTGAGAATCCGAACAACTGAGCGTGAAAATGACGAAAAACATCGTCTCAAGATTCGCACTGGATCTCCATCAACGGCTCAGATCACACGAGGTTGCTCGGATCTAAAATTTGAGGATCCGAACTACCGACCATGAAAATGGCCAAAAACATTGCCTCATGATTCGCGTTGGATGTCCATCAATGGCTCAGATCACTGCACATAGCTCGGATCTAAAATCTGACGATCCGAATTACTGAGGGTGAATATGGCGAAAAACATCGCCACATGATTCGTGCTGGATCTCCATCAACGGCTCAGATCGCCCCACGTAGCTCGGATCTAAAATCCGAGGATCCGAACAACCGTGATTGAAAATGACGAAAAACATCGTCCCAAGATTCGCGCTGGATCTCCATGAACATCTCAGATCATGCCATGTATCTCTGATCGAAAATCTGAGGATCAGAACTACCAAGCGTGAAAAATGGTGGAAAACATCAGGTCATGATCCCCGGTGGATCTCCATCAAACGCTCAGATACCATGAGGTAGTTCGGATCTAAAATCCGAGGATCGGAACTACCGAGCGTGAAAATGGCAAAAAACAACGCCTCATGTTTCGTCCTGGATCTCCATGAACGGCTCTGATCATGCTACATAGTTTGGATCTAAAATCTGAGGATCCGAACTACCGAGCCCGAAAATGGAGAAAAAAAAACATTGCCTCATGATTCGCGTTGGATCTCCATCAACGGCTCAGATCACGCCACGTAGCTCGGATCTAAAATTTGAGAATCCGAACAACCGAGCGTGAAAATGAAGAAAAACATCTTCTCAAGATTCGCGCTGGATCTCCATCAACAGTTCAGATCACGCGACGTAGCTCGGATATAAAATTTGAGGATCCGAACTACCGAGCGTGAAAATGGCAAAAAACATCGTCTCATGATTCACGTTGGATCTCCATCAATGGCTCAGATCACTGCACATAGCTCGGATCTAAAATCTGAGGATCCGAACTACTGAGGGTGAAAATGGCGAAAAACATCGCCTCATGATTCGTGCTGGATCTCCATCAACGGCTCAGATCGGGCGAAGTAGCTCGGATCTAACATCCGAAGATCCGAACTACCGAGCACGAAAATGGCGAAAAACATTGCCTCATGATTCGCACTGGGTCTCCATCAAAGGCTTAGATCACGGCACGTAGCCCGGATCTAAAATCCGAGGATCCGAACTACCGAGCGTGAAAATGGAAAAAAAACATCGTCTCATGATTTGCGCTAGATCTCCATCAACGGCTCAGATCGCGTCACGTCGCTCGAATCTAAAATCCGGTGATCCGAACTACTAAGCATGAAAATGGCAAAAAATGTCCCCTCATGATTCGCGCTGGATTGCCATGAATGGCTCAGTTCATGCCACGTATCTCCGATCTAAAATCCGAGGATCCAAACTACCGAGCGTGAAAATGATGGAAAACATCACTTCATGATTCGTGGCGGATCTCGATCAACGGCTCAGATCAAGACACGTAGCTCGGATCTAAAATCCGAGGTTCTGAACTCCCGGGCATGAAAATGGCAAAAAACATCGCCTCATGATTCGTGCTGGATTTCCATTAACGGCTCAGATCATGACACGTAGTTCGGATCTAAAATCTGAGGATCGGAACTTCCTATCGTGAAAATGGCAAAACCATCGCCTCATGATTTGTGCTGGATCTCCATCAACGGCTCCGATCGCGCCAGGTAGCTCGGATCTAAAATCTGAGGATCCGAACAACCGAGCGTGAAAAGGACAAAAAACAACGTCCCAAGATTAGCATTGGATCTCCATGAACGGCTCAGATCATGCCACGTATCTCCGATCAAAAATCTGAGGATCCGAACTACTGAGCGTGAAAATGACGAAAAAAGTCGTCTCAAGATACGCGTTGGATCTCCATCAATGGCTCAGATCATGCGAGGTAGTTTGGATATAAAATTTGAGGATCCGAACTACCGAGCGTGAAAATGGCCAAAAACATCGCCTCATGATTCGCGGTAGATATCCATCAACGACTCAGATCGCACCACGTAGCTTGAATCTAAAATCCGGTGATCCGAACTACTAAGCATGAAAGTGGCAAAACTTCCCTCATGATTCGCGCTGGATCTCCATGAAAGGCTCAGATCACGGCACGTATATCCGATCAAAAATCTGAGGATCCGAACTACCGAGCATGAAAATGGCAGAAAACATCACTTCATGATTTTCGGCGGATGTCCATCAATAGCTCAGATCACGACATGTAGCGCCGATCTAAAATTCGAGGTTCTAAACTACCGAGCGTGAAAATGGCGAAAAACATTGCCTCATGATTCATGCTGGATTCCCATTAACGGCTCAGATCACGACACGTAGTTCAGATCTAAAATCCGAGGAACGGAGCTACCGAGCGGGGAAATGGTGAAAAACATTGCCGAATCATTTGCGCTGGATCTCCATCAATAGCTCAGAACGCGCCACGTAGCTCGAATCGAAAATCTAAGGATCCGAACAACCGAGCGTGAAAATGACAAAAAACCACTTCCCAAGATTCGCGCTGGATCTCCATGAACAGCTCAGATCACGCCACGTATCTCCGATCAAATATCTAAGGATCCGAACTACTGAGCGTGAAAATGGCGAAAAACATCACCTCATGATTCGTGGTGGATCTCCATCAACGGCTCAGATCACACCAAGTAGTTCGGAGCAAAAATCCGAGGATCCAATCTACCGAGCATGAAAATGGACAAAAACATTGCCTCGTTAGTCGTGCTGGATCTCCATCAACTGCTCAGATCATGCCATGTAGCTCGGATCTAAAATCTGAGAATCCGAACAACCGAGCGTGAAAATGGCAAAAAACATCGCCTCATGATTTGCGCTAGATCTCCATCAACGGCTCAGATCGCGTCACGTAGCTCGAATCTAAAATCCGATGATCCGAACTACTAAGCATGAAAATGGCAAAAAATGTCCCCTCATGATTCGCGCTGGATTGCCATGAATGGCTCAGTTCATGCCACGTATCTCCGATCTAAAATCTGAGGATCCAAACTACCGAGCGTGAAAATGATGGAAAACATCACTTCATGATTCGTGGCGGATCTCGATCAACGGCTCAGATCAAGACACGAAGCTCGGATCTAAAATCCGAGGTTCTGAACTCCCGGGCATGAAAATGGCAAAAAACATCGCCTCATGATTCGTGCTGGATTTCCATTAACGGCTCAGATCATGACACGTAGTTCAGATCTAAAATCTGAGGATCGGAACTTCCTATCGTGAAAATGGCAAAACCATCGCCTCATGATTTGTGCTGGATCTCCATCAACGGCTCCGATCGTGCCAGGTAGCTCAGATCTAAAATCTGAGGATCCGAACAACCGAGCGTGAAAAGGACAAAAAACAACGTCCCAAGATTAGCACTGGATCTCCATGAACGGCTCAGATCATGCCACGTATCTCCGATCAAAAATCTGAGGATCCGAACTACTGAGCGTGAAAATGACGAAAAACGTCGTCTCAAGATACGCGTTGGATCTCCATCAATGGCTCAGATCATGCGAGGTAGTTTGGATATAAAATTTGAGGATCCGAACTACCGAGCGTGAAAATGGCCAAAAACATCGCCTCATGATTCGCGGTAGATATCCATCAACGGCTCAGATCGCACCACGTAGCTTGAATCTAAAATCCGGTGATCCGAACTACTAAGCATGAAAGTGGCAAAACTTCCCTCATGATTCGCGCTGGATCTCCATGAAAGGCTCAGATCACGGCACGTATATCCGATCAAAAATCTGAGGATCCGAACTACCGAGCGTGAAAATGGCGGAAAACATCACTTCATGATTTTCGGCGGATCTCCATCAATAGCTCAGATCACGACATGTAGCGCCGATCTAAAATCCGAGGTTCTAAACTACCGAGCGTGAAAATGGCGAAAAACATTGCCTCATGATTCGTGCTGGATTCCCATTAACGGCTCAGATCACGACACGTAGTTCAGATCTAAAATCCGAGGAACGGAACTACCGAGCGGGGAACTGGTGAAAAACATTGCCGAATCATTTGCACTAGATCTCCATCAACAGCTCAGAACGTGCCACGTAGCTCGAATCGAAAATCCAAGGATCCAAACAACTGAGCGTGAAAATGACAAAAAACCACTTCCCAAGATTTGCGCTGGATCTCCATGAACAGCTTAGATCACGCCATGTATCTCCGATCAAATATCTGAGGATCCGAACTACTGAGCGTGAAAATGGCGAAAAACATCACCTCATGATTCGCGGTGGATCTCCATCAACGGCTCAGATCACGCCATGTAGTCCGGATCTAAAATCCGAGGATCCGAACTACCGAGCTTGAAAATGACAAAAAACATCGTCTCAAGATACGCGCTGGATCTCCATCAACGGCTCAGATCAGTCGAGGTAGTTTGGATATAAAATTTGAGGATCCGAACTACCGAGCATGAAAATGGCCAAAAACATCGCATCATGATTCGCGGTAGATCTCCAACAATGGCTCAGATCGCACCACGTAGCTTGAATCTAAAATCCGGTGATCCGAACTACTAAGCATGAAAATGGCAAAAAACATCCCCTCATGATTCGCGCTGGATCTCCATAAACGGCTCAGATCCCGCCACGTATCTCCGATCAAAAATCTGAGGATCCGAACTATCGAGCGTGAAAATGGCAGAAAACATCACTTCATGATCTTCGGCGGATCTCCATCAACAACTCAGATCATGACACGTAGCTCCGATCTAAAATCCGAGGTTCAGAACTACCGACCATGAAAATGGCAAAAAACTTCACCTCATGATTCGTGCTGGATTCCCATTAACGACTCAGATCATGACACGTAGGTCGGATCTAAAATCCGAGGAACGGAACTACCGAGCGTGAAAATGGTGAAAAACATTGCCGAATGATTTGCGCTAGATCTCCATCAACAGCTCAGAATGCGCCACGTAGCTCGAATCAAAAATCCGAGGATCCGAACAACCAAGCGTGAAAATGAAGAAAAACCACTTCTCAAGATTCGCGCTGGATCTCCATGAACGGCTCAGATCATTCCACGTATCTCCGATAAAAAATCTGAGGATCCGAACTACTGAGCGTGAAAATGGTAGAAAACATCACCCCATGATTCGCGGTGGATCTCCATCAATGGCTCAGATCACGCCAGGTAGTCCGGATCTAAAATCCGAGGATCCGAGCTACTAACTGTGAAAATGGCGAAAAACAATGCCTCACGATTTGCGCTGGATCTCCATGAACGGCTCAGATCACGCCACGTATCTTCGATCAAAAATCCGAGGATCCGAACTATTGAGCGTGAAAATGGTGGAAAACATCACCTCATGATTCGCGGCGGATCTCCAGCAAAAGCTCAGATCACGCGAGGTAGTTCAGATCTAATATCCGATGATCCGAACTACAGAGCGTGAAAATGGCGAAAAACAATGCCTCATGATTCGTGCTGGATCACCATTATCGTCTCAGGTCACGCCACATAGTTCAGAACTAAAATGTGAGGATCGGAACTACCGAGCACGAAAATGGAGAAAAACATTGCCTCATGATTCGCGCTGGATCTCCATCAACGGTCAGATCACGCCACATAGCTCGGATCTAAAATTAGAGAATCCGAACAATCGAGCGTGAAAATGACGAAAAACATCGTCTCAAGATTCCCGCTGGATCTCCATCAACGGCTCAAATCACGCGAGGTAGCTCGGATCTAAAATTTGAGGATCCGAACTACCGAGCGTGAAAATGGCCAAAAACATCGCCTCATGATTCGCGTTGGATGTCCATCAATGGCTCAGATCTCTGCACATTGCTCGGATCTAAAATTCGGGGATCCGAACTACTGAGGGTGAATATGGCGAAAAACATCGCCTCATGATTCGTGCTAGATCTCCATCAACGGTTCAGATTGCCCCACGTAGCTCGGATCTAAAATCCGAGGATCCGAACAATCGAGATTGAAAATGACGAAAAACATCGTCCCAAGATTCGCGCTGGATCTCCATGAACATCTCAGATCATGCCATGTATCTCCGATCGAAAATCTGAGGATCCGAACTACTGAGCGTGAAAAATGGTGGAAAACATCAGGTCATGATTCGCGGTGGATCTCCATCAATGACTCAGATCCCGCGAGGGAGTTCGGATCTAAAATCCGAGGATACAAACTATCGAGCGTGAAAATGGCAAAAAACAACGCCTCATGATTCGTACTGGATCTCCTTGAACGGCTCTGATCATGCCACATAGTTCGGATCTAAAATCTGAGGATCCGAACTACCAAGCCCGAAAATGGAGAAAAACATTGCCTCATGATTCGCACCGGATCTCCATCAACGGCTCAGATCACACCACGTAGCTCGGATCTAAAATTTGAGAATCCGAACAACCGAGCGTGAAAATGACGAGAAACATCTTCTCAAGATTTGGGCTGGATCTCCTTTAACAGTTCAGATCACGCGACGTAGCTCGGATATAAAATTTGAGGATCCGAACTACCTAGCGTGAAAATGGCAAAAAACATCGTCTCATGATTCGCGTTGGATCTCCAACCATGGCTCAGATCACTGCACATATCTCGAATCTAAAATCTGAGGATCCGAACTACTGAGGGTGAAAATGGCAAAAAACATCGCATCATGATTCGTGCTGGATCTCCATCAACGGCTCAGATCGGGCCAAGTTGCTCGGATCTAACATCCGAAGATCCGAACTACCGAGCGCGAAAATAGCGAAAAACATTGCCTCATGATTCGTGCTGGGTCTCCATCAAAGGCTCAGATCACGGCACGTAGCCCGGATCTAAAATCCGAGGATCCGAACTACCGAGCGTGAAAATGGCAAAAAACATCGCCTCATGATTTGCGCTAGAACTCCATCAACGGCTCAGATCGCGTCACGTAGCTCGAATCTAAAATCCGTTGATCCGAACTACTAAGCATGAAAATGGCAAAAAACATCCCCTCATGATTCGCGCTGGATCTCATTGAACGGCTCAGATCACGCCACATATCTCCGATCTAAAATCTGAGGATCCAAACTACCGAGCGTGAAAATGACGGAAAACATCACTTCATGATTCGCGGTGGATCTCCATCAACGGCTTAGATCAAGACACGCAGCTCGGATCTAAAATCCGCGGTTCTTAACTCCCGGGCATGAAAATGGCAAAAAACATCGCCTCATGATTCGTGCTGGAGTTCCATTAACGGCTCAGATCATGACACATAGTTCGGATCTAAAAACCGAGGATCGGAACTTCCTAGCGTAAAAATGGCAAAACCATCGCCTCATGGTTTGCGCTGGATCTCCATCAATGGCTCCGATCGCGCCAGGTAGCTCAGATCTAAAATATGAGGATCCGAACAACCGAGCGTGAAAATGACAAAAAACAACGTCCCAAGATTCGTGCTGGATCTCCATGAACGGCTCAGATCATGCCACGTATCTCCAATCAAAAATCTGAGGATCCGAACAACTAAGTGTGAAAATGACGGAAAACATCTCCTCATGATTCGCGGCAGATCTCCATCAACGGCTCAGATCACGCCAGGTAGTCCAGATCTAAAATCCGAGGATCCGAACTACCGAGCACGAAAATGACGAAAAACATCGTCTCAAGATACGCGCTAGATCTCCATCAACGGCTCAGATCACGCGAGGTAGTTCGGGTATAAAATTTGAGGATCCGAACTACCGAGTGTGAAAATGGCTAAAAACATCGCCTCATGATTCGCGGTAGATCTCCATTAACGGCTCAGATCGCACCACGTAGCTTGAATCTAAAATCTGGTGATCCAAACAACTGAGCATGAAAATGGCAAAAAACATCCTGTAATGACCCGAAAAATTGCATATGGCTATTTTGCATCGTAATCTATGCGCAATTGAGAATTGTACACGATTGTGTATTTTTCTGATAACAATTATTTTTAATTGAGAAATATCAGTTATGGTCTACTTTATTAAATTATTTTTATACAGATTATTACGAAGTAGTTTTACTGTATTTTTTTATTGTTTATAACATTAAAGTAGAGAGTTGGGTTTTATTGGGAATGTATTGAGAACTAGAGGGCTTATATGTAATATTTCCTATACATTATTTATTATCTATTATTATTTATCCCTTTAATTAAAACCACCCCCTTCTCTCTCTCCTTCCCTTCTTCTTCTCCTTCCCTTCTTCCCGTCTGGTTCCACCCCGACCCAGAAACCACCCCCCTGGTCCCCACTCCTTCTCCTTACTCTACTTCTTCCTCCTCCCGTTCACTCCCAACCAAAAGAAAACCCATCTTCTTCTCCTTCCCTTCCTTCTTCTTCTCCCTCCCGGGTTCGATGCTGACCCCAAGAACCCCCCCCCCCCCCCGGGACCTCCTCTCCTCCTCCTTCCTCCTTTCTCCGTTCACTTCCAGCCGAGATCGAAAGAAACCCCGACCCCATTCCCTTCTTCCTTCTTCTTCTCCTCCCCTTCCCCTTCCATTCCGACCCAAAGATCCCAAAAGAACCCATCGATCGACGCTTTCCCCCACCTCAATCCATCTCATTTCTTCGTCGATTGCGAATTAAATTGAGGGGTAGACTAAATGAGGGATTCTCTACATCGTGGTAGCGTCGGATTTTCGAATGGATTTCGAGAAGGTAAACTCTAATTATTTTATTGTATAAAATTTAGTTGGGTTAATTTTTATTGAGTAGGAATTTTAGGGTAGAGAGATTTAGAGATGTTGGAAGTGGTAGATGTGAGAAATTAGTGGATTGTTAGAGAGATTGTAAGTTATTAGTAAATTAGGGTTTTGGGTTTGAAAAAGGGAATTATATAAGTATGAACTATTTCTCTTATAATAATGGAGAGTATAGTTGGACTATTAGAATATTTTGGGGGCGATTTTAGTAATTATTCTGGGATGAAAATACTATAGGCATTAGATTATCACGTGCATTGCACGTGTATATCCCAAGCATTCAATAAACGCTTGTGTGATAGTTGGAATAGTGTTATTAGCTTTTATGATTGGTTCGAATTATTTGAGTTTAATTGCTTTGAAATTGATGATAGGATATATTGCGACCTTGGATGCGAGGTGGCACGGCGCTTTGGATCTTCGCAAAATTATGTGAGTATCGATTTATTACGTATTTGGTGATTGTAAAAATATGGTGAGTATTGATTTATTATGTATTTTGTGGTTTGAGAAATACGTGAGTGTAATTTATTTGTGTATTTCTGTGGTTAAAGATATACTTGGGTTAATTTATTATGTGTTTTGTGGGTTAAGAACTACGTGAGTATAAATTTATTTACGTATTGATGTTTTAAAAGTTGGTTGAATAACGTATATGTGTATATGGGAATGAGTCATATTTATATGATGATATCAAAATATGGTGTGTATGGTTTGATATACGTATTTTGATGTTTAAGGAGGTTCGAATAAACTAAAGTATTGATATGAATTATGGATGAGGCGTATGGGGATAACGTGTATCGGTATAAATTTATGGATAAAGGGATTAGTTATGTATGTGGGGATTCTCTACTTCTAATTTAGTTGCTTGCTCTCTTTATCTATTTATGTATGTATAGAAAGAACTATCTTTAGGGTTACTACTTGTGTAGGTGAAGAAAAGAACCCATCTTTTAGGTGTGAGTTGTTGTACGTTGAGAAAGAACCCATTTTGAGGGTTGAGTAAATTGTGGATGCTAAAAGAACCCATCTTTGGGTATGAGTTGTTGTAGGTTGAGAAAGAACCCATTTTGAGGGTTGAGTAAATTGTGGATGCTAAAAGAACCCATCTTTAGGTGTGAGTTGTTGTAGGTTGAGAAAGAACCCATTTTGAGGGTTGAGTAAATTGTGGATGCTAAAGGAACCCAACTTGATGTTATGTTAGTTGTAGTATGATAAAGAAACAATCTTCTGATGTTGTCAGTTGTAGGATGTTAAAAGATCACACTTTTATGTTGATTACTTGTTGTAGGTTGAGAAAGAACCCACACTTGTGATATAGTAAGAATCCATGCTTGAATGATTGGGCGTAAAGCGTCTGTAGGTGGCTGCTGGTTCGGGGGTAGGGTACGGTACTAAAGGTCATTGTTGTAGAAAGAAACCCATGGTTAAGTGTAGTAGAACATCATGCTTGAGTTGTGTGAAGAACCCATTCATGCCTATGTGACATTCCAGTGAAACCTATCATGTTTGAGTCGATTTTAGAAAGAAACTCATGTTTGAGTTGATTATAGTAGGTATGCCATGATGAGTTGATTTTAGAAGAAACCATGCTAAGTTGATTATAGTAGATTCTTCTGTTACTTCTAATTATAGAAGATCAAGTTTGCTAGTAAGCACAGTTGGTTGCTTTCAGGTTTGATTACTTGTATGGTTGTTGGTATGTGATTTGCTCGTACGTGGCTCGATTGGGCCGTATGTAGCTGTTGGACTCATACGCATCTTCTTTGGCTGGTATGTATATTGTTGTCTCATACGTAGCCTGTCTGCTTCGTATGTAGTAGTTGGTTTCATACGTAGCTTGTTGGCTCGTATGTGTTCTGTTTACTCATATATAGCTTGTTAGCTAGTACCCAGTTGTTGTGCTCATCTAGGGTGATATTATTACCCTAGGGGCTATCGACCATCAAGACATATGTTTTCTTACCCTAGGGAACTGTGGAGGAGTCACTCCTTGGGGACTGTCGGATCTTAACCGGTGTAGGTTGATCGAGGACCGGAGTATAGACGGAATCCAAGTTCAGGGTAGTGGCATGCATGTATGTTCGCATTGCCAGGTTCTTGGATCGATGGGCCAGGAACCGGATCCTGAGGGGTTCTGGTAAGTCAAGGTTGAGCAGCCTAGTAGAGTTGTCTTGAGAAGTCTAATTTAAGGCCTAGCATGTTGTGTTTATAATATTGTCATCCCTAGGATTGTTCAGGGTTAGGGACATCATCAGGTAGTGACTTATAAAGATCATTTACTTAACCATTTTGCCAGAAAGAGAGGAGTTGGTAGTAGGGGGCACCTTACGGCCAACCCGTTCTTTGGGGCCGACCTTAGGGGTGTTATTGGGTTGTACCTTCCCGTCAAAGGGATACGTACGGTGGCGTCTCACGAGTTGGGAGCATGGGTTGCGTATCTTGATTGTTAATTCCTGAAGTGCCATGATAAGGCGGGCGGAGCTAAGGGGCACCCCGGAACTCCGTTGGGTCCTATGCCAGGGAGGCGAACAGGCCATGGACTACGGTCTAGCTAGGGGGCGGCAGGGGGCTCTCCTGTTGGCGGTAACCCCGATGGTTCGTCAGGTTTTTAGTGAGGTCCGGTTAGCAGGGTGGTAGTGGCAACATAGACACCATGAGTGTACTGCCTTGGTAGGACTGATCACGTCTGCAACCTCATCAGTCATGTTGTATCTGTCAGGAACAGGTTGTGTACAATTAGAAATTCATAACGCGGGTTCAAATCCCTATATGGAGAAACGGCTTGAGATGGGGCGTATGTAGTATGGGATGCATACTGTTCCAGAGACTTGCTTGCATTAGAATAAGAGCATCATCGTATTGGTAATCTTGCGTTAGAGTTAAGTCATAACATACACTGGCACATAAACTATATGTACACGTGTCTTTTCCATTCAAGTGAAATGCGAGTGTGATAGTTGAAGTAAATCAATAACCAAGCTATGGGCTTGGGATGTGATGTGATATTACCCAAGTTCGGCTTGGGGGTGCGGTGATTATTACCCAAGCTATCGGCCTTGGGGTGTGATATGTTATTACCCAAACTATGGTTGGGTTATAGAGTATATTGTGATGAAATGCATGTAAATGGTAATGTGCAATGAGATGTTAGGTTGGACATGAATGAATGTGGTAGTATGAGAATGAATGCACATGTCTATGGTGTGATACGTGATATAAGGAAATAAAATCAATATTTGTATTATGAGAGGGGTTATTCAAATGATTACTAAAGATAAGTATGTTATGAGCGGGAATGGATATACATACAGGTGATGGCTCAGAGAGAATTGGATGTGAAATCCCATTTATGAGGTTGACATGTTCAGATGTCGAGTAAGATTTGTTTATCTTGGTAATTGTGAGTTCATTATGTTTACTCGTAAGTTTAATTTATTTACTTATTTAATAAATTATACTCACACCAGAAATGGCTAAACCTTTAGTGTTTGGGGGTTAGGGAGTCCCTGGACTACCCTAGGTCCATCAACAGCATAGATTACGAAACGTTGCTCCGATATAAAATCCGAGGTTCTAAACTACCGAGCGTGAAAATGGCGAAAAACATCGCCTCATGATTCGTGCTGGATTCCCATTAACGGCTTAGATCACGGCACGTAGTTCGGATCTAAAATCCGAGGAATGGAACTACCGAGCGTGAAAATGGTGAAAAACATTGTCGAATGATTTGCACTGGATCTCCATCAACAGCTCAGAACGCACCACGTAGCTCGAATCGAAAATCCGAGGATCCGAACAACCGAGCGTGAAAATGACGAAAAACCACTTCCCAAGATTCGTGTTGGATCTCCATGAACGGCTCAGATCACGCCACGTATCTCCGATAAAAAATCTGAGGATCCGAACTACTCAGCGTGAAAATGGCGGAAAACATCACCTTATCATTCGCGGTGGATCTCCATCAATGGCTCAGATCACGCCAGGTAGTCCGGATCTAAAATCCGAGGATCCGAGCGACCGAGCGTGAAAATGGCGAAAACAACGCCTTACGATTTATGCTGGATCTCCATCAACGGCTCAAATCGCGCCACGTAGCTCGAATCTAAAATCCCGTAATCCAAACTACTAAGCATGAAAATGGAAAAAACAACCACTCATGATTCGTGCTGGATCTCCATTGAACGGCTCAGATCACGATACGTAGCTCGAATCTAAAATTCGAGGTTCGGAACTACCAGGTGTGAAAATGGCAAAAAACATGCAATCATGATTCGTGTTGGATTTCCAACAACGGCTCAGATCGGGCCATGTAGGTCGGATCTAATATCCGACGATCCGAACAACCGAGCGTGAAAATGGCAAAAAATATCGCCTCAAGATTTACACTGGATCTACATCAACGGCTCAGATCACGGCATGTAGCCCGGATCTAAAATCCGAGGATCCGAACTACCGAGCGTGAAAATGGCAAAAAACATTGCTGAATGATTTGTGCTGGATCTCCATCAACGGCTAAGATCGCGCAACGTAGCTCAAATCTAAAATCCGAGGATCCAAACAACCGACCGTGAAAATGACGAAAAACATCGTCCCAAGATTCGCGCTGGATCTCCATGAACGGCTCAGATCACGCCACGTATCTCCGATCGAAAATCTGAGGTTCCGAACTTTTGAGCGTGAAAATGGTGGAAAGCATCACCTCATGATTTGCGGTGGATCTCCTACAACGGCTCAGATCATGTGAGGTAGTTCGGATCTAAAATCCGAGGATCCGAACTACCAAGCGTGAAAATGGCGAAAAACATCGCCTCATGATTCGTGTTGGATCTCCAGGAATGGCTCAGATCTAGCCACATAATTCGGATCTAAAATCTGAGGATCTGAACTACCGAGCACGAAAATGGAGAAAAACATTGCCTCATGATTCGCGCTGGATCTCCATCAACGGCACAGATCATGCCACGTAGCTCGGATCTAAAATTTAAGAATCCGAACAACCGAGCGTGAAAATGACGAAAAACATCATCTCAAGATTCGCGGTGGATCTCCATCAATGGCTCGGATCACGCGAGGTAGTTCGGATCTAAAATCCGAGGATCCGAACTACCGAGCGTGAAAATGACGAAAAACATCGCCTCATGATTCGTGCTGGATCTCCATGAACGGCTCAGATCACGCCACATAGTTCGGATCTAAAATCTAAGGATCCGAACTACCGAGCGCAAAAATGGAGAAAAATATCGCCTCATGATTCGCGCTGGATCTCCATCAACGGCTCAGATCACGCCACGTAGCTCGGATCTAAAATTTAAGAATCCGAACAACCGAGAGTGAAAATGACGAAAAACACCGTATCAAGATTCGCACTGGATCTCCATCAACGGCTCAGATCACGCGACGTAGCTCGGACCTAAAATTTGAGAATCTGAACAACCGAGCGTGAAAATGACGAAAAACAACTTCACAAGATTCGCGTTGGATCACCAGCAACAGTTCAGATCACGCGACGTAGCTCGGATCTAAAATTTGACGATCCGAACTACCGAGCGTGAAAATGGCAAAAAACATCGTCTCATGATTCGCGTTGGATCTCCATCAATGGCTCAGATCAGTACACATAGCTTGGTTCTAAAATCCGAGGATCCGAACTACCGAGGGTGAAAATGGCAAAAAACATCACCTCATGATTCGTGCTGGGTCTCCATCAACGGCTCAGATCGTGCCACGTAGCTCGGATCTAATATCCGATGATCCGAACTACCAAGCATGAAAATGACGAAAAATATCGCCTCATGATTCGCGCTGGATCTCCATCAACGGCTCAGATCGAGCCAAGTAGCTCGGATCTAACATCCGAAGATCCGAACTACCGAGCGCGAAAATTGCAAAAAACATCGCCTCATGATTCGCGCTGGGTCTCATTCAAAGGCTTAGATCACGGCACGTAGCCCGGATATAAAATTCGAGGATCGGAACTACCAAGCGTGAAAATGGCAAAAAACATCGCCTCATAATTTGTGCTAGATC
Source organism: Hemerocallis citrina (assembly GCA_017893485.1). Taxonomy (NCBI): domain Eukaryota; kingdom Viridiplantae; phylum Streptophyta; class Magnoliopsida; order Asparagales; family Asphodelaceae; genus Hemerocallis; species Hemerocallis citrina. Next base: position 85,939,754 of record CM030359.1, read on the forward strand.
TCCATAAACGTCTCAGATCGCGCCACGTAGCTCGAATCTAAAATCTGGTGATCCGAACAACTAAGCATGAAAATGGCAAAAAACATCCCCTCATGATTCGCGCTGGATCTACATGTACGGCTCAGATCACACCACGTATCTCCGATCTAAAATCTGAGGTTCCAAACTACCGAGAGTGAAAATGGCGAAAAACATCACTTCATGATTCGCGACGGATCTCCACCAATGGCTCAGATCAAGACACGTAGCTCGGATCTAAAATCCGAGGTTCTGAACTACCGAGCGTGGAAATGGTGAAAAACATGGCCTCATGATTTGTACTAGATTTCCATTAATGGCTCAGAACACGACACATAGTTCGGATCTAAAATCCCAAGATCGGAATGACCGAGCGTGAAAATGGCGAAAAACACCGCCTTATGATTTGCGTTGGATCTCCATCAATGGCTCAGATCGCGCCACATAGCTCGGATCCAAAATCCAAGGATCCAAACAACCGACCGTGAAAATGACGAAAAACATCCGCCCATGATTTGCGCTGGATCTCCATGAACGACTCAGATCATGCCACGTACTTCTGATCTAAAATCTGAGGATCCGAACTACCGTGCGTGAAAATGGCGATAAACATCACCTCATGATTCGAGGCGGATCTCTATCAACGGCTCAGATCACGACACGTAGCTTGGATATGAAATCCGAGGTTCGGAACTACCAGCGTGAAAATGGCAAAAAACATCCAATCATGATTCGTGCGGGATTTCCAACAACGGCTCAGATCGGGCCACGTAGGTCGGATCTAATTTCCGATGATCCGAACAACCGAGCGTGAAAATGGCGAAAAACATCGCCTCAAGATTTACACTGGATCTCCATTAACGGCTCAGATCACGTCACGTAGCCCGGATCTAAAATTCGAGGATCCGAACTACCGAGCATGAAAATGGCAAAAAACATTGCCGAATGATTTGCGCTGGATCTCCATCAACGGCATAGATAGCGCTACATATCTCAAATCTAAAATCCGAGGATCCGAACAACCGAGCATGAAAATAACGAAAAACCTCGTCCCAAGTTTCGCACTAGATCTCCATGAACGGATCAGATCTTGCCATGTATCTCCGATCAAAAATCTGAGGATCTGAACTTTTGAGCGTGAAAATGGTGGAAAACATCACCTCATGATTAGCGGTGGATCTCCAACAACGGCTCAGATCACGCGAGGTAGTTCAGATCTAAAATCTGAGGATCCGAACTACCGAGGGTGAAAATGGCGAAAAACATCGCCTCATGATTCGTGCTGGATCTCCATGAACGGCTCAGATCACGCCACATAGTTCGGATCTAAAATCTGAGGATCCGAACTACCGAGCATGAAAATGGAGAAAATCATCGCCTCATGATTCGCACTAGATCTCCATCAACGGCTCAGATCACGCCACGTAGCTCGGATCTAAAATTTAAGAATCCGAACAACCGAGCGTGAAAATGACGAAAACATCGTCTCAAGATTCGCATTGGATCTCCATCAACGGCTCAGATCACGCGACGTAGCTCGAACCTAAAATTTGAAAATCCGAACAACCGAGCATGAAAATGACGAAAAACATCTTCTCAAGATTCACGCTGGATCTCCAGCAACAGTTCAGATCGCTCGACGTAGCTCGGATCTAAAATTTGACGATCTGACCTACCGAGCGTGAAAATGGCAAAAAACACCGTCTCATGATTCGCGTTGGATCTCCATCAATGGCTCAGATCACTGCACATTGCTCTGTTCTATAATCAGAGGATCCGAACTACCAGGGGTGAAAATGGCGAAAAACATCGCCTCATGATTCGTGCTGGATCTCCATCAATGGCTCAGATCGTGCCACGTAGTTCGGATCTAATATTCGATGATCCGAACTACCGAGCGTTAAAATGTCGAAAAAATATCGCCTCATGATTCGAGATGGATGTCCATCAACGGCTCAGATCGGGCCAAGTAGCTCGGATCTAACATCTGAAGATCCTGAACTACCGAGCGCGAAAATGGCGAATAACATCGCCTCATGATTCGCGTTGGGTCTCCATCAAAGTCTCTGATCACGGCACGTAGCCCGGATCTAAAATCCGAGGATCCGAACTACCGAGCGTGAAAAAGGCAAAAAACATTGCCTCATGATTTGCGCTGGATCTCCATGAACGGCTCAGAACACGACACGTAGTTCGGATCTAAAATCCCAGGATCGAAATGACCGAGCGTGAAAATGGCGAAAAACACCCCCTCATGATTTGCGCTGGATCTCCATCAATGGCTCAGATCGCGCCACATAGCTCGGATCCAAAATCCAAGGATCCGAACAACCGAGCGTGAAAATGACGAAAAACATCCCCTCATGATTTGCGCTAGATCTCCATGAACGGCTCAGATCACGCCACGTACTTCCAATCTAAAATTTGAGGATCCGAACTACCGTGCGTGAAAATGGCAGAAAACATCACCTCATGATTCAAGGCGGATCTCTATCAAAGGCTCAGATCACGACACGTAGCTCGGATCTAAATTCGAGGAACCGAACTACCGAGCATGAAAATGGCAAAAAACATTGCCGAATGATTTGCGCTGGATCTCCATCAACGGCACAGATCGCGCCACAAATCTCAAATCTGAAATCCGAGGATCCGAACAACCGAGCGTGAAAATGACGAAAAACCTCGTCCCAAGATTCGCACTGGATCTTCACGAACGGATCAGATCTTGCCATGTATCTCCGATCGAAAATCTGAGGATCTGAACTTTTGAGCGTGAGAATGGTGGAAAACATCACCTCATGATTAGCGGTGGATCTCCAACAACGGCTCAGATCACGCGAGGTAGTTCGGATCTAAAATCCGAGGATCCGAACTACCGAGGGTGAAAATGGCGAAAAACATCGCCTCATGATTCGTGCTGGATCTCCATGAACGGCTCAGATCACGCCACATAGTTTGGATCAAAAATCTGAGGATCCGAACTACCGAGCAAGAAAATGGAGAAAAACATCGCCACATGATTCGCACTGGATCTCCATCAACGGCTCAGATCACGCCACGTAGCTCGGATCTAAAATTTAAGAATCCGAACAACCGAGCGTGAAAATGACGAAACCAACGTCTCAAGATTCGCGTTGGATCTCCATCAACGGCTCAGATCACGCGACGTAGCTCAAACCTAAAATTTGAAAATCCGAACAACCGAGCGTGAAAATGACGAAAAACATCTTCTCAAGATTCACGCTGGATCTCCAGCAACAGTTCAGATCACTCGACGTAGCTCGGATCTAAAATTTGACAATCTGACCAACCGAGCGTGAAAATGGCAACGAACTTCGTCTCATGATTTGCGTTGGATCTCCATCAATGGCTCAGATCACTGCACATTGCTCAGTTCTAAAATCAGAGGATCCGAACTACCGGGGGTGAAAATGGTGAAAAACATCGCCTCATGATTCGTGCTGGATCTCCATCAACGGCTCAGATTGTGCCACGTAGCTCGGATCTAATATCCGATGATCTGAACTACCGAGCGTTAAAATGTCGAAAAATATCGCCTCATGATTCGCGATGGATCTCCATCAACGGCTCAGATCGGGCCAAGTAGCTCGGATCTAACATCCGAAGATCCGAACTACCGAGCACGAAAATGGCGAAAAACATCGCCTCATGATTCATGCTGGATCTCCATCAAAGTCTCAGATCACGGCACGTAGCCCGGATCTAAAATCCGAGGATCCGAACTACCGAGCGTGAAAAAGGCAAAAAACATTGCCTCATGATTTGCGCTGGATCTCCATGAACGGCTCAGAACACGACACGTAGCTCAGATCTAAAATCCCAGGATCGAAATGACCGAGCGTGAAAATGGCAAAAAACACCGCCTCATGATTTGCGCTGGATCTCCATCAATGGCTCAGATCGCGCCACATAGCTCGGATCCAAAATCCAAGGATCCGAACAACCGAGCGTGAAAATGACGAAAAAACATCCCCTCATGATTTGCGCTGGATCTCCATGAACAGCTCAGATCACGCCACGTACTTCCGATCTAAAATTTGAGGATCCGAACTACCGTGCGTGAAAATGGCAGAAAACATTACCTCATGATTCGAGGCAGATCTCTATCAAAGGCTCAGATCACGACACGTAGCTCGGATCTGAAATCCGAGGTTCGGAACTACCAGGCGTGAAAACGGCGAAAAAACATCCAATCATGATCGTGCCACGTAGGTCGGATCTAATATCCGATGATCCGAACAACCGAGCGTGAAAATGGCGAAAAACATCACCTCAAGATTTACACTGGATCTCCATCAACGGCTCAGATCACGTCACGTAGCCCGGATCTAAAATTCGAGGATCCGAACTACCGAGCGTGAAAATGGCAAAAAACATTACCGAATGATTTGCGCTGGATCTCCATCAACGGCACAGATCGTGTCACGTATCTCAAATCTAAAATCCGAGGATCCGAACAACTGAGCGTGAAAATGAGGAAAAACATCGTCCCAAGATTCGCACTGGATCTCCATGAACAGATCAGATCTTGCCATGTATCTCCGATCGAAAATCTGAGGATCTAAACTTTTGAGCGTGAAAATGGTGGAAAACATCACCTCATGATTCGCACTGGATCTCCATGAACGGCTCAAATCACACCACGTATCTCCGATCTAAAATCTGAGGTTCCAAACTACCGAGCGTGAAAATGGCGAAAAACATCACTTCATGATTCGCGGCGGATCTCCATCAACGGCTCAGATCAAGACACGTAGCTCGGATCTAAAATTCGAGGTTCTGAACAACCGAGCGTGAAAATGGCGAAAAATATCACCTCATGATTCGTGCTGGATTTCCATTAACGGCTCAGATCACGACACGTAGTTCGGATCTAAAATCTGAGGGTCGGAACTTGCTAGCGTGAAAATGGCAAAACCATTGCCTCATGATTTGCGCTGGATCTCCATCAACGGCTCCGATAATGCCAGGTAGCTCGGATCTAAAATTTGAGGATCCGAACAACCGAGCATGAAAATGACTAAAAACAACGTCCCAAGATTCGCAGTGGATCTCCTTGAACGGCTCAGATCACGCCACGTATCTCTGATCGAAAGTCTGAGGATCTGAACTACTGAGCGTGAAAATGGCGGAAAACATCACCTCATGATTCACATCGGATCTCCATCAACGGCTCAGATCACGCCACGTAGTCCGGATTTAAAATCCGAGGATCCGAACTACCGAGCGTGAAAATGGCGAAAAATATCACCTCACGATTTGTGTTGGATTTCCATCAACGGCTCAGATCGTGCCACGTAGCTCGAATTTAAAATCCGTTGATCCGAACTACAAAGCATGAAAATGGCAAAAACAACCACTCATGATTCGCACTGGATCTCCATGAACGGCTCAGATCATGTCACGTATCTCCGATTTAAAATCTGAGGATCCGAACTACCGAGCGTGAAAATGGCGAAAAACATCACTTCATGATTCGCAGCGGATCTCCATCAACGGCTCAGATCACGACACGTAGTTCGGATCTGAAATCCGAGCATCGGAACTACCAAGCGGGAAAATGGCAAAAAACATCCCCTTATGATTTGCACTGGATCTCCATAAACGTCTCAGATCGCGCCACGTAACTCGGGTCAAAAATCCAAGGATCCGAACAACCGAGCGTGAAAATGACGAAAAACATCATCCCAAGATTCGCGCTGGATCTCCATGGACTTCTCAGATCACGCCACGTATCTCCGTTCGAAAATCTACGGATCCGAACTACTCAGCTTGAAAATGGCGGAAAACATCACCTCATGGTCGAAAATCAACGGCTCAGATCACGCCATGTAGTCCGAATCTAAAATTCGAGGATCAAACTACCGAGCGTGAAAATGGCGAAAAACATCGCCTCATGATTCGTGCTGGATCTCGCTGAACGGCTCAGATCACCCCAAATAGTTTGGATCTAAAATCTGAGGATCCGAACTACCGAGCACGAAAATGGAGAAAAACATCGCCTCATGATTCGTGTTGGATTTCCATTAACGGCTCAGATCACGACACGTAGTTCGGATCTGAAATCCGAGGATCGGAACTACCGAGCGGGAAAATGGCGAAAAACATCCCCTCATGATTTGCGCTCGATCTCCATCAACGTCTCAGATCACGCCATGTAGCTCGGATAAAAAATCCAAGGATCCGAACAACCGAGCTTGAAAATGATGAAAAACATCGTCCCAAGATTTGCGCTGGATCTCCATGGACATTTCAGATCACGCCACGTATCTCCGATCGAAAATCTACGGATCCGAACTACTCAGCATGAGAATGGCGGAAAACATCACCTCAAGATTCGAGGCGGATCTCCATCAACGGTTCAGATCACGCCAAGTAGTCCGAATCTAAAATCTGAGGATTCGAACTACCGAGCGTGAAAATGGCGAAAAACATCGCCTCATGATTTGCACTGGATCTCTATCAACGGCTCAGATCGCGGCACGTAGCTCGAATCTAAAATTCGGTGATCCGAACTACTTAGCATGAAAATGGCGAAAAACATCCCTAATGATTCGCACTCTATCTCCATGAACGACTCAGATCGCGCCACGCAGGTCAGATCTAATATCCGATGATCCGAACGACCGACCGTGAAAATGGCGATAAATGTTGCCCCAAGATTCGCACTGGATCTAAATGGACGTCTCGGATCACGCCACGTATCTCCGATCGAAAATCTGAGGATTGGAACTACTCAGCATGAAAATGGCGGAAAACATCACCTCATGATTCGCGGCGGATCTCCATGAATGGCTCCGATCACACGAGGTAGTTCGGATCTAAAATCCGAGGATCCGAACTACCGAGCGTGAAAATGGCAAAATACATCACCTGATGATTCGTGCATGATCTCCCCGAATGGCTAAGATCACCCCACATAGTTCGGATCTAAAATCTGAGGATCCGAACTACCGAGCGTGAAAATGGAGAAAAACATCGCCTCATGATTCATGCTTGATCTCCGTTAACAATTCACATCACGCCACGTAGCTCGGATATAAAATTTGAGAATTTGAACAACTGAGCGAGAAAATGACGAAAAACATTGTATCAAGATTCGCGTTGGATCTCCATCAATGGCTCAGATCATGCGACGAAGCTCGGATCTAAAATTTGATGATCCGAACTACCGAGCGTGAAAATGGCAAAAAACATCGCCTCATGATTCGCGTTGGATCTCCATCAACGGCTCAGATCACTGCACATAGCTCGGATCTAAAATTCGAGGATCCGAACTACCGAGGGTGAAAATGGCAAAAAATATCGCCTCATGATTCGTGCTGGATCTCCACCAACCGCTCAGATCGGGCCACGTAGCTCGGATCTAATATCCGATGATCCGAACTACCGAGCGTGAAAATGGCAAAAAACATGGACTCATGATTCGCACTGGATGTCCATTAACGTCTTAGATCACGGCACGTAGCCCGGATCTAAAATCCGAGGATCCGAACTACCGAGCGAGCAAATGGCGAAAAACATTGCCGAATGATATGCGCTGGTTCTCCATCAACGGCTCAGAACTCGCCACGTAGCTCGAATCTAAAATCCGAGGATCCAAACAACCGGGCGTGAAAATGACGAAAAACATCGTCCCAAGATTCACGCTGGATCTCCATGAACGACTCAGATCACGCCATGTATCCTCGATCGAAAATTTGAGGATCTGAAATACTGAGCGTGAAAATGGAGGAAAACATCACCTCATGATTCCCGGCGGATATCCATCAATGGCACCGATCAAGCGAGGTAGTTTGGATCTAAAATCCGAGGATCCGAACTACTGAGCGTGAAAATGGCGAAAAACATCACCTCATGATTCGTCCTGGATCTCCCTGAACGGCTCAGATCACCCCAAATAGTTCGGATCTAAAATCTGAGGATCCGAACTACCTAGCACGAAAATGGAGAAAAATATCGCCTCATGATTCGCACTGGATCTCCATCAACGGCTCAAATCACGCCACGTAGCTAGGATCTAAAATTTGAGATTCCGAACAACCGAGCGTGAAAATGACGAAAAACATCTTCTCAAGATTCGTGCTGGATCTCCATCAACGGCTCAGATCACGCGAAGTTGCTCGGACCTAAAATTTGAGGATCCGAACTACCCAGCGTGAAAATGGCAAAAAACATCGCCTCATGATTCGCGTTGGATCTCCATCAATGGCTTAGACCACTGCACATAGCTCGGATCTAAAATCCGAGGATCCGAACTACCGAGGGTGAAAATGGCAAAAAACATTACATCATGATTCGTGCTGGATCTCCATCAACGGCTCAGATCGCGCCACGTAGCTCGGATCTAATATTTGATGATCCGAACTACCGAGCGTGAAATTGGCGAAAAACATGGCCTCATGATTCGCGCTGGATCTCCATCAACGGCTCAGATCACGGCACGTAGCCCTGGATCTAAAATTCAAGGATCCGAACTACCGAGCGTGAAAATGGCAAAAAACTATGCCGAATGATATGCGCTGGATCTCCATCAACGGCTCAGAATGCGCCACGTAGCTCGAATCTAAAATTCGAGGATCCAAACAACCGAGCGTGAAAATGACGAAAAACATCGTCCCAAGATTCGCATTGGATCTCCATGAACGGCTCAGATCACGCCACCTATCTCTGATCGAAAATCCGAGGATCCGAACTACTGAGCGTGAAAATGGTGGAAAACATCACCTTATGATTCTCGGCGGATCTCCTGCAACAGATCAGATCACCCGAGGAAGTTCAGATCTAAAATCCGAGGATCCGAACAACCGAGCTTGAAAATGGCGAAAAACAACGCCTCATGATTCGTGCTGGATAACCATTATCGTCTCTGGTCACGCCACATAGTTCGGAACTAAATGTGAGGATCCGAACTACCGAGCGCAAAAATGGAGAAAAACATTGCCTCATGATTCGCCCTGGATCTCCATCAATGGTCAGATCACGCCACGTAGCTTGGATCTGAAATTTGAGAATCCGAAAAACCGAGCGTGAAAATGACGAAAAATATCGTCTCAAGATTTGCGCTGGATCTCCATCAACGGCACAGATCACGCGAGGTAGCTCGGATCTAAAATTTGAGGATCCGAACTACCGAGCGTGAAAATGGCCAAAAACATCGCCTCATGATTCGCGCTGGATCTCCATCAACAGCTCAGATCGCTCCACTTAGCTCGAATCTAAAATCCGGTGATCCGAACTACTAAGCATGAAAATGGCAAAACAAATGCCTCATGATTCGCACTGGATCTCCATGAACGGCTCAGAACACGCCACGTATCTCTGATCTAAAATCTGAGGGTCCGAACGACTGAGCGTGAAAAAGGCGGAAAACATCCTCTCATGATTTGCGATGGATCTCCCTCAACGGCTCAGATCACGCCAAGTAGTTCAGATATAAAATCCGAGGATCCGAACAACCGAGAGTGAAACTGGTGAAAAACATTGCCTCATGATTTGCGCTGGATCTCCATCAACGACTTAGTTCGCGCCTCGTAGCTCGAATCTAAAATGCGGTGATCCGAACTACTAAGCATGAAAATGGAAAAAAAAAATACGCCTCATGATTTGCACTGGATCTCCATGAACGGCTCAGATCATGCCACGTATCTCCGATCTAAAATCTGAGGATCCGAACTAACGAGCGTTAAAATGGCTGAAAACATCACCCTATGATTCACGGCAGATCCCCATCAACGGCTCAGATCACGACACATAGCTCGGATATAAAATCCGAGGTTCCGAACTACCGACCGTGAAAATGGCAAAAAACATTGCCTCATGATTCGTGCAGGATCTCCCTCAACTGCTCATATCGCACCACGTAGCTCAAATCTAATATCTGATGATCCGAACTACCGAGCGTGAAAATGGCAAAAAACATCTCCACATGATTCGCGCTGGATCTCCATCAACGGCTCAGATCACGACACGTAGCCCGGATCTAAAATCCAAGGACACGAACTATCGACTGTGAAAATGGCGAAAAACATCACCTCACGATTTGCGCTGGATCTCCATCAACGGCTCAGATCAAGCGACATAGCTCGGATCTAAAATTTGATAATTCGAACAACCGTGCGTGAAAATGATGAAAAACATTGCAGCATGGCTCGCGCTCGATCTCCAACAATGGCTCAGATCATGCGACTTAGCTCGGATCTAAAATTTGAGGATCCGAACTACCGAGCGTGAAAATTGCGAAAAACATTACCTCATGATTCGTGCTGGATCTCCATCAACGGCTCAAATCGCGCTACGTAGCTCGGATCTATTATCTGATGATCCGAACTACCAAGTGATAAAATGGCAAAAAACATCGCCTCATGATTCGCACTTGATCTCCATCAACGGCTCAGATCACGGCACGTAGCTCGGATCTAAAATCCAAGGATTTGACCGACCGACCGTCAAAAAGGCGAAAAACACTGCCTCATGATTTGTGCTGGATCTCCATCAACAGCTTAGATCACGCGACTTAGCTAGGATCTATAATTTGAGAATCCGAACAAATGAGCGTGAAAATGACGAAAAAAATTGCCTGCATGACTCGCGCTCGATCTCCATCAACGGCACAGATCACGCGACGTAGCTCGGATCTAAAATTTGACGATCCGAACTACCAAGCATGAAAATGGTGAAAAACATCGCCTCATGATTTGTGCTGTATCTCCATTAACGGCTCAGATCGCACTACGTAGCTCGGATCTAATATCCAATGATCCGAACTACCGAGCATGAAAATGGCAAAAAACATTGCGTCATGATTCGCGCTGGATCTCCATCAACGGCTCAGATCGCTCCACGTAGCTCGAATCTAAAATCCAGTGATCCGAAATACTAAGCATGAAAATGGCAAAACACACGCCTCATGATTCGCGCTGGATCTGCATGAACGGCTCAGATCACGCCACGTATCACCGATCTAAAATCTGAGGATCCGAACTAACAAGCGTGAAAATGACAGAAAACATCACCTTGTGATTCACGGCAGATCCCTATCAACTGCTCAGATCACGACACGTAGCTCAGATATGAAATCCGAGGTTCCGAACTACCAAGCGTGAAAATGGTAAAAAACATCGCCTCATGATTCGTGCTGGATCTCCCTCAACGGTTCAGATCGCGCCACCTAGCTCGGATCTAAAATCTGATGATCCGAACTACCAAGCGTGAAAATGGCAAAAAACATCTCCTCATGATTCGCGCTGGATCTCCATCCATGGCTCAGATCATGGCACGTAAACCGGATCTAAAATACAAGGATCCGAACTACCGAGCGTGAAAATGGAGAAAAACAGCGCGTCATGATTCGCGCTGGATCTCCATCAAAGGCTCAGATCTCGCGACATAGCTCGGATCTAAAATTTGAGAATTCGAACAACCGAGCGTAAAAATGACGAAAAACATCGCCGCATGACTCGCGCTCGATCTCCATCAACGGCTGAGATCACGCGACATAGCTCAGATCTGAAATTTGAGGATCCGAACGACCGAGCGTGAAAATGGCGCAAAACATTGCCTCATCATTCGTGCTGGATCTCCATCAACGGCTCAGATCGCGCTACGTAGCTCTGATCTAATATCCGATGATCCGCACTACCGAGCGTGAAAATGGCAAAAAACTTTGCCGAATGACATGCGCTGGATCTCCATCAACGGCTCAGAATGCGCTACGTAGCTCGAATCTAAAATCCGAGGATCCAAACAACCGAGCGTGAAAATGACGAAAAACATCGTCCCAAGATTCACGCTGGATCTCCATGAACGACTCAGATCATGCCACGTATCTCCGATCGAAAATTCGAGGATCTGAACTACTGAGCGTGAAAATGGTGGAAAACATCACCTTATGATTCTCGGCGGATCTCCTGCAACGGTTCAGATCACGCGAGGAAGTTCAGATCTAAAATCCGAGGATCCGAACAACCGAGCCTGAAAATGACGAAAAACAACGCCTCATGATTCGTGCTGGATAACCATTATCGTCTCAGGTCACGCCACATAGTTCGAAACTAAATGTGAGGATCCGAACTACCGAGCACAAAAATGGAGAAAAACATCGCCTCATGATTCACCCTGGATCTCCATTAACGGTCAGATCATGCCACGTAGCTTGGATCTAAAAGTTGAGAATCCAAAAAACTGATCGTGAAAATGACAAAAAACATCGTCTCAAGATTCGCGCTGGATCTCCATCAACGGCACAGATCACGCGAGGTAGCTAGGATCTAAAATTTGAGGATCCGAACTACCGAGCGTGAAAATGGCCAAAAACATCGCCTCATGATTTGCGTGGGATCTCCATCAACAGCTCAGATCACTCCACTTAGCTCGAATCTAAAATCTGGTGATCTGAACTACTAAGCATGAAAATGGCAAAACATATGCCTCATGATTCGCACTGGATCTCCATGAACGGCTCAGATCACGCCACGTATCTCCGATCTAAAATCTGAGGGTCCGAACGACTGAGCGTGAAAATGGCGGAAAACATCCTCTCATGATTTGCGACGGATCTCCCTCAACGGCTCAGATCATGCCAAGTAGTTCGGATATAAAATCCGAAGATCCGAACTACCGAGAGTAAACTGGTGAAAAACATTGCCTCATGATTTGCGCTGGATCTCCATCAACGACTTAGTTCGTGCCTCATAGCTCGAATCTAAAATGCGGTGATCCGAACTACTAAGCATGAAAATGGAAAAAAAATACGCTTGATGATTTGCGCTGGATCTCCATGAACGGCTCAGATCATGCCACTTATCTCCGATCTAAAATCTGAGGATCCGAACTAACGAGCGTTAAAATGGCAGAAAACATCACCTTATGATTCACGGCAGATCCCCATCAATGGCTCAGATCACGATACATAGCTCGGATCTAAAATCCGAGGTTCCGAACTACCGACAGTGAAATGGCAAAAAACATCGCCTCATGATTCGTGCAGGATCTCCCTCAACGGCTCATATCGCACCACGTAGCTCGGATCTAATAACTGATGATCCGAACTACCGAGCGTGTAAATGGAAAAAAGCATCTCCACATGATTCGCGCTGGATCTCCGTCAACAGCTCAGATCATGACACGTAACCCAGATCTAAAATCCAAGGACCCAAACTATCGGCTGTGAAAATGGCGAAAAACATCATCTCATGATTTGCGCTGGATCTCCATCAACAGCTCAGATCAAGCGACATAGCTCGGATCTAAAATTTGATAATCCGAACAACCGAGCATGAAAATTATGAAAAACATTGCCGCATGGCTCGCGCTCGATCTCCAACAACGGCTCAGATCATGCAACGTCGCTCGGATCTAAAATTTGAGGATCCGAACTACCCAACGTGAAAATTGCGAAAAACATTGCCTCATGATTCGTGCTGGATATCCATCAACGGCTCAAATCGCGCTACGTAGCTCGGATCTATTATCTGATGATCCGAACTACCGAGCGTTAAAATGGCAAAAAACATCTCCTCATGATTCGCACTTGATCTCCATCAACGGCTCAGTTCTCTCCACGTAGCTCGAATCTAAATTCCGGTGATCCGAACTACTAAGCATGAAAATGGCAAAACACATGCCTCATGATTCGCGCTGGATCTCCATGAACGGCTCAGATCATGCCACGTATCACCGATCTAAAATCTGAGGATCCGAACTACTGAGCGTGAAAATGGCGAAAAACATCACCTCATGATTCGCGGTGGATCTCCCTCAACAACTCAGATCACGCCAAGTAGTTCGGATATAAAATCCGAGGATCCGAACTACCGAGCGTGAAAATGGCGGACAACATTGCCTCATGATTCGCGCTGGATTTCCATCAACGGCTCAGATCGCGCCTCGTAGCTCGAATTTAAAATCTGGCGATCCGAACTACTAAGCATGAAAATGGAAAAGAAAACACCCCTCATGATTCGCGCTGGATCTCCTTGAACGGCTCAGATCACGCCACGTATCTCCGATCTAAAATCTGAGAATCCAAACAAACAAGCGTGAAAATGGCAGAAAACATCACATTGTGATTCATAGCAGATCCCCATCAACTGCTCAGATCACAACACGTACTCGAATCTAAAATCCGAGGTTCCTAACTACCGAGCGTGAAAATGGCAAAAAACATCGAATCATGATTCGTGCTGGATCTCACTCAACGGTTCAGATCGCGCCATATAGCTCGGATCTAATATTTGATGATCCGAACTACCGAGCGTGAAAATGGCAAAAAACATCTCCTCATGATTCGCACTGGATCTCCATCAACGGCTCAGATCATGGCACGTAAACTGGATCTAAAATCCAAGGATCCGAACTACCGAGCGTGAAAATGGAGAAAAACATCGCCTCATGATTCGCACTCCATCAACGGCACAGATCTCGCGACGTAGCTCGGATCTAAAGTTTGAGAATCCGAACAACCGCGCGTAAAAATGATGAAAAACATCGCCGCATGACTCGCGCTCGATCTCCATCAATGGCTTATATCACACGACATAGCTCGGATCTAAAATTTGAGGATCCGAACAACCGAGCGTGAAAATGGCGAAAAACATCGCATCTTGATTCGTGCTGGATCTCCATCAACGGCTCAGATCGCGCTACGTAGCTCGGATCTAATATCCGATGTTCCGAACTACCGAGCGTGAAAATGGCGAAAAACATTGCGTCATGATTCGTGCTGGATTTCCATCAACGGCTCATATCGCGCCTCGTAGCTCGAATTTAAAATCCGGCGATCCGAACTACTAAGCATGAAAATGGAAAAAAAACGCCCCTCATGATTCGCGCTGGATCTCCTTGAACAGCTCAGATCACGCCACGTATCTCCGCTCTAAAATCTAAGAATCCGAACTAACAAACGTGAAAATGGCAGAAAACATCACCTTGTGATTCACAGCAGATCCCCATCAACTGCTCAAATCAGGACACGTAGCTCGGATCTAAAATCCGGGGTTCCGAACTATCGAGCGTGAAAATGGCAAAAAAATCGCTTCATGATTCGTGCTGGATCTCCCTCAACGGCTCAGAACGCGCCACGTAGCTCGAATCTAAAATTCGAGGATCCAAACAACCGAGCGTGAAAATGACGAAAAACATCGTCCCAAGATTCACGTTGGATCTCCATGAACGGCTCAGATCACGCGAGGAAGTTCAGATCTAAAATCCGAGGATCCGAACAACCGAGCTTGAAAATGGCGAAAAACAACGCCTCATGATTCGTGCTGGATAACCAATATTGTCTCTGGTCACGCCACATAGTTCGGAACTAAATGTGAGGATCCGAACTACCGAGCGCAAAAATGGAGAAAAACATTGCCTCATGATTCGCCCTGGATCTCCATCAATGGTCAGATCACACCACGTAGCTTGGATCTGAAATTTGAGAATCCGAAAAACCGAGCGTGAAAATGACGAAAAACATCGTCTCAAGATTCGCGCTGGATCTCCATCAACGGCACAGATCACGCGAGGTAGCTCGGATCGAAAATTTGAGGATCCGAACCACTGAGCGTGAAAATGGCCAAAAACATCGCCTCATGATTCGCGCTGGATCTCCATCAACAGCTCAGATCGCTCCACTTAGCTCGAATCTAAAATCCGGTGATCCGAACTACTAAGCATGAAAATGGCAAAACATATGCCTCATGATTCGCACTGGATCTCCATGAACGGCTCAGAACACGCCACGTATCTCTGATCTAAAATCTGAGGGTCCGAACGACTGAGCGTGAAAAAGGCGGAAAACATCCTCTCATGATTTGCGACGGATCTCCCTCAACGGCTCAGATCACGCCAAGTAGTTCAGATATAAAATCCGAGGATCCGAACAACCGAGAGTGAAACTGGTGAAAAACATTGCCTCATGATTTGCGCTGGATCTCCATCAACGACTTAGTTCGCGCCTCGTAGCTCGAATCTAAAATGCGGTGATCCGAACTACTAAGCATGAAAATGGAAAAAAAATACGCCTCATGATTTGCACTGGATCTCCATGAACGGCTCAGATCATGCCACGTATCTCCGATCTAAAATCTGAGGATCCGAACTAACGAGCGTTAAAATGGCTGAAAACATCACCCTATGATTCACGGCAGATCCCCATCAACGGCTCAGATCACGACACATAGCACGGATCTAAATTCTGAGGTTCCGAACTACCGACCGTGAAAATGGCAAAAAACATTGCCTCATAATTCGTGCAGGATCTCCCTCAACTGCTCAGATCGCACCATGTAGCTCAGATCTAATATCTGATGATCCGAACTACCGAGCGTGAAAATGGCAAAAAACATCTCCACATGATTCGCGCTGGATCTCCATCAACGGCTCAGATCACGACACGTAGCCCGGATCTAAAATCCAAGGACCCGAACTATCGACTGTGAAAATGGCGAAAAACATCACCTCATGATTTGCGCTGGATCTCCATCAACGGCTCAGATCAAGCGACATAGCTCGGATCTAAAATTTGATAATCCGAACAACCGAGCGTGAAAATGATGAAAAACATTGCCGCATGGCTCGCACTCGATCTCCAACAACGGCTCAGATCATGCAACTTAGCTCGGCTCTAAAATTTGAGGATCCGAACTACCGAGCGTGAAAATTGCGAAAAACATTACCTCATGATTCGCACTTGATCTCCATCAACGGCTCAGATCACGACACGTAGCTCGGATCTAAAATCCAAGGATTCGAACGACCGACCGTCAAGAAGGCGAAAAACACTGCCTCATGATTTGTGCTGGATGTCCATCAACAGCTCAGATCACGCGACATAGCTCGGATATATAATTTGAGAATCCGAACAACTGAGCGTGAAAATGACGAAAAAAATCGCCGCATGACTCGCACTCGATCTCCATCAACGGCACAGATCACGCGACGTAGCTCGGATCTAAAATTTGACGATCCGAACTACCGAGCATGAAAATGGTGAAAAACATCGCCTCATGATTCGTGTTGTATCTCCATCAACGGCTCAGATCGCACTACGTAGCTCGGATCTAATATCCGATGATCCGAACTACCGAGCATGAAAATGGCAAAAAACATTGCATCATGATTCGCGCTGGATCTCCATCAACGGCTCAGATCGCTCCACGTAGCTCGAATCTAAAATCCGATGATCCAAACTACTAAGCATGAAAATGGCAAAACACACGCCTCATGATTCGCGCTGGATCTGCATGAACGGCTCAGATCACGCCACGTATCACCGATCTAAAATCTGAGGATCCGAACTAACAAGCGTGAAAATGGCAAAAACATCACCTTGTGATTCACGGCAGATCCCCATCAACTGCTCAGATCACGACACGTAGCTCGGATCTAAAATCCGAGGTTCCGAACTACCAAGCGTGAAAATGGCAAAAAACATCGCCTCATGATTCGTGCTGGATCTCCCTCAACGGTTCAGATCGCGCCACCTAGCTCGGATCTAATATCTGATGATCCGAACTACCAAGCGTGAAAATGGCAAAAAACATCTCCTCATGATTCGCGCTGGATCTCCATCTAGGGCTCAGATCATGGCACGTAAACCGGATCTAAAATCCAAGGATCCGAACTACCGAGCGTGAAAATGGAGAAAAACAGCGCGTCATGATTCGTGCTGGATCTCCATCAAAGGCTCAGATCTCGCGACATAGCTCGGATCTAAAATTTGAGAATCCGAACAACCGAGCGTAAAAATGACGAAAAACATCGCCGCATGACTCGCGCTCGATCTCCATCAACGGCTGAGATCACGCGACATAGCTCAGATCTGAAATTTGAGGATCCGAACGACCGAGCTTGAAAATGGCGAAAAACATTGCCTCATCATTCGTGCTGGATCTCCATCAACGGCTCAGATCGCGCTACGTAGCTCGGATCAAATATCCGATGATCCGAACTACCGAGCGTCAAAATGGCAAAAAACTTTGCCGAATGACATGCGCTGGATCTCCATCAACGGCTCAGAATGCGCCACGCAGCTCGAAACTAAAATCCGAGGATCCAAACAATCGAGCGTGAAAATGACGAAAAACATCGTCCCAAGATTCACGCTGGATCTCCATGAACGACTCAGATCATGCCACGTACCTCCGATCGAAAATCCGAGGATCCGAACTACTGAGCGTGAAAATGGTGGAAAACATCACCTTATGATTCTCGGCGGATCTCCATCAAAGGCTCAGATCTCGCGACATAGCTCGGATCTAAAATTTGAGAATCCGAACAACCGAGCGTAAAAATGACGAAAAACATCGCCGCATGACTCGCGCTCGATCTCCATCAACGGCTGAGATCACGCGACATAGCTCAGATCTGAAATTTGAGGATCCGAACGACCGAGCTTGAAAATGGCGAAAAACATTGCCTCATCATTCGTGCTGGATCTCCATCAACGGCTCAGATCGCGCTACGTAGCTCGGATCAAATATCCGATGATCCGAACTACCGAGCGTCAAAATGGCAAAAAACTTTGCCGAATGACATGCGCTGGATCTCCATCAACGGCTCAGAATGCGCCACGCAGCTCGAAACTAAAATCCGAGGATCCAAACAATCGAGCGTGAAAATGACGAAAAACATCGTCCCAAGATTCACGCTGGATCTCCATGAACGACTCAGATCATGCCACGTACCTCCGATCGAAAATCCGAGGATCCGAACTACTGAGCGTGAAAATGGTGGAAAACATCACCTTATGATTCTCGGCGGATCTCCTGCAACGGCTCAGATCACGCGAGGAAGTTCAGATCTAAAATCCGAGGATCCGAACAACCGAGCGTGAAAATGGCGAAAAACAACGCCTCATGATTCGTGCTGGATGTCCATCAACGGCTCAAATCGCGCTACGTAGCTCGGATCTATTATCTGATGATCCGAACTACCGAGCGTGAAAATGGCAAAAAACATCGCCTCATGATTCGAGCTACCGAGCTTGAAAATGGCGAAAAACATTGCCGCATGATTCGAGCTGGATCTCCATCAACGGCTCAGATCGCGCTACCTAGCTCGGATCTAATATCCGATGATCCGAACTACCGAGCGTGAATATGGGGGAAAACATTGCGTCAAGATTCGCGCTGGATCTCCATCAACACCTCAGATCGCTCCACGTAGCTCGAATCTAAAATCCGGTGATCCGAACTACTAAGCATGAAAATGGCAAAACACATGCCTCATGATTCGCGACATAGCTCGGATCTCCATCAACCGCATGATTTGCACTGGATCTCCATCAACGGCTCAGATCAAGCGACATAGCTCGGATCTAAAATTTGATAATCCAAACAACCGAGCATGAAAATTATGAAAAACATTGCCGCATGGCTCGCGCTCGATCTCCATCAACGGCTCAGATCATGCGACGTCGCTCGGATCTAAAATTTGAGGATCCGAAATACCGAGCGTGAAAATTGCGAAAAACATTGCCTCATGATTCGTGCTGGATGTCCATCAACGGCTCAAATCGCGCTACGTAGCTCGGATCTATTATCTGATGATCCGAACTACCGAGCGTGAAAATGGCAAAAAACATCGCCTCATGATTCGAGCTGGATCTCCATCAACGGCTCAGATCGCGCTACCTAGCTCGGATCTAATATCCGATGATCCGAACTACCGAGCGTGAATATGGGGGAAAACATTGCGTCAAGATTCGCGCTGGATCTCCATCAACACCTCAGATCGCTCCACGTAGCTCGAATCTAAAATCCGGTGATCCGAACTACTAAGCATGAAAATGGCAAAACACATGCCTCATGATTCGCGCTGGATCTCCATGAACGGCTCAGATCACGCCACGTATCACCGATCTAAAACCTGAGGATCCGAACTACTGAGCGTGAAAATGACGGAAAACATCTCCTCAGGATTCGCGGCGGATCTGCCTCAACAGCTCAGATCACGCCAAGTAGTTCGGATATAAAATCCGAAGATCCGAACTACCGAGAGTGAAACTGGGGAAAAACATTGCCTCATGATCTGCGCTGGATCTCCATCAACGACTTAGTTCGTGCCTCATAGCTCGAATCTAAAATGCGGTGATCCGAACTACTAAGCATGAAAATGGACAAAAAATACGCTTGATGATTTGCGCTGGATCTCCATGAACGGCTCAGATCATGCCACTTATCTCCGATCTAAAATCTGAGGATCCGAACTAACGAGCGTTAAAATGGCAGAAAACATCACCTTATGATTCACGGCAGATCCCCATCAATGGCTCAGATCACGACACATAGCTCGGATCTAAAATCCGAGGTTCCAAACTACCGACAGTGAAATGGCAAAAAACATCGCCTCATGATTCGTGCAGGATCTCCCTCAACGGCTCATATCACACCACGTAGCTCGGATCTAATATCTGATGATCCGAACTACCGAGCGTGTAAATGGCAAAAAACATCTCCACATGATTCGCGCTGGATCTCCGTCAACGGCTCAGATCATGACACGTAGCCCAGATCTAAAATCCAAGGACCCGAACTATCGGCTGTGAAAATGGCGAAAAACATCACCTCATGATTTGCACTGGATCTCCATCAACGGCTCAGATCAAGCGACATAGCTCGGATCTAAAATTTGATAATCCAAACAACCGAGCATGAAAATTATGAAAAACATTGCCGCATGGCTCGCGCTCGATCTCCATCAACGGCTCAGATCGCTCCACGTAGCTCGAATCTAAAATCCGGTGATCCGAACTACCAAGCATGAAAATGGCAAAACACACGCCTCATGATTCGTGCTGGATCTCCATGAACGGCTCAGATCACGCAACGTATCACCGATCTAAAATCTGAGGATCCGAACTACTGAGCGTGAAAATGGCGAAAAACATCACCTCATGATTCGCGGTGGATCTCCCTCAACAACTCAGATCACGCCAAGTAGTTCGGATATAAAATCCGAGGATCCGAACTACCGAGCGTGAAAATGGCGGACAACATTGCCTCATGATTCGCCCTGGATTTCCATCAACGGCTCAGATCGCGCCTCGTAGCTCGAATTTAAAATCCGGCGATCCGAACTACTAAGCATGAAAATGGAAAAGAAAACACCCCTCATGATTCGCGCTGGATCTCCTTGAACGGCTCAGATCACGCCACGTATCTCCGATCTAAAATCTGAGAATCCGAACTAACAAGCGTGAAAATGGCAGAAAACATCACCTTGTGATTCACAGCAGATCCCCATCAACTGCTCAGATCACGACACGTAGCTCGGATCTAAAATCCGGGGTTCCGAACTATCGAGCGTGAAAATGGCAAAAAAATTGCCTCATGATTCGTGCTGGATCTCCCTCAACGGTTCAGATCGCGCCACCTAGCTCGGATCTAAAATCTGATGATCCGAACTACCGAGCGTGAAAATGGCAAAAAACATCTCCTCATGATTAGCGCTGGATCTCCATCAACGGCTCAGATCCTGGCACGTAAACCGGATCTAAATTCCAAGGATTCGAACTATCGAGCATGAAAATGGAGAAAAACACGCCTCATGATTCGCTCTGGATCTCCATCAACGGCTCAGATCGCTCCACATAGCTATAATCTAAAATCCGGTGATCCGAACTACTACGCATGAAAATGGCAAAACACACGCCTCATGATTCGCGCTGGATCTCCATGAACGGCTGAGATCACGCCACGTATCACCGATCTAAAATCTGAGGATCCGAACTAACAAGCGTGAAAATGGCAGAAAACATCCCCTTGTGATTAACGGGAGATCCCCAACAACTGCTCAGATCACGACACGTAGCTTGGATCTAAAACGGCTGAGATCCGAACTACCGAGCGTGAAAATGGCAAAAAACATCGCCTCATGATTCGAGCTGGATCTCCATCAACGGCTCAGATCGCGCTACCTAGCTCGGATCTAATATCCGATGATCCGAACTACCGAGCGTGAATATGGGGGAAAACATTGCGTCAAGATTCGCGCTGGATCTCCATCAACACCTCAGATCGCTCCACGTAGCTCGAATCTAAAATCCGGTGATCCGAACTACTAAGCATGAAAATGGCAAAACACATGCCTCATGATTCGCGCTGGATCTCCATGAACGGCTCAGATCACGCCACGTATCACCGATCTAAAACCTGAGGATCCGAACTACTGAGCGTGAAAATGACGGAAAACATCTCCTCAGGATTCGCGGCGGATCTGCCTCAACAGCTCAGATCACGCCAAGTAGTTCGGATATAAAATCCGAAGATCCGAACTACCGAGAGTGAAACTGGGGAAAAACATTGCCTCATGATCTGCGCTGGATCTCCATCAACGACTTAGTTCGTGCCTCATAGCTCGAATCTAAAATGCGGTGATCCGAACTACTAAGCATGAAAATGGACAAAAAATACGCTTGATGATTTGCGCTGGATCTCCATGAACGGCTCAGATCATGCCACTTATCTCCGATCTAAAATCTGAGGATCCGAACTAACGAGCGTTAAAATGGCAGAAAACATCACCTTATGATTCACGGCAGATCCCCATCAATGGCTCAGATCACGACACATAGCTCGGATCTAAAATCCGAGGTTCCAAACTACCGACAGTGAAATGGCAAAAAACATCGCCTCATGATTCGTGCAGGATCTCCCTCAACGGCTCATATCGCACCACGTAGCTCGGATCTAATATCTGATGATCCGAACTACCGAGCGTGTAAATGGCAAAAAACATCTCCACATGATTCGCGCTGGATCTCCGTCAACGGCTCAGATCATGACACGTAGCCCAGATCTAAAATCCAAGGACCCGAACTATCGGCTGTGAAAATGGCGAAAAACATCACCTCATGATTTGCACTGGATCTCCATCAACGGCTCAGATCAAGCGACATAGCTCGGATCTAAAATTTGATAATCCAAACAACCGAGCATGAAAATTATGAAAAACATTGCCGCATGGCTCGCGCTCGATCTCCATCAACGGCTCAGATCATGCGACGTCGCTCGGATCTAAAATTTGAGGATCCGAAATACCGAGCGTGAAAATTGCGAAAAACATTGCCTCATGATTCGTGCTGGATGTCCATCAACGGCTCAAATCGCGCTACGTAGCTCGGATCTATTATCTGATGATCCGAACTACCGAGTGTTAAAATGGCAAAAAACATCTCCTCATGATTCGCACTTGATCTCCATCAACGGCTCAGATCACGACACGTAGCTCGAATCTAAAATTCGGTGATCCGAACTACTAAGCATGAAAATGGCAAAACACACGCCTCATGATTCGCGCTGGATCTCCATGAATGGCTGAGATCACGCCACGTATCACCGATCTAAATAAGGATCCGAACTAACAAGCGTGAAAATGGTAGAAAACATCACCTTGTGATTCACGGCAGATCCCCATCAACTGCTCAGATCACGACACGTAGCTCGGATCTAAAATCCGAGGTTCCGAACTACCAAGCGTGAAAATGGCAAAAAACATCGCATCATGATTCGTGCTGGACCTCCCTCAACGGTTCAGATCGCGCCATATAGCTCGGATCTAATATTTGATGATCCGAACTACCGAGCGTGAAAATGGCAAAAAACATCTCCTCATGATTCGCACTGGATCTCCATCAACGGCTCAGATCATGGCACGTAAACCGGATCTAAAATCTAAGGATCCGAACTACCGAGCGTGAAAATGGAGAAAAATATCGCCTCATGAGTCGCTCTCCATCAACGGCTCAGATCTCGCGACCTAGCTCGGATCTAAAGTTTGAGAATCCGAACAACCGAGCGTAAAAATGACGAAAAACATCGCTGCATGACTCGCGCTCGATCTCCATCAATGGCTTAGATCACAAGACATAGCTCGGATCTAAAATTTGAGGATCCGAACAACCGAGCGTGAAAATGGCGAAAAACATCGCCTCATGATTCGTGCTGGATCTCCATCAACGGCTCAGATCGCGCTACGTAGCTCGGATCTAATATCCGATGATCCGAACTACCGAGCATGAAAATGGCGAAAAACATTGCATCATGATTCGCGCTGGATCTCCATCAACGGCTCAGATCGCTCCACGTAGCTCGAACCTAAAATCCGGTGATCCGAACTACTAAGCATGAAAATAGCAAAACACACGCCTCATGATTCGCACTGGATCTCCATGAATGGCTCAGATCACGCGACGTATCACCGATCTAAAATCCGAGGATCCGAACTAACAAGCGTGAAAATGGCAGAAAACATCACCTTGTGATTCACGGCAGATCCCCATCAACTGCACAGATCACGACACGTAGCTCGGATCTAAAATCCGAGGTTCCGAACTACCGAGCGTGAAAATGGCAAAAAACATCGCCTCATTATTCGTGCTGGATCTCCCTCAACGGTTCAGATCGCGCCACCTAGCACGGATCTAATATCTGATGATCCGAACTACCAAGCGTGAAAATGGCTAAAAACATCTCCTCATGATTCGCACTGGATCTCCATCAACGGCTCAGATCATGGCACATAAACCGGATCTAAAATCCAAGGATCCGAACTACCGAGCGTGAAAATGGAGAAAAACATCGCCTCAAGATTCGCGCTGGATCTCCATCAAAGGCTCAGATCTCGCGACATAGCTCGGATCTAAAATTTGAGAATCCGAACAACCGAGCGTAAAAATGACGAAAACATCGCCGCATGACTCGCGCTCGATCTCCGTCAACGGCTGAGATCACGCGACGTAGCTCGGAGCTAAAATTTGAGGATCCGAACTACCGAGCGTGAAAATGGCGAAAAACATCGCCTCATGATTCGTGCTGGATCTCCATCAACGGCTCAGATCGCGCTACGTAGCTCGGATCTAATATCCGATGATCCGAACTACCGAGCGTGAATATGGGGAAAACATTGCGTCAAGATTCGCGCTGGATCTCCATTAACAGCTCAGATCGCTCCACGTAGCTCGAATCTAAAATCCGGTGATCCGAACTACCAAGCATGAAAATGGCAAAACACACGCCTCATGATTCGTGCTGGATCTCCATGAACGGCTCAGATCACGCAACGTATCACCGATCTAAAATCTGAGGATCCGAACTACTGAGCGTGAAAATGGCGGAAAACATCACCTCATGATTCGCGGTGGATCTCCCTCAACAACTCTGATCACGCCAAGTAGTTCGGATATAAAATCCGAGGATCCGAACTACCGAGCGTGAAAATGGCGGACAACATTGCCTCATGATTCGCCCTGGATTTCCATCAACGGCTCAGATCGCGCCTCGTAGCTCGAATTTAAAATCCGGCGATCCGAACTACTAAGCATGAAAATGGAAAAGAAAACACCCCTCATGATTCGCGCTGGATCTCCTTGAACGGCTCAGATCACGCCACGTATCTCCGATCTAAAATCTGAGAATCCGAACTAACAAGCGTGAAAATGGCAGAAAACATCACCTTGTGATTCACAGCAGATCCCCATCAACTGCTCAGATCACGACACGTAGCTCGGATCTAAAATCCGGGGTTCCGAACTATCGAGCGTGAAAATGGCAAAAAAATTGCCTCATGATTCGTGCTGGATCTCCCTCAACGGTTCAGATCGCGCCACCTAGCTCGGATCTAAAATCTGATGATCCGAACTACCGAGCGTGAAAATGGCAAAAAACATCTCCTCATGATTCGTGCTGGATCTCCATCAACGGCTCAGATCCTGGCACGTAAACCGGATCTAAATTCCAAGGATTCGAACTATCGAGCATGAAAATGGAGAAAAACATCGCCTCATGATTCGCTCTCCATCAATGGCTCAGATCTCTCGACATAGCTCGGATCTAAAATTTGAGAATCCGAACAACCGAGCGTAAAAATGACGAAAAACATCGCCGCATGACTCGCGCTCGATCTCCATCAACGGCTGAGATCATGCGACGTAGCTCGGATCTAAAATTTGAGGATCTGAACGACCGAGCATGAAAATCGCGAAAAACATCGCCTCATGATTCGTGCTGGATCTCCATCAACGGCTCAGATCGCGCTACGTAGCTCGGATCTAATATCCGATGATCCGAACTACCGAGCGTGAATATGGGGAAAAACATTGCATCAAGATTCGCGCTGGATCTCCATCAACGGCTCAGATCTCTCCACGTAGCTCGAATATAAAATTCGGTGATCCGAACTACTAAGCATGAAAATGGAAAAACACACGCCTCATTATTCGCGCTGGATCTCCATGAATAGCTCAGATCACGCCACGTATCACCGATCTAAAATCTGAGGATCCGAACTGCTGAGCGTGAAAATGGCGGAAAACATCACCTCATGATTCGCGGCGGATCTCCCTCAACAGCTCAGATCACGCCAAGTAGTTCGGATATAAAATCCGAGGATCCGAACTACCGAGCATGAAAATGGCGGACAACATTGCCTCATGATTCGCGCTGGATTTCCATCAACGGCTCAGATCGCGCCTCGTAGCTCGAATTTAAAATCCGGCGATCGGAACTACTAAACATGAAAATGGAAAAAAAACACCCCTCATGATTCGCACTAGATCTCCTGGAACAGCTCAGATCATGCCATGTATCTCCGATCTAAAATCTGAGAATCCGAACTAACAAGCGTGAAAATGGCAGAAAACATCACATTGTGATTCACAGCAGATCCCCATCAACTGCTCAGATCACGACACATAGCTCGGATCTAAAATCCGAGGTTCCGAACTACCAAGCGTGAAAATGGCAAAAAACATCGCCTCATGATTCGTGCTGGATCTCCCTCAAAGGTTCAGATCGCGCCACCTAGCTCGTTTCTAATATCTGAAGATCCGAACTACCGAGC
The DNA here is from genome assembly GCA_017893485.1 of Hemerocallis citrina. Classification (NCBI taxonomy): domain Eukaryota; kingdom Viridiplantae; phylum Streptophyta; class Magnoliopsida; order Asparagales; family Asphodelaceae; genus Hemerocallis; species Hemerocallis citrina. Next base: position 85,966,625 of record CM030359.1, read on the forward strand.
GTGAAAATGGCAAAAACATCTCCTCATGATTCGTGCTGGATCTCCATCAATGGCTTAGATCATGGCACGTAAACCGGATCTAAAATCCAAGGATCCGAACTACCGAGCGTGAAAATGGAAAAAAACATTGCCTCATGATTCCCGCTGGATCTCCATCAAAGGCTCAGATCTCGCGACATAGCTAAGATCTAAAATTTGAGAATCAGAACAACCGAGCGTAAAAATGACGAAAAACATCGCCGCATGACTCGCGCTCGATCTCCATCAACGGCTGAGATCATGCGACGTAGCTCGGATCTAAAATTTGAGGATCTGAACGACCGAGCATGAAAATGGCGAAAAACATCGCCTCATGATTCGTGCTGGATCTCCATCAACGGCTCAGATCGCGCTACGTAGCTCGGATCTAATATCCGATGATCCGAACTACCGAGCGTGAATATGGGGGAAAACATTGCGTCAAGATTCGCGCTGGATCTCCATCAACAGCTCAGATCTCTCCACATAGCTCGAATCTAAAATCCGGTGATCCGAACTACTAAGCATGAAAATGGCAAAACACACGCCTCATGATTCGCATTGGATCACCATGAACGGCTCAGATCACGCCACGTATCACCGATCTAAAATCTGTGGATCCGAACTACTGAGCGTGAAAATGGCGGAAAACATCACCTCATGATTCGCGGCGGATCTCCCTCAACAGCTCAGATCACGTCAAGTAGTTCGGATATAAAATCCTAGGACCCAAACTACCGAGCGTGAAAATGGCGGACAACATTGCCTCATGATTCGCGCTGGATTACCATCAACGGCTCAGATCGCGCCTCGTAGCTCGAATTTAAAATCCGGCGATCCGAACTACTAAGCATGAAAATGGAAAAAAAAAACACCCCTCATGATTCGCGCTGGATCTCCTTGAACAGCTCAGATCACGCCATGTATCTCCGATCTAAAATATGAGAATCCGAATTAACAAGCGTGAAAATGGCAGAAAACATCACCTTGTGATTCACAGCAGATCCCCATCAACTACTCAGATCAGGACACGTAGCTCGGATCTAAAATCTGGGGTTCCGAACTACCGAGCGTGAAAATGGCAAAAAACATCGCCTCATGATTCGTGCTGGATCTCCCTCAACGGTTCAGATCGTGCCATATTGCTCGGATCCAATATCTGATGATCCGAACTACCGAGCGTAAAAATGGCAAAAAATATCTCCTCATGATTCGCAGTGGATCTCCATCAACGGCTCAGATCATGGAACGTAAACCGGATCTAAAATCCAAGGATCCGAACTACCGAGCATGAAAATGGAGAAAAACATCGCCTCCTGATTCGCTCTCCATCAACGGCTCAGATCTCGCGGCATAGCTCGGATCTAAAATTTGAGAATCCAAACAACCGAGCGTAAAAATGATGAAAAACATCACCGCATGACTCGCGCTCGATCTCCATCAACGGCATAGATCACACGACGTAGCTCGGATCTAAAATTTGAGGATCCGAACTACCGAGCGTGAAAATGGCGAAAAACATCGCCTCATGATTCGTGCTGGATCTCCATCAACGGCTCAGATCGCGCTACGTAGCTCGGATCTAATATCCGATGATCCGAACTACCGAGCGTGAAAATGGTGGAAAACATTGCATCATGATTCGCACTGGATCTCCATCAACGGCTCAGATCGCTCCACGTAGTTCGAATCAAAAATCCGGTTATCCAAACTACTAAGCATGAAAATGGCAAAACACACGCCTTATGATTCGCACTGGATCTCCATGAACGGCTCAGATTACGCCACGTATCATCGATCTAAAATCTGAGAATCCGAACTAACAAGCGTGAAAATGGCAGAAAACATCACCTTGTGATTCACGGCAGATCCCCATCAACTGCTCAGATCAGGACACGTAGCTCGGATCTAAAATCCGAGGTTCCGAACTACCGAGCGTGAAAATGGCAAAAAAATTGCCTCATGATTCGTGCTGGATCTCCTTCAACGGTTCAGATCGCGCCACCTAGCTCGGATCTAATATCTGATGATCCGAACTACCGAGTGTGAAAATGGCAAAAAACATCTCCTCATGATTCGCGCTGGATCTCCATCAACGGCTCAGATCATGGCACGTAAACCGGATCTAAAATCCAAGGATCCGAACTACCGAGCGTGAAAATGGAGAAAAACATCGCCTCATGATTCGCGCTGGATCTCCATCAAAGGCTCAGATCTCGCGACATAGCTCGGATCAAAAATTTGAGAATCCGAACAACCGAGCGTAAAAAAGACGAAAACATCGCCGCATGACTCGCGCTCGATCTCCATCAACGGCTGAGATCACGCGACGTAGCTCGGAGCTAAAATTTGAGGATCCGAACTACCGAGCATGAAAATGGCGAAAAACATCGCCTCATGATTCGTGCAGGATCTCCATCAACGGCTCAGATCGCGCTACGTAGCTCGGATCTAATATCCGATGATCCGAACTACCGAGCGTGAATATGGGGAAAAACATTGCGTCAAGATTCGCGCTGGATCTCCATCAACAGCTCAGATCGCTCCACGTAGCTCGAATCTAAAATCCGGTGATCCGAACTACCAAGCATGAAAATGGCAAAACACACGCCTCATGATTCGCGCTGGATCTCCATGAACGGCTCAGATCACGCCACGTATCACTGATCTAAAATCTGAGGATCCGAACTACTGAGCGTGAAAATGGCAGAAAACATCACCTCATGATTCGCGGTGGATCTCCCTCAACAACTCGGATCACGCCCAGTAGTTCGGATATAAAATCCGAGGATCCGAACTACCGAGCGTGAAAATGGCGGACAACATTGCCTCATGATTCGCCCTGGATTTCCATCAACGGCTCAGATCGAGCCTCGTAGCTCGAATTTAAAATCCGGCGATCCGAACTACTAAGCATGAAAATGGAAAAGAAAACACCCCTCATGATTCGTGCTGGATCTCCTTGAACGGCTCAGATCACGCCACGTATCTCCGATCTAAAATCTGAGAATCCAAACTAACAAGCGTGAAAATGGCAGAAAACATCACATTGTGATTCACAGCAGATCCCCATCAACTACTCAGATCACGACACGTAGCTCGGATCTAAAATCCGAGGTTCCTAACTACCGAGCGTGAAAATGGCAAAAAACATCGCATCATGATTCGTGCTGGATCTCACTCAACGGTTCAGATCACGCCATATTGCTCGGATCTAATATCTGATGATCCGAACTACCGAGTGTGAAAATGGCAAAAAACATCTCCTGATGATTCGCACTGGATCTCCATCAACGGCTCAGATCATGGCATGTAAACTGGATCTAAAATCCTAGGAACCGAACTACCGAGCGTGAAAATGGAGAAAAACTTCGACTCATGATTCGCACTCCATCAACGGCACAGATCTCGCGACGTAGCTCGGATCTAAAGTTTGAGAATTCGAACAACCGAGCGTAAAAATGATGAAAAACATCGCCGCATGACTCGCGCTAGATCTCCATCAATGGCTTATATCACACGACATAGCTCGGATCTAAAATTTGAGGATCCGAACAACCGAGCGTGAACATGGCGAAAAACATCGCATCTTGATTCGTGCTGGATCTCCATCAACGGCTCAGATCGCGCTACGTAGCTCGGATCTAATATCCGATGTTCCGAACTACCGAGCGTGAAAATGGTGAAAAACATTGCGTCATGATTCGCGCTGGATTTCCATCAACGGCTCAGATCGCGCCTCGTAGCTCGAATTTAAAATCCGGCGATCCGAACTACTAAGCATGAAAATGGTAGAAAAAAACACCCCTCATGATTTCCATCAACGGCTCAGATCGCTCCACGTAGCTCGAATCTAAAATCCGGTGATCCGAACTACTAAGCATGAAAATGGCAAAACACACGCCTCATGATTCGCGCTGGATCTCCATGAATGGCTCAGATCACGCCACGTATAATCGATCTAAAATCTGAGGATCAAAACTAACAAGCGTGAAAATGGCAGAAAACATCACCTTCTGATTCACGGCAGATCCCCATCAACTACTCAGATCACGACACGTAGCTCGGATCTAAAATCCGAGGTTCCGAACTACCGAGCGTGAAAATGGCAAAAAACATCACCTCATGATTCGTGCTGGATCTCCCTCAACGGTTCAGATCGCGCCACCTAGCTCGGATCTAAAATCTGATGATCCGAACTACCGAGCGTGAAAATGGCAAAAAACATCTCCTCATGATTCGCGCTGGATCTCCATCAACGGCTCAGATCATGGCACGTAAACCGGATCTAAAATCCAAGGATCCAAACTACCGAGCGTGAAAATGGAGAAAAACATCGCCTCATGATTCGCGCTGGATCTCCATCAAAGGCTCAGATCTCGCGACATAGCTCGGATCTAAAATTTGAGAATCCGAACAACCGAGCGTAAAAAAGACGAAAAACATCGCCGCATGACTCGCGCTCGATCTCCATCAACGGCTGAGATCACTCGACGTAGCTCGGAGCTAAAATTTGAGGATCCGAACTACCGAGCGTGAAAAAGGCGAAAAACATCGCCTCATGATTCGAGCTGGATCTCCATCGACGGCTCAGATCGCGCTACGTAGCTCGGATCTAATATCCGTTGATCCGAACTACCGAGCGTGAATATGGGGGAAAACATTGCGTCAAGATTCGCGCTGGATCTCCATCAACACCTCAGATCGCTCCACGTAGCTCGAATCTAAAATCCGGTGATCCGAACTACTAACCATGAAAATGGCAAAACACATGCCTCATGATTCGCGCTGGATCTCCATGAACGGCTCAGATCACGCCACGTATCACCGATCTAAAATCTGAGGATCCGAACTACTGAGCGTGAAAATGGCGGAAAACATCACCTCATGATTCGCGGCGGATCTGCCTCAACAGCTCAGATCACGCCAAGTAGTTCGGATATAAAATCCGAGGACCGAACTACCGAGCATGAAAATGGCGGACAACATTGCCTCATGATTCGCGCTGGATTTCCATCAACGGCTCAGATCGCGCCTCGTAGCTCGAATTTAAAATCTGGCGATCCGAACTACTAAGCATGAAAATGGAAAAAAAACACCCATCATGATTCGCGCTGGATCTCCTGGAACAGCTCAGATCACGCCACGTATCTCCGATCTAAAATATGAGAATCCGAACTAACAAGCGTGAAAATGGCAGAAAACATCTCCTTGTGATTCACAGCAGATCCCCATCAACTGCTCAGATCAGGACACGTAGCTCGGATCTAAAATCCGGGGTTCCGAACTATCGAGCGTGAAAATGGCAAAAAAAATCGCCTCATGATTCGTGCTGGATCTCTCTCAACGGTTCAGATCGCGCCACCTAGCTCGGATCTAATATCTGATGATCCGAACTACCGAGCGTGAAAATGACTGATATGGCTAAAAAATAGGATTAAATCGGGACCGTTCACATCGGACTCGAATCTTAAAGCTCAGGGGCAAAACGGTAATTTCACATGCAAATGGGTCCGAAGCGGGTACTGGGTCTCCTTCTCACAGATCCAATAACCCGCAAACGGATCCACATCAGATGGGTACGAGTTTCAACCCGCTACCAACCCGATCCGACAAGATACAATCAAGGTCCCTGATTAGATCTAAATCAACGGCCATGATTCACAGCTATCTTTTCACTGGGGATTAGGGATTAAATTCCTTAACTGATTATAGGGGATATACCTTATCAGATTACATGCCTTATCTGATTACGGGGAATATTCCTTATCTAATCACGGGGATTACATTCCTAAAACCAGTCCCTAAGACGCCTATAAATACCCCTCACCCATCTCCATTAAGAGGTAATCAATCTTTCTCTAGTTAAACGCTCTTTCATAATCATTTCTGGTTACTGACTTGAGCGTCGGAGGGTGCGTCGCCGGGATCAACCCCGGTGTCTCGCACTTCCTTGCAGGTGAACGGCGGGAGTCAACGGTCAAGCTCCGGCGGAACAGGTTAGGTGTTTGCTATTCAGGTTTTCTACGAACTCACAAATTCATCTGTTTGCCCCCACACCGAATTTAGCGGCAACAGATTGGCGCCGTCTGTGGGAAAAACATACGAATAGCAGCCCCTCCTCTTTCCGTCGACTAGATCTTCTCCAGCCATGCCTCCGAGAAAAGCCAAATCTAGGGGGTCCAACCGTGGGCCCAATCCCGCCGATCAGCAGGAGCCAGTCCCTGTCCAACCCGCTCCGCAGCAGGGACAACCCCCGCTTCAAGTGGAGGGCCCTCTTCAACAAGATCAGCCTCTTCTTCAGAATCAACAACCCCCCAAGGGTCCTTCCGGTCCACAGAATGCCGGTGTGGGGGGCTCTCGTATGAAGCAACCACTCAATCAGGACCGCGCCTCCATACACAATGCCTCTACGGATTCCATGGCCTCTCACAATCCCCAAGATCAGAAGAAGGAAGAGGACCTACGCCACCGTCTGGACGAGAAGCGGGCCCGAGAGGGAGCCTCCCGCCAGAAACGTCCGAGTGAGCGGTCCCCTCACCACTGAGATCACAGAAGAAGACCACGCTCCCCCGCGGGCCGGCAGCAGCCTAGAAACGAGGAGGCGCCAATCACCCGCGCCGAGACCCAACGAGTTTGGAGCACAACTCTCTCATAGAGTTCCTCCTCACACTCGTCTCACATACAGCTCTTTCCCAGAGCCGGGCTCTTCCGCTCCGCTCACCTCCGAAGCGGACCTCCTCTCAACAAAGTTGGAAGCACAACTCCCCCCAAGAGTTCCTCCTCACACTCGTCTCACAAACGGCTCCCTTCCAGAGTCAAGCTCTTCCCTCCGCCCACCTCCAAGGCGGACCTCTTCTCGACGAGTTTGGAGCACAACTCTCTCCTAGAGTTCCTCCTCACACTCGTCTCACATACAGCTCTTTCCCAGAGCCGGGCTCTTCCGCTCCGCTCACCTCCGAAGCGGACCTCCTCTCAACAAAGTTCGGAGCACAACTCTCACAAAGAGCTCCTCCTCGCTCTCGTTTCACAAACGGCTCTCTTCCAGAGCTGAGCTCTTCACTTCGGTCACCTCCGGAGCGGACCTCTTCTCAGACAGTTCGGAGCTCACAACTCTCTCCTAGAGTTGCTCCTCAAACTCGCCTCCCAAATGGCTCTCTTCCAGAGCCGATCTCTTTGCTCCGCCCACCTCCAAGGCGGACCTCTTCTCAACGAGTTCGGAGCCCACAACTCTCACCAAGAGCTCCTCCTCGCACTCATCTTCCAAATGGCTCTCTCCCAGAGCCGAGCGCTTCACTTCCGCTCGTCTCCAAAGCGGACCTCTTCTCATCAAGTTCGAAGCACAACTCACTCTTAGAGTTGCCCCTCAAACTCGTCCTCTAGATCGCTCTCTTCCAGAGCCGAGCTCTTCGCACCGCCCACCTCTAAGGCGGACCTCTTCTCAATGAGTTCGGAGCTCACAACTCTCTCCTAGAGTTGCTCCTCGCACTCGTCTCACAAACGGCTCTCTTCCAGAGCCGAACTCTTTGCTCCGCCCACCTCCAAGGCGGACCTCTTCTCAACGAGTTCGGAGCTCACAACTCTCACCAAGAGCTCCTCCTCGCACTCGTCTCACAAACGGCTCTCTTCCAGAGCCGAGCTCTCCACTCTGCTCACCTCGGAAGGGACCTCTTCTCAACGAGTTCGGAGCTCGCAACTCTCTCCTAGAGTGGCTCCCTAAACTCTTCTCCCAAATGGCTCTCTTCCAGAGCCGAACTCTTTGCTCCGCCCACCTCCAAGGCGGACCTCTTCTCAACGAGTTCGGAGCGCACAACTCCCTCCTAGAGTTGCTCCTCGAACTCTTCTCCCAAATGGCTCTCTTCCAGAGCCGAACTCTTTGCTCCGCCCACCTCCAAGGCGGACCTCTTCTCATCGAATTCGGAGCTCACAACTCTCACCAAGAGCTCCTCCTCGCACTCATCTCACAAACGGCCCTCTTCCAGAGCCGAGCTCTCCACTCTGCTCACCTCGGAGCGGACCCCTTATCAACAAGTTCCGAGCTCCTTGCTCCGCCCACCTCCAAGGCGGACCACCCCTCAACGAGTTCGGAGTCCAGCTTCTTCTACATGGCTGCTCCCACAACTTGCTAAGCACCACACGATGGTTCGGAGTCCAGCACTCGGCTCGACTCTTCTTCCTCGGCTCGCCCACAGACGAGCCGGAAGTAGATCGCCGTTCGAAATTGCTCCTGCAGCCGTTGAATGGATCGGAGTCCAACACTTGGCTCGATTCTACTTCGCAAGTTCGCTCCTAAGCGGACCAGAAGTAGCTCGCCATTCGAAACTGCTCCTGCATCCCTTAAACTAACCACACGATGGTTCGGAGTCCAGCACTCGGCTCGACACTTCTTCCTCAACTCGTCTACAGGCGAGCCGGAAGTAGATCGCCGTTCGAAATTGCTCCTGCAGCCGTTGAATGGATCGGAGTCCAACACTTGGCTCGATTCTACTTCGCAAGTTCGCTCCTAAGCGGACTAGAAGTAGCTCGCCATTCGAAACTGCTCCTGCATCTCTTAAACTAATCACACAATGGTTCGGAGTCCAGCACTCGGCTCGACTCTTCCTCATCGGCTCGTCTTCAGACGGGCCGGGGATAGATCGCCGTTCGAAATTGCTCCTGCAGCCGTTGAATGGATCGGAGTCCAACACTTGGCTCGATTTTGCTTCGCAAGTCCGCTCCTAAGCGGACTAGAAGTAGCTCGCCATTCGAAACTGCTCCTGCATCCCTCAAACTAACCTCACGATGGTCGGGGTCCCATGGCTCGACTTTACTTCACCGGCTCGTCCTTAAACGGGCCGGAGGAAGATAGCCATTCCGAACTGCCCCCACGACCATCCGAGCTGAGCTACCCATCTACCGAGAAGCAAAGTGGCAGAAAATGTGCCCCAAAATCCGTGCTCGGATCTGCCGAACAAGATGCATCTGCCGAGCAGCTGAGCAGATGAAGAACAAGAAGAAAAAGAGGCTAACGGGTCAGGGTCGGATCCAATACCCTCGGTCCGACCCATACCCTTCTTAGCTCCTTCATTCTTCTCCTTCTTCAGTCTTCCCGCCAAAGGTACCCAACACTTCTGCCCTTCTTCACTGTGCGAAGGAACGAGGCAGGGGAGAGAACCCGAATGCCTCTCCTCCCCTTCTCAAGGCCAAGCTCTTCACTCCGCTCGCCTCCAAAGCAGAGCTCTTCCCGATGAGTTCGGAGCTCACAACCCTCCCCTGGAGTTGCTCCTTGCACTCACTTCAGAGAATGGGTCTTCCCAGCACCTCTTCTCCTAGGAGTGGAGCTCCTCTTCAATAATCTCCAAAACCAAACAGAATAGAGACAACTTCAGAGCCCCTCACCTCTCCCGTATGCCGACCCATCCTCCCAAGCCGAGGAGCAGAGCTTCATCGACCCATCCCCTTCATCAACTCACTGAACTTCTCCTCACGCTCGAGCCATCCGAACAGCCGAGCTACCGAATAGCTCAGCCGAACGGCCGAGCCACTGAGCACGGAGGGGCAGAATCTTCAAGGAACACTTCCTCCAAAATGCCTCAGCGCCTCGGCCAACAGCACTGAGTCTCCGAGCCGAGGTACCGGGGTACCGACCCGCGTATATGGCAAAAAATCGTCCCGAGGCGATTTCGCCGTTAGATCATCTCAAAATTCGCACCCAATCGTGATGGACGGATCAGATCGCGTACGTCACCACAAAACGACAAGATAACGTTTTCTCGAAACTCGTGCCTCTTGTCTCGTGATTCGTGCCACGATCGTGATCAACCGCCCAGATGGCTCTTCTACAAATCGAGCTCCCCACTCCGCTCGCATCCGAAGCGGAGCTCTTCTCAAACGAGTTCGGAGCTAGAACTCTCTCCTAGAGTTGCTCCTCAAGCTCCTCTTCCTGATGGCTCTTCTACAAATCGAGCTCCCCACTCCGCTCGCATCCGAAGCGGAGCTCTTCTCAAACGAGTTCGGAGCTAGAACTCTCTCCTAGAGTTGCTCCTCAAGCTCCTCTTCCAGATGGCTCTTCTACAAGTTAAGCTCTTCACTTCAAAGAATGGGTCTTCCCATGGCTCTTACGAGGATCTTCCTAGCACCTCTTCTCCACCCCTAGGAGTGGAGCTCCTCTTCAAAAATCTCCAAAAGCCAAGCAGAGCATCACCTCTTCCATATGCCGACTCATCCCCTTCATCAACTCACCGAGCTTCTCCTCACGCTCGAGCCGTCCGAACAGCCGAGCTACCGAACAGCTCAGCCGAACGGCCGAGCCACTGAGCACGAAGGGGCGGAATCTTCAAGGAACACTTAATTCAAAACAGACAATTCAGCACCTCGGCCAAACAGCCCTGATGCGCCGAGCCGAGATACCGGGGTACCGACCCTCGTATATGGCAAAAAATCGTCCCGAGGCGATCTCACCGTTAGATCATCTCCAAATTCGCACTCAAGCGTGATGGACGGATCAGATCGCGCCACATCACCACAAAACGACAAGATAACGTTTTCTCGAAACTCGTGCCTCTTGTCTCGTGATTCGCGCTACGATCGTGATCAACCGTCCAGATTGAGCCGTGCAGCTCGGATCTGCCAATCTACCCAACTGCGGAGCGGCGAAAAATGTACCTCGAAATCCGGGCTCGGATTCGCCGAACAAAGCAAGCAGATGAAGAGGAAGAAAGAAAAGAGGCTAACGGTCGGGGTCGGATCCGATACCCACGGTCCGACCCTTACCCCTCTTAGCTCCTTCATTCTTCTCCTTCTTCCCCAACACTTCTCCTCTTCTCCACCGAGCGGAAGAACAAGACAGGGGAGAGAACCCAGTTGCCTCTCCTCCCCTTCCTCTTCTCCTCTTCTCCACCGAGCGGAAGAACAAGACAGGGGAGAGAACCCAGTTGCCTCTCCTTCCTCTTCTCCTCTTCTCCACCGAGCGGAAGAACAAGACAGGGGAGAGAACCCAGTTGCCTCTCCTCCCCTTCCTCTTCTCCTCTTCTCCACCGAGCGGAAGAACAAGACAGGGGAGAGAACCCAGTTGCCTCTCCTTCCTCTTCTCCTCTTCTCCACCAAGCGGAAGAACAAGGCAGAGGAGAGAACCCAGTTGCCTCTCCTCCCCTTCCTCTTCTCCTCTTCACCTCTCCAAAAAGTACCCAGCACTTCTCCTCTTCTCCACTGTGCGAAAGAACAAGGCAGAGGAGAGAACTCAAATGCCTCTCCTCCCCTTCCTCTTTCTTCTCAGAAGAGCTACCGACCTACCAAACAGCAAAGTGGGAAAAAATTCTCCTCAAAATCCGTCCTCGGATCTGCCAAACCAGATGCTCCCAGAGAGGATCCGAGGTGCCGATCCGAGGTGCCGGGGTACCGACCCTCGTATATGGAGAAAGAAGCAGCAAAGCCACGTGGCGTGCCACGTGGCATCTTTGGAGGTACAGCCGAGCCGTATGGCCGAGCCGTATAGCCGAGCCGGGGTGCCTTCGCCGAAGCGCCGAACCGAGGTGCCGAATTGCCGACGCTGTATATGGGAAAAAATTCGACCGAACCCATCTCACCGTCGGATCGTCTCAAAATTCGTGCTAAAACATGATGAACGGCTCAGATCTCGCCACGTCACCACAAAACGACAAGATAACGTTTTCTCGAAACTCGTGCATCTTGTCTCGTGATTCGCGCCACGATCGTGATCAACCGTCCAGATTGAGCCACGTAGCTCGGATCTCAAATCCGAGCTACCGAACTACCGAACCGCTAAGTGGGAAAAAAATCTCCTCAAAATCCGTGCTCGGATTGGCCGAACAAGAAGTAGAGGGGAAAAAAAAAAAAAAAAAAAAAAAAAAAAAAAAAAGCACAAGAGGCCGGGTTCGGACCCGTTAAGGGGATCCGACCCGAACCCCTCTCCAGCTCCTTTTTCCCTTCCACTCTCCCGCCAAAACTAACCAAAAGAAAAAAAAAAAACAAACCCAACTCTCACGTTCGCCGACCACCTCCGCTCCGAGCTAACCTTCGAAACCCAAAACTCCACTTCGTCACGAGCCTAGCTCCTCGACGACGGCGAGCTTGCCTCCCCCTCATCGAGCTCAGGCCGCAACCAATCTCAACTCGCCGAAGCATCGAGCTCCATTGAACTGCCGAGGCTCCATTCCGTGGGCGGAGCTCCACTGAACTTGCCGAAGCATCGAGCTCCGACGTCCCACCTCCGAGCTCCTCTCTACTGAGTCGACAAGCTCCGAGCTCGAAGTCTCGCCACCACCGAGTTCACCGACTAAGCTTCGAGCCCATCGCCGACCTCCATCATCTCCCACGTCGAGCTCGACTTCGTCTTCTTCACGAAGCTCCGAACCCCATAGTCTTCTTCGACCTCGGGCTCCGCCGAACCCATCTTCGCGCAAACCCGACCTCGCCGACTGCCTCCTCCATCAAGCTCCCCCCTACTCACAGTCGTCACTATCGAGCTCCATCTTCATTGCCGACCTCTCTTCTCGTCTGCTCCGACGCCGAGCTCCTTGCCGACCTCCACCATCGGCAATCTCCATTATCCGCGCTTCACCATGGCCAAGCTCCAGCACCCAACACTCACCTTCCACTCGTCGAGCTCCTCCGCACACCGAGCTCCACATCCGCTGCCTCCGAGCGTGCCTCTTCTCCTCGCCGAGCATGCACGAGCAGCCAAAGCTCACCATCGAAGCTCGGAGCTTCGTCAGACCCACTCACGGCCACTATCAACCTCCTCTTCGAAGCTCGTAGCCGAAAGCTCGCCTCCACGCTCGAGCTCGTCGCCTTCGAGCGCCTCGATCAAGGCCGGCGACGCTCCACGTTCGTCAAGCTCCGCTCGCCGCTCAGGTCGCTCGAGTGATGGGGACGAGCTCGGAGAGGGGATCGAACTAAGGCGAGTTCGAAGGGCGAGGGGCGAGGGACGAGTGGCGAGGTTGGAAGATAGAAACGGAGTAGAAGAAGAGAGAAGAAGCAGCGGGGCCAGAAGGAAAAAAAGAAAAAGAAAAAAAAAAAAAGGGGGGCCACGTGGCATGCCACGTGGCATCTTCTCATGGATCCGGGGTGCCTTCGCCGAAGCACCGAACCGAAGTGCCGAAGTGCCGAACTCGTATTTGGAGAAAAAAAGAGCCCGGGCCACACGATCCGTCCGATCGTTCCAAAATTCGTGTCGCGACACGATCGACGCTCAGGAACGCGCCACGTGTCCCGATCGCGATCTGCCTCACGATGCGCGCTGATCTGATCATGATGGACGGCCAGAAACGCGCCACGTGTCCAGATCGCGATTTGCCTCACGATGCGTGCTCATCTGGTCATGATGGACGGCCAGAAATCTGCCACGTGTCCAGGTAATATTTAAATTATTTATTTATTTGTTTAATTATTTTTTTTATTTAAAAAATCCGAAAAAAATATTTAAAAATCGAAAAAATTAATTAAAAATTCTAAAAATAATTATTAATTCAGAAAAAATTATTTTTAAATTCTGAAAAAATAATTATTAAATTAGAATAATTAATTAATATTTTAGATAATTAATTATTTAATTCGGAAAATGAATAAAAAATTCAAAAAAATGAGGAAAAATTCAGAAAAATCTGGAAAAATCACCAAAAATCCAGAAAATTCTGAGAATATTTTTGGGCATTTTACAAGCCCATAATAACACTGTTACACCCCGAGCAAGATTCCAAACTCCCTTAAGAACACCGATAAAATCCCGTACGCCATTAGAACAGTTAAACTACTCCTCAAAGGCTGATTACACTCAGTCTTTAGGAGTGGGGGGCTCGTGATATGGCTAAAAAATAGGATTAAATCGGGACCGTTCACATCGGACTCGAATCTTAAAGCTCAGGGGCAAAACGGTAATTTCACATGCAAATGGGTCCGAAGCGGGTACTGGGTCTCCTTCTCACAGATCCAATAACCCGCAAACGGATCCACATCAGATGGGTACGAGTTTCAACCCGCTACCAACCCGATCCGACAAGATACAATCAAGGTCCCTGATTAGATCTAAATCAACGGCCATGATTCACAGCTATCTTTTCACTGGGGATTAGGGATTAAATTCCTTAACTGATTATAGGGGATATACCTTATCAGATTACATGCCTTATCTGATTACGGGGAATATTCCTTATCTAATCACGGGGATTACATTCCTAAAACCAGTCCCTAAGACGCCTATAAATACCCCTCACCCATCTCCATTAAGAGGTAATCAATCTTTCTCTAGTTAAACGCTCTTTCATAATCATTTCTGGTTACTGACTTGAGCGTCGGAGGGTGCGTCGCCGGGATCAACCCCGGTGTCTCGCACTTCCTTGCAGGTGAACGGCGGGAGTCAACGGTCAAGCTCCGGCGGAACAGGTTAGGTGTTTGCTATTCAGGTTTTCTACGAACTCACAAATTCATCTGTTTGCCCCCACACCGAATTTAGCGGCAACAATGACAAAAAACATCTCCTCATGATTCGCACTGGATCTCCATCAATGGCTCAGATCATGGCACGTAAACCGGATCTAAAATTCAAGGATCCAAACTACCGAGCGTGAAAATGGAGAAAAACATCACCTCATGATTCGCTCTCCATCAATGGCTCAGATCTCTCGACATAGCTCGGATCTAAAATTTGAGAATCCGAACAACCGAGCGTAAAAATGACGAAAAACATCGCCGCATGACTCGCGCTCGATCTCCATCAACGGCTGAGATCATGCGACGTAGCTCGGATCTAAAATTTGAGGATCTGAACGACCGAGCATGAAAATCGTGAAAAACATCGCCTCATGATTCGTGCTGGATCTCCATCAACGGCTCAGATCGCGCTACGTAGCTCGGAACTAATATCCGATGATCCGAACTACCGAGCGTGAAAATGGCGAAAAACATTGCGTCATGATTCGCGCTGGATCTCCATCAACGGCTCAGATCGCTCCACGTAGCTCGAATCTAAAATCCGGTGATCCGAACTACTAAGCATGAAAATGGCAAAACACACGCCTCATGATTCGCGCTGGATCTCCATGAATGGCTCAGATCACGCCACGTATAATCGATCTAAAATCTGAGGATCAAAACTAACAAGCGTGAAAATGGCAGAAAACATCACCTTCTGATTCACGGCAGATCCCCATCAACTACTCAGATCACGACACGTAGCTCGGATCTAAAATCCGAGGTTCCGAACTACCGAGCGTGAAAATGGCAAAAAACATCGCCTCATTATTCGTGCTGGATCTCCCTCAACGGTTCAGATCGCGCCACCTAGCTCGGATCTAATATCTGATGATCCGAACTACCGAGCGTGAAAATGGCAAAAAACATCTCCTAATGATTCGCGCTGGATCTCCATCAACGGCTCAGATCATGGCACGTAAACCGGATCTAAAATCCAAGGATCCGAACTACCGAGCGTGAAAATGGAGAAAAACATCGCCTCATGATTCGCGATGGATCTCCATCAAAGGCTCAGATCTCGCGACATAGCTCGGTTCTAAAATTTGAGAATCCGAACAACCGAGCGTAAAAAAGACGAAAAACATCGCCGCATGATTCGCGCTCGATCTCCATCAACGGCTGAGATCACTCGACGTAGCTCGGAGCTAAAATTTGAGGATCCGAACTACCGAGCGTGAAAAAGGCGAAAAACATCGCCTCATGATTCGAGCTGGATCTCCATCGACGGCTCAGATCGCGCTACGTAGCTCGGATCTAATATCCGTTGATCCGAACTACCGAGCGTGAATATGGGGAAAACATTGCGTCAAGATTCGCGCTGGATCTCCATCAACACCTCAGATCGCTCCACGTAGCTCGAATCTAAAATCCGGTGATCCGAACTACTAACCATGAAAATGGCAAAACACATGCCTCATGATTCGCGCTGGATCTCCATCAACGGCTCAGATCACGCCACGTATCACCGATCTAAAATCTGAGGATCCGAACTACTGAGCGTGAAAATGGCGGAAAACATCACCTCATGATTCGCGGCGGATCTGCCTCAACAGCTCAGATCACGCCAAGTAGTTCGGATATAAAATCCGAGGACCGAACTACCGAGCATGAAAATGGCGGACAACATTGCCTCATGATTCGCGCTGGATTTCCATCAACGGCTCAGATCGTGCCTCGTAGCTCGAATTTAAAATCCGGTGATCCGAACTACTAAGCATGAAAATGGAAAAAAAACACCCATCATGATTCGCGCTGGATCTCCCTGAACAGCTCAGATCACGCCACGTATCTCCGATCTAAAATCTGAGAATCCGAACTAACAAGCGTGAAAATGGCAGAAAACATCACCTTGTGATTCACAGCAGATCCCCATCAACTGCTCAGATCACGACACGTAGCTCGGATATAAAATCCGAGGTTTCGAACTACCGAGCGTGAAAATGGCAAAAAACATCGCCTCATGATTCGTGCTGGATCTCCCTTAACGGTTCAGATCGTGCCATATTGCTCGGATCTAATATCTGATGATCCGAACTACCGAGCGTAAAAATGGCAAAAAACATCTCCTCATGATTCGCACTGGATCTCCATCAACGGCTCAGATCATGGAACGTAAACCGGATCTAAAATCCATGGATCCGAACTACCGAGCATGAAAATGGAGAAAAACATCGCCTCCTGATTCGCTCTCCATCAACGGCTCAGATCTCGCGGCATAGCTCGGATCTAAAATTTGAGAATCCAAACAACCGAGCGTAAAAATGATGAAAAACATCACCGCATGACTCGCGTTCGATCTCCATCAACGGCATAGATCACGCGACGTAGCTCGGATCTAAAATTTGAGGATTCGAACTACCGAGCGTGAAAATGGCGAAAAACATCGCCTCATGATTCGTGCTGGATCTCCATCAACGGCTCAGATCGCGCTACGTAGCTCGGATCTAATATCCGATGATCCGAACTACCGAGCGTGAAAATGGCGAAAAACATTGCATCATGATTCGCGCTGGATCTCCATCAACGGCTCAGATCGCTCCACGTAGTTCGAATCAAAAATCCGGTTATCCAAACTACTAAGCATGAAAATGGCAAAACACACGCCTTATGATTCGCACTGGATCTCCATGAACGGCTCAGATTACGCCACGTATCACCGATCTAAAATCTGAGGATCCGAACTAACAAGCGTGAAAATGGCAGAAAACATCACCTTGTGATTCACGGCAGATCCCCATCAACTGCTCAGATCAGGACACGTAGCTCGGATCTAAAATCCGAGGTTCCGAACTACCGAGCGTGAAAATGGCAAAAAAATTGCCTCATGATTCGTGCTGGATCTCCTTCAACGGTTCAGATCGCGCCACCTAGCTCGGATCTAATATCTGATGATCCGAACTACCAAGCGTGAAAATGGCTAAAAACATCTCCTCATGATTCGCGCTGGATCTCCATCAACGGCTCAAATCATGGCACGTAAACCGGATCTAAAATCCAAGGATCCGAACTACCGAGCATGAAAATGGAGAAAAACATCGCCTCCTGATTCGCTCTCCATCAACGGCTCAGATCTCGCGGCATAGCTCGGATCTAAAATTTGAGAATCCAAACAACCGAGCGTAAAAATGATGAAAAACATCGCCGCATGACTCGCGCTTGATCTCCATCAACGACATAGATCACACGACGTAGCTCGGATCTAAATTTGAGGATCCGAACTACCGAGCGTGAAAATGGCGAAAAACATCGCCTCATGATTCGTGCTGGATCTCCATCAACGGCTCAGATCGCGCTACGTAGCTCCGATCTAATATCCGATGATCCGAACTACCGAGCGTGAATATGGGGAAAAACATTGCGTCAAGATTCACGCTGGATCTCCATCAACAGCTCAAATCTCTCCACGTAGCTCGAATCTAAAATCCGGTGATCCGAACAACCAAGCATGAAAATGGCAAAACACACGCCTCATGATTCGCGCTGGATCTCCATGAAAAGCTCGGATCACGCCACGTATCACCGAACTAAAATCTGAGGATCCGAACTACTGAGCGTGAAAATGGCGGAAAACATCACCTCATGATTCGCGGTGGATCTCCCTCAACAACTCAGATCACGCCAAGTAGTTCGGATATAAAATCCAAGGATCCGAACTACCGAGCGTGAAAATGGCGGACAACATTGCCTCATGATTCGCCCTGGATTTCCATCAACGGCTCAGATCGCGCCTCGTAGCTCGAATTTAAAATCCGGCGATCCGAACTACTAAGCATGAAAATGGAAGAGAAAACACCCCTCATGATTCGCGCTTGATCTCCTTGAACGGCTCAGATCACGCCACGTATCTCCGATCTGAAATCTGAGAATCCAAACTAACAAGCGTGAAAATGGCAGAAAACATCATCTTGTGATTCACAGCAGATCCCCATCAACTGGTCAGATCAGGACACGTAGCTTGGATCTAAAATCCGGGGTTCCGAACTATCGAGCGTGAAAATGGCAAAAAAATCGCCTCATGATTCGTGCTGGATCTCCCTCAACGGTTCAGATCGCGCCACCTAGCTCGGATCTCAAATCTGATGATCCGAACTACCGAGTGTGAAAATGGCAAAAAACATCTCCTCATGATTCGCGCTGGATCTCCATCAACGGCTCAGATCATGGCACGTAAACCGGATCTAAATTCCAAGGATTCGAACTATCGAGCGTGAAAATGGAGAAAAACATCGCCTCATGATTCGCGCTGGATCTCCATCAAAGTCTTAGATCTCGCGACATAGCTCGGATCTAAAATTTAAGAATCCGAACAACCGAGCGTAAAAATGACGAAAAACATCGCCGCATGACTCGCGCTCGATCTCCATCAACGGCTGAGATCACGCGACGTAGCTCGGAGCTAAAATTTGAGGATCCGAACTACCGAGCATGAAAATGGCGAAAAACATCGCCTCATGATTCGTGGTGGATCTCCATCAACGACTCAGATCACGCTACGTAGCTCGGATCTAATATCCGATGATCCGAACTACCGAGCGTGAATATCGGGAAAAACATTGCGTCAAGATTCGCGCTGGATCTCCATGAACAGCTCAGATCGCTCCACGTAGCTCGAATCTAAAATCCGATGATCCGAACTACTAAGCATGAAAATGGAAAAACACACGCCTCATGATTCGCGCTGGATCTCCATGAACGGCTCAGATCACGCCACGTATCACCGATCTAAAATCTGAGGATCCGAACTACTGAGCGTGAAAATGGAGGAAAACATCACATCATGATTTGCGGCGTATCTCCCTCAACAGTTCAGATCACGCCAAGTAGTTCGGATATAAAATCCGAGGATCCGAACTACCGAGCGTGAATATGGCGGACAACATTGCCTCATGATTCGCGTTGGATTTCCATCAACGGCTCAGATCGCGCCTCGTAGCTCGAATTTAAAATCTGGCGATCCGAACTACTAAGCATGAAAATGGAAAAAAAACACCCCTCATGATTCGCGCTGGATCTCCTTGAACAGCTCAGATCACGCCACGTATCTCCGATCTAAAATCTGAGAATCCGAACTAATAAGCGTGAAAATGGGAGAAAACATCTCCTTGTGATTCACAGCAGATCCCCATCAACTGCTCAGATCACGACACGTAGCTCGGATATAAAATACGAGGTTCCGAACTACCGAGCGTGAAAATGGCAAAAAACATCGCCTCATGATTCGTGCTGGATCTCCCTCAACGGTTCAGATCGTGCCATATTGCTCGGATCCAATATCTGATGATCCGAACTACCGAGCGTAAAAATGGAAAAAAACATCTCCTCATGATTCGCAGTGGATCTCCATCAACGGCTCAGATCATGGAACGTAAACCGGATCTAAAATCCAAGGATCCGAACTACCGAGCATGAAAATGGAGAAAAACATCGCCTCCTGATTCGCTCTCCATCAACGGCTCAGATCTCGCGGCATAGCTCGGATCTAAAATTTGAGAATCCAAACAACCGAGCGTAAAAATGATGAAAAACATCACCGCATGACTCACGTTCGATCTCCATCAACGGCATAGATCACACGACGTAGCTCGGATCTAAAATTTGAGGATCCGAACTACCGAGCGTGAAAATGGCGAAAAACATCGCCTCATGATTCGTGCTGGATCTCCATCAACGGCTCAGATCGCGCTACGTAGCTCGGATCTAATATCCGATGATCCGAACTACCGAGCGTGAAAATGGCGAAAAACATTGCATCATGATTCGCGCTGGAGCTCCATCAACGGCTCAGATCGCTCCACGTAGTTCGAATCAAAAATCCGGTTATCCAAACTACTAAGCATGAAAATGGCAAAACACACGCCTTATGATTCGCACTGGATCTCCATGAACGGCTCAGATTACGCCACGTATCACCGATCTAAAATCTGAGGATCCGAACTAACAAGCGTGAAAATGGCAGAAAACATCACCTTGTGATTCACGGCAGATCCCCATCAACTGCTCAGATCAGGACACGTAGCTCGGATCTAAAATCCGAGGTTCCGAACTACCGAGCGTGAAAATGGCAAAAAAATTGCCTCATGATTCGTGCTGGATCTCCTTCAACGGTTCAGATCGCGCCACCTAGCTCGGATCTAATATCTGATGATCCGAACTACCGAGTGTGAAAATGGCAAAAAACATCTCCTCATGATTCGCGCTGGATCTCCATCAACGGCTCAGATCATGGCACGTAAACCGGATCTAAAATCCAAGGATCCGAACTACCGAGCGTGAAAATGGAGAAAAACATCGCCTCATGATTCGCGCTGGATCTCCATCAAAGGCTCAGATCTCGCGACATAGCTCGGATAAAAAATTTGAGAATCCGAACAACCGAGCGTAAAAATGACGAAAAACATCGCCGCATGACTCGCGCTCGATCTCCGTCAACGGCTGAGAACACGCGACGTAGCTCGGATCTAAAATTTAAGGATCCGAACTACCGAGCGTGAAAATGGCCAAAAACATCGCCTCACGATTCGTGCTGGATCTCCATCAACGGCTCAGATCGCGCTACGTAGCTCGGATCTAATATCCGATGATCCGAACTACCGAGCATGAATATAGGGAAAAACATTGCATCAAGATTCGCGCTGGATCTCCATCAACGGCTCAGATCGCTCCACGTAGCTCGAATCTAAAATCCGGTGCTCCGAACTACTAAGCATGAAAATGGCAAAACACACGCCTCATTATTCGCGCTGGATCTCCATGAACAGCTCAGATCGCACCACGTATCACCGATCTAAAATCGGAGGATCTGAACTACTGAGCGTGAAAATGGCGGAAAACATCACCTTGTGATTCGCGGCGGATCTCCCTCAACAGCTCAGATCACGACACGTAGCTCGGATCTAAAATCCGAGGTTCCGAACTACCGAGCGTGAAAATGGCGGACAACATTGCCTCATGATTCGCGCTGGATTTCCATCAACGGCTCAGATCGCGCCTCGTAGCTCGAATTTAAAATCCGGCGATCCGAACTACCGAGCATGAAAATGGAAAAAAAAACGCCCCTCATGATTCGCACTGGATCTCCATCAACGGCTCAGATCATGGCATGTAAACCGAATCTAAAATCCAAAGATCCGAACTACCGAGCGTGAAAGTGGAGATAAACATCGCCTCATGATTCGCTCTCCATCAACGGCTCAGATCTCGCGACATAGCTCAGATCTAAAATTTGAGAATCCGAACAACCGAGCGTAAAAATGACGAAAAACATCGCCGCATGACTCGCGCTCGATCTCCATCAACGGCTTAGATCACCCGACGTTGCTCGGATCTAAAACTTGAGGATCCGAACAACCGAGCGTGAAAATGGCGAAAAACATCGTCTCATGATTCGTGCTGGATCTCCATCAACAGCTCAGATCGCGCTACGTAGCTCGGATCTAATATCCGATGATCCGAACTACCGAGCGTGAAAATGGCAAAAAACATTGTGTCATGATTCGCTCTGGATCTCCATCAACGGCTCAGATCGCTCCACATAGCTCGAATCTAAAATCCGGTGATCCGAACTACTACGCATGAAAATGGCAAAACACACGCCTCATGATTCGCTCTGGATCTCCATCAACGGCTCAGATCGCTCCACATAGCTATAATCTAAAATCCGGTGATCCGAACTACTACGCATGAAAATGGCAAAACACACGCCTCATGATTCGCGCTGGATCTCCATGAACGGCTGAGATCACGCCACGTATCACCGATCTAAAATCTGAGGATCCGAACTAACAAGCGTGAAAATGGCAGAAAACATCCCCTTGTGATTAACGGGAGATCCCCAACAACTGCTCAGATCACGACACGTAGCTTGGATCTAAAACGGCTGAGATCCGAACTACCGAGCGTGAAAATGGCAAAAAACATCGCCTCATGATTCGAGCTGGATCTCCATCAACGGCTCAGATCGCGCTACCTAGCTCGGATCTAATATCCGATGATCCGAACTACCGAGCGTGAATATGGGGGAAAACATTGCGTCAAGATTCGCGCTGGATCTCCATCAACACCTCAGATCGCTCCACGTAGCTCGAATCTAAAATCCGGTGATCCGAACTACTAAGCATGAAAATGGCAAAACACATGCCTCATGATTCGCGCTGGATCTCCATGAACGGCTCAGATCACGCCACGTATCACCGATCTAAAACCTGAGGATCCGAACTACTGAGCGTGAAAATGACGGAAAACATCTCCTCAGGATTCGCGGCGGATCTGCCTCAACAGCTCAGATCACGCCAAGTAGTTCGGATATAAAATCCGAGGACCGAACTACCGAGCATGAAAATGGCGGACAACATTGCCTCATGATTCGCACTGGATTTCCATCAACGGCTCAGATCGTGCCTCGTAGCTCGAATTTAAAATCCGGTGATCCGAACTACTAAGCATGAAAATGGAATAAAACACCCATCATGATTCGCGCTGGATCTCCCTGAACAGCTCAGATCACGCCACGTATCTCCGATCTAAAATCGGAGAATCCGAACTAACAAGCGTGGAAATGGCAGAAAACATCACCTTGTGATTCACAGCAGATCCCCATCAACTGCTCAGATCACGACACGTAGCTCGGATATAAAATACGAGGTTCCGAACTACCGAGCGTGAACATGGCAAAAAACATCGCCTCATGATTCGTGCTGGATCTCCGTCAACGGTTCAGATCGTGCAATATTGCTCGGATCCAATATCTGATGTTCCGAACTACCGAGCGTAAAAATGGCAAAAAACATCTCCTCATGATTCGCACTGGATCTCCATCAATGACTCAGATCATGGAACGTAAATCGGATCTAAAATCCAAGGATCCGAACTACCGAGCATGAAAATGGAGAAAAACATCGCCTCCTGATTCGCTCTCCATCAACGGCTCAGATCTCGCGACATAGCTCGAATCTAAAATTTGAGAATCCAAACAACCGAGCGTAAAAATGATGAAAAACATCGCCACATGACTCGCGCTCGATCTCCATCAACGGCATAGATCACACGACGTAGCTCGGATCTAAAATTTGAGGATCCGAACTACCGAGCGTGAAAATGGAGAAAAACATCGCCTCATGATTCGCGCTGGATCTCCATCAAAGTCTTAGATCTCGCGACATAGCTCGGATCTAAAATTTAAGAATTCGAACAACCGAGCGTAAAAATGACGAAAAACATCGCCGCATGACTCGCGCTCGATCTCCATCAACGGCTGAGATCACGCGACGTAGCTCGGAGCTAAAATTTGAGGATCCGAACTACCGAGCATGAAAATGGCGAAAAACATCGCCTCATGATTCGTGGTGGATCTCCATCAACGGCTCAGATCGCGCTACGTAGCTCGGATCTAATATCCGATGATCCGAACTACCGAGCGTGAATATCGGGAAAAACATTGCGTCAAGATTCGCGCTGGATCTCCATGAACAGCTCAGATCGCTCCACGTAGCTCGAATCTAAAATCCGATGATCCGAACTACTAAGCATGAAAATGGAAAAACACACGCCTCATGATTCGCGCTGGATCTCCATGAACGGCTCAGATCACGCCACGTATCACCGATCTAAAATCTGAGGATCCGAACTACTGAGCGTGAAAATGGAGGAAAACATCACATCATGATTTGCGGCGTATCTCCCTCAACAGTTCAGATCACGCCAAGTAGTTCGGATATAAAATCCGAGGATCCGAACTACCGAGCGTGAAAATGGCGGACAACATTGCCTCATGATTCGTGCTGGATTTCCATCAACGGCTCAGATCGCGCCTCGTAGCTCGAATTTAAAATCTGGCGATCCGAACTACTAAGCATGAAAATGGAAAAAAAAAACACCCCTCATGATTCGCGCTGGATCTCCTTGAACAGCTCAGATCACGCCACGTATCTCCGATCTAAAATCTGAGAATCCGAACTAATAAGCGTGAAAATGGTAGAAAACATCTCCTTGTGATTCACAGCAGATCCCCATCAACTGCTCAGATCACGACACGTAGCTCGGATATAAAATACGAGGTTCCGAACTACCAAGCGTGAAAATGGCAAAAAACATCGCCTCGTGATTCGTGCTGGATCTCCCTCAACGGTTCAGATCGTGCCATATTGCTCGGATCTAATATCTGATGATCCGAACTACCGAGCGTAAAAATGGCAAAAAACATCTCCTCATGATTCGCAGTGGATCTCCATCAACGGCTCAGATCATGGAACGTAAACCGGATCTGAAATCCAAGGATCCGAACTACCGAGCATGAAAATGGAGAAAAACATCGCCTCCTGATTCGCTCTCCATCAACGGCTCAGATCTCGCGGCATAGCTCGGATCTAAAATTTGAGAATCCAAACAACCGAGCGTAAAAATGATGAAAAACATCACCGCAAGACTCGCGCTCGATCTCCATCAACGGCATAGATCACACGACGTAGCTCGGATCTAAAATTTGAGGATCCGAACTACCGAGAGTGAAAATGGCGAAAAACATCGCCTCATGATTCGTGCAGGATCTCCATCAACGGCTCAGATCGCGCTACGTAGCTCGGATCTAATATCCGATGATCCGAACTATCGAGCGTGAAAACGGCAAAAAACATTGCATCATGATTCGCGCTGGATCTCCATCAACGGCTCAGATCGCTCCACGTAGTTCGAATCAAAAATCCGGTTATCCAAACTACTAAGCATGAAAATGGCAAAACACACACCTTATGATTCGCACTGGATCTCCATGAACGGCTCAGATTACGCCACGTATCACCGATCTAAAATCTGAGGATCCGAACTAACAAGCGTGAAAATGGCAGAAAACATCACCTTGTGATTCACGGCAGATCCCCATCAACTGCTCAGATCAGGGCACGTAGCTCGGATCTAAAATCCGTGGTTCCGAACTACCGAGCGTGAAAATGGCAAAAAAATTGCCTCATGATTCGTGCTGGATCTCCTTCAACGGTTCAGATCGCGCCACCTAGCTCGGATCTAATATCTGATGATCCGAACTACCGAGTGTGAAAATGGGAAAGAACATCTCCTCATGATTCGCGCTGGATCTCCATCAACGGCTCAGATCATGGCACGTAAACCGGATCTAAAATCCAAGGATCCGAACTACCGAGAGTGAAAATGGAGAAAAACATCGCCTCATGATTCGCGCTGGATCTCCATCAAAGGCTCAGATCTCGCGACATAGCTCGGATAAAAAATTTGAGAATCCGAACAACCGAGCGTAAAAATGACGAAAAACATCGCCGCATGACTCGCGCTCGATCTCCGTCAACGGCTGAGATCACGCGACGTCGCTCGGATCTAAAATTTGAGGATCCGAACTACCGAGCGTGAAAATGGCCAAAAACATCGCCTCATGATTCGTGCTGGATCTCCATCAACGGTACAGATCGCGCTACGTAGCTCGGATCTAATATCCGATGATCCGAACTACCGAGCATGAATATAGGGAAAAACATTGCGTCAAGATTCGCGCTGGATCTCCATCAACGGCTCAGATCGCTCCACGTAGCTCGAATCTAAAATCCGGTGCTCCGAACTACTAAGCATGAAAATGGCAAAACACACGCCTCATTATTCGCGCTGGATCTCCATGAACAGCTCAGATCGCGCCACGTATCACCGATCTAAAATCGGAGGATCTGAACTACTGAGCGTGAAATGGCGGAAAACATCACCTTGTGATTCGCGGCGGATCTCCCTCAACAGCTCAGATCACGACACGTAGCCCGGATCTAAAATCCGAGGTTCCGAACTACAGAGCGTGAAAATGGCGGACAACATTGCCTCGTGATTCGTGCTGGATTTCCATCAACGGCTCAGATCGCGCCTCGTAGCTCGAATTTAAAATCCGGCGATCCGAACTACCGAGCATGAAAATGGAAAAAAAAAACACCCCTCATGATTCGCACTGGATCTCCATCAACGGCTCAGATCGTGGCACGTAAACCGGATCTAAAATCCAAAGATCCGAACTACCGAGCGTGAAAGTGGAGATAAACATCGCCTCATTATTCGCTCTCCATCAACGACTCAGATCTCGCGACATAGCTCGGATCTAAAATTTGAGAATCCGAACAACCGAGCGTAAAAATGACGAAAAACATCGCCGCATGACTCGCGCTCGATCTCCATCAACGGCTTAGATCACCCGACGTTGCTCGGATCTAAACCATGAGGATCCGAACAACCGAGCGTGAAAATGGCGAAAAACATCGTCTCATGATTCGTGCTGGATCTCCATCAACGGCTCAGATCGCGCTACGTAGCTCGGATCTAATATCCGATGATCCGAACTACCGAGCGTGAAAATGGCAAAAAACATTGTGTCATGATTCGCTCTGGATCTCCATCAACGGCTCAGATCGCTCCACATAGCTCGAATCTAAAATCCGGTGATCCGAACTACTACGCATGAAAATGGCAAAACACACGCCTCATGATTCGCTCTGGATCTCCATCAACGGCTCAGATCGCTCCACATAGCTCGAATCTAAAATCCGGTGATCCGAACTACTACGCATGAAAATGGCAAAACACACGCCTCATGATTCGCGCTGGATCTCCATGAACGGCTGAGATCACGCCACGTATCACCGATCTAAAATCTGAGGATCTGAACTAACAAGCGTGAAAATGGCAGAAAACATCACCTTGTGATTAACGGGAGATCCCCAACAACTGCTCAGATCACGACACGTAGCTTGGATCTAAAATCCGAGGTTCCGAACTACCGAGCATGAAAATGGCAAAAAACATCGCCTCATGATTCGTGCTGGATCTCCCTCAACAGTTCAGATCGCGCCACCTAGCTCGGATCTAATATCTGATGATCCGAACTACCGAGCGTGAAAATGGCAAAAAACATCTCCTCATGATTCGCGCTGGATCTCCATCAACGGCTCAGATCATGGCACGTAAACCGGATCTAAAATCCAAGGATCCGAACTACCGAGTGTGAAAATGGAGAAAAACATCGCCTCATGATTCGCGCTGGATCTCCATCAAAGGCTCAGATCTCGCGACATAGCTCGGATCTAAAATTTGAGAATCCGAACAACCGAGCATAAAAATGACGAAAAACATCGCCGCATGACACGCGCTCGATCTCCATCAACGGCTGAGATCACTCGACGTAGCTCGGAGCTAAAATTTGAGGATCCGAACTACCGAGCGTGAAAATGGCAAAAAACATCGCGTCATGATTCGAGCTGGATCTCCATCAACGGCTCAGATCGCGCTACCTAGCTCGGATCTAATATCCGATGATCCGAACTACCGAGCGTGAATATGGGGGAAAACATTGCGTCAAGATTCGCGCTGGATCTCCATCAACACCTCAGATCGCTCCACGTAGCTCGAATCTAAAATCCGGTGATCCGAACTACTAAGCATGAAAATGGCAAAACACATGCCTCATGATTCGCGCTGGATCTCCATGAACGGCTCAGATCACGCCACGTATCACCGATCTAAAACCTGAGGATCCGAACTACTGAGCGTGAAAATGACGGAAAACATCTCCTCAGGATTCGCGGCGGATCTGCCTCAACAGCTCAGATCACGCCAAGTAGTTCGGATATAAAATCCGAGGACCGAACTACCGAGCATGAAAATGGCGGACAACATTGCCTCATGATTCGCACTGGATTTTCATCAACGGCTCAGATCGTGCCTCGTAGCTCGAATTTAAAATCCGGTGATCCGAACTACTAAGCATGAAAATGGAATAAAACACCCATCATGATTCGCGCTGGATCTCCCTGAACAGCTCAGATCACGCCACGTATCTCCGATCTAAAATCGGAGAATCCGAACTAACAAGCGTGGAAATGGCAGAAAACATCACCTTGTGATTCACAGCAGATCCCCATCAACTGCTCAGATCACGACACGTAGCTCGGATATAAAATACGAGGTTCCGAACTACCGAGCGTGAAAATGGCAAAAAACATCGCCTCATGATTCGTGCTGGATCTCCGTCAACGGTTTAGATCGTGCCATATTGCTCGGATCTAATATCTGATGTTCCGAACTACCGAGCGTAAAATGGCAAAAAACATCTCCTCATGATTCGCACTGGATCTCCATCAACGACTCAGATCATGGAACGTAAACCGGATCTAAAATCCAAGGATCCGAACTACCGAGCATGAAAATGGAGAAAAACATCGCCTCCTGATTCGCTCTCCATCAACGGCTCAGATCTCGCGACATAGCTCGGATCTAAAATTTGAGAATCCAAACAACCGAGCGTAAAAATGATGAAAAACATCGCCGCATGACTCGCGCTCGATCTCCATCAACGGCATAGATCACACGACGTAGCTCAGATCTAAAATTTGAGGATCCGAACTACCGAGCGTGAAAATGGCGAAAAACATTGCCTCATGATTCGTGCTGGATCTCCATCAACGGCTCAGATCGCGCTACGTAGCTCGGATCTAATATCCGATGATCCGAACTACCGAGCATGAAAATGGCGAAAAACAATGCGTCATGATTCGCACTGGATCTCCATCAACGGCTCAGATCGCTCCACGTAGCTCGAATCTAAAATCCGGTTATCCAAACTACTAAGCATGAAAATGGCAAAACACACGCCTTATGATTCGCACTGGATCTCCATGAACGGCTCAGATTATGCCACGTATCACCGATCTAAAATCTGAGGATCCGAACTAACAAGCGTGAAAATGGCAGAAAACATCACCTTGTGATTCACTGGAGATCCCCAACAACTGCTCAGATCACGACACGTAGTTCGGATATAAAATCTGATGATCCGAACTACCGAGCATGAAAATGGCCTAAAAGATTGCCTCATGATTCGCGCTGGATCTCCATCAACGGCTCTGTTCGCGCCTCGTAGCTCGAATCTAAAATCCGGTGATCCGAACTACTAAGCATGAAAATGGAAAAAAAACACGCCTCATGATTCGCGCTGGATCTCCATGAACAGCTCAGATCACGCCACGTTTCTCCGATATAAAATATGAGGATCCGAACTAACGAGCGTGAAAATGGCAGAAAACATCACCTTATGATTCACGGCAGAACCCCATCAATTGCTCAGATCACGACAAGTAGCTCGGATATAAAATCCAAGGATCCGAACTACCAAGCGTGAAAATGGCAAAAATCATCGCCTCATGATTCGTGCTGGCTCTCCCTCAACGGCTCATATCGCGCCACGTAGCTCGGATCTAATATCCGATGATCCGAACTACCGAGCGTGAAAATGGCAAAAAACATCTCCTCATGATTCGTGCTAGATCTCCATCAACGACTCAGATCATGGCACGTAAACCCGATCTAAAATCCAAGGATCCGAACTACCAAGCGTGAAAATGGAGAAAAACATCGCCTCATGATTCGCGTTGGATCAACGGCTCAGATCTCACGACATTGCTCGGATCTAAAATTTGAGAATCCGAACAACCGAGCGTAAAATGACGAAAAACATCACCGCATGACTCGCACTCGATCTCCATCAACGACTTAGATCACACGACGTAGCTCGGATCTAAAATTTGAGGATCCGAACAACCGGCCGTGAAAATGGCGAAAAACAACGCCTTATGATTCGTGCTGGATCTCCATCAACGGCTCAGATCGTGCTACGTAGCTCGGATCTAATATCCGATGATCCGAACTACCGAGCGTGAAAATGGCGAAAAATATTGCATCATGATTCGCGCTGGATCTCCATCAACGGCTCAGATCCCTCCACGTAGCTCGAATCTAAAATCCGGTGATCCGAACTACTAAGCATGAAAGTGGCAAAACACACGCCTTATGATTCGCACTGGATCTCCATGAACGGCTCAGATCACGCCACATATAATCGATCTAAAATCTGAGGATCTGAACTAACAAGCGTGAAAATGGCAGAAAACATCACCTTGTGATTCGTAGCAGATCCCCATCAACTGCTCAGATCACGACACGTAGCTCAGATCTAAAATTCAAGGTTCCGAACTACCGAGCGTGAAAATGGCAAAAAACATCGCCTCATGATTCGTGCTGGTTCTCCCTCAACTGTTCAGATCGCGCCATATAGCTCGGATCTAAAATCTGATGATCCGAACTACCGAGCGTGAAAATGGCAAAAAACATCTCCTCAAGATTCGCACTGGATCTCCATCAATGGCTCAGATCATGGTACGTAAACCGGATCTAAAATCCAAGGATCCGAACTACCGAGCATGAAAATCGAGAAAAACATCGCCTCCTGATTCGCTCTCCATCAACGGCTCAGATCTCGCCACATAGCTCGGATCTAAAATTTGAGAATCCGAACAACCGAGCGGAAAAATGACGAAAAACATCGCCGCATGACTCGCGCTCCATCTCCATCAACGGCTTAGATCACACGACATAGCTCGGATCTAAAATTTGAGGATCCGAACTACCGAGCGTGAAAATGGCGAAAAACATCGCCTCATGATTCGTGCTGGATCTCCTTCAACGGCTCAGATCGCGCTACGTAGCTCGGATCTAATATCCGATGATCCGAACTACTGAGCGTGAAAATGGCAAAAAACATTGCGTCATGATTCGCGCTGGATCTCCATCAACGGCTCAGATCGCTCCACGTAGCTCGAATCTAAAATCCGGTGATCCGAACTACTAAGCATGAAAATGGCAAAACACACGCCTCATGATTTGTGCTGGATCTCCAGGAATGGCTCAGATCATGCCACGTATCACTGATCTAAAATCTGAGGTTCCGAACTACTGAGCGTGAAAATGTCGAAAAACATCACCTCATGATTCGCGGCGGGTCTCCCTCATCGGCTCAGATCACGCCAAGTAGTTCGAATATAAAATCTGATGATCCGAACTACCGAGCATGAAAATGGAGAAAAACATTGCCTCATGATTCGCGCTGGATCTCCATCAACGGCTCTGTTCGCGCCTCGTAGCTCGAATCTAAAATCCGGTGATCCGAACTACTAAGCATGAAAATGGAAAAAAAACACGCCTCATGATTCGCGCTGGATCTCCATGAACAGTTCAGATCACGCCACGTATCTCCGATCTAAAATATGAGGATCCGAACTAACGAGCGTAAAAATGGCAGAAAACATCACCTTATGATTCACGGTTGATCCCCATCAATTGCTCAGATCACGACACGTAGCTCGGATATAAAATCCAACGATCCGAACTACCGAGAGTGAAAATGGCAAAAATCATCGCCTCATGATCGCGCCACGTAGCTCGGATCTAATATCCGATGATCCGAACTACCGAGCGTGAAAATGGCTAAAAACTTCTCCTCATGATTCGCGCTAGATCTCCACCAACGACTCAGATCATGGCACGTAAACCCGATCTAAAATCCAAGGATCCGAACGACCAAGCGTGAAAATGGAGAAAAACATCACCTCATGATTCGCGTCGGATCAAAGACTCAGATCTTACGACATAGCTCGGATCTAAAATTTGAGAATCCGAACAACCGAGCGTAAAAATGACGAAAAACCTCACCGCATGATTAGCACTCGATCTCCATCAACGGCTTAGATCACGCGACATAGCTCGGATCTAAAATTTGAGGATCCGAACTACCGAGCGTGAAAATGACGAAAAACATCGCCTCATGATTCGTGCTGGATCTCCATCAACGGCTCAGATCGCGCTACGTAGCTTGGATCTAATATCCGATGATCCGAACTACCGAGCTTGAAAATGGCAAAAAACATTGCGTCATGATTCGCACTGGATCTCCATCAACGGCTCAGATCGCTCCACGTCGGT
Source organism: Hemerocallis citrina (assembly GCA_017893485.1). Lineage (NCBI taxonomy): Eukaryota > Viridiplantae > Streptophyta > Magnoliopsida > Asparagales > Asphodelaceae > Hemerocallis > Hemerocallis citrina. The sequence continues at coordinate 85,998,917 of CM030359.1, forward strand.
CGAATCTAAAATCCGGTGATCCGAACTACTAAGCATGAAAATGGCAAAACACACGCCTCATGATTTGCGTTGGATCTCCATGAACGGCTCAGATCATGCCACGTATCGCCGATCTAAAATCTGAGGATCCGAACTACTGAGCGAGAAAATGGCGGAAAATATCACCTCATGATTCGCGGCGGATCTCCCTCAATAGCTCAGATCACGCCAAGTAGTTCGGAAATAAAATCCGAGGATCCAAACTACCGAGCGTGAAATTGTCAAAAAACATTGTCTCATGATTCGCGCTGGATCTCCATCAACGGCTCAGTTCGCGCCACGTAACTCGAATCTAAAATCCGGTGATCCGAAATACTAAGCATGAAAATGGAAAAAAAACACGCCACATGATTCGCGCTGGATCTCCATGAACAGCTCATATCACGCCATGTATCTCTGATCTAAAATCTGTGGATCCGAACTAACGAGTGTGAAAATGGCAGAAATCATCACCTTATGATTCACGGTAGATCCCCATCAATTGCTCAGATCAGGACACGTAGCTCGGATATAAAATCGAAGGTTCCGAACTACCGAGCGTGAAAATGGCGAAAAACAATGCCTCATGATTCGTGCTGGATCACCATTATCGTCTCAGGTCACGCCACATAGTTCGGAACTAAATGTGAGGATCCGAACTACCGAGCGCGAAAATGGAGAAAAACATCGCCTCATGATTCGCCCTGGATCTCCATCAACAGTCAGATCACGCCACGTAGCTTGGATCTAAAATTTAAGAATCCGAAAAACCGAGCGTGAAAATGACGAAAAACATCGTCTCAAGATTCGCGCTGGATCTCCATCAACGGCTCAGATCACGCTAGGTAGCTCAGATCTAAAATTTGAGGATCCGAACTACCGAGCGTGAAAATGGCCAAAAACCTCGCCTTATGATTCGCGCTGGATCTCCATCAACAGCTCAGATCGCTCCACTTAGCTCGAATCTAAAATCCGGTGATCCGAACTACTAAGCATAAAAATGGCAAAACGCATGCCTCATGATTCGCACTGGATCTCCATGAACGGCTCAGATCCCACCACGTATCTCCGATCTAAAATCTGAGGGTCCGAACGACCGAGCGTGAAAATGGCAGAAAACATCTTCTCATGATTTGCGACAGATCTCCCTCAACGGCTCAGATCACGCCAAGTAATTCGGATATAAAATCCGAGGATCCGAACTACCGAGAGTGAAACTGGTGAAAAACATTGCCTCAAGATTTGCGCTGGATCTCCATCAACGACTTAGTTCGCGCTTCGTAGCTCGAATCTAAAATGTGGTGATCCGAACTACTAAGCATGAAAATGGAAAAAAATATGCCTCATGGTTTGCGCTAGATCTCTATGAACGGCTCAGATCATGCCACGTATCTCCGATCTAAAATCTGAGGATCTGAACTAGCGTGCATGAAAATGGCAGAAAACATCACCTTATGATTCACGGCAGATCCCCATCAACTACTCAGATCACGACACGTAGCTTGGATATAAAATCCAAGGTTCCGAATTACCGAGCGTGAAAATGGCAAAAAACATCGCCTCATGATTCGTGCTGGATCTCCCTCAACGGCTCAGATCGCGCCACGTAGCTCGGATCAAATATCTAATGATCCGAACTACCGAGCGTGAAAATGGCAAAAAACATCTCCTTATGATTCGCGCTGGATCTCCATCAACGGCTCAGATCACGGCACGTAGCCCGGATATAAAATCTGACGATCCGAACTACCGAGCGTGAAAATGGAGAAAAACATCGCCTCATGATTCGCGCTGGATCTTCATCAACGGCTCAGATCGCGCAACGTAGCTCTGATATAAAATTTGAGAACCCGAACAACCGAGCATGAAAATGCCGAAAAACATTGCCGCATGACTCGCGCTCGATCTCCATCAACGGCTCAGATCACGTGACGTAGCTCGGTTATAAAATTTGAGGATCGGAACTACCGAGCTTGAAAATGGCGAAAAACATCGCCTTATGATTCGTGCTGGATCTCCATCAACCGCTCAGATCGCGCTACGTAGCTCGGATCTAATATCCAATGATCCGAATTACCGGGCGTGAAAATGGCGAAAAACATTGCGTCATGAATCCCACTGGATCTCCATCAACGGCTCTGATGATCTGAACAACCGAGCGTGAAAATGGCAAAAAACATCTCCGCATGATTCGCGCTGGATCTCCATCAACGGCTCAGATCATGGCACATAAAACGGATCTAAAATCCAAGGATCCGAATACCGAGCGTGAAAATGGAGAAAAACATCGCCTCATGATTCTTGCTGGTTCTCCATCAACGGCTCAGATTTCGCGACATAGCTCGGATATAAAATTTGAGAATCCGAACAACCGAGCGTAAAATTGTCGAAAAACATCGCCGCATGACTCGCGCTCGATCTCCATCAACGGCTTAGATCACGCGACGTTGCTCGGATCAAAAATTTGAGGATCCGAACTACCGAGCGTGAAAATGGCAAAAAACATTGCCACAAGATTCGTGCTGGATCTCCATCAACGGCTCAGATCGCGCTATGTAGCTCAGATCTAATATCAGATGATCCAAACTACCGAGCGTGAAAATGGTGAAAAATATTGCGTCATGATTCGCGCTGGATCTCCATCAACGGCTCAGATCGCTCCAAGTAGCTAGAATCCAAAATCCGGTGATCCGAACTACTAAGCATGAAAATGGCAAAACACACACCTCATGATTCGCGCTGGATCTCCATGAACGGCTCAGATCATGCCGTTTATTACCGATCTAAAATCTGAGGATCCGAACTACTGAGCGTGAAAATGGCAGAAAACATCACCTCATGATTCGCGGCGGATCTCCTTCAACGGCTCAGATCACGCCAAGTAGTTCGGATATAAAATCCGAAGATCCGAACTACCGAGCATGAAAATGGCGAAAAACATTGCCTCAGGATTCACCCTGGATCTCCATCAATGGCTCAGTTCGCGCCTCGTAGCTTGAATCTAAAATTCGGTGATCTGAACTACTAAGCATGAAGATGGAAAAAAAAACACGCCTCATGATTCGCGCTGAATCTACATGAACAGCTCAGATCACGCCACGTATCTTTGATCTAAAATCCGAGGATCCGAACTAACGAGCGTGAAAATGGCAGAAAACATCACCTTATGATTCACGGCAGATCCCCATCAGTTGCTTAGATCACGACTCGTAGCTCGGATATAAAATCCAAGGTTCCGAACTACCGAGCGTGAAAATTGCAAAAATTATCGCCTCATGATTCGTGCTGTATCTCCCTCAATGGCTCAGATCGCACCACATAGCTCGGATATAATATCGGATGATCCGAACTACCGAGCGAGAAAATGGCAAAAAACATCTCCTCATGATTCGCGCTGGATCTCCATCAACGACTCAGATCATGGCAAGTAAACCAGATCTAAAATCCAAGGATCCGAACTACCGAGCGTGAAAATGGAGAAAAACATCGCCTCATGATTCGCTCTCCAGCAATGGCTCAGATCTCGCGACATAGCTCGGATATGAAATTTAAGAATCCGAACAACCGAGCGTAAAAATGACGAAAAACATCGCCGCATGACTCGCGCTCGATCTCCATCAATGGCTTAGATCACGCGACGTAGCTCGGATCTAAAATTTGAGGATCCGAACTACCGAGCGTGAAAATGGCGAAAAACATTGCCTCAAGATTCGTGCTGCATCTCCATCAAGGGCTCAGATCGCGCTACGTAGCTCGTATCTAATATCCGATGAACCAAACTACCGAGCGTGAAAATGGCAAAAAACATTGCGTCATGATTTGCGCTGGATCTCCATCAACGGCTCAGATCGCTCCACGTAGCTCGAATCTAAAATCCGGTGATCCAAACTACTAAGCATGAAAATGGCAAAACACACGCCTCATGATTCGCACTGGATCTCCATGAACGGCTCAGATCATGTCACGTATCACCGATCTAAAATCTGAGGAACAAAACTACTGAGCGTGAAAATGGTAGAAAACATCACCTCATGATTCGCAGCGGATCTCCTTCAACGGCTCAGATCACGCATAGTAGTTCGGATATAAAATCTGAAGATCCGAACTACCGAGCATGAAAATCGCAAAAAACATTGCCTCATGATTCGCGCTGGATCTCCATCAACGGCTCAGTTCGCGCCTCGTAGCTCGAATCTAAAATACGGTGATCCGAACTACTAAGCATGAAAATGGAAAAAAAACATGCCTCATGATTCGTGCTGCATCTCCATGAACAGCTCAGATCACGCCACGTATCTCCGATCTAAAATCTGAGGATCCGAACTAACGAGCGTGAAAATGGCAGAAAACATCACCTTATGATTCACGGCAGATCCCCATCAATTGCTCAGATCACGACACATAGCTTGGATATAAAATCCAAGGTTCCGAACTACCGAGCCTGAAAATGCCAAAAATCATCGCCTCATGATTCGAGCTGGATATCCCTCAACGGATCTAATATCTGATGATCCGAACTACCGGGCGTGAAAATGGCAAAAAAACATCTCCTCATGATTCGCGCTAGATCTCCATCAATGGCTCAGATCATGGCACATAAACTGGATCTAAAATCCAAGGATCAGAACTACCGAGCGTGAAAATGGAGAAAAACATCGCCTCATGATTCGCTATCCATCAACGGCTCAGATCTCGCGACATAGCTCGGATATAAAATTTAAGAATCCGAACAACCGAGCGTAAAAATGACGAAAAACATCGCCGAATGACTCGCGCTCGATCTATATCAACGGCTTAGATCACGCGACGTAGCTCGGAACTAAAATTTGAGGATCCGAACTACTGAGCGTGAAAATAGCAAAAATTATTGCCTCATGATTCGTGCTGGATCTCCATCAACGGCTCAGATCGTGCTACGTAGCTCGGATCTAATATCCAATGATCCGAACTACCGAGCGTGAAAATGAGGAAAAACATTGCCTCATGATTTGAGCTGGATATCCCTCAACGGCTCAGATCGCGCCACGAAGCTCGGATCTAATATCTGATGATCCGAACTACCGGGCGTGAAAATGGCAAAAAAACATCTCCTCATGATTCGCGTTGGATCTGCATCAATGGCTCATATCATGGCACGTAAACCGGATCTAAAATCCAAGGATCAGAACTACCAAGCGTGAAAATGGAGAAAAACATCGACTCATGATTCTCTATCCATCAACGGCTCAGATCTCGCGACATAGCTCGGATCTGAAATTTGAGAATCCGAACAACCGAGCGTAAAAATGTCGAAAAACATCGCCGCATAACTCGCGCTCGATCTCCATCAACGGCTTAGATCACACGACGTAGCTCGGATCTAAAATTTGAGGATCCGAACTACCGAGCGTGAAAATGGCAAAAACCATTGCCACAAGATTCGTGCTGGATCTCCATCAACGGCTCAGATCGCGCTACGTAGCTCGGATCTAATATCCGATGATCCAAACTACCGAGCGTGAAAATGGCGAAAAATATTGCGTCATGATTCGCGCTGGATCTCCATCAACGGCTCAGATCACTCCAAGTAGCTCGAATCCAGAATCCGGTGATCCGAACTACTAAGCATGAAAATGGCAAAACACACGCCTCATGATTCGCGCTGGATCTCCATGAACGGCTCAGATCATGCAGTGTATCACCGATCTAAAATCTGAGGATCCGAACTACTGAGCGTGAAAATGGCAGAAAACATCACCTCATGATTCGCGGCGGATCTCCTTCAACGGCTCAGATCATGCCAAGTAGTTCGGATATAAAATCCGAAGATCCGAACTACCGAGCATGAAAATGGCGAAAAACATTACCTCATGATTCGCCCTGGATCTCCATCAACGGCTCAGTTCGCGCCTCGTAGCTCGAATCTAAAATTTGGTGATCCGACCTACTAAGCATGAAGATGGAAAAAAAACACGCCTCGTGATTCGTGCTGAATCTCCATGAACGGCTCTGCACACCACGTATCTTCGATCTAAAATCTGAGGATCCGAACTAACGAGCATGAAAATGGCAGAAAACATCACCTTATGATTCACGGCAGATCCCCATCAATTGCTTAGATCACGACTCGTAGCTCGGATATAAAATCCAAGGTTCCGAACTACCGAGCGTGAAAATTGCAAAAATTATCGCCTCATGATTCGTCCTGGATTTCCCTCAATGGCTCAGATCGCACAACATAGCTCGGATATAATATCTGACGATCCGAACTACCGAGCGTGAAAATGGCAAAAAACATCTCCTCATGATTCGCGCTGGATCTGCATCAACGGCTCAGATCATCGCACGTAAACCAGATCTAAAATCCAAGGATCCGAACTACCGAGTGTGAAAATAGAGAAAAACATCGCCTCATGATTCGCTCTCCATCAATGGCTCAGATCTCGCGACATAGCTTGGATCAAAAATTTGAGAATCCGAACAACCGAGCGTAAAAATGACGAAAAACATCGCCGCATGACTCGCGCTCGATCTCCATCAATGGCTTAGATCACGCGACGTAGCTCTGATCTAAAATTTGAGGATCCGAACTAACGAGGGTGAAAATGGCGAAAAACATTGCCTCAAGATTCGTGCTGGATCTCCATCAACGGCTCAGATCGCGCTACGTAGCTCGTATCTAATATCCGATGAACCAAACTACCGAGCGTAAAAATGACAAAAAACATTGCGTCATGATTCGCACTGGATCTCCATCAACGGCTCAGATCGCTCCACGTAGCTCGAATCTAAAATCCGGTGATCCAAACTACTAAGCATGAAAATGGCAAAACACACGCCTCATGATTCGCGCTGGATCTCCATGAACGACTCAGATCATGCCACGTATCACCGATCTAAAATCAGAGGAACCGAACTACTGAGCGTGAAAATGGCAGAAAACATCACCTCATGATTCGCAGCGGATCTCCTTCAACGGCTCAGATCACGCCTAGTAGTTTGGATATAAAACCTGAAGATCCGAACTACCGAGCATGAAAATTGCAAAAAACATTGCCTCATGATTCGCGCTGGATCTCCATCAACGGCTCAGTTCGCGCCTCGTACCTCGAATCTAAAATGCGGTGATCCGAACTACTAAGCATGAAAATGGAAAAAAACACGCCTCATGATTCGCGCTGAATCTCCATGAACAGCTCAGATCACGCCACGTATCTCCGATCTAAAATCTGAGGATCCGAACTAACGAGCGTGAAAATGGCAGAAAACATCACCTTATGATTCACGGCAGATCCCCATCAATTGCTCAGATCACGACACGTAGCTTGGATATAAAATCCAAGGTTCCGAACTACCGAGCCTGAAAATGCCAAAAATCTTTGCCTCATGATTCGAGCTGGATATCCCTCAACGGTTCAGATCGTGCCACGAAGCTCGGATCTAATATCTGATGATCCGAACTACCGAGCGTGAAAATGGCAAAAAAACATCTCCTCATGATTCGCGCTGGATCTCCATCAACGGCTCAGATCATGGCACATAAACCGGATCTAAAATCCAAGGATCAGAACTACCGAGCGAGAAAATGGAGAAAAACATCGCCTCATGATTAGCTATCCATCAACGGCACAGATCTCGCGACATAGCTCGGACATAAAATTTGAGAATCCGAACAACCGAGCGTAAAAATGACGAAAAACATCGCCGAATGACTCGCGCTCGATCTATATCAACGGCTTAGATCACGCGACGTAGCTCGGAACTAAAATTTGAGGATCCGAACTACCGAGTGTGAAAATGGCAAAAAATATCGCCTCATGATTCGTGCTGGATCTCCATCAACGGCTCAGATCGTGCTACGTAGCTCTGATTTAATATCCGATGATCTGAACTACCGAGCGTGAAAATGGGGAAAAACATTGCGTCATGATTCGCGCTGGATCTCCATCAACGGCTCAGATCGCTCCACGTAACTCGAATCTAAAATCCGGTGATCCGAACTACTAAGCATGAAAATGGCAAAATACATGCCTCATGATTCGCACTGGATCTCCATGAACGGCTCAGATCTTACCACGTATCACCAATCTAAAATCTGAGGATCCGAACGACTAAGCGTGAAAATGGCGGAAAGCATCATCTCATGATTCGCGGCGTATCTCCCTCAATGGATCAGATCACGCCTAGTAGTTCGGATATAAAATCCGAGGATCCGAACTACCGAGCGTGAAAATTGCGAAAAACATTGCCTCATGATTCGCGCTGGATCTCCATCAACGGCTTAGTTCGCGCCTCTTAGCTCGAATCTAAAATCCGGTGATCCGAACTACTAAGCATGAAGATGGGATAAAAACACGCCTCATGATTCGCGCTGAATCTCCATGAACAGCTCAGATCACGCCACGTATCTCCGATCAAAAATCTGAGGATCCGAACTAACGAACGTGAAAATGGCAGAAAACATCTCCTTATGATTCACGGCAGATCCCCATCAATTGCTTAGATCACGACTCGTAGCTCGGATATAAAATCCAAGGTTCCGAACTACCGAGCGTGAAAATGGCAAAAATTATCGCCTCAAGAGTCATGCTGGAACTCCTTCAACGGCTCAGATCGCACCACGTAGCAAGGATCTAATATCTGATGATCCGAACTACCGAGCGTGAAAATGGCAAAAAACATCTTCGCATGATTCGCGCTGGATCTCCATCAACGGCTCAGATCATGGCACGTAAAACAGATCTAAAATCCAAGGATCCGAACTACCGAGCGTGAAAATGGAGAAAAACATCGCCTCATGATTAGCACTGGTTCTCCATCAACGGCTCAGATCTCGCGACATAGCTCGGATCTAAAATTTGAGAATCCGAACAACCGAGCGTGAAAATGTCGGAAAACATCGCCGCATGACTCGCGCTCGATCTCCATCAACTGCTTAGATCACACGACGTAGCTCGGATCTAAAATTTGAGGATCCGAAATACCGAGCGTGAAAATGGCAAAAAACATTGCCACAAGATTCGTGCTGGATCTCCATCAACGGCTCAGATCGCGCTACGTAGCTCGGATCTAATGTCCGATGATCCAAACTACCGAGCGTGAAAATGGCGAAAAATATTGTGTCATGATTCGCGCTGGATCTCCATCAACGGCTCAGATCGCTCCAAGTAGCTCGAATCCAAAATCCGGTGATCCGAACTACTAAGCATGAAAATGGCAAAACACACGCCTCATGATTCGCACTGATCTCCCTGAACGGCTCAGATCATGCCGTGTATCACCAATCAAAAATCTGAGGATCCGAACTACTGAGCGTGAAAATGGCAGAAAACATCACCTCATGATTCGCGGCGGATCTCCTTCAACGGCTTAGATCACGCCAAGTAGTTCGGATATAAAATCCGAAGATCCGAACTACCGAGCATGAAAATTGCAAAAAACATTGCCTCATGATTCGCCCTGGATCTCCATCAACGGCTCAGTTCGTGCCTCGTAGCTCGAATCTATAATCCGGTGATCCGAACTACTAAGCATGAAGATGGAAAAAAAACACGCCTCATGATTCGCGCTGAATCTCCATGAACAGATCAGATTACGCCGCGTATCTTCGATCTAAAATCTGAGGATCCGAACTAACGAGCGTGAAAATGGCAGAAAACATCACCTTATGATTCACGGCAGATCCCCATCAATTGCTTAGATCACGACTCGTAGCTCGGATATAAAATCCAAGGTTCCGAACTACCGAGCGTGAAAATTGCAAAAATTATCGCCTCATGATTCGTGCTGGATCTCCGTCAATGGCTCAGATCGCACCACATAGCTCGGATATAATATCTGATGATCCGAACTACCGAGCGTGAAAATGGCAAAAAACATCTCCTCATGATTCGCGCTGGATCTGCATCAACGGCTCAGATCATCGCACATAAACCAGATCTAAAATCCAAGGATCCGAACTACCGAGCGTGAAAATGGAGAAAAACATCGCCTCATGATTCGCTCTCCATCAACGGCTCAGATCTCGCGACATAGCTCGGATCTAAAATTTGAGAATCCGAACAACCGAGCGTAAAAATGACGAAAAACATCGCCGCATGACTCACGCTCGATCTCCATCAACGGCTTAGATCGTGCGACGTAGCTCAGATCTAAAATTTGAGGATCTGAACTACCGAGCATGAAAATGGGGAAAAACATTGCCTCAAGATTCGTGCTGGATCTCCATCAACGGCTCAGATCGCGCTACGTAGCTCGTATCTAATATCCGATGAACCAAACAACCGAGCGTGAAAATGGCAAAAAACATTGCGTCATGATTCGCGCTGGATCTCCATCAACGGCTCAGATCGCTCCACGTAGCTCGAATCTAAAATCCGGTGATCCAAACTACAAAGCATGAAAATGGCAAAACACACGCCTCATGATTCGCACTGGGTCTCCATGAACGGCTCAGATCATGCCACGTATCACCGATCTAAAATCTGAGGAACCGAACTACTGAGTGTGAAAATGGCAGAAAACATCACCTCATGATTCGCAGCGGATCTCCTTCAACGGCTCAGATCACGCCTAGTAGTTCGGATATAAAATCTGAAGATCCGAACTACCGAGCATGAAAATCGCAAAAAACATTGCCTCATGATTCGCGCTGGATCTCCATCAACGGCTCAGTTCGCGCCTCGTAGCTCGAATCTAAAATACGGTGATCCGAACTACTAAGCATGAAAATGGAAAAAAAACACGCCTCATGATTCGCGTTGAATCTGCATGAACAGCTCAGATCACGCCACGTATCTCCGATCTAAAATGTGAGGATCCGAACTAACGAGCGTGAAAATGGCAGAAAACATCACCTTATGATTCACGGCAGATCCCCATCAATTTCTCAGATCACGACACGTAGCTTGGATATAAAATCCAAGGTTCCGAACTACCGAGCCTGAAAATGCCAAAAAACATCACCTCATGATTCGAGCTGGATATCCCTCAACGGCTCAGATCGCACCATGAAGCTCGGATCTAATATCTGATGATCCGAACTACCGGGCGTGAAAATGGCAAAAAAACATCTCCTCATGATTCGCGTTGGATCTGCATCAATGGCTCATATCATGGCACGTAAACCGGATCTAAAATCCAAGGATCAGAACTACCAAGCGTGAAAATGGAGAAAAACATCGACTCATGATTCGCTATCCATCAACGGCTCAGATCTCGCGACATAGCTCGGATCTGAAATTTGAGAATCCGAACAACCGAGCGTAAAAATGTCGAAAAACATCGCCGCATAACTCGCGCTCGATCTCCATCAACGGCTTAGATCACACGACGTAGCTCGGATCTAAAATTTGAGGATCCGAACTACCGAGCGTGAAAATGGCAAAAACCATTGCCACAAGATTCGTGCTGGATCTCCATCAACGGCTCAGATCGCGCTACGTAGCTCGGATCTAATATCCGATGATCCAAACTACCGAGCGTGAAAATGGCGAAAAATATTGCGTCATGATTCGCGCTGGATCTCCATCAACGGCTCAGATCACTCCAAGTAGCTCGAATCCAGAATCCGGTGATCCGAACTACTAAGCATGAAAATGGCAAAACACACGCCTCATGATTCGCGCTGGATCTCCATGAACGGCTCAGATCATGCAGTGTATCACCGATCTAAAATCTGAGGATCCGAACTACTGAGCGTGAAAATGGCAGAAAACATCACCTCATGATTCGCGGCGGATCTCCTTCAACGGCTCAGATCATGCCAAGTAGTTCGGATATAAAATCCGAAGATCCGAACTACCGAGCATGAAAATGGCGAAAAACATTACCTCATGATTCGCCCTGGATCTCCATCAACGGCTCAGTTCGCGCCTCGTAGCTCGAATCTAAAATTTGGTGATCCGACCTACTAAGCATGAAGATGGAAAAAAAACACGCCTCGTGATTCGTGCTGAATCTCCATGAACGGCTCTGCACACCACGTATCTTCGATCTAAAATCTGAGGATCCGAACTAACGAGCATGAAAATGGCAGAAAACATCACCTTATGATTCACGGCAGATCCCCATCAATTGCTTAGATCACGACTCGTAGCTCGGATATAAAATCCAAGGTTCCGAACTACCGAGCGTGAAAATTGCAAAAATTATCGCCTCATGATTCGTCCTGGATTTCCCTCAATGGCTCAGATCGCACAACATAGCTCGGATATAATATCTGACGATCCGAACTACCGAGCGTGAAAATGGCAAAAAACATCTCCTCATGATTCGCGCTGGATCTGCATCAACGGCTCAGATCATCGCACGTAAACCAGATCTAAAATCCAAGGATCCGAACTACCGAGTGTGAAAATAGAGAAAAACATCGCCTCATGATTCGCTCTCCATCAATGGCTCAGATCTCGCGACATAGCTTGGATCAAAAATTTGAGAATCCGAACAACCGAGCGTAAAAATGACGAAAAACATCGCCGCATGACTCGCGCTCGATCTCCATCAATGGCTTAGATCACGCGACGTAGCTCTGATCTAAAATTTGAGGATCCGAACTAACGAGGGTGAAAATGGCGAAAAACATTGCCTCAAGATTCGTGCTGGATCTCCATCAACGGCTCAGATCGCGCTACGTAGCTCGTATCTAATATCCGATGAACCAAACTACCGAGCGTAAAAATGACAAAAAACATTGCGTCATGATTCGCACTGGATCTCCATCAACGGCTCAGATCGCTCCACGTAGCTCGAATCTAAAATCCGGTGATCCAAACTACTAAGCATGAAAATGGCAAAACACACGCCTCATGATTCGCGCTGGATCTCCATGAACGACTCAGATCATGCCACGTATCACCGATCTAAAATCAGAGGAACCGAACTACTGAGCGTGAAAATGGCAGAAAACATCACCTCATGATTCGCAGCGGATCTCCTTCAACGGCTCAGATCACGCCTAGTAGTTTGGATATAAAACCTAAAGATCCGAACTACCGAGCATGAAAATTGCAAAAAACATTGCCTCATGATTCGCGCTGGATCTCCATCAACGGCTCAGTTCGCGCCTCGTACCTCGAATCTAAAATGCGGTGATCCGAACTACTAAGCATGAAAATGGAAAAAAAACACGCCTCATGATTCGCGCTGAATCTCCATGAACAGCTCAGATCACGCCACGTATCTCCGATCTAAAATCTGAGGATCCGAACTAACGAGCGTGAAAATGGCAGAAAACATCACCTTATGATTCACGGCAGATCCCCATCAATTGCTCAGATCACGACACGTAGCTTGGATATAAAATCCAAGGTTCCGAACTACCGAGCCTGAAAATGCCAAAAATCTTTGCCTCATGATTCGAGCTGGATATCCCTCAACGGTTCAGATCGCGCCACGAAGCTCGGATCTAATATCTGATGATCCGAACTACCGAGCGTGAAAATGGCAAAAAAACATCTCCTCATGATTCGCGCTGGATCTCCATCAACGGCTCAGATCATGGCACATAAACCGGATCTAAAATCCAAGGATCAGAACTACCGAGCGAGAAAATGGAGAAAAACATCGCCTCATGATTAGCTATCCATCAACGGCACAGATCTCGCGACATAGCTCGGACATAAAATTTGAGAATCCGAACAACCGAGCGTAAAAATGACGAAAAACATCGCCGAATGACTCGCGCTCGATCTATATCAACGGCTTAGATCACGCGACGTAGCTCGGAACTAAAATTTGAGGATCCGAACTACCGAGTGTGAAAATGGCAAAAAATATCGCCTCATGATTCGTGCTGGATCTCCATCAACGGCTCAGATCGTGCTACGTAGCTCTGATTTAATATCCGATGATCTGAACTACCGAGCGTGAAAATGGGGAAAAACATTGCGTCATGATTCGCGCTGGATCTCCATCAACGGCTCAGATCGCTCCACGTAACTCGAATCTAAAATCCGGTGATCCGAACTACTAAGCATGAAAATGGCAAAATACATGCCTCATGATTCGCACTGGATCTCCATGAACGGCTCAGATCTTACCACGTATCACCAATCTAAAATCTGAGGATCCGAACGACTAAGCGTGAAAATGGCGGAAAGCATCATCTCATGATTCGCGGCGTATCTCCCTCAATGGATCAGATCACGCCTAGTAGTTCGGATATAAAATCCGAGGATCCGAACTACCGAGCGTGAAAATTGCGAAAAACATTGCCTCATGATTCGCGCTGGATCTCCATCAACGGCTTAGTTCGCGCCTCTTAGCTCGAATCTAAAATCCGGTGATCCGAACTACTAAGCATGAAGATGGGATAAAAACACGCCTCATGATTCGCGCTGAATCTCCATGAACAGCTCAGATCACGCCACGTATCTCCGATCAAAAATCTGAGGATCCGAACTAACGAACGTGAAAATGGCAGAAAACATCTCCTTATGATTCACGGCAGATCCCCATCAATTGCTTAGATCACGACTCGTAGCTCGGATATAAAATCCAAGGTTCCGAACTACCGAGCGTGAAAATGGCAAAAATTATCGCCTCAAGAGTCATGCTGGAACTCCTTCAACGGCTCAGATCGCACCACGTAGCAAGGATCTAATATCTGATGATCCGAACTACCGAGCGTGAAAATGGCAAAAAACATCTTCGCATGATTCGCGCTGGATCTCCATCAACGGCTCAGATCATGGCACGTAAAACAGATCTAAAATCCAAGGATCCGAACTACCGAGCGTGAAAATGGAGAAAAACATCGCCTCATGATTAGCACTGGTTCTCCATCAACGGCTCAGATCTCGCGACATAGCTCGGATCTAAAATTTGAGAATCCGAACAACCGAGCGTGAAAATGTCGGAAAACATCGCCGCATGACTCGCGCTCGATCTCCATCAACTGCTTAGATCACACGACGTAGCTCGGATCTAAAATTTGAGGATCCGAAATACCGAGCGTGAAAATGGCAAAAAACATTGCCACAAGATTCGTGCTGGATCTCCATCAATGGCTCAGATCGCGCTACGTAGCTCGGATCTAATGTCCGATGATCCAAACTACCGAGCGTGAAAATGGCGAAAAATATTGTGTCATGATTCGCGCTGGATCTCCATCAACGGCTCAGATCGCTCCAAGTAGCTCGAATCCAAAATCCGGTGATCCGAACTACTAAGCATGAAAATGGCAAAACACACGCCTCATGATTCGCACTGATCTCCCTGAACGGCTCAGATCATGCCGTGTATCACCAATCAAAAATCTGAGGATCCGAACTACTGAGCGTGAAAATGGCAGAAAACATCACCTCATGATTCGCGGCGGATCTCCTTCAACGGCTTAGATCACGCCAAGTAGTTCGGATATAAAATCCGAAGATCCGAACTACCGAGCATGAAAATTGCAAAAAACATTGCCTCATGATTCGCCCTGGATCTCCATCAACGGCTCAGTTCGTGCCTCGTAGCTCGAATCTATAATCCGGTGATCCGAACTACTAAGCATGAAGATGGAAAAAAAACACGCCTCATGATTCGCGCTGAATCTCCATGAACAGATCAGATTACGCCGCGTATCTTCGATCTAAAATCTGAGGATCCGAACTAACGAGCGTGAAAATGGCAGAAAACATCACCTTATGATTCACGGCAGATCCCCATCAATTGCTTAGATCACGACTCGTAGCTCGGATATAAAATCCAAGGTTCCGAACTACCGAGCGTGAAAATTGCAAAAATTATCGCCTCATGATTCGTGCTGGATCTCCGTCAATGGCTCAGATCGCACCACATAGCTCGGATATAATATCTGATGATCCGAACTACCGAGCGTGAAAATGGCAAAAAACATCTCCTCATGATTCGCGCTGGATCTGCATCAACGGCTCAGATCATCGCACATAAACCAGATCTAAAATCCAAGGATCCGAACTACCGAGCGTGAAAATGGAGAAAAACATCGCCTCATGATTCGCTCTCCATCAACGGCTCAGATCTCGCGACATAGCTCGGATCTAAAATTTGAGAATCCGAACAACCGAGCGTAAAAATGACGAAAAACATCGCCGCATGACTCACGCTCGATCTCCATCAACGGCTTAGATCGTGCGACGTAGCTCAGATCTAAAATTTGAGGATCTGAACTACCGAGCATGAAAATGGGGAAAAACATTGCCTCAAGATTCGTGCTGGATCTCCATCAATGGCTCAGATCGCGCTACGTAGCTCGTATCTAATATCCGATGAACCAAACAACCGAGCGTGAAAATGGCAAAAAACATTGCGTCATGATTCGCGCTGGATCTCCATCAACGGCTCAGATCGCTCCACGTAGCTCGAATCTAAAATCCGGTGATCCAAACTACAAAGCATGAAAATGGCAAAACACACGCCTCATGATTCGCACTGGGTCTCCATGAACGGCTCAGATCATGCCACGTATCACCGATCTAAAATCTGAGGAACCGAACTACTGAGTGTGAAAATGGCAGAAAACATCACCTCATGATTCGCAGCGGATCTCCTTCAACGGCTCAGATCACGCCTAGTAGTTCGGATATAAAATCTGAAGATCCGAACTACCGAGCATGAAAATCGCAAAAAACATTGCCTCATGATTCGCGCTGGATCTCCATCAACGGCTCAGTTCGCGCCTCGTAGCTCGAATCTAAAATACGGTGATCCGAACTACTAAGCATGAAAATGGAAAAAAAACACGCCTCATGATTCGCGTTGAATCTGCATGAACAGCTCAGATCACGCCACGTATCTCCGATCTAAAATGTGAGGATCCGAACTAACGAGCGTGAAAATGGCAGAAAACATCACCTTATGATTCACGGCAGATCCCCATCAATTTCTCAGATCACGACACGTAGCTTGGATATAAAATCCAAGGTTCCGAACTACCGAGCCTGAAAATGCCAAAAAACATCACCTCATGATTCGAGCTGGATATCCCTCAACGGCTCAGATCGCGCCATGACGCTCGGATCTAATATCTGATGATCCGAACTACCGGGCGTGAAAATGGCAAAAAAACATCTCCTCATGATTCGCGCTGGATCTCCATCAACGGCTCAGATCATGGCACGTAAACCGGATCTAAAATCCAAGGATCAGAACTACCGAGCGTGAAAATGGAGAAAAACATCGCCTCATGATTCGCTATCCATCAACGGCTCAGCTCTCGCGACATAGCTCGGATATAAAATTTGAGAATCTGAACAACCGAGCGTAAAAATCACGAAAAACATCGCCGCATGACTCGCGCTCGATCTCCATCAACGGCTTAGATCACGCGACGTTGCTCGGATCTAAAATTTGAGGATCCGAACTACCGAACGTGAAAATGGCGAGAAACATCGCCTCTTGATTCGTGCTGGATCTCCATCAACGGCTCAGATCGCGCTACGTAGCTCGGATCTAATATCCGATGATCCGAACTACTAAGCATGAAAATGGCAAAACACACGCCTCATGATTCGCACTAGATCTCCATGAACGGCTCAGATCATGCCACGTATCACCAATCTAAAATCTGAGGATCCGAACGACTGAGCGTGAAAATGGCGGAAAACATTATCTCATGATTCGCGGCGTATCTCCCTCAACGGCTCAGATCACGCCTAGTAGTTCGGATATAAAATCTGAGGATCCGAACTACCGAGCGTGAAAATTGCGAAAAACATTGCCTCATGATTCGCGCTGGATCTCCATCAACGGCTCAGTTCGCGCCTCGTAGCTCGAATCTAAAATCCGGTGATCCGAACTACGAAGCATGAAGATGGAATAAAAACACGCCTCATGATTCGCACTGAATCTCCATGAACAGCTCAGATCACGCCACGTATCTCCGATCTAAAATCTGAAGATCCGAACTAACGAGCGTGAAAATGGCAGAAAACATCACCTTATGATTCACGGCAGATCCCCATCAATTGCTCAGATCACGACACGTAGCTTGGATATAAAATCCAAGGTTCCGAACTACCGAGCCTGAAAATGCCAAAAATCATCGCCTCATGGTTCGAGCTGGATATCCCTCAACGGCTCAGATCGCTCCACGAAGCTCGGATCTAATATCTGATGATCCGAACTACCGGGCGTGAAAATGGCAAAAAAAAACATCTCCTCATGATTCGCGCTGGATCTCCATCAACGGCTCAGATCATGGCACGTAAACCGGATCTAAAATCCAAGGATCAGAACTACCGAGCGTGAAAATGGAGAAAAACATCGCCTCATGATTCGCTATCCATCAACGGCTCAGCTCTCGCGACATAGCTCGGATATAAAATTTGAGAATCCGAACAACCGAGCGTAAAAATGACGAAAAACATTACCGCATGACTCGCGCTCGATCTCCATCAACGGCTTAGATCACGCGACGTAGCTCGGATCTAAAATTTGAGGATCCGAACTACCGAACGTGAAAATGGAGAGAAACATCGCCTCTTGATTCGTGCTGGATCTCCATCAACGGCTCAGATCGCGCTACGGAGCTCGGATGTAATATCCGATGATCCGAACTACCGAGTGTGAAAATGGCGAAAAACAATGCATCATGATTCGTGCTGGATCTCCATCAACGGCTCAGATCGCTCCACGTTGCTCGAATCTAAAATCCGGTGATCCAAACTACTAAGCATGAAAATGGTAAAACACACGCCTCATGATTTGCGCTGGATCTCCATGAACGACTAAGATCACGCCACGTATCACTGATTTAAAATTTGAGGATCCGAACGACTGAGCGTGAAAATGGCGGAAAACATCACCTCATGATTCGCGGTGGATCTCCTTCAACGGCTCAGATCACGCCAAGTAGTTCGGATATAAAATCCTAGGATCTGAACTACCGAGCATGAAAATGGCGAAAAACATTGCCTCATGATTCGCGCTGGATCTCAATCAACGGCTCAGTTTGCCCCTTATAGCTCGAATCTAAAATCTGGTGATCCGTACTACTAAGCATGAAAATGGAAAAAAAACACGCCTCATTATTCGCGCTGAATCTCCATGAACAGCTCAGATCATGCCACGTATCTCCGATCTAAAATCTGAGGATCCGAACTAATGAGCATGAAAATGGCAGAAAACATAACCTTATGATAAACGGCAGATCCCCATCAATTGCTCAGATCACGACACGTTGCTCGGATATAAAATCCAAGGTTCCGAACTACCGAGCGTGAAAATGGCAAAAATTATCGCCTCATGATTCGGGCTAGATATCCCTCAACGGCTCAGATCGTGCCACGTAGCTCGGATCTAATATCTGACGATCCGAACTACCGAGCGTGAAAATGGCAAAAAAACATCTCCTCATGATTCGTGCTGGATCTCCATCAACGGCTCAGATCATGGCACGTAAAACAGATCTAAAATCGAAGGATCCGAACTACCGAGCGTGAAAATGGAGAAAAACATCGCGTCATGATTCGCTCTCCATCAACGACTCAGATCTCACGACATAGCTCGGATCTAAAATTTGAGAATCCGAACAACCGAGCGTAAAAATGACCAAAAACATCGCCGCATGACTCGTGCTCGATCTCCATCAACGGCTTAGATCATGAGACGTAGCTCGGATCTAAAATTTGAGGATCCGAACTACCGAGCGTGAAAATGGCGAAAAACATCGCCTCAAGATTCGTGCTGGATCTCCATCAACGGCTCAGATCGCGCTACGTAGCTTGGATCTAATATCCGATGATCCGAACTTCCGAGGGTGAAAATGGCGAAAAACATTGCGTCATGATTCGCGTTGGATCTCCATCAACAGCTCAGATCGCTCCACGTAGCTCGAATCTAAAATCCGGTGATCCGAACTACTAAGCATGAAAATGGAAAAACACACGCCTCAAGATTTGCGCTGGATCTCCATGAACAACTCAGATCACGCGACGTATCTCCGATCTAAAATCTGAGGATCCGAACTAACGAGCGTGAAAATGGCAGAAAACATCACCTTATGATTCACGGCAGATCCCCATCAATTGCTCAGATCATGACACGTAGCTCGGATATAAAATCCAAGGTTCCGAACTACCGAGCGTGAAAATGGCAAAAATCATCGCCTCATGATTCGTGCTGGATCTCCCTTAACGGCTCAGATCGCGCCACGTAGCTCGGATCTAATATCTGATGATCCGAACAACCGAGCGTGAAGATGGCGAAAAACATCTCCTCATGATTCGCGCTGGATCTCCATCAAAGGCTCGGATCTTGCGACATAGCTCGGATCTAAAATTTGAGAATCCGAACAACCGAGCGTAAAAATGACGAAAAACATCGCCGCATGACTCGCGCTCAATCTCCATCAACGGCTTAGATCACGCGACGTAGCTCGGATCTAAAATTTGAGGATCCGAACTACCGAGCGTGAAAATGGCAAAAAACATTGCCTCAAGATTCGTGCTGGATCTCCATCAATGGCTCAGATCGCGCCACGTAGCTCGTATCTAATATCCGATGAACCAATCTACTGAGCGTGAAAATGGCAAAAAACATTGCTTCATGATTCGCGCTGGATCTCCATCAACGGCTCAGATCGCTCCACGCAGCTCGAATCTAAAATCCGGTGATCCAAACTACTAAGCATGAAAATGGCAAAACACACGCCTCATGATTCGCGCTGGATCTCCATGAACGGCTCAGATCATGCCACGTATCACAGATCTAAAATCTGAGGAACCGAACTACTGAGCGTGAAAATGGAAGAAAACATCACTTCATGATTCGCAGCGGATTTCCTTCAACGGCTCAGATCACGCCTAGTAGTTCGGATATAAAATATGAAGATCCGAACTACCGAGCATGAAAATCGCAAAAAATATTGCCTCATGATTCGCGCTGGATCTCCATTAACGGCTCAGTTCGCACCTCGTAGCTCGAATCTAAAATACGGTGATCCGAACTACTAAGCATGAAAATGGAAAAAAAACACGCCTCATGATTCGCGCTGAATCTCCATGAACAGCTCAGATCACGCCACGTATCTCCGATCTAAAATTTGAGGATCCGAACTAACGATCGTGAAAATGGCAGAAAACATCACCTTATGATTCACGGCAGATCCCCATCAATTGCTCAGATCACGACACGTAGCTTGGATATAAAATCCAAGGTTCCGAACTACCGAGCCTGAAAATGCCAAAAATCATCGCCTCAAGATTCGAGCTGGATAACCCTCAACGGCTCAGAACGCGCCACGAAGCTCGGATCTAATATCTGATGATCCGAACTACCGGGCGTGAAAATGGCAAAAAAACATCTCCTCATGATTCGCGCTGGATCTCCATCACCGGCTCAGATCATGGCATGTAAACCGGATCTAAAATCCAAGGATCAGAACTATCGAGCGTGAAAATGGAGAAAAACATCGCCTCATGATTCGCTATCCATCAACTGCTCAGCTCTCGCAACATAGCTCGGATATAAAATTTGAGAATCCGAACAACCGAGCGTAAAAATGACGAAAAACATTGCCGCATGACTCGCGCTCGATCTCCATCAACGGCTTAGATCACGCGACGTAGCTCGGATCTAAAATTTGAGGATCCGAACTACCGAACGTGAAAATGGCGAGAAACATCGCCTCTTGATTCGTACTGGATCTCCATCAACGGCTCAGATCGCGCTACGTAGCTCGGATCTAATATCCGATGATCCGAACTACCGAGTGTGAAAATGGCGAAAAACAATGCTTCATGATTCGCGTTGGATCTCCATCAACGGCTCAGATCGCTCCACGTAGCTCGAATCTAAAATCCGGTGATCCGAACTACTAAGCATGAAAATGGTAAAACACACGCCTCATGATTTGCACTGGATCTCCATGAACGGCTCAGATCACGCCACGTATCTCTGATTTAAAATTTGAGGATCCGAACGACTGTGCGTGAAAATGGTGGAAAACATCACCTCATGATTCGCGGTGGATCTTCTTCAACGGCTCAGATCATGCCAAGTAGTTCGGATATAAAATCCGAGGATCTGAACTACCGAGCATGAAAATGGCGAAAAACATTGCCTCATGATTCGCGCCGGATCTCAATCAACGGCTCAGTTCGCCCCTCATAGCTCGAATCTAAAATCTGGTGATCTGTACAACTAAGCATGAAAATGGAAAAAAAACACGCCTCATTATTCGCGCTGAATCTCCATGAACAGCTCAGATCATGCCACGTATCTCCGATCTAAAATCTGAGGATCCGAACTAACGAGCATGAAAATGGCAGAAAACTTAACCTTATGATTAACGGCAGATCCCCATCAATTGATCAGATCACGACACGTTGCTCGGATATAAAATCCAAGGTTCCGAACTACCGAGCGTGAAAATGGCAAAAATTATTGCCTCATGATTCGAGCTAGATATCCCTTAACGGCTCAGATCGCGCCACGTCGCTCGGATCTAATATCTGATGATCCGAACTACCGAGCGTGAAAATGGCAAAAAAACATCTCCTCATGATTCGCGCTGGATCTCCATCAATGGCTCAGATCATGGCACGTAAAACAGATCTAAAATCCAAGGATCCGAACTACCGAGCATGAAAATAGAGAAAAACATCGCGTCATGATTCGCTCTCCATCAACGGCTCAGATCTCGCGACATAGCTCGGATCTAAAATTTGAGAATCCGAACAACCGAGCGTAAAAATGACAAAAAACATCGCCGCATGACTCGCGCTCGATCTCCATCAACGGCTTAGATCATGAGACATAGCTCGGATCTAAAATTTGAGGATCCGAACTACCGAGCGTGAAAATGGCAAAAAACATCGCCTCATGATTCGTGCTGGATCTCCATCAACGGCTCAGATCGCGCTACGTGGCTTGGATCTAATATTCGATGATCCGAACTTCCGAGCATGAAAATGGCAAAAAACATTGCGTCATGATTCGCGTTGGATCTCCATCAACAGCTCAGATCGCTCCACGTAGCTCGAATCTAAAATCCAGTGATCCGAACTACTAAGCATGAAAATGGAAAAACACATGCCTCAAGATTTGCGCTGGATCTCCATGAACAACTCAGATCACGCGACGTATCTCCGATCTAAAATCTGAGTATCCGAACTAACGAGCGTGAAAATGGCAGAAAACATCACCTTATGATTCACGGCAGATCCCCATCAATTGCTCAGATCATGACACGTAGCTCGGATATAAAATCCAAGGTTCCGAACTACCGAGCGTGAAAATGGCAAAAATCATCGCCTCATGATTCGTGCTGGATCTCCCTCAACGGCTCAGATCGCGCCACGTAGCTCGGATCTAATATCTGATGATCCGAACAACCGAGCGTGAAGATGGCGAAAAACATCTCCTCATGATTCGCGCTGGATCTCCATCAACGGCTCAGATCATGGCACGTAAATCGGATCTAAAATCCAAGGATCCGAACAACCGAGCGTGAAAATGGAGAAAAACATCGCCTCATGATTCGCGCTGGATCAACGGCTCAGATCTCACGACATAGCTCAGATCTAAAATTTGAGAATCCGAACAACCGGCGATGACTCGAGTTCGATCTCCATCAACGGCTTAGATCACGCGACGTAGCTCGGATCTAAAATTTGAGGATCCGAACTACCGAGTGTGAAAATGGTGAAAAACATCGCCTCATGATTCGTGCTGGATCTCCATCAACGGCTCAGATCGCACTACGTAGCTTGGATCTAGTATCCGATGATCCGAACAACGGAGCGTGAAAATGGCGAAAAACATTGCGTCATGATTCACGCTGGATCTCCATCAACGGCTCAGATCGATCCACGTAGCTCGAATCAAAAATCCGGTGATCCGAACTACTAAGCATGAAAATGGCAAAACACACGCCTCATGCCACGTATCACCGATCTAAATTCTGAGGATCCGAACTACTGAGCGTGAAAATGGCGGAAAACATCACCTCATGATTCGCGGCGGATCACCCTCAACAGCTCAGATCACGCCAAGTAGTTCGGAAATAAAATCTGAGGATCCGAACTACCGAGCGTGAAAATGGCGAAAAACATTGTCGCATGATTCGCGATGGATCTCCATCAACGGCTCAGTTCGCGCCTCGTAGCACGAATCTAAAATCCGGTGATCCGAACTACAAAGCATGAAAATGGAAAAAAACACGCCACATGATTCGCGCCGGATCTCCTTGAACAGCTCATATCACGCCACCTATCTCCGATATAAAATCTGAGGATCCGAAATAACGAGCGTACGGATCCGAACTAACGAGCGTGAAATTGGCAGAAAACATCACCTTATGATTCACGGCAGATCCCCATCAATTTCTCACATCACGACACGTAGCTCGGATATAAAATCCATGGTTCCGAACTACCGAGCGTGAAAATGGCGAAAAACATCGCCTCATGATTCGTGCTGGATCTCCATCAACGGCTCAGATCGCGCTACGTAGCTCGGATATAATATCCGATGATCCGAACTACCGAGGGTGAAAATGGCGAAAAACCTTGCGTCATGATTCGCGCTGGATCTCCATCAACGGCTCAGATTGCTCCACGTAGCTCGGATTTCAAAATCCGGTGATCCGAACTACTAAGCATGAAAATGGCAAAACACATGCCTCATGATTCGCGCAGGATCTCCATGAACGGCTCAGATCATGCCACGTATCACCGATCTAAAATCTGAGGATCCGCTCTACCGAGCGTGAAAATTGCGGAAAACATCACCTCATGATTCGCGACGGATCTCCCTCAACAGCTCAGATCACGCCAAGTAGTTCGGATATAAAATCCGAGGATCCGAACTACCGAGCGTGAAAATTGCGAAAAACATTGCCTCATGATTCGCGCTGGATCTCCATCAACGGCTCAGTTCGTGCCTCGTAGCTCGAATCTAAAATCCGGTGATCCAAACTACTAAGCATGAAAACGGAAAAAATACACGCCTCATGATTCGCACTGGATCTCCATGAATAGATCAGATCACGCCACGTATCTCTGATCTAAAATCTGAAGATCCGAACTAACGAGCGTGAAAATGGCAGAAAACATCCCTTTATGATTCACGGCAGATCCCCATCAATTGCTTAGATGACGACACGTAGCTCGGATATAAAATCCAAGGTTCCGAACTACCGAGCATGAAAATGGCAAAAATCATCGTCTCATGATTCGTGCTGGATCTCCCTCAACGGCTCAGATCGCGCCGCGTAGCTCAGATGTGAGACCCCGTATTTCCCGTATTTCTAGAAGAGTAGATATATACTAGTATAGTATAGTATGTATATTAGTGTATATAATAAGAAGGAAAGAAAAAGAATGGAAGGAATGGAAGAAGTGATGACGTGGAGAAAAGAAACAAGGAAAGAATGAGTGGTTAATTGTGACCTATAGAAGATCCTATGGGAATTGATGAAGTATTAGGCCTATGAGATTTCCTATGGGGCTTAAGGAAGTGATTAAATGAATGAATGAGATAAAAGAAGTGTGTGTGTGTGTGTATGTTGACCGGGTTGACAATGGGGGATTTAATCCCATATCGGCTAGGATGAAGGGAAGAAGTGTGCATATATTAGGAAAGCCAAGGATTAAGGGTACCCAACGTACGGACACGCTTTTGAGGCAGCCTGTGGTGGGCGTGGCTAGAATTTAGTTAATTGTGTGCTTATGAGTTGAGTGCGGGGCGTTACATCAGATCTAATATCTGATGATCCGAACTACCGAGCATGAAAATGGCAAAAAACATCTCATGATTCCCGCTGGATCTCCATCAACGGCTCAGATCATGGCACGTAAACTGGATCTAAAATCCAAGGATCCGAACTACCGAGAGTGAAAATGGAGAAAAACATTGCCTCATGATTCGCGCTGGATCTCCATCAACGGCTCAGATCTCGCGACATAGCTCGGATAAAAAATTGGAGAATCCAAACAACCGAGCGTAAAAATGACGGAAAACATCACCTCATGATTCGCGGCGGATCCCCCAAAACAGCAGAGATCACACGAAGTAGTTCGGATGTAAAATCCGAGGATCTGAACTACCGAGCGTGAAAATGGCAAAAAACATTGCCTCATGATTCGTGCTGGATCTCCATCAATGGCACAGATCGCGCTACGTAGCTCGGATCTAATATCCGATGATCCGAACATCCGAGCGTGAAAATGGCGAAAAACATTGCGTCATGATTCGCCCTGAATCTCCATCAATGGCTCAGATCGCTCCACGTAGCTCGAATCTAAAATCCGGTGATCCGAACTACTAAGCATGAAAATGACAAAACACACGCCTCATGATTCCCGCTGGATCTCCATGAACAGCTCAGATCATGCCACGTATCACCGATATAAAATCTGAGGATCCGAACGACTGAGCGTGAAAATGGTGGAAAACATCACCTCATGATTCGCGGCGTATCTCCCTCAACGGCTCAGACCATGCCAAGTAGTTTGGATACAAAATCCGGGGATCCGAACTATAAAAATGGCGAAAAACATTGCCTCATGATTCGCGCTGGATCTCCATCAATGGCTCAGTTCGCGCCTCGTAGCTCGAATCTAAAATCCGGTGATCCGAACTACTAAGCATGAAAATGGAAAAAAAACACGCCTCATGATTCGCGCTGGATCTCCATGAACTGTTCATATCACGCCACGTACCTCCGATCTAAAATCTGAGGATCCGAACTAATGAGCGTGAAAATGGCAGAAAACCTCACCCTATGATTCACGGCAGATCCCCATCAATTGCTCTGATCACGACACGTAGCTCGGATATAAATTCCAAGGTTCCGAACTACCGCGCGTGAAAATGGCAAAAATCATCGCATCATGATTCGTACCGGATCTCCCTCAACGGCTCAGATCATGCCACGTAGCTCGGATCTAATATCTGATGATCCGAACCTACCGAGCGAGAAAATGGCAAAAAACATCTCCTCATGATTCGCACTGGATCTCCATCAACGGCTCAGATCATGGCACGTAAATCGGATCTAAAATCGAAGGATCCGAACTACCGAGCGTGAAAATGGAGAAAAACATCGCCTCATGATTCGTGCTGGATCTCCATCAACGGCTGAGATCTCGCGACATAGCTCGGATCTAAAATTTGAGAATCCGAACAACCGAGCGTAAAAATGACGAAAAACATTGCCGCATGACTCGCGCTCGATCTCCATCAACGGCTTAGATCACGCGACGTAGCTCGGATCTAAAATTTGAGGATCCGAACTACTGAGCATGAAAATGGAGAAAAACATCGCCTCATGATTCGTGCTGGATCTCCATCAACGGCTCATATCACGCTATGTAGCTCGGATCTAATATCCGATGATTCGAACTATCGAGCGTGAAAATCACGAAAAACATTGTGTCATGATTCGCGCTGGATCTCCATCAACGGCTCAGATCGCTGCACGTAGCTCGAATCTAAAATCCGGTGATCCGAACTACTAAGCATGAAAATGGCAAAACACATGCCTCATGATTCGCGCTGGATCTCCAAGAACGGCTCAGTTCACGCCACGTATCACTGATCTAAGATCTGAGGATCCGAACTACTGAGCGTGAAAATGGCGGAAAACATCACCTCATGATTCGCGGCGGATCCCCCTCAACAGCTCAGATCCCACCAAGTAGTTCGGATGTAAAATCCGTGGATCCGAACTACCGAGCGTGAAAATGGCGAAAAACATTGCCTCATGATTCGTGCTGGATCTCCATCAATGGCTCAGATCGCGCTAGCGCTACGTAGCTCGGATCTAATATCTGATGATCCGAACTATCAAGCGTGAAAATGGCGAAAAAACATTGCATCATGATTCGCCCTGGATCTCGATCAACGGCTCAGATCGCACCACGTAGCTCGAATCTAAAATCCGGTGATCCGAACTACTAAGCAAGAAAATGGCAAAACACACGCCTCATGATTTGCACTAGATCTCCATGAACGGCTCAGACCATGCCATGTATCACAGATATAAAATCTGAGGATCTGAACGACTGAGCGTGAAAATGGCGTAAAACATCACCTCATGATTCGCGGCATGTCTCCCTCAACGGCTCAGATCACGCCAAGTAGTTCGGATATAAAATCCGGGGATCCGAACTACCGAGCGTGAAAATGGCAAAAAACATTGCCACATGATTCGCGCTGGATCTCCATCAACGGCTCAGTTCGCGCCTCGTAGCTCGAATCTAAAATCCGGTGATCCGAACTACTACGCATGAAAATGGAAAAAAAACACGCCTCATGATTCGCGCTGGATCTCCATGAACTGCTCATATCACGCCACGTATCTCCGATCTAAATCTGAGGATCCGAACTAACGAGCGTGAAAATGGCAGAAAACATCACCTTATGATTCACGGCAGATCCTCATCAATTGCTCTGATCACGACACGTAGCTCGGATATAAAATCCAATGTTCTGAACTACCGAGCGTGAAAATGGCAAAAATCATCGCCTCATGATTCATGCTGGATCTCCCTCAACAGCTCACATCCCGCCACGTAGTTCGGATCTAATATCTGATGATCCAAACTACCTAGCGTGAAAATGGCAAAAAACATCTCCTCATGATTCGCCCTGGATCTCCATCAATGGCTCAGATCATGGCACGTAAACCAGATCTAAAATCCAAGGATCCGAACTACCAAGCGTGAAAATGGAGAAAAACATCGCCTCACGATTCGTGCTGGATCTCCATCAACGGCTCAGATCTCGCGACATAGCTCGGATCTAAAATTTGAGAATCCGAACTACCGAGCGTAAAAATGACATAAAACGTCACCGCATGACTCGCGCTAAATCTCCATCAACGGCTTAGATCACGCGACGTAGCTTGGATCTAAAATTTGAGGATCCGAACTACTGAGCATGAAAATGGCGAAAAACATCGCGTCATTATTCGTGCTGGATCTCCATCAACGGCTCAGATCGCGCGATGTAGCTCGGATCTAATATCCGATGATTCGAACTACCGAGCGTGAAAATGGCGAAAAACATTGCATCATGATTCGCGCTAGATCTCCATCAACGGCTCAGATCGCTCCACATAGCATGAATCTAAAATCCGATGATCCGAACTACTAAGCATGAAAATGGCAAAACACACACCTCATGATTCGTGTTGGATTTCCATGAACGGCTCAGATCATGCCACGTATCACCGATATAAAATCTGAGGATCCGAACGACTGAGCGTGAAAATGGCGGAAAAATCACCTCATGATTCAAGGCGTATCTCCTTCAACGGCTCAGATCATGCCAAGTAGTTCGGATATAAAATCCGGGGATCCGAACTACCGAGCGTGAAAATGGCGAAAAACATTGCCTCATGATTCGCGTTGGATCTCCATCAACGGCTCAGTTCGCGCCTCGTAGCTCGAATCTAAAATCCGGTGATCCGAACTACTAAGCATGAAAATGGAAAAAAAACACGCCTCATGATTCGCGCTGGATCTCCATTAACTGCTCATATCACGCCACGTATCTCCGATCTAAAATCTGAGGATCCAAACTAATGAGCGTGAAAATGGCAGAAAACATCACCTTATGATTCACGGCAGATCCCCATCAATTTTTCTGATCACGACACGTAGCTCGGATATAAAATCCAAGGTTCCGAACTACCGAGCGAGAAAATGGCAAAAATCATCCCCTCATGATTCGTACTGGATCTCCCTCAACGGCTCAGATCGCGCCACATAGCTCGGATCTAATATCTGATGATCCGAACTACCGAGCGAGAAAATGGCAAAAAACATCTCCTCATGATTCGCGGTGGATCTCCATCAACGGCTCAGATCATGGCACGTAAATCGGATCGAAAATCCAAGGATCCGAACTACCGAGCGTGAAAATGGAGAAAATCATCGCATCATGATTCATGCTGGATCTCCATCAACGGCTCAGATCTCGCGACATAGCTCGGATCTAAAATTTGAGAATCCGAACAACCGATTGTAAAAATGACAAAAAACATCGCCGCATGACTCACGCTCGATCTCCATAAACAGCTTAAATCACGCGATGTAGCTGGGATATAAAATTTGAGGATCCGAACTACCGAGCGTGAAAATGGCGAAAAACATCGCCTCATGATTCGTGCTGGATCTCCATCAACGGCTCAGATCGCGCTATGTAGCTCGGATCTAATAACTGATGATCCGAACTACCGAGCATGAAAATGGCGAAAAACATTGCGTCATGATTCACGCTGGATCTCCATCAACGGCTCAGATCGCTCCACGTAGCTCGAATCTAAAATCCGGTGATCCGAACTACTGAGCATGAAAATGGCAAAACACACGCCTCATGATTCGAGTTGGATCTCCATGAACGGCTCAGATCACGCCACGTATCGCCGATCTAAAATCTGAGGATCCAAACTACTGAGCGTGAAAATGGTGGAAAACATCACCTCATGATTCGCGGCGGATCTCCCTCAACAGCTCAAATCACGCCAAGTAGTTCGGATATAAAATCCGAGGATCCGAACAACCGAGCGTGAAAATGGCGAAAAATATTGCCTCATGATTCGCGCTGGATCTCCATCAACGGCTCAGATTGCGTTACATAGCTCGGATCTAATATCCGATGATCCGAACTACCGAGCGTTAAAATGTCAAAAAACACGCCTCATGATTTGCGCTGAATCTCCATGAACAGCTCAGATCACGCCACGTATCTCTGATCTAAAATCTGAGGATTCAAACTAACGAGCGTGAAAACGGCTGAAAACATCACCTTATGATTCACGGTAGATCCCCATCAATTGCTCAGATCACGACACGTAGCTCGGATATAAAATCCAAGGTTCCGAACTACCGAGCGTGGAAATGGCAAAAATCATCGCCTCATGATTCGTGCTGGATCTCCCTCAGCAGCTCAGATCCCGCCACGTAGATCGGATCTAATATCTGATGATCCGAACCACCGAGCGTGAAAATGGCAAAAAACACCTCATGATTGGCGTTGGATCTCCATCAACGGCTCAGATCACGGCACGTAGCCCGGATCTAAAATCCAAAGATCCGAACAACCGACCGTGAAAATGAAGAAAAACATCGCCTCATAATTTGCGCTGGATCTCCATCAACGGCTCAGATCAGGCGACATAGATCGGATCCAAAATTTGAGAATCCGAACAACCGAGCGTGAAAATGACGAAAAACCTCACCGCATGACTCGTGCTCGATCTTCATCAACGGCTCAGATCCCACCAAGTAGTTCGGATGTAAAATCTGAGGATCCGAACTACTGAGCGTGAAAATGGCGAAAAACATTGCCTCATGATTCGTGCTGGATCTCCATCAATGGCTCAGATCGCGCTAGCGCTACGTAGCTCAGATCTAATATCCGATGATCCGAACTACCGAGCGTGAAAATGGCGAAAAACATTGCATCATGATTCGCCCTGGATCTCGATCAACGGCTCAGATCGCTCCACGTAGCTCGAATCTAAAATCCGGTGATCCGAACTACTAAGCATGAAAATGGCAAAACACACGCCTCATGATTCACACTGGATCTCCATGAACGGCTCAGATCATGCCACATATCACCGATATAAAATCTGAGGATCCGAACGACTGAGCTTGAAAATGGCAGGAAAACATCACCTCATGATTCGCGGTGTATCTCCCACAACGGCTCAGATCAGGCCAAGTAGTTCGGATATAAAATCCAGGGATCCGAACTACCGAGCGTGAAAATGGCGAAAAACATTGCCTCATGATTCGCGCTGGATCTCCATCAACGGCTCAGTTCGCGCCTCGTAGCTCGAATCTAAAATTCGGTGATCCGAACTACTACGCATGAAAATGGAAAAAAAACACGCCTCATGATTCGCGCTGGAACTCCATGAACTGCTCATATCACGCCACGTATCTCCGATCTAAAATCTGAGGATCCGAACTAACGAGCGTGAAAATGGTAGAAAACATCACCTTACGATTCACGGCAGATCTCCAACAATTGCTCTGATCACGACACGTAGCTCGGATATAAAATACAAGGTTCCGAACTACCGACCGTGAAAATGGCAAAAATCATCGCCTCATTATTTGTGCTGGATCTCCCTCAATGGCTCACATCGCGCCACGTAGCTCGGATCTAATATCTGATGATCCGAATTACCGAGCGTGAAAATGGCAAAAAACATCTCCTCATGATTCGCCCTGGATCTCCATCAACGGCTCAGATCATGGCACGTAAACCGGATCTAAAATCCAAGGATCCGAACTACCGAGCGTGAAAATGGAGAAAAACATCGCCTCATGATTCGTGCTGGATCTCCATCAACGACTCAGATCTCGCGACATAGCTCGGATCTAAAATTTGAGAATCGAACAACCGAGCATAAAAATGACATAAAACGTCACCGCATGACTCGCGCTAAATCTCCATCAACGGCTTAGATCACGCGACGTAGCTCGGATCTAAAATTTGAGGATCCGAACTACTGAGCATGAAAATGGCGAAAAACATCGCGTCATTATTCGTGCTGGATCTCCATCAACGGCTCAGATCGCGCAATGTAGCTCGGATCTAATATTTGATGATCCGAACTACCGAGCGTGAAAATCACAAAAAACATTGCGTCATGATTCGCGCTAGATCTCCATCAATGGCTCAGATCGCTCCACGTAGCTCGAATCTAAAATCTGGTGATCCGAACTACTAAGCATGAAAATGGCAAAACACATGCCTCATGATTCGTGCTAGATCTCCATGAACGGCTCATATCACACCACGTATCACTGATCTAAAATCTGAGGTTCCGAACTACTGAGCGTGAAAATGGCGGAAAACATCACCTCATGATTCGTGCTGGATCTCCATCAACGGCTCAGATCGCGCGATGTAGCTCGGATCTAATATTCGATGATCCGAACTACCGAGCGTGAAAATTGCAAAAAACATTGCGTCATGATTCGCCCTGGATCTCGATCAATGGCTCAGATCGCTCCACGTAGCTCGAATCTAAAATCCGGTGATCCGAACTACTAAGCATGAAAATGGCAAAACACACGCCTCATGATTCGCGCTAGATCTCCATGAACGGCTCAGATCACGCCACGTATCACTGATCTAAAATCTGAGGTTCCGAACTACTGAGCGTGAAAATGGCGGAAAACATCACCTCATGATTCGCGGCGGATCCCCCTCAACAGCTCAGATCACACCAAGTAGTTTGGATGTAAAATCCGAGGATCCGAACTACCGAGAGTGAAAATGGCGAAAAACATTGCCTTATCATTCGTGCTGGATCTCCATCAACGGCTCAGATCGCGCGATGTAGCTCGGATCTAATATTCGATGATCCGAACTACCGAGCGTGAAAATGGCAAAAAACATTGCGTCATGATTCGCCCTGGATCTCGATCAACGGCTCAGATCGCTCCACGTAGCTCGAATCTAAAATTCGGTGATCCGAACTACTAAGCATGAAAATGGCAAAACACACGCCTCATGATTCGCACTGGATCTCCATGAACGGCTCAGATCATGCCACGTATCACCGATATAAAATCTGAGGATCCGAACGACTGAGCGTGAAAATGGCGGAAAACATCACCTCATGATTCGCAGCGTATCTCCCTCAACAGCTCAGATCACGCCAAGTAGTTCGGATATAAAATCCGGGGATCCGAACTACCGAGCGTGAAAATGGCAAAAAACATTGCCTCATGATTCGCGCTGGATCTCCATCAACGGCTCAGTTCGCGCCTCGTAGCTCGAATCTAAAATTCGGTGATCCGAACTACTAAGCATGAAAATGGAAAA
This sequence comes from Hemerocallis citrina, assembly GCA_017893485.1. Lineage (NCBI taxonomy): Eukaryota > Viridiplantae > Streptophyta > Magnoliopsida > Asparagales > Asphodelaceae > Hemerocallis > Hemerocallis citrina. The sequence goes on from CM030359.1 coordinate 86,032,682, forward strand.
AAAACACGCCTGATGATTTGCGCCTGGATCTCCATGAACTGCTCATATCACGCCACGTATCTCCGATCTAAAATCTGAGTATCCGAACTAATGAGGGTGAAAATGGCAGAAAACATCACCTTATGATTCACGGCAGATCCCCATCAATTTCGCTGATCACGACACGTAGCTCGGATATAAAATCCAAGGTTCTGAACTACCGAGCGTGAAAATGGCAAAAATCATCGCCTCATGATTCGTACTGGATCTCCCTCAACGGCTCAGATCGCGCCACATAGCTCGGATCTAATATCTGATGATCCGAACTACCGAGCGAGAAAATGGCAAAAAACATCTACTCATGATTCGCGCTGGATCTCCATCAACAGCTCAGATCATGGCACGCAAACCGGATCTAAAATCCAAGGATCCGAACTACCGAGCGTGAAAATGGAGAAAAACATCGCCTCATGATTCATGCTGGATCTCCATCAACGGCTCAGATCTCGCGACATAGCTCGGATCTAAAATTTGAGAATCCGAACAACTGATTGTAAAAATGACGAAAAACATTGCCGCATGACTCACGCTCGATCTCCATAAACGGCTTAAATCACGCGACGTAGCTGGGATATAAAATTTGAGGATCCGAACTACCGAGCGTGAAAATTGCGAAAAATATCGCCTCATGATTCGTGCTGGATCTCCATCAACAGCTCAGATCGCGCTATGTAGCTCGGATCTAATAACCGATGATCCGAACTACCGAGCGTGAAAATGGCGAAAAACATTGCGTCATGATTCACGCTGGATCTCTATCAACGGCTCAGATCGCTCCACGTAGCTCGAATCTAAAATCCGGTGATCCGAACTACTAAGCATGAAAATGGCAAAACACACGCCTCATGATTCGCACTGGATCTCCATGAACGGCTCAGATCACGCCACGTATCGCCGATCTAAAATCTGAGGATCCAAACTACTGAGCGTGAAAATGGCGGAAAACATCACCTCATGATTCGCGGCGGATCTCCCTCAACAGCTCAGATCACGCCAAGTAGTTCGGATATAAAATCCGAGGATCCGAACAACCGAGCGTGAAAATGGCGAAAAATATTACCTCATGATTCGCGCTGGATCTCCATCAACGGCTCAGATTGCGTTACGTAGCTCGGATCTAATATCCGATGATCCGAACTACCGAGCATTAAAATGTCAAAAAACATGCCTCATGATTTGTGCTGAATCTCCATGAACAGCTCAGATCACGCTACGTATCTCCGATCTAAAATCTGAGGATTCAAACTAACGAGCGTGAAAACGGCCGAAAAGATCACCTTATGATTCACGGTAGATCCCCATCAATTGCTCAGATCACGACACGTAGCTCGGATATAAAATCCAAGGTTCCGAACTACCGAGCGTGAAAATGGCAAAAATCATCGCCTCATGATTCGTGCTGGATCTCCCTCAGCGGCTCAGATCCCGCCACGTAGATCGGATCTAATATCTGATGCTCCGAACCACTGAGCATGAAAATGGCAAAAAACACCTCATGATTCGCGTTGGATCTCCATCAACGGCTCAGATCACGGCACGTAGCCCGGATCTAAAATCCAAAGATCCGAACAACCGACTGTGAAAATGAAGAAAAACATCGCCTCATAATTTGCGCTGGATCTCCATCAACGGCTCCGAATCAGGCGATATAGATCGGATCCAAAATTTGAGAATCCGAACAACCGAGCGTGAAAATGACGAAAAACCTCACCACATGACTCGTGCTCGATCTTCATCAACGGCTCAGATCACGCGACGTAGCTCGGTTCTAAAATTTGAGGATCCGAACTACCGAGCGTGAAAATGGCGAAAAACATCGCCTCATGATTCGTGCTGGATCTCCATCAATGGCTCAGATCGCGCTACGTAGCTCGGATGTAATATCCGATGATCCGAACTACCGAGCGTGAAACTGGCAAAAAACATTGCGTCCTGATTCGCGCTGGATCTCCATCAACAGGCTCAGATCGCTCCACGTAGCTCGAATCAAAAATCCGGTGATGCGAACTACTAAGCATGAAAATGGAAGAACACACGCCTGATGATTCGCACCGGATCTCCATGAACAGCTCATATCACGCCACGTATCTCCGATCTAAAATCTGAGAATCCGAACTAACGGGCAGGAAAATGGCCAAAAAAAATCGCCTCATGATTTGCACTAGATCTCCATCAACGGCTCAGATTGCATCACGTAGTTCGAATCTAAAATCTGGTGATCCGAACTACTAAGCATGAAAATGGCAAAAAACATCCCCTCATGATTTGCGCTGGATATCCATGAATGGCTCGGACCACGCCACGTATCTCCGATCTAAAATCTGAGGATCCAAACTACCAAGCTTGAAAATGGCGAAAACATCACTTCATGATTCGCGGCAGATCTCCATCAACGGCTCAGATCATGACATGTAGTTCGAATCCGAGGTTCTGAACTCCCGAGCGTGAAAATGGCGAAAAACATCGCCTCATGATTCGTGCTGGATTTCCATTAACAGCTCAGATCATGACACGTAGTTCGGATCTAAAATCCGAGGATCGGAACTTCCTAGCATCAAAATGGCAAAACCATCGCCTCATGATTTGCGCTGGATCTCCATCAACGGCTCCGATCACGCCAGGTAGCTCGGTTCTAAAATCTGAGGATCCGAACAACCGAGCATGAAAATGATGAAAAACAACGTCCCAAGAATCGCGCTGGATCTCCATGAACGGCTCAGATCATGCCACGTATCTCCGATAAAAAATCTGAGGATCCGAACTACTGAGCGTGCAGATGACGGAAAACATCACCTCAAGATTCGCGGTGGATCTCCATCAACGGCTCAGATCACGCCAGGTAGTCCGGATCTAAAATCCGAGGATCCGAACAACCGAGCGTGAAAATGACGAATAACATCGTCTCAAGATACGCGCTAGATCTCCATCAACGGCTCAGATCACGTGAGGTAGTTCGGATATAAAATTTGAGGATCCGAACTACCGAGCGTGAATATGTCCAAAAACATCGCCTCATGATTCGCGGTAGATCTCCATCAACGGCTCAGATCGCACCACGTAGCTTGAATCTGAAATCCGGTGATCCAAACTACTAAGCATGAAAATGGCAAAAAACATCCCCTCATGATTCGCGCTGGATCTCCATGAACGGCTCTGATCATGCCACGTATCTCCGATAAAAAATCTGAGGATCCTAACTACCGAGCGTGAAAATGGCAGAAAACATCACTTCATGATTTTCGGCGGATCTCCATCAACAGCTCAGATCACGACATGTAGCACCGATCTAAAATCCGAGGTTCTAAACTACCAAGCGTGAAAATGGCGAAAAGCATTGCCTCATGATTCGTGCTGGATTCCCATTAACGGCTCAGATCACGACACGTAGTTCGGATCTAAAATCCGAGGAACGGAACTACCGAGCGTGGAAATGGTGAAAAACATTGCCGAATGATTTGCGTTGGATCTCCATCAACATCTCAGAACGCACCACGTAGCTCGAATCGAAAATCTGAGGATCCGAACAACCGAGCGTGAAAATGACGAAAAACCACTTCCCAAGATTCGCGCTGGATCCCCATGAACGGCTCAGATCACGCCACGTATCTCCGATCAAAAATCTGAGGATCCGAACTACTGAGCGTGAAAATGGCGGAAAACATCAGCTCATGATTCGCGGTGGATCTCCATCAACGGCTCTGATCATGCCAGGTAGTCCGGATCTAAAATCTGAGGATCCGAGCTACCAAGCGTGAAAATGGCAAAAAACATCGCCTCACGATTTGTGCTGGATCTCCATCAACGGCTCAGATCACGCGAGGTAGTTCGGATATAAAATTTGAGGATCCGAACTACCGAGCATGAATATGGCCAAAAACATCGCCTCATGATTCGCGATAGATCTCCATCAACTGCTCAGATCGCACCACGTAGCTTGAATCTAAAATCCAGTGATCCAAACTTCTAAGCATGAAAATGGCAAAAAACATCCCTTCATGATTCGCTCTGGATCTCCATGAACGGCTCAGATCATGCCACGTATCTCCGATAAAAAATCTGAGGATCCTAACTACCGAGCGTGAAAATGGCAGAAAACATCACTTCTTGATTTTCGGTGGATCTCCATCAACAGCTCAGATCACGACATGTAGTGCCGATCTAAAATCCGAGGTTCTAAACTACCGAGCGTGAAAATGGCAAAAAGCATCGCCTCATGATTTGTGCTGGATTCCCATTAACGGCTCAGATTACGACACGTTGTTCGGATCTAAAATCCGTGGAACGGAACTACCGAGCGTGGAAATGGTGAAAAACATTGGCGAATGATTTGCGCTGAATCTCCATCAACAGCTCAGAACGCGCCACGTAGCTCGAATCGAAAATCTGAGGATCCGAACAACCGAGCATGAAAATGACGAAAAACCACGTCCCAGGATTCGCGCTGGATCCCCATGAACGGCTCAGATCACGCCATGTACTCCGATAAAAAATCTGAGGATCCGAACTACTGAGCGTGAAAATGGCAGAAAACATCAGCTCATGATTCGCGGTGGATCTCCATCAACGGATCAGATCACGCCAGGTAGTCCGGATCTAAAATCCGAGGATCCGAGCTACCGAGCGTGAAAATGGCAAAAAACAACGCCTCACGATTTGTGCTGGATCTCCATCAACGGCTCAGATCACGCGAGGTAGTTCGGATATAAAATTTGAGGATCCGAACTACCGAGCGTGAATATGGCCGAAAACATCACCTCATGATTCGCGGTAGATCTCCATCAACGGCTCAGATCGCACCACGTAGCTTGAATCTAAAATCCGGTGATCCAAACTACTAAGCATGAAAATGGCAAAAAACATCCCCTCATGATTCGCGCTGGATCTCCATGAACGGATCAGATCCCACCACGTATCTCCGATAAAAAATCTGAGGATCCCAACTACCGAGCGTGAAAATGGCGGAAAACATCACTTCATGATTTTCGGTGGATCTCCATCAACAGCTCAGATCACAACATGTAGCGCCGATCTAAAATTTGAGGTTCTAAACTACCGAGCGTGAAAATGGCGAAAAGCATCGCCTCATGATTCGTGCTGGATTCCCATTAATGGCTCAGATCACGACACGTAGTTCGGATCTAAAATCCGAGGAACGGAACTACCGAGCGTGGAAATGGTGAAAAACATTGCCGAATGATTTGTGTTGGATCTCCATCAACAGCTCAGAACACACCACGTAGCTCGGATCGAAAATCCGAGGATCCGAACAACCGAGCGTGAAAATGACGAATAACCACTTCCCAAGATTCGCGCTGGATCCCCATGGACGGCTCAGATCACGCCACGTATCTCCGATCAAAAATCTGAGGATCCGAACTACTGAGCGTGAAAATGGAAGAAAACATCAGCTCATGATTCGCGGTGGATCTCCATCAACGGCTCAGATCACGCCAGGTAGTCCGGATCTAAAATCCGAGGATCCGAGCTACCAAGCGTGAAAATGGCAAAAAACATCGCCTCACGATTTGTGCTGGATCTCCATCAACGGCTTAGATCACGAGAGGTAGTTCGGATATAAAATTTGAGGATCCAAACTACCGAGCGTGAATATGGCCAAAAATATCGCCTCATGATTCGCGGTAGATCTCCATCAACGGCTCAGATTGCACCACGTAGCTTGAATCTAAAATCCGGTGATCCAAACTACTAAGCATGAAAATGGCAAAAAACATCCCTTCATGATTCACTCTGGATCTCCATGAACGGCTCAGATCATGCCACGTATCTCCGAAAAAAAATCCGAGGATCCTAACTACCGAGCGTGAAAATGGCAGAAAACATCACTTCTTGATTTTCGGCGGATCTCCATCAACAGCTCAGATCACGACATGTAGTGCCGATCTAAAATCCGAGGTTCTAAACTACCGAGCGTGAAAATGGCAAAAAGCATCGCCTCATGATTTGTGCTAGATTCCCATTAACGGCTCAGATCACGACACGTTGTTCGGATCTAAAATCCGTGGAACGGAACTACCGAGCGTGGAAATGGTGAAAAACATTGGCGAATGATTTGCGCTGAATCTCCATCAACAGATCAGAACGCACCATGTAGGTCGAATCGAAAATCTGAGGATCCGAACAATCGAGCATGAAAATGACGAAAAACCACGTCCCAAGATTCGCGCTGGATCCCCATGAACGGCTCAGATCACGCCATGTACTCCGATCAAAAATCTGAGGATCCGAACTACTGAGCGTGAAAATGGCGGAAAACATCAGCTCATGATTCGCGGTGGATCTCCATCAACGGCTCAGATCACGCCAGGTAGTCCGGATCTAAAATCCGAGGATCCGAGCTACCGAGCGTGAAAATGGCAAAAAACAATGCCTCACGATTTGTGCTGGATCTCCATCAATGGCTCAAATCACGCGAGGTAGTTCGGATATAAAATTTGAGGATCCGAACTACCGAGCGTGAATATGGCCAAAAACATCACCTCATTATTCGCGGTAGATCTCCATCAACGGCTCAGATCGCACCACGTAGCTTGAATCTAAAATCTGGTGATCCAAACTACTAAGCATGAAAATGGAAAAAAACATCCCCTCATGATTCGCGCTGGATCTCCATGAACGGCTCAGATCCGACCACGTATCTCCGATAAAAAATCAGAGGATCCTAACTATCGAGCGTGAAAATGTCGGAAAACATCACTTCATGATTTTCGGTGGATCTCCATCAACAGCTCAGATCACGAAATGTAGCGCCGATCTAAAATTTGAGGTTCTAAACTACCGTGCGTGAAAATGGCGAAAAGCATCGCCTCATGATTCGTGCTGGATTCCCATTAACGGCTCAGATCACGACACGTAGTTCGGATCTAAAATCCGAGGAGCGGAACTACCGAGCGTGGAAATGGTGAAAAACATTGCCGAATGATTTGTGTTGGATCTCCATGAACAGCTCAGAACACACCACGTAGCTCGGATCGAAAATCCGAGGATCCGAACAACCGAGCGTGAAAATGACGAATAACCACTTCCCAAGATTCGCACTGGATCCCCATGGACGGCTCAGATCACGCCACGTATCTCCGATCAAAAATCTGAGGATCCGAACTACTGAGTGTGAAAATGGCAGAAAACATCAGCTCATGATTCGCTGTGGATCTCCATCAACGGCTCAGATCACGCCAGGTAGTCTGGATCTAAAATCCGAGGATCCGAGCTACCAAGCGTGAAAATGGCAAAGAACATCACCTCACGATTTGTGCTGGATCTCCATCAATGGCTCAAATCGCGCCACGTAGCTCGAAGCTAAAATCTGGTAATCCGAACTACAAAGCATGAAAATGGCAAAAACAACCACTCATGATTCGCGCTGGATCTCCATTGAACGGCTCAGATCACGACACGTAGCTCGGATCTAAAATCCGAGGTTCGGTACTACCAGGCGTGAAAATGGCAGAAAACATCGAATCATGATTCGTGCTGGATTTCCAACAACGGCTCAGATTGGGCCACGTAGGTCGGATCTAATATCCGATGATCCGAACAACCGAGCGTGAAAATGGCAAAAAAACATCGCCTCATGATTTACACTGGATCTCCATAAACGGCTCAGATCACGGTACGTAGCCCAGATCTAAAATCCAAGGATCCGAACTACCGAACGTGATAATGGCAAAAAACATTGCCGAATGATTTGTGCTGGATCTCCTTCAACGGCTCAGATCGCGCAACGTAGCTCAAATCTAAAATCCGAGGATCCAAACAACCGACCCTAAAAATGACGAAAAACATCATCCCAAGATTCGCACTGGATCTCCATGAACGGATCAGATCACGCCATGTATCTCCGATCGAAAATCTGAGGATCTGAACTTTTGAGCGTGAAAATGGTGGAAAAAATCACCTCATGATTCGAGATGGATCTCCAACAACGGCTCAGATCACGCAAGGTAGTTTGGATCTAAAATCCGAGGATCCGAACTACCGAGAGTGAAAATGGCGAAAAACATTGCCTCATGATTAGTGCTGGATATCCATGAACGGCTCAGATCACGCCACATAGTTCGGATCTAAAATCTGAGGATCCGAACTACCGAGCACGAAAATGGATAAAAACATCGCCTCATGATTCGCGCTGGATCTCCATCAACTGCTCAGATCACGCCACGTAGCTCGGATCTAAAATTTAAGAATCCGAACAACCGAGCGTGAAAATGACGAAAAACATCGTCTCAAGATTCGCACTGGATCTCCATCAACGGCTCAGATCACGCGACGTAGCTCGGACCTAAAATTTGAGAATCCGAACAACCGAGCGTGAAAATGAAGAAAAACATGGCCTCATGATTCGTGCTGGACTCCATCAACGGCTCTGATTGCGCCACGTAGCTCGAATGTAAAATCTGGTGATCCGAACTACTAAGCATGAAAATGGCAAAAAACTCGCCTCATGATTCGTGCTGGATCTCCATGAACGGCTCAGATCATGCAACGTATCTCCGATCTAAAATTTGAGGATCCGAACAACCGAGTATGAAAATGGTAGAAAACATCACCTCACGATTCACAGCAGATCTCCATCAACGGCTCAGATCATGACACGTAGCTCGGATCTAAAATCCGAGGTTCCAAACTACCGAGCATAAAAATGGCATAAAACATTGCCTCATGATTCGTGCTGGATCTCCACCAACGGCTCAGATCGTGCAACGTAGCTAGGATCTAGTATCTGATGATCCGAACTACCGAGCGTGAAAATGGCAAACAACATCTCCTCTTGATTCGCGCTGGATCTCCATCAACGGCTCAGATCACGACACGTAGCCCGGATCTAAAATCCAAGGATCCGAACTACTGAGCCTGAAATTAGCGAAAAACATCTCCTCATGGTTTGCGCTGGATCTCCATCAACGGCTCAGATCGTGCCACGTAGCTCCGATATAAAATCCGAGGATCCGAACAATCGAGCATGAAAATGACGAAATAAATCATCCTAAGATTCGAGCTGGATCTCCATGAACGGCTCAGATCACGCCACGAATCTCGAATCTAAAATCTGGTGATTCGAACTACTAAGCATGAAAATGGCGAAAAACATCCCCTCATGATTCGCGCTGGATCTCCATGAATGGCTCAGATCACGCCACATATTTTAGATCTAAAATCTGAGGATCCGATCTACCGTGCGTGAAAATGGCAAAAAACATCACCTCATGATTCGCGGCGGATCTCAATCAGCAACTCAAATCACGACTCGTAGCTCGGATCTAAAATCCGAGGTTCTGAACTACCGGGCGTGAAAATGGCGAAAAACATCGCCTCAAGATTCGCGCTGGATCTCCATTAACGGCTCTGATCACGGCACGTAGCCCGGATCTAACATCCGAAGATCCGAACTACCAAGCGTGAAAATGGCAAAAAACATCGCCTCATGATTTACGCTGGAACTCCATCAACGGCTCAGATCGCGCCGCGTAGCTCGGATCTAAAATCCGTGGATCCGAACAACCGAGTGTGAAAATGACGAAAAACACCGTCCCAACATTCGCGCTGGATCTCCCTGAACGGCTCACATCACGCCACGTATCTCCGATCGAAAATCTGAGAACTACTGAGCGGGAAAATGGTGGAAAACATCACCTCTTGATTCGCGGTGGATCTCCATGAACGACTCAGATCACGCTAGGTAGTTCGAATTTAAAATCCGAGGATCCGAACTACCGAGCGTGAAAATGGCGAAAAACAACACCTCATGATTCGTGCTAGATCTCCATGAACGACTCAGATCACGCCACATAGTTCAGATCTAAAATCTGAGGATCCGAACTACCGAGCGCAAAAATGGAGAGAAACATCGCCTCATGATTCGCACAGGATCTCCATCAATGGCTCAGATCATGCAACGTAGCCGGATCTAAAATTTGAGAATCCGAACAACCGAGCGTGAAAATGATGAAAAACATCCTTCTCAAGATTCGCGCTAGATCTCCATCAACGGATCAGATCAGGAGACGTACCTCGAATACAAAATTTGGGGATCCGAACTACCGAGCGTGAAAATGGCGAAGAACATCGCCTCATGATTCGCGTTGGATCTCCTTCAATGGCTTAGATCACGGCACATAGCTCGGATCTAAAATCCGAGGATCTGAACTACCGAGGGTGAAAATGGCAAAAATCATCGCTTCATGAATCGTGCTGGAACTCCATCAATGGCTCAGATCACGCCACAGAGCGCGGATCTAATATCCGATGATCCGAACTACTGAGCGTGAAAATGGAGAAAAACATCGCCTCATGATTCGCGCTGGATCTCCATCAATGGCTCTGATCGCGCCATGTAGCTCGAATCTAAAATTTGGTGATCCGAACTACAAAGCACGAAAATGGCAAAAAACACGCATCATGATTCGCACCGGATCTCCATGAACGGCTCAGATCACGCCACATATCTCCGATATAAAATCTGAGGATCCGAACTACTGAGCGTGAAAATGGCGGAAAACATCACCTCATGATACGCGGCGGATCCCCATCAACGGCTCAGATCACGATGCGTAGATCGGATCTAAAATTCGAGGTTCCAAACTACCGAGCATGAAAATGGGGAAAACATCGTCTCATGATTCGTGCTGGATCTCCATCAATGGCTCAGATCGCACCACGTAGCTCGGATCTAATATCTGAAGATCCGAACTACCGAGCATGAAAATGGCAAAAAACATCTCCTCATGCTTCGCGCTGGATCTCCATCAACGGCTCAGATCACGCCATGTACCTAGGATCTAAAATCCGAGGATCTGAACAACTTCGCGATGGGTCTCCTTGAACGGCGCAGATCATGTCGCGTATCTCCGATCAAAAATCTGAGGTTCCGAACTACTAAGCATGAAATGGGTGGAAAACATCAACTCATGATTCGCGGCGGATCTCCATCAACGGCTCAGATCACGCTAGGTAGTTCGGATCTAAAATCTGAGGATCCGAACTACCGAGCGTGAAAATGGTAAAAACCATCGCCTCATGATTCACGCTAGATCTCCATGAACGGTTCAGATCAGCCACGTAGTTCGGATCTAAAATATGAAGATCCGAACTACCGAGTGTGAAAATGGAGAAAAACGTCGCCTCATGATCCGCGCTGGATCTCAATCAATGGCTCAGATCACGCGACATAGCTCAGATCTAAAATTTGAGAATCCGAACAACCGAGCATGAAAATAACGAAAAACATCCCCGCCTGACTCGCGCTCGATCTTCACCAACGACTCAGATCACGCAACGCAGCTCGGATCTAAAATTTGAGGATCCGAACTACCGAGCATGAAAATGGCAGAAAACATCGCATCCTGATTCGTGCTGGATCTTCAACAACGGCTCAGATCGCGCTACGTAGCTCGGATCTAATATCCGATGATCCGAACTACCGAGCATGGAAATGGCGAAAAACAATGCGTCATGATTCGCGCTGGATCTCCATCAACGGCTCAGATCGCTCCACGTAGCTCGAATCTAAAATCCTGTGATACGAACTACAAACCATGAAAATGGAAAAACACACGCCTCATGATTCGCACTGGATGTCCGTGAATGGCTCAGATCACGCCACGTATCTCCGATCTAAAATCTGAGGATCCGAACGACTGAGCGTGAAAATGGCAGAAAACATCACCTCATGATTCGCAGCGGATCTCCCTCAACGGCTCAGATCACGCCAAGTAGTTCGGATATAAAATCCCAGGATCCGAACTACCGAGCGTGAAAATGGCAAAAAACATTGCCTCATGATTCGCGCTGGATCTCCATCAACGGCTCAGATCGCGGCTCGTGGCTCGAATTTAAAATCTGTGGTTCGCGGCCAAGTAGTTCGGATATAAAATCCCAGAATCCGAACTACTAAGCATGAAAATGAAAAAAAAACACGCCTCATGATTCGCGCTGGATCTCCATCGACGGCTCAGATCATGCGACATAGCTCGGATATAAAATTTGAGAATCTGAATAACCGAGCATGAAAATGATGAAAAACATCGCTGCATGACTCGCGCTCGATCTCCATCAACGGCTCAGATCACGCGACGTAGCTCGGATCTATAATTTGAGGATCCGACCTACCGAGCGTGAAAATGGCGAAAAACATCGCCTCATGATTCGTGCTGGATCTCCATCAACGGCTCATATATCACTACGTAGCTCGGATCTAATATCCGATGATCCGAACTACCGACCGTGAAAATGGCGAAAAAAATTGCGTCATGATTCGCACTGGATCTCCATCAACGGCTCAGATCGCTCCACTTAGCTCAAATCTAAAATCCGGTGATCCGAACTACTAAGCATGAAAATGGCAGAACACATGCCTCACGATTCGCACTGGATCTCCATGAACGTCTCAGATCACGCCACGTATCTCCGATCTAAAATCTGAGGATCCAAATGACTTAGCATAAAAATGGTGAAAAACATCTTCTCATGATTTGCGACGGATATCCGTCAACGGCTCAGATCACGCAAAGTAGTTCGGATATAAAATCTGAGGATCCGAACTATCGAGCTTGAAACTAGTGAAAAACATTGCCTCATGATTCGCGCTGGATCTCCATCAACGGCTTAGTTCGCACCTCGTAGCTCGAATCTAAAATGTGGTGATCCGACCTACTAAGCATGAAAATGGGAAAAAATATGCCTCATGATTCACGCTGGATCTCCATGAATAGCTCAGATCATGCCACGTATCTCCGATCTAAAATCTGAGGATCCGAACTAAAGAGCGTGAAAATGGCAGAAAATATCACCTTATGATTCACGGCCGATCCCCATCAACTACTCAGATCACGACACGTAGCTCGGATATAAAATCCAACGTTCCGAACTACCGAGCATGAAAATGGCAAAAAATATCGCCTCATGATTCGTGCTGGATCTCCCTCAACGGCTCAGATCGCGCCACGTATCTCGGATCAATTATCTGATGATCCGAACTACCGAGCGTGAAAATGGCAAAAAACATCTCTTGATGATTCACGTTGGATCTCCATCAATGGCTCAGATCACGGCACGTAGCCCGGATCTAAAATCTGACGATCCGAACAACCGAGCGTGAAAATGGACAAAAACATCGCCTCCTGATTCGTGCTGGATCTCCATCAACAGCTCAGATCGTGCCACGTAGCTCGGTTATAAAATTTGAGAATCCGAACAACCGAGCATGAAAATGACGAAAAACATCATCGCATGACTCGCGCTCGATCTCCATCAACGGCTCAGATCACGCGACGTAGCTCGGATCTAAAATTTGAGGATCCGAACCACCAAGCGTGAAAATGGCGAAAAACATTGCCTCATGATTCGTGCTGGATCTCCATCAACCGCTCAGATCGCGCTACGTAGCTTGAATCTAAAATCCGGTGATCCGATCTACTAAGCATGAAAATGGCAAAACACAAGCCTCATGATTCGTGCTGGATCTCCATGAACGGCTTAGATCATGCCACGTGTCTCTGATCTAAAATCTGAGGATCCGAACGATTGAGCATGAAAATGGCGGAAAACATCACCACATGATTCGCGGCAGATCTCCCTCAACGGCTAAGATCACAACAAGTAGTTCGGATATAAAACCCGAGGATCCGAACTACCGAGCGTGAAAATGGCAAAAAACATTGCCTCATGATTCGCGCTGAATCTCCATCAACGGCTCAGATCGCGCCTCGTAGCTTGAATTTAAAATCCGGTGATCGGATCTACTAAGCATGAAAATGGAAAAAAAAACATGCCTCATGATTCTCGTTGGATCTCCATGAACTGCTCAGATCACGTTTCGTATCTCCGATCTAAAATCTAAGGATCCGAACTAACCAGCGTGAAAATGGCAGAAAACATCACCATATGATTCACGGCAGATCCCCATCAACGGCTCAGATTACGACACGTAGCTCGGATCTAAAATCTGATGACACGAGCTACCGAGCGGGAAAATGGCAAAAAACATCTCCTCATGATTCGCGCTGGATCTCCATCAACGGTTCAGATCACGGCACGTAGCCCGGATCGAAAATCCAAGGACCCAAACTACCGATTGTGAAAATAGCGAAAAACATCGCATCATGATTTGCGCTGGATCTCCATCAACGGCTCAGATCAAGCGACATAGCATGGATCTAAAATTTGATAATCCGAACAACCGAGCGTGAAAATGACGAAAAACATTGCCTCATGACTCGCGCTCGATCTCCATCAAAGGCTCAGATCACGCGACGTAGCTCGGATCTAAAATTTGAGGATCCGAACTACCGAGTGTGAAAATCTCGAAAAACATTGCCTCATTATTCGTGATGGATCTCCATCAACGGCTCAGATCGCGCTACGTAGCTCGGATCTATTATCTGATGACGCGAACTACCGAGCGTGAAAATGTCAAAAACCATCTCCTCATGATTCGCGTTGGATCTCCATCAACGAATCAGATCACGGCACGTAGCCCGAATCTAAAATCCAAGGATTCGAACTACCGACCGTCAAAATGGCGAAAAACACTGTCTCATGATTTGCGCTGGATCTCCATCAACGGCTCAGATCAAGCGACATAGCTCGGATCTAGAATTTGATAATCCGAACAACCGAGCGTGAAAATGACGAAAAACATCGCCGCATGACTCGCGCTCGATCTCCATCAACGGCACAAATCAGGCGACGTAGCTCGGATCTAAAATTTGACGATCCGAACTACCGAGCGTGAAAAAGGCGAAAAACATCGCCTCATGATTCGTGCTGGATTTCCATCAACTGCTCAGATCGCGCTACGTAGCTCGGATCTAATATCCGAAGATCCGAACTACCGAGCGTAAAAATGGCAAAAAACATTGCGTCATGATTCGCACTGGATCTCCATCAACGGCTCAGATTGCTCCACGTAGCTCGAATCTAAAATCCGGTGATCCGAACTACTAAGCTTGCAAATGGAAAAAAACACGCCTCATGATTCGCACTAGATCTCCATGAACAGCTCAGATCACGCCACGTTTCTCCGATCTAAAATCTGAGGATCCGAACTAACGAGCGTCAAAATGGCAGAAAACATCGCCTTATGATTCACGGCAGATCCCCATCAATTGCTCAGATCACGACACGTAGCTCAGATATAAAATCCCACGTTCCGAACTACCGAGCGTAAAAATGGAAAAAATCATCGCCCCATGATTCGTGCTGGATCTCCCTCAACTGCTCAGATAGCGGCACGTAGCTTGGATCTAATATTTGATGATCCGAACTACCGAGCGTGAGAATGGCAAAAAACATCACCTCAAGGTTCGCGCTGGATCTCCATCAACGGCTCAGATCATGGCACGTAAACTGGATCTAAAATCCAAGGATCCGAACTACCGAGCATGAAAATGGAGAAAAACATCGCCTCATGATTCGTGCTGGAACTCCATCAACGGCTCAGATCTCGCGAGATAGCTCGGATCTAAAATTTGAGAATCCGAACAACCGAGGGTAAAAATGACGAAAAACATAGCCACATGACTCGCGCTAGATTTCCATCAACGGCTTAGATCACGCGACGTAGCTCGGATCTAAAATTTGAGTATCCGAACAACCGAGCGTGAAAATGGCGAAAAACATCGCCTCATGATACGTGCTGGATCTCCATCAACAGCTCAGATTGCGCAACGTAGCTCGGATCTAATATCCGTTGATCCGAACTACCGAGCGTGAAAATGGCGAAAAACATTGCGTCATGATTCGTGCTGGATCTCCATCAACGGCTCAGATCGCTCCACGTAGCTCGAATCTAAAATCCGGTGATCCGAACTACTAAGCATGAAAATGTAAAAACACATGCCTCATAATTCGCGCTGGATCTCCCTGAACGGCTCAGATCATGCCACGTATCACCGATCTAAAATCTGAGGATCCGAACTACTGAGCGTGAAAATGACGGAAAACATCACTTCATATTTGCGGCGAATTTCCCTCAACAGCTTAGATCACGCCAAGTAGTTCTGATATTATATCCGAGGATCCGAACTACCGAGCGTGAAAATGGCGAAAAACATTGCCGCATGATTCGCGCTGGATCTCCATCAACGGCTCAGTTCGCGCCTCGTAGCTCGAATCTAAAATCCGGTGATCCGAACTGCTAAGCCTGCAAATGGAAAAAAAACACGCCTCATGATTCGCACCGGATCTCCATGAACAGCTCAGATCACGCCACGTATCTCCGATCTAAAATCTGAGGATCCGAACTAACGAGCGTCAAAATGGCAGAAAACATCGCCTTATGATTCACGGCAGATCCCCATCAATTGCTCAGATCACGACACGTAGCTCGGATATAAAATCCAAGGTTCCGAACTACCGAGCGTGAAAATGGAAAAAATCATCGCCCCATGATTCGTGCTGGATCTTCCTCAACTGCTCAGATAGCGCCACGCAGCTTGGATCTAATATTTGATGATCCGAACTACCGAGCGTGAAAATGGCAAAAAACATCACCTCAAGGTTCCCGCTGGATCTCCATCAACGACTCAGATCATGGCACGTAAACCGGATCTAAAATCCAAGGATCCGAACTACCGAGCGTGAAAATGGAGAAAAACATCGCCTCATGATTCGTGCTGGATCTCCATCAACGGCTCAGATCTCGCGAGATAGCTCGGATCTAAAATTTGAGAATCCGAACAACCGAGGGTAAAAATGACGAAAAACATCGCCACATGACTCGCGCTCGATTTCCATCAACGGCTTAGATCACGCGACGTAGCTCGGATCTAAAATTTGAGTATCCGAACAACCAAGCGTGAAAATGGCGAAAAACATCGCCTCATGATACGTGCCGGATCTCCATCAACAGCTCAGATCGCGCAATGTAGCTCGGATCTAATATCCGTTGATCCGAACTACCGAGCGTGAAAATGGCAAAAAACATTGCGTCATGATTCGCGCTGGATCTCCATCAACGGCTCAGATCGCTCCACGTAGCTCGAATCTAAAATCCGGTGATCCGAACTACTAAGCATGAAAATGTCAAAACACACGCCTCATAATTCGCGCTGGATCTCCCTGAATGGCTCAGATCATGCCACGTATCACCGATCTAAAATCTGAGGATCCGAACTACTGAGCGTGAAAATGGCGGAAAACATCACCTCATATTTGCGGCGGATCTCCCTCAACAGCTCAGATCACGCCAAGTAGTTCTGATATTATATCCGAGGATCCGAACTACCGAGCGTGAAAATGGCAAAAAACATTGCCTCATGATTCGTGCTGGATCTCCATCAACGGCTCAGTTCGCGCCTCGTAGCTCGAATCTAAAATCCGGTGATCCGAACTGCTAAGCCTGAAAATGGAAAAAAAAACACGCCTCATGATTCGCACTGGATCTCCATGAACAGCTCATATCACGCCAAGTATCTCCGATCTAAAATCTGAGGATCCGAACTAACGAGCGTCAAAATGGCAGAAAACATCGCCTTATGATTCACGGCAGATCCCCATCAATTGCTCAGATCACGACACGTAGCTCGGATATAAAATCCAAGGTTCCGAACTACCGAGCGTGAAAATGGAAAAAATCATCGCCCCATGATTCGTGCTGGATCTCCCTCAACTGCTCAGATAGCGCCACGTAGCTCGGATCTAATATCTGATGATCCGAACTACCGAGCGTGAAAATGGCAAAAAACATCACCTCAAGGTTCGCGCTGGATCTCCATCAACGGCTCAGATCATGGCACGTAAACCGGATCTAAAATCCAAGGATCCGAACTATCGATCGTGAAAATGGAGAAAAACATCGCCTCATGATTCGCGCTGGATCTCCATCAACGGCTCAGATCTCGCGAGATAGCTCGGATCTAAAATTTGAGAATCCGAACAACCGAGGGTAAAAATGACGAAAAATATCGCCTCATGACTCGCGCTCGATTTCCACCAACGACTTAGATCACGCGACGTAGCTCGGATCTAAAATTTGAGTATCCGAACAACCGAGCGTGAAAATGGCGAAAAACATCACCTCATGATACGTGCTGGATCTCCATCAACAACTCAGATCGCACAATGTAGCTCGGATCTAATATCCGTTGATCCGAACTACCGAGCGTGAAAATGGCGAAAAACATTGCGTCATGATTCGCGCTGGATCTCCAACAACGGCTCAGATTGCTCCACGTACCTCGAATCTAAAATCCGGTGATCCGAACTACTAAGTATGAAAATGGTAAAACACACGCCTCATGATTCGCGCTGGATCTCCATGAACGGCTCAGATCATTCCACGTATCACCGATCTAAAATCTAAGGATCCGAACTACTGAGCGTGAAAATGGTGGAAAACATCACCTCATGATTCGCTGCGGATCTCCCTCAACAGCTCAGATCACGCCAAGTAGTTCGGATATTAAATTCGATGATCTGAACAACCGCGCGTGAAAATGGCGAAAAACATTGCCTCATGATTAGCGCAGGATATCCATCAACGGCTCAGATCGCGCCTCGTAGCTCGAATTTAAAATCCGGCGATCCAAATTACTATGCATGAAAATGGAAAAAAACACCCCTCATGATTCGCGCTGGATCTCCATGAACAGCTCAGATCACGCCATGTATCACTGATCTAAAATCTGAGGATCCGAACTAACGAGCGTGAAAATGGCAGAAAACAACACCTTATGATTCACAGCAGATCCCCATCAATTGCTCAGATCACGACACGTACCTTGGATATAAAATCCAATGTTCCGAACTACCGAGCCTGAAAATGCCAAAAATCCGAACAACTGAGCATAAAAATGACGAAAAAACATCGCCGCATGACTCGCACTCGATCTCCATCAACGGCTTAGATCACGCGACGTAGCTCGGATCTAAAATTTGAGGATCCGAACTACTGAGCGTGAAAATGGCGAATAACATCGCCTCATGATTCGTGCTGGATCTCCATCAACGGCTCAGATCGCGCTACGTCGCTCGGATCTAATATCCGATGATCCGAACTACCGAGCGTGAAAATGGCGAAAAACATTGCGTCATGATTCGCGCTGGATCCCCATCAACGGTTCAGATCGCTCCACGTAGCTCGAATCTAAAATCCGGTGATCCGAACAACGAAGCATGAAAATGGCAAAACACACGCCTCATGATTCGCGCTGGATCTCCAAGAACGGCTCAGATCATGCCAAGTATCACCGATCTAAAATCTGAGGATCCGAACTACTGAGCATGGAAATGGCAGAAAACATCTCCTCATGATTCATGGCGGATCTCCCTCAACGGCTCAGATCACGCAAAGTAGTTCGGAGATAAAATTCGAGGATCCGAACTACCGAGCGTGAAAATGGCGAAAAACATTGCCCCAAGATTCGCGCTGGATCTCCATCAACGGCTCAGTTCGCGTCACGTAGCTCGAATCTAAAATCCGGTGATCCGAACTACTAAGCTTGCAAATGGAAAAAAACACGCCTCATGATTCGCACTAGATCTCCATGAACAGCTCAGTTCACGCCACGTTTCTCCGATCTAAAATCTGAGGATCCGAACTAACGAGCGTCAAAATGGCAGAAAACATCGCCTTATGATTCACGGCAGATCCCCATCAATTGCTCAGATCACGACAAGTAGCTCGGATATAAAATTCAAGGTTCCGAACTACCAAGCATGAAAATGGAAAAAATCATCGCCCCATGATTCGTGCTGGATCTCCCTCAACTGCTCAGATAGCGGCACGTAGCTTGGATCTAATATTTGATGATCCGAACTACCGAGCGTGAAAATGGCAAAAAACATCACCTCAAGGTTCGCGCTGGATCTCCATCAATGGCTCAGATCATGGAACGTAAACTGGATCTAAAATCCAAGGATCCGAACTACCGAGCATGAAAATGGAGAAAAACATCGCCTCATGATTCGTGCTGGATCTCCATCAACGGCTCAGATCTCGCGAGATAGCTCGGATCTAAAATTTGAGAATCCGAACAACCGAGGGTAAAAATGACGAAAAACATAGCCACATGACTCGCGCTAGATTTCCATCAACGGCTTAGATCACGCGACGTAGCTCGGATCTAAAATTTGAGTATCCGAACAACCGAGCGTGAAAATGGCGAAAAACATCGCCTCATGATACGTGCTGGATCTCCATCAACAGCTCAGATCGCGCAACGTAGCTCGGATCTAATATCCGTTGATCCGAACTACCGAGCATGAAAATGGCGAAAAACATTACGTCATGATTCGTGCTGGATCTCCATCAACGGCTCAGATCGCTCCACGTAGCTCGAATCTAAAATCCGGTGATCCGAACTACTAAGCATGAAAATGGCAAAACACATGCCTCATGATTCGCGCTGGATCTCCATGAACGACTCAGATCAAGCCACGTATTACCGATCTAAAATCTGAGGATCTGAACTACTGAGCGTGAAAATGGTGGAAAACATCACCTCATGATTTGAGCCTGATCTCCTTCAACAGCTCAGATCACGCCAAGTAGTTCGGATATTAAATCCGAAGAACCGATCTACTGAGGGTGAAAATGGCGAAAAACATTGCTTCATGATTCGCGATGGATCTCCATCAACGGCTCAGTTCGTGCCTCGTAGCTCGAATCTAAAATCCGGTGATCCGAACTAGTAAGCATGAAAATGGAAAAAAAATATATGCCTCATGATTCGCACTGGATCTCCATGAACAGCTCATATCACGCCACATATCTCCGATCTAAAATCTGCGGATCCGAACTAACGAGCGTGAAAATGGCAGAAATCATCACCTTTTGATTCACGGCAGATCCCCATCAATTGCTCAGATCACGACACGTAGCTCGGATATAAAATCCAAGGTTCCGAACTACCGAGCGTGAAAATGGAAAAAATCATCGCCCCATGATTCGTGCTGGATCTTCCTCAACTGCTCAGATAGCGCCACGCAGCTTGGATCTAATATTTGATGATCCGAACTACCGAGCGTGAAAATGGCAAAAAACATCACCTCAAGGTTCCCGCTGGATCTCCATCAACGACTCAGATCATGGCACGTAAACCGGATCTAAAATCCAAGGATCCGAACTACCGAGCGTGAAAATGGAGAAAAACATCGCCTCATGATTCGTGCTGGATCTCCATCAACGGCTCAGATCTCGCGAGATAGCTCGGATCTAAAATTTGAGAATCCGAACAACCGAGGGTAAAAATGACGAAAAACATCGCCACATGACTCGCGCTCGATCTCCATCAACGGCTTAGATCACGCGACGTAGCTCGGATCTAAAATTTGAGTATCCGAACAACCGAGCGTGAAAATGGCGAAAAACATCGCCTCGTGATACGTGCTGGATCTCCATCAACAGCTCAGATCGCGCAATGTAGCTCGGATCTAATATCCGTTGATCCGAACTACCGAGCATGAAAATGGCAAAAAACATTGCGTCATGATTCGCGCTGGATCTCCATCAACGGCTCAGATCGCTCCACGTAGCTCGAATCTAAAATCCGGTGATCCGAACTACTAAGCATGAAAATGTCAAAACACACGCCTCATAATTTGCACTGGATCTCCCTGAATGGCTCAGATCATGCCACGTATCACCGATCTAAAATCTGAGGATCCGAACTACTGAGCGTGAAAATGGCGGAAAACATCACCTCATATTTGCGGCGGATCTCCCTCAACAGCTCAGATCACGCCAAGTAGTTCTGATATTATATCCGAGGATCCGAACTACCGAGCGTGTGGCAAAAAACATTGCCTCATGATTCGTGCTGGATCTCCATCAACGGCTCAGTTCGCGCCTCGTAGCTCGAATCTAAAATCCGGTGATCCGAACTGCTAAGCCTGAAAATGAAAAAAAAACACGCCTCATGATTCGCACTGGATCTCCATGAACAGCTCAGATCACGCCACGTATCTCCGATCTAAAATCTGAGGATCCGAACTAACGAGCATCAAAATGGCAGAAAACATCGCCTTATGATTCACGGCAGATCCCCATCAATTGCTCAGATCACGACACGTAGCTCGGATATAAAATCCAAGGTTCCGAACTACCGAGCGCGAAAATGGAAAAAATCATCGCCCCATGATTCGTGCTGGATCTCCCTCAACTGCTCAGATAGCGCCACGTAGCTCGGATCTAATATCTGATGATCCGAACTACCGAGCGTGAAAATGGCAAAAAACATCACCTCAAGGTTCGCGCTGGATCTCCTTCAACGGCTCAGATCATGGCACGTAAACCGGATCTAAAATCCAAGGATCCGAACTATCGATCATGAAAATGGAGAAAAACATCGCCTCATGATTCGCGCCGGATCTCCATCAACGGCTCAGATCTCGCGAGATAGCTCGGATCTAAAATTTGAGAATCCGAACAACCGAGGGTAAAAATGACGAAAAACATCGCCACATGACTAGCGCTCAATTTCCATCAATGGCTTAGATCACGCGACGTAGCTCGGATCTAAAATTTGAGTATCCGAACAACCGAGCGTGAAAATGGCGAAAAACATCACCTCATGATACGTGCTGGATCTCCATCAACAACTCAGATCGCGCAACGTAGCTCGGATCTAATATCCATTGATCCGAACTACCGAGCGTGAAAATGGCGAAAAACATTGCGTCATGATTCGCGCTGGATCTCCATCAACAGTTCAGATTGCTCCACGTAGCTCGAATCTAAAATCCGGTGATCCGAACTACTAAGTATGAAAATGGAAAAACACACGCCTCATGATTCGCGCTGGATCTCCATGAACGGCTCAGATCATTCCACGTATCACCGATCTAAAATCTAAGGATCCGAACTACTGAGCGTGAAAATGGTGGAAAACATCACCTCATGATTCGCTGCGGATCTCCCTCAACAGCTCAGATCACGCCAAGTAGTTCGGATATTAAATTCGAGGATCTGAACAACCGCGCGTGAAAATGGCGAAAAACATTGCCTCATGATTAGCGCAGGATATCCATCAACGGCTCAGATCGCGCCTCGTAGCTCGAATTTAAAATCCGGCGATCCAAATTACTATGCATGAAAATGGAAAAAAAACACCCCTCATGATTCGCGCTGGATCTCCATGAACAGCTCAGATCACGCCATGTATCACTGATCTAAAATCTGAGGATCCGAACTAACGAGCGTGAAAATGGCAGAAATCATCACCTTTTGATTCACGGCAGATCCCCATCAATTGCTCAGATCACGACACGTAGCTCGGATATAAAATCCAATGTTCCGAACTACCGAGCATGAAAATGGCGAAAATCATCGCCTCATGATTCGTGCTGGATCTCCCTCAACGGCTCAGATCGCGCCACGTAGCTCGGATCTAATATGCGATGATCCGAACTACCGAGCGTGAAAATGGCCAAAAACATCTCCTCATGATTCGTGCTAGATCTCCCTCAACGGCTCAGATCATTGCACGTAAACCGGATCTAAAATCCAAGGATCCGAACTACCGAGCGTGAAAATGGAGAAAAACATTGCCTCATGATTCGTACTGGATCTCCATCAACGGCTCAGATCTCGCGACATAGCTCGGATCTAAAATTTGAGAATCCGAACAACCGAGCATAAAAATGATGAAAACATCGCCACATGACTCGCGCTCGATCTCCATCAACGGCTTAGATCACGCGACATAGCTCGGATCTAAAATTTGAGGATCCGAACTACCGAACCTGAAAATGGCAAAAAAGATAGCCTCATGATTCGTGCTGGGTCTCCATCAAAGGCTCAGATCACGCTACGTAGCTCGGATCTAATATCCAATGATCCGAACTACCGAGCATGAAAATGGCGAAAAACATTGCACCATGATTCGCACTGAATCTCCATCAACGGCTCAGATCTCTCCACGTAGCTCGAATCTAAAATTCGGTGATCCGAACTACTAAGCATGAAAATGGCAAAACACACGCCTCATGATTCACGTTGGATCTCCATGAACGGCTAAGATCGTGCCACGTATCACCGATCTAAAATCTGAGGATCCGAACTACTGAGCATGAAAACGGCGGAAAACATCACCTCATGACACACGGTGGATCTCCCTCAACAGCTCAGATCACGCCAAGTAGTTCGGATATAAAATCCGAGGATCCGAACTACCGAGCGTGAAAATGGCGAAGAACATTGCCTCATGATTCTCGCTGGATCTCCATCAACGGCTCAGTTCACATCTCGTAGCTCGAATCTAAAATCCGGTGATCCGATCTTCTAAGCATGAAAATGGAAAAAAAAACACGCCTCATGATTCGCGCTGGATCTCCATGAACAGGTCAGATTACACCACGTATCTCCGATCTAAAATCTGAGGATCCGAACTAACGAGCGTGAAAATGGCTGAAAACATCACCTAATGATTCACAGAAGATCCTCATCAATTGCTCAGATCACGACACATAGCTCAGATATAAAATCCAAGGTTCCGAACTACCGAGCGTGAAAATGGAAAAAATCATCGCCCCATGATTCGTGCTGGATCTCCCTCAACAACTCAGATCGCGCAACGTAGCTCGGATCTAATATCCGTTGATCCGAACTACCGAGCGTGAAAATGGCGAAAAACATCGCCTCATGATTCGTGCTGGATCTTCATCAACAGCTCAGATCGCACTACGTAGCTCGGATCTAATATCCGATGATCCGAACTACCGAGCGTGAAAATGGCGAAAAACATTGCGTCATGATTCGCGCTGGATCTCTAACAACGGCTCAGATCGCTCCACGTAGCTCGAATCTAAAATCCGGTGATCCGAACTACTAAGCATGAAAATGGCAAAACACACACCTCATGATTCGCGCTGGATCTCCATGAATGGCTCAGATCATGCCAAGTAGTTCGGATATAAAATCCGAGGATCCGAACTACCGAGTGTGAAAATGGCAAAAAACATTACCTCATCATTTGCGCTGGATCACCATCAATGGCTTAGTTCGCGCCTCGTAGCTCGAATCTAAAATCCGGTGATCCGAACTACTAAGCATGAAAATGGAAAAAAAACATGCCTCATGATTCGCGCTGGATCTCCATGAACAACTCAGATCATGCCACGTATCTCCGATCTAAAATCTGAGGATCCGAACTAACGAGCGTGAAAATGGCAGAAAACATCACCTTATGATTCACGACAGATCCCCATCAATTGCTCAGATCACGACACGTAGCTCGGATATATAATCCAAGGTTCCGAACTACCGAGCGTGAAAATGGCAAAAATCATCGCCTCATGATTCATGCTGGATCTCCATCAACGGCTCAGATCGCGCTACGTAGCTCGGATCTAATATCCGGTGATCCGAACTACCGAGCGTGAAAATGGCGACAAACATTGTGTCATGATTCGCATTGGATCTCCATCAACGGCTCAGATGGCTCCACGTAGCTCGAATTTAAAATCTGGTGATCCGTACTACTAAGCATGGAAATGGCAAAACACACGCCTCATGATTCGCGTTGGATCTCCATGAATGGCTCAGATCGTGCCACGTATCACCGATCTAAAATATGAGGATCCGAACTACTGAGCATGAAAATAGCGAAAAACATCACCTCATGATTCGCGGCGTGTAACGCCCCGAATCCCAAATACACTGAATTCGAGATGTTCTACAGGATCTTTTCACTTTCTTTAGTACAATTTTACAGGGAAATTAAAACTTTTCATCATACATCAGAGATTACATCATAATTACATCTTTCTTTTGCACAGCGGAAGTAAATTTTACAACATTTGAAATAAAGTACAACAGCATGATACAATCTTTAAGCATCCATCCTCTTTTAATCTTTAACAAGTCATTTACCTGCATGTAAGACTGTGGGTACGTCAGTTTATTCAACCGACGAACATTATACACGGCCATCCTCTCTATGCCGGAAATAGTAAAACTTAACATTTCATATTTAGCAAACACAAACTTGTCACATTCAAACTAAAGGGACTACCCTATTGATGTCGTGTTGTGATTGTGCACTTAGTCCTTAATGCAGTTAATTATGTTACATGACACTAATGCACACTTGTTCGGATTCTATGCATCCCATACTACATAGGTCCGAGGGCAATCCCTTATTCGTTCTTCATCTTTATAGGGTTCAATCCCCCGTTATGTCTTAAACTACTACTGTAACTACGGTAGTGTCTTAGATGTCCTATGATCTATGAGCCCATGTCCAGGCAGCCTGGAGGGGAATCCCACGCACTGTCACGACGCATCGAGCAGGCAACCTATGGACAATTCAGCCTCCGCCATGGAACAATGGCACCACCCATAGCCACTCGAACATCCCACGAGCGTCGCCAACGGGACGATAATTCCGGAGTAGCGCCCACGCCATGTCTTGACGCATCAAGCAGGCAGCCTGTGGATCGCTCTCACACCGCTATCCGATGGCCCCCATACTCATATTTTTCTTCTACTTTCATCACCTCTTCGCTATGTACTAGTCCTTAGTTTTATAAAAAAAATCATGAACAAAATAATCTCTAGAGTTAGCCTCTCCATCAACCGGACTTATTCACTTGTTTCATCATGACCAACCTTGGTCTAATTTCATCTCAATTCATTTTTCTCAATGCCGGGGAGACTTAGCTACTCTATTTCAAATTTCATTTCACAATCTTTATCTCATAACAATTTCCATGTCAAATTCTCAAACTCACATGCATGTTCTCTTTCAATTCATGATTACACTTTGTTCATAAGTCCATAATGAATACAAAAAATTCATATCTATAACCAACAATTTCTTTTTCTTTCATCAACATGATTTCTAAGTCTCATAATCATACATGAACCCATGCAACTTCATAATATCACTACATAACATTCACACTTCATATTTGCACAATATTCACAAGTGAGAATTTATCATATCACACAACAAAGTTCTTTTTGCCAATTGCTTTCTAATAAATCCATTTCAATTTATCTTTATAAACTAAAAATTTTCATAAGTATGTGTCTTAGAACCATAGCTTTAATTATACCATTTGTTCACAAATTACATTATATTTTCTTCAAATAATACCCAACTCAATCCCATAAAATTCCTTGTATTTTTATGAAAATTACCATATTTTTCTCACATTTTTTGAACATCACAATCTCACAAAAAAATATTTTTTATAAAGTGCTAAAGGGAGGAATCGAACCCAGCATGGTAGAGAAAGAGCCCAGAGCACCCGCCAACAGGCCAACATGTGCTAGCGGTATAGGAGGAGTCAACTAAGTGTATATGGTTCGGTTACAGATTGTATATATTAATACTCCTTTGGTAAAAAAAAGTGGTGAACACAGGATTCGAACCGCACCGCTCGGAGAAGCGAACCGTAGTCAACGACTGCCTGAGCCACTGGCTCGGGTTGTCAAGAACCCAACCGAAAGTCTATACATGCTATTTTCGTACAGTAAAAAAAATATAACTCGATGTTCATATAACCATAGTTTCTTATTGCTTTGGTAAAATTTACTGAAAACTTCCAGATTAGTTTTCACTCAAACCAGTAATATAAAAATAATTTTTGTACTAAAAAAAAATATTTCTTCCCATAAATCAATGAGTTACTCATTAAGTCTATTATTTCTTTTATTTTCGACATTGAAATAAACAATTAGCCTTCTAATCCCCTTTTCTTTCACAATTCTCTTATAATACTTCACTGTTATTAATCTATATTCACACCACACACATCTTTGGATTTTTCCATACTCATATTAACAAGAGGATTTATTTAGCACATGAATAGGTAAAACTCAAAATACTAATTTTTGGGTAGTTCTATTTTGATGACAACAAGCAATTTCATTGGTTCATTTATGTCACAAAATATACCACTACTCTTGAATTAACATATTTACAACTCAAACATTCAAGCAAACTCCCTATTCAAATTTTAAAGTGTGTCATTTCCTTAGTCAATTTCATGTTTCAACCATTCAATTAACAAACAATTTAATGGAGATTTTCACACATCAAACTAGCCATATTCCACCATCATTCGATTAAACTAATCATCATAGAAAGTTCTACATATAATTAATTTCATGCTAGAATTACACACACAAATTAATCACATCATTTCAATCCATTCATATACTAACTTTTCAATTAAAGTGGGCTCTTATTAGTATTTTTCATGTATAGTGTTGACAATAAAACTAGCATGAATCCTACATTAGAAATATAAAATGTTTTACCCACCTTAAATGGAGAGAAACACAAAAAGCAACAAGTCCTTGTAGATGAAAGCACCTCCTCCTAGCCAAAGCACTCAAGCTCCAAGCCTCCAAACCAATGCCGAATGCTTCTCCTTGCACCAACCGAAAGCTTCCCCTCCTTAGTGATGCCGGCCACTCCAAGCACAAAAGCCCACACAACTCTCTATCTTTATATCTCACACAATCACTACAATACTATAACTTGGAAATTATACTTTGCATATCAAAATTAGCCATGAGAGGGGGGGGGGGGGGTATTTATACAAAAAAATGAGGGGAATGGAGGGCCAAGATTGCTTGGGTAGTTGTTGGATGAAGGGCTTAGATCAAAGTAGGAGTTAGGAAAACTACCCACTCCTAAGAAACTACCACCATGTTCTCCACACCCAAAATCAAAAATCCCTCCAAAAAGAATGATACCCGGCCTCCCATAATGAGTGTGCATTGCACGTGTACGTGTAGTGCACGTGCATGCAACTAGGCCAAATTTGTACCATCTTAAATTTGTATAAAAATAATTTAGTAAAAAAAAGTCTTCTACATGACAAGTTTAATTAAAATAAGTTCATTCATGGGCTTTCTTCGTGGGCCAAAACTAGTTTATAAAAACAAATAAAATAAAATACTTTTGGGCTTTTTAAGAAAAGGGCTTTTTACTAAATTAAAATAAGGCTTTAAAGAAAGGCTTTTTGTACTAAAATAATTTGAGAAAATATTTAAATATACACATCATGATAAAATAATCCAAACAAAATATTGCACGTGCACACTACGTGCAAAAATAAATAATTTTTTATTAATTGAAAAATCAGGGTATTACAGCACTCCCTCCTTAGAATAGTTCCGTCCCCGGAACTACAATCAAGAGCGAGGAAAATAAAACATACAACACTCACACAAGAAGAAACAAAGATACAATCAAGCAAAAAGCTCAGGATAGTCCTTCAACATCCTCTCCTCAGACTCCCAAGTAGCCTCTTCAACCAAGTGGTTTCTCCAAACTACCTTGACCATCGGTATCGTCTTATTCCTCAAGACTTTCTCTCGACGATCAACAATCTCAACAGGAGACTCGATGTAATTCAGGTCTAACTGCAAACCTTCAGGCACTTCAGGCAAATGATGACTCGGGTCCGGAATATAACCTCTCAACATAGACACATGAAAGACATTGTGCACCTGAGACAACTCTTCCGGTAATTCAAGCTGGTAAGCAGTTTTCCCGATCCTTTTCAATATCTTATACGGGCCTATAAACCTCGGGGCTAACTTCCCGCCTTTGCCAAATCGAACCACACCTTTGCTGGGCGATACCTTCAGAAAGACGAAGTCACCAACCTCAAACTCAAGGTCCCTTCTCCGGTTGTCTGCATAGCTTTTCTGCCTACTCTGAGCTTCCACCAACCTTTTCCTGATCAGATCAATCTTCTCAGAAGTTAGTTGCACAAGCTCAGGACCAAACAACTGACGCTCCCCTACTTCATACCAACGCACAGGAGTTCTGCACTTCCTGCCATACAAAGCTTCGTACGGCGCCATCCCGATACTGGCCTGAAAACTGTTGTTGTAGGCAAATTCCACCAAAGGTAAATGCCTTTCCCAGCTGCCTCCAAAGTCTAGTATACAACACCGAAGCATATCCTCAAGAATACGGTTGACTCTCTCGGTCTGCCCATCGGTTTGCGGATGAAAAGCAGTACTGAAATCTGTCTTGGTACCCAAAGCTGTCTGAAGACTCCTCCAGAAATGCGAAGTAAATCGCGCATCTCGATCAGACACAATGGTCGACGGAATGCCATGAAGTCGGACAATCTCACCAACATACATCTCAGCTAACTTGTCCATCGAAGCAGTGAGTTTCATCGCCAAAAAGTGAGCGGACTTGGTAAGTCGATCGACTATAACCCAAATTGCATCATTGCCTTTAGAACTCTTAGGCAATCCCGTGATGAAATCCATACTGATGTTATCCCACTTCTATTCCGGAATAGGTAACGGCTGTAATAGACCTCCGGGTCTCTGATTTTCGGCTTTGACTTGCTGACAAACCTCACACTTCGTGACAAATTCAGCCACATCCCGCTTCAAACCTGACCACCAGAAATGCTGCTTGATGTCCTTGTACATCTTAGTACTCCCAGGATGTACAGACAGAAGAGTAGCATGCGCCTCCTAAAGAATACTCTCTTTCAGGTCCGCCTGATTTGGAACGCACAGCCTGTCTCCGAACCACAGCACTCCATCCCTGGTCTGAAAACCGGGCAACCTGCCAGCACTGACCTGCTCCTTCATCTCCAAGATATCAGCATCAACCTCCTGACTTGCAATGATCCTGGCATTCAAAGTAGGCTGAAGCCTCAACTGAGCCAAAGATGCTTCCAATCCTTGCAAGACAACCTCAATACCAGCTCGGTCCAACTCCTCAATCAAATGCCTCTGAGTCGTAATCAAACTGGCCAAACTGCTCTTGTGACTAAGTGCATCAGCAACAACATTAGCCTTTCCAGGATGATACTTGATCTCAGGTCGCATATCCTCGAGCACTTCCAACCATCTCCGTTGCCTCAGATTGAGATCCCTCTGCTGATATATATACTTCAAGCTCTTATGATCCGTGTACATATTCAACTTCTCACCGTACACGTAGTGCCTCCATTGCTTCAAGGCAAAGATAATCGCAGTCAACTCTAGATCATGAGTCGGGTAATTTTTCTCATGCGGTCGTAGTTGCCTAGACCCATAAGCGATTACTCTTCCCTCTTGCATTAAGACACAACCAAGCCCCCGATGTGAAGCATCGCTATAAACGTCATACTCAACACCAGCTCTAGGCAAAGCCAAAATAGGTGCAGTAGTCAGTCTATCTTTCAACTCCTGAAAACTCGCCTCACATTGCTCGGTCCACTTGAAGCTCACATTCTTCTTGGTCAGCCCTGTAAGCGGTACAGCTATCTGAGCATAATCTTGAATGAATCTCCGATAATACCCAGTCATCCCAAGGAAACTTCTGACTTCCTTCACTGTAGTAGGCCTTGCCCAGTCTCTCACTGCCTCTATCTTCTGAGGGTCAGTTGCCACTCCCTCCTTAGAAAGGATGTGACCTAGGAATGCCACTTCAGATTTCTAGAAATCACACTTGGATAACTTGGCATACAACTGCTGCTCTTCCAACTTCTGCAAAACTGCTGCCAGATGCTCAGTGTGCTCCTCCTCTGACTTGGAGTACACGAGAATATCGTCGATAAACACCACGACGAAAGAATCAATAAACGGCCTCAGAACTCTGTTCATCAAGTCCATGAAGATTACAGGTGCATTCGTCACTCCGAATGGCATAACTAAGAATTCGTAATGCCCATGCCGAGTTCTAAATGCAGTCTTATGCACATCTTCAGCTTTCACTCGAACTTGGTGGTAACCTAATCGAAGATCTATTTTGGAGAATACAGCTGCTCCTTGTAGACGATCGAACAAGTCATCAATTCGAGGAATCGGATACTTATTCTGAACAGTGACCTTATTTAGCTCCCGGTAATCGATGCACATTCTCATCGATCCATCCTTCTTCTTTACCAAAAGCACTGGTGCTCCCCAAGGTGACGCACTAGGTTGAATAAAGCCTTTTCCCAACAGTTCCTCAATCTGCCGTTTCACCTCATCTTGTTCCACTGGAGCCATCCTATAAGGTGCCTTAGAAATGGGTGCACTTCCCGGTTGAACAGTGATGCTGAACTCTACATCACGATGCGGGGGTAACCCAGGAAAATCTTCCAAGAACACAGTTGGATAGTCCCGAACCACAGGAATCCCTTGCACTTCCACAGGAGTCTCTTCCTTGCGGATAGTTGCCACCAGCTTAGAACATTTCCGCTTCCCCAGCTGAGCCTCCAACAATCCAACTCTCTCCTTCAGGGTTTCCACTTGCCTCTGAAGAGAAGTCACAAGACCACTTGGAACTGGTACTTCTTCTTCGTCGGAAGAAGAATCATCAGATGAATCCGGAGGTGGGGTGATCTCTCGGGATTCAGGGTACTCCTCATCATCAGAATCAGCTTGTCCAGGGTAGTACTCGTCCTCGGAATCAGCTTGTCCAGGATGGTACTCTTCCTCAATGATATGCCAGTCGTCGCCTCCAGCAGGGTCGAAGTGATCAGCCATCTTAGAAATAGAGAGGAAGAAGCATAAATCATATAGCAACACAAATGTAAGTCACTTACATTTAAATCTCTAGATTCAAACACACACTCTAATGTCCACATCTAGGGTGTCGTTCCCTATAAATTTGTACAAGTGTGAAAGTGTAGAAAGCGTGGCTCTGATACCACTCTGTAACGCCCCGAATCCCAAATACACTGAATTCGAGATGTTCTACAGGATCTTTTCACTTTCTTTAGTACAATTTTACAGGGAAATTAAAATTTTTCATCATACATCAGAGATTACATCATAATTACATCTTTCTTTTGCACAGCGGAAGTAAATTTTACAACATTTGAAATAAAGTACAACAGCATGATACAATCTTTAAGCATCCATCCTCTTTTAATCTTTAACAAGTCATTTACCTGCATGTAAGACTGTGGGTACGTCAGTTTATTCAACCGACGAACATTATACACGGCCATCCTCTCTATGCCGGAAATAGTAAAACTTAACATTTCATATTTAGCAAACACAAACTTGTCACATTCAAACTAAAGGGACTACCCTATTGATGTCGTGTTGTGATTGTGCACTTAGTCCTTAATGCAGTTAATTATGTTACATGACACTAATGCACACTTGTTCGGATTCTATGCATCCCATACTACATAGGTCCGAGGGCAAGCCCTTATTCGTTCTTCATCTTTATAGGGTTCAATCCCCCGTTATGTCTTAAACTACTACTGTAACTACGGTAGTGTCTTAGATGTCCTATGATTTATGAGCCCATGTCTAGGCAGCCTGGAGGGGAATCCCACGCACTGTCACGACGCATCGAGCAGGCAACCTATGGACAATTCAGCCTCCGCCATGGAACAATGGCACCACCCATAGCCACTCGAACATCCCACGAGCGTCGCCAACGGGACGATAATTCCGGAGTAGCGCCCACGCCATGTCTTGACGCATCAAGCAGGCAGCCTGTGGATCGCTCTCACACCGCTATCCGATGGCCCCCA
Source organism: Hemerocallis citrina (assembly GCA_017893485.1). Classification (NCBI taxonomy): domain Eukaryota; kingdom Viridiplantae; phylum Streptophyta; class Magnoliopsida; order Asparagales; family Asphodelaceae; genus Hemerocallis; species Hemerocallis citrina. The sequence continues at coordinate 86,066,129 of CM030359.1, forward strand.
TACTCATGTTTTTCTTCTACTTTCATCACCTCTTCGCTATGTACTAGTCCTTAGTTTTATAAAAAAAATCATGAACAAAATAATCTCTAGAGTTAGCCTCTCCATCAACCGGACTTATTCACTTGTTTCATCATGACCAACCTTGGTCTAATTTCATCTCAATTCATTTTTCTCAATGCCGGGGAGACTTAGCTACTCTATTTCAAATTTCATTTCACAATCTTTATCTCATAACAATTTCCATGTCAAATTCTCAAACTCACATGCATGTTCTCTTTCAATTCATGATTACACTTTGTTCATAAGTCCATAATGAATACAAAAAATTCATATCTATAACCAACAATTTCTTTTTCTTTCATCAACATGATTTCTAAGTCTCATAATCATACATGAACCCATGCAACTTCATAATATCACTACATAACATTCACACTTCATATTTGCACAATATTCACAAGTGAGAATTTATCATATCACACAACAAAGTTCTTTTTGCCAATTGCTTTCTAATAAATCCATTTCAATTTATCTTTATAAACTAAAAATTTTCATAAGTATGTGTCTTAGAACCATAGCTTTAATTATACCATTTGTTCACAAATTACATTATATTTTCTTCAAATAATACCCAACTCAATCCCATAAAATTCCTTGTATTTTTATGAAAATTACCATATTTTTCTCACATTTTTTGAACATCACAATCTCACAAAAAAATATTTTTTATAAAGTGCTAAAGGGAGGAATCGAACCCAGCACGGTAGAGAAAGAGCCCAGAGCACCCGCCAACAGGCCAACATGTGCTAGCGGTATAGGAGGAGTCAACTAAGTGTATATGGTTCGGTTACAGATTGTATATATTAATACTCCTTTGGTAAAAAAAAGTGGTGAACACAGGATTCGAACCGCACCGCTCGGAGAAGCGAACCGCAGTCGACGACCGCCTGAGCCACTGGCTCAGGTTGTCAAGAACCCAACCGAAAGTCTATACATGCTATTTTCGTACAGTAAAAAAAATATAACTCGATGTTCATATAACCATAGTTTCTTATTGCTTTGGTAAAATTTACTGAAAACTTCCAGATTAGTTTTCACTCAAACCAGTAATATAAAAATAATTTTTGTACTAAAAAAAAATATTTCTTCCCATAAATCAATGAGTTACTCATTAAGTCTATTATTTCTTTTATTTTCGACATTGAAATAAACAATTAGCCTTCTAATCCCCTTTTCTTTCACAATTCTCTTATAATACTTCACTGTTATTAATCTATATTCACACCACACACATCTTTGGATTTTTCCATACTCATATTAACAAGAGGATTTATTTAGCACATGAATAGGTAAAACTCAAAATACTAATTTTTGGGTAGTTCTATTTTGATGACAACAAGCAATTTCATTGGTTCATTTATGTCACAAAATATACCACTACTCTTGAATTAACATATTTACAACTCAAACATTCAAGCAAACTCCCTATTCAAATTTTAAAGTGTGTCATTTCCTTAGTCAATTTCGTGTTTCAACCATTCAATTAACAGACAATTTAATGGAGATTTTCACACATCAAACTAGCCATATTCCACCATCATTCGATTAAACTAATCATCATAGAAAGTTCTACATATAATTAATTTCATGCTAGAATTACACACACAAATTAATCACATCATTTCAATCCATTCATATACTAACTTTTCAATTAAAGTGGGCTCTTATTAGTATTTTTCATGTATAGTGTTGACAATAAAACTAGCATGAATCCTACATTAGAAATATAAAATGTTTTACCCACCTTAAATGGAGAGAAACACAAAAAGCAACAAGTCCTTGTAGATGAAAGCACCTCCTCCTAGCCAAAGCACTCAAGCTCCAAGCCTCCAAACCAATGCCGAATGCTTCTCCTTGCACCAACCGAAAGCTTCCCCTCCTTAGTGATGCCGGCCACTCCAAGCACAAAAGCCCACACAACTCTCTATCTTTATATCTCACACAATCACTACAATACTATAACTTGGAAATTATACTTTGCATATCAAAATTAGCCATGAGAGGGGGGGTATTTATACAAAAAAATGAGGGGAATGGAGGGCCAAGATTGCTTGGGTAGTTGTTGGATGAAGGGCTTAGATCAAAGTAGGAGTTAGGAAAACTACCCACTCCTAAGAAACTACCACCATGTTCTCCACACCCAAAATCAAAAATCCCTCCAAAAAGAATGATACCCGGCCTCCCATAATGAGTGTGCATTGCACGTGTACGTGTAGTGCACGTGCATGCAACTAGGCCAAATTTGTACCTTCTTAAATTTGTATAAAAATAATTTAGTAAAAGAAAGTCTTCTACATGACAAGTTTAATTAAAATAAGTTCATTCATGGGCTTTCTTCGTGGGCCAAAACTAGTTTATAAAAACAAATAAAATAAAATACTTTTGGGCTTTTTAAGAAAAGGGCTTTTTACTAAATTAAAATAAGGCTTTAAAGAAAGGCTTTTTGTACTAAAATAATTTGAGAAAATATTTAAATATACACATCATGATAAAATAATCCAAACAAAATATTGCACGTGCACACTACGTGCAAAAATAAATAATTTTTTATTAATTGAAAAATCAGGGTATTACACGGCGGATCTCCCTCAACAGCTCAGATCACGCCAAGTAGTTCGGATATAAAATCCGAGGATCCGAACTACCGAGCGTGAAAATGGCGAAAAATATTGCCTCATGATTCGCGCTGGATCTCCATCAACGGCTCAGTTCGCATCACGTAGCTCGATTCTAAAATCCGGTGATCCGAACTACTAAGCATGAAAATGGGAAAAAAACACGCCTCATGATTCGTGCTCGATCTCCTTGAACAGCTCATATCCCACCACATATCTCTGATCTAAAATATGAGGATCCGAACTAACGAGCGTGAAAATGGCAGAAAACATCACCTTATGATTCACAGCAGATCCCCATCAACTGCTCAGATCACGTCACGCAGCTCGGATATAAAATGCAAGGTTTCGAACAACCGAGCGTGAAAATGGAAAAAATCATCGCCTCATGATTCTTGCTGGATCTCCCTCAACGGCTCAGATCGCGCCACGTAGCTCAGATCTAATATTTGATGATCCGAACTACTGAGCGTGAAAATGGAAAAAAACATCTCCTCATGATTCGCGCTGGATCTCTATCAACGGCTCAGATCATGGCACGTATCTAAAATCCAAGGATCCGAACTACCGAGCATAAAAATGGAGAAAAACATCGCCTCATGATTCACGCTAGATATCCATCAACGGCTCAGATCTCGCGACATAGCTCGCATCTAAAATTTGAGAATCCGAACAACCGAGCGTGAAAATGACGAAAACTTCCCCGCATGACTCGTGCTCGATCTCCATCAACGGCTCAGATCTCACTACGTAGCTCGGATCTAATATCCAATGATCCGAACTACCGAGCGTGAAAATGGCGAAAAACATTGCGTCATGATTCGCGCTGGATCTCCATCAACGGCTGAGATCGCTCCACGTAGCTCGAATCTAAAATCAGGTGATCCGAACTATTAAGCATGAAAATGGCAAAACACACCACTCATGATTCGTGCTGGATCTCCATGAACAGCTCTGATCATGCCACGTATCACCGATCTAAAATCTGAGGATCCGAACTACTGATCTTGAAAATGGCGGAAAACATCACCTCAAGATTCGCGGCGGATCTCCCTCAACAGTTCAGATCACGCCAAGTAGTTCGGATATTAAATCTGAGGATCCGAACTACCGAGCGTGAAAATGGCAAAAAACATTGCCTCATGATTCGCGCTGGATCTCCATCAACGGCTCAGTTCGCGCCTCGTAGCTTGAATCTAAAATCCGGTGATCCGAACTACTAAGCATGAAAATGGAAAAAAAACGAGCCTCAAGATTCGCGCTGGATCTCCAAGAATAGCTCAGATCACGCCACATATCTCCGATCTAAAATATGAGGATCCGAACTAACGAGCGTGAAAATGGCAGAAAACATCACCTTATGATTCACGGCAGATCCCCATCAATTGCTCAGACCACGACACGTAGCTCGGAATTAAAATCCAAGGTTCCGAACTACCGAGCGTGAAAATGGCAAAAATCTTCGCCTCATGATTCGTGTTGGATCTCCCTCAACGGCTCAGATCTCGCCACTTAGCTCGGATCTAATATCTGATGATCCGAACTACCGAGCGTGAAAATGGCAAAAAACATCTCCTCATATTCGCGCTGGATCTCCATCAATGGCTCAGATCACGGCACGTAGCCTGGATCTAAAATCCAAAGATCTGAACTACCGACCGTGAAAATGGCAAAAAATATCGCCTCAGGATTTGCGCTGGATCTCCATCAATGGCTCAGATTAGGCGAAAAAGATCAGATCTAAAATTTGAGAATTCGAACAACCGAGCGTGAAAATGAGGAAAAACCTCAATGCATGACTCGCGCTTGATCTCCATCAACGGCTCAGATCATGCGACGTAGCTCGGATCTAAAATTTGAGGATCCGAACTACCGAGCGAGAAAATGGCAAAAAACATCGCCTCATGATTCGTGCTGGATCACCATCACCGGCTCAGATTGCGCGACGTAGCTCGGATGTAATATCCGATGATCCGAACTACCGAGCGTGAAATTGGCAAAAAACATTGCGTCATGATTCAAGCTGGATCTCCATCAACGGCTCAGATCGCTCCACGTAGCTCGAATCTAAAATCCGGTCATGCGAACTATTAAGCATGAAAATGGCAAAACACACGCCTCATGATTCGCGCTGGATCAACATGAACAGCTCAGATCACGCCACGTATCTCCGATCTAAAATCTGAGAATCCGAACTAACGAGCGGGAAAATGATAGAAAACATCACTGTTGCCGCTGATTTCGGTGTGGGGGTAAACAGATAGAATTTGTGAGTCCGAGAACAACCTGAACAGTTGACTCAAGCCTTCTTGCTCCTGGCACAACCTGCAAGAAAGTGCGAGACACCGGGGTTGATTCCAGCGATGCACCCTCCGACGCTCTTGTCAGTAATCAGAAGAGATTAAGAAAGAGCTTAAAAGTGGTGAAAAAGTGATTAACCTGTAACAGAGGTAGGAGGGGTCGTATTTATAGTCGCCAGGGGAGTTGTTTAAGGGCCTGATTTCCTGTGTAACAGCCGGGAGTAAAATCCTCAGTCTGTTTAGGAAACTGACCCCTTGATTCCCGGTGAGAGCAAATCAGGCCCGTTGATTGGGTCAAATCAGTGGCCCTGATTTGTCTCTTGCTAGTCTGGGCTCGCTTCGGGTCGGGACCCGTGCCCAATTGGAGCGGACCCATTGGTGGGTTATTGGATCTGTGAGAAGGAGATTCAGAACCCGCTTTGGACCCGCTTGTATGTGAAATTACCTTTTTACCCCCGAGCTTCGAGATTCGTGCCCAATCTGGACGGTTCCGATTTAACCCCATTTTTAGCCATATCACGAGCCCCCCACTCCTAAAGACTGAGCGTGATCAGCCTTTGAGGAGTAGTTTGACTGTTTTGGTGGCTAGCGGAGTTGTATCGGAGTCCATGTGGAGGACTTAGGATCTTGAAGGGGGTAGTGAGGTAACTTTTTGATAACATGTGCTGTTTCCTACCCATATCGAGTATTTGGTGTCTTTCATCTATTTTTTTCGGATTATTTATTTAATTTTGCGATGTGTTTACTAATCGTTCGGGGGGCCTTAACAGTGCATTCTGGGCAATAATTGTTCGTTCAGGGGCCCAAAAATATACCCCCGAATTTTCAATTATTTTCTAGAATTTTTAGTTAAATTTCCCGAATTTTTAGCAATTTTTTGCAATTTTTAAATAAATAAAGCGATTTAAATAAATAAAAAATGATTTTTAATACTGATTTATGGCGTGGCACAATCTGGACCTCTGATCATCGTCGAGCGTGATTTTCTGAGAGATCTGACGGTCTCCATCGCTCGGCATCTTTTTTCTCCGTTTACGAGCTCGGAATGGCACTTGCTCGGCTGCCGACCGGAGATTAGGGGGTTCGACGTTCCGAGCAACGTGGCGCTATCTGAGCCATCGGATGGCAGCGCGTTTCCCAAGAAAATGCTATCTTGTCTTTTAGCGCACGTGGCGCAATCTGGACCGTTCATCATTAGAAGCACGAATTTCTGAGAGATCCAACGGTCGTAGTAGCTCGGTGTCTTTTTTCTCCGTTTGCGAGCTCGGAAACGCACTTGCTCGGCAGCCGACCGAAGGCATGGGGTTTCAGCAGTCCGAGCGACGTGCTCGTAACTTCGGTCGGATGACGTGGGGCAAGTTCAAGCTCGGAAAGGCGCTCGTACGGCAGCCGACCGAAGGCAGGGGGTTTTGGCTGTCCGGACGACGTGGCGCAATCTGAACCGTTGGATGACGATGCGCATCTCGAGACGGGCACATTTCTCAAGAAAATACTATCTTGTCGTTTAGTGTCCTCGGTGAGATCTGGGCCGTCTGATTGAGATCATGCACGAAAGTTGAGGAGAAAGTGTGTTTTCTCCGTTTGCGAGCTCGGAAAGGCACTTGCTCGGAATCCGACCGGAGACAGGGGGTCTCGGCAGGACGAGCGACGTGGCGCAATCCGTCTCGAGACGATCCTGTTCCCAAGGACATTAATGGTGCTCCGGGGTTTGTGCGGCGTTCCACCTTCTCCAGGTCATTAAGGATAACTCCTTCAATTAATTCGTGGCGTTTCAACTTCCGAGGGTCATAATGGCTGGTTCTTGGAGGTTAGGCTATAAGTACTCCATTCCCCTTGTCATTTTCAGTCGCCGTAATGTTGAGTTTTAGACCTCGGTGGTGTCTGCCTCTGGTGGACGCCAGTCTTGTGGGGTCTTGACCTTGATAGGTTCGGAGGGGTGGTCACTCTACTGTCTTCTTCTTCTCCCATTCCTGACGGCCCTCATTGTGGGTGTCGGGGTCGGGGGAGAACGAGGCAGGAGTAGTGACGACTGTGATCCGAACCCGAGGTAAGAGTCGCTCCGGGATGATGGGTGGTCGTTCTTCCACCAAGGTCTTCTGCCGACTCCGGCTGTCTCGAGGTGGATGGCGGGGTCGGAGGAGATCATGGTGGAAGAGGTGACGATCCAAATTCGGAATCGGGGGCCAAGTCACTTCGGAAGGACGAGCGGTCGTCCTTCCGCCATGATCTTCGGCGTTCCGAGCTTGTTTGTTTGTAACTGTGAAGGCTCTGTTGCCAGAGTCCTCTATCAGGCCGAACCTTCACAGTTACAATCAACTAGCTCGGAATGGTGCGCTCCTCCCGATCTCTGAGTGTTGATTTGCTTTCGACCGGGGCCCGCGGGTCGGCGGAATATCGACCGAGACCCGGGGCCCGGGGGGTGCTCGCCGAGGGCGGTGCCTTAAAACTTTGAATCAAAACTTTCTCTGGTTTCTCTAGTCATAGGTGGGTTGTGGAGCTGGTATAGGCAATCCGAGCGAGTTGGCGCAATTTGAACCGTTGGAAGACGGCTCGCATCTCGAGACGGGCGCATTTCTCGAGAAAACACTATCTTGTCGTTTAGCGTCCTCGGCGAGATCTGGGCCGTCTGATCGAGATCGTGCACGAAAATTAAGGAGAAAGTGCATTTTCTCCGTTTGCAGGCTCGGAAAGGCACTTGCTCGGAGCCGACCGGAGGCTCTACAATCTGGCTCGGATTGCGTGTAATTCGGATTCAGACCCCATTGCGCCGAGCTAGTTGACTTGGTGAAGAAGGCAGTTGTGTTGGGTCTTCGCGACGTTTCGAGAGCAGCCCAAAAGTCGCACTCTTTCGTTTGGAAGTCCAAAGGACGTTCCATTTTACTATAAATCTTCACCCCCCCCTTAGACCAAGTATCATTTTTTACTTTTACTCTCTCTCTTCAGTTTTTACTTTGCCTTCGAAGTTTTCAGCTCTCTGGTGGCGTTGCTAGCTATCGCGGTAGCGTTCCTTGTCTCCGGCGAACTTTCCGACCGTACCTATCACTTCAAGGTCAGTCTCTTTCCCTTCTCTTTTAGAAAAAATGGTTAAGATCACGGATGAGACCCCCGCCTCGGAGCAAGCCGTTGGCCGAGGGGATAAAGGGAAGGAGGTAGTGGAGCCGAGCAATCAGAATGTCGTTCGTCCGGACAGAGAGGGCAAAGTGCCCGAGCTGCCTAAAGAGGTTGCGGTGGTGTCCCGGGAGGGGAAGGCCGTGGTCACGATCGTGGAAACGCTGAAGACGGCGGGAGCGTTCGGTCGGCAGCCCATTTCTCTGTCGAGCATGGGAGGCGTACGGGACTACACCGAGGACACCTTGGAGAGAGTGACCCAAGGCACGGCTAAGTTGGTGGAGGAGAACGAGCCGAGGGAACTGTCCGAGGTGGATCATACCATCTCGTCTCTCACCGAGGGTGACCTTCACCTGATTCGAGAGGGCTTCCGGATCCCTGCCGACTATGGACTGCTCCTCCCCGGGCCGGGTTTCCGAGCCAACACAAAGTCCTCGTCGGACGTGTGCGTCTTTCCGGTCGACTCCCTTATTGCCGGACTCCGCTTTCCCCTCCACCCGTTCGTAGTTGATGTCCTGACAAGGTACGGTTTGAGCCCCACCCAGCTGATGCCGAACACATGGAGGCACGTCATGGCGTTCGTCCTCCGATGCCAAGAGGTCGGTGGTAAGCCGAGTATGTTCCTCTTTCGGAGTCTCTACCGACCCTGTCAGCCAAGGCGAGACGAACAGAGGTTCTATCTTTCGCCTCGGACGGGCGTGAAGCTGATCGAGAATCCGGACTCGATCAAACATTGGAAGGAGAAGTACTTCCTCATCCGAGCTCCGGCGCCGTGGGTGATACCAACGGTTTGGGCAAAGAAGGGTCTGCCCAAACGTACCAAGAAGGAGGCGGCGCTGAGTGATGAGGAGGCGGAGGTCCAGAAGAGGCTCCTCGCCCTGCCAGCACTAAGCTGGAAAGAAATTACCGAGGAGGATCTGTTCTGTGGGGGTCTCAGTCCGATCGACCCTAGTATGCTTCTGGTATTTATACTCTTTGTTTAAAGTTCATGAAAATTTTTCTAAGTTTTTCCATTCGGCTTTTGCAGAGACGATGAAGCTGGATTACAAAGCTCTGGTGGCGAAGGGCCGGTCGGAGCAGGAGGCGAAGAAGAAGAGGCCTTCGGCAGGGCCTCAGGACAGCCGAGCCTCGAAGAAGCCTTCGGTCGAGAAGACTGTCGACCAGCCGAAGGTCGCGGTCCTCGAGCAGGGGGAGATCAGGGTCCTCGACTCTCCTGCCTCGAGTGTGCCGACACCGCCTTCGAAGGGGGATGCCCACGGTTCGTCGAGCGGTGCGTTCGGCGTGAAAGAGGTGTTGTCCCTCCAAGTTCCTCCCCTCACTGCTGATGCGGAGAAGATCCTGACCGAGCATCACAAGCAGATCTTCGTGCCCGACTGGCAGGTGATGAACGTCGACGGCTTCTTGGGCGACGGCAACATCTGCATGGAGGCGGTGAGGCACCTGCCGACCCCAAAGGACCGAGCGACCCTGAAGGCCAGGCAAGCAGGGGATGTCGTGATGCAGATCGCTCGGAATACTATGTCGGTAAGTAGGCTGAGCTCTTCCTTATCAAAATTTTTTCTAAGTCTTTGGGCTCGGATTTTAATCCGCTGTTCTTTTTCAGACCCTCTGCCACTTCAATTTCCTGGTCGAGGAGTTTGCGAACAAGGAGCAGGAGAAGGAGCGGGAGAGGGCGGAGCGCGTCAAGGCCACGCAGCAGCTTGATGCCGAGCAGCTCCTCTCGACGAAGAGGGCTGCCGAAGTGGCGGGGTTGGAGAAGCAGCTGGCCGATGCCATTCAGCTGTCGTAGGACACGGCGGCCAAGCTTGAGGCGTCGGAGAAGGAGGCAGCCGAGCTGAAGGAGGAGCTGGCCAACGCTCGGTCGGAAGCGGAGAAGGCTCGGAAGAGGGCTGAGAGGATCATGGCCAAGCACCAGAAGAAGGTGAAGAAGGTGAGGAAGGCCGTGCAGGAGGAGGCCGCGCAGCACATGCTCCAGAACATGGAGGAAGCCTACGGTCGAGCCCTGCTCCATGTTGCCGCCAAGAACCCGGGCTTCGACACGTCCTCCTACCACTTTTACGACCTCGTGGAAGGGGAGGAGGGGGTTCCCGAGGGGTTGCTCGACCCCGAGGGAGAGACGGAACGCGTCAAAGGCCCAGGGGAGACCGAAGCCGAGGATGAGGAGGAGGACGACTCCGAGGAGGAGAGCGGGAGCGAGGACGGAGGCGAGGGCGGTGGCGAGGACAAGGCCGGGGGGTCGACGGACCCTAACGACAAAAAGGTCGACCCCTGACTCGGTTGTCTTTTTTAGTCTCTTTTTTTTTCTTCTGTAAGCCTAACTGCGGACTGGCCACCGTTTGTGTAAAACTTTCACCTCGATTTTGAATGAAAATATTTTGTTTGGCAAAAATTTATCCAAGTGTTAAGCCTCGGATTTGCGTGTGACTAGTTGTAGATGTTTCCGTGTATTGTCCCATCGGATTTATCTCCGCTTTTCAGGTGAAGTTCGGTCCGATCACTGAGGTTGTATACCTTCGGAAGGAGCTGGCGAAAACGAAGGGCGAGCTCTCGCAGAGCCGACAGAATAGGTTTCTCCTGCTCGGCAAGCTGGAGGAGACGAAGGCAGCTGTGCGGAGGTACTGTCGCGAGCTGTGGCAACTGCGGAAGTACCCCCAAGCTCCTTGTCCCGAAGGGGAAGTCGAGCGGCTCCGTAGAGAGCTCACTGTCGCCGAGCAGAAGAATGACGACCTTTTGGCTGAGGTCCAGCACTTGGAATTAGCGGAGAAAGAACGCTCGGCGGAGGAAGAGAAGCTGACCTCCGAGCTGGAGAAGGCGTCGGCCGAGTGCAAGAGGTTATTGGCCGAAGTCGACAGGCTCAGAAGGATCACGATAGATAGGGGAATCGAGGTCACCCACTTTCGCCGGCTCGCGGCCGATGGTGCCAACGCCTCTGGCTCGTCAAGGCCTTCTCGTTCGAAGAAGTCGGCGAAGGACGACGCTCTGAGAGACAGAATCATTGAACTGGAGGAAGAGATCGCGTCGCTCAAGCCTGTGCCGGAGAGGGCTAACGTTCGCAGTACGTCGTGCACTCGCAAAGAGAGCGAGAGGGGGATTACATTTTACGAACTTGCGACACGCTCACCTATGACCAGGCGGAGTCCAGCCAACGCTCAGAGCAGTGCGGCCGTCTCGTCGAGCGGGGCCTCGGCAGGCACTGCAGTTAGAGCCAGCTGCGAAGGGGGGTCGCGCTTCGTTGGTTTAGGATCGAGCTCAGAGGGCAGGCCTCGTCGTCCCCGCGTTTCCCTAAACCGAAGCATTCCCCTTCCGAAGAGGCCCTGATCATGTCGTTTTTCATCCCCTCTGACTTGTTGTAAAACGTTGTAGTAGAGTCGGTCTTGATGTATGTGAAGCCACTATATATATATGAATGCAAATCTGAAAGTTTCTTCAGAAAATTTCCAAGTGTTGGACTTCGGCAGTGCATTGAAATTTTGTTATTTGCTTTCCCCTTTTTTCAGCTCGAGGCGGCCGATTCATATGCTGATCTCCACGGCTCGGATGATGACTCTGAATCCGAAGCCACTTCTGGGACGGCGGCTCTGAGTCCTAGGAGCGTCGAGCTGGAGTTACGCCGAGCTGAGGGTGAGCGGGCTCACCTTTTGTCCGTCCTCGACCTACGGGAAGCAGAGATACAACGTCTGCAGAATAGGATCGCCGAGTTGAGCCCTGCAGAAGGGGACAAGGATTCGCAAACCGCGTTCAGCAACGCTCTTCTGGTCAAGTGTATTCGGCACAACCAGTCGAAGGTCATAGCCGAGCGGGATGATTTGCTCTCGGAGATTCGACACTTGCAGACTGTGGTAGCGAAGCTCCGGAACGATGCAGGGGAGCTACCAGCCGAGGAGGACGAACAGTCGACCGAACAGTCTAGTGAGGATATTTCCATATGAGGGCCAAGTGTAGTAGGTCGGTGGCGTGTATTTTGTTTGCAAACACTTTGTAACCATGGAAAAGATGTGTTTCGTATTACAGCCTGGCTGTTTAATAAAATATCTTTCATTGCTCTGCACTTTTGTCTTGCTTATAACTGTGTTGGTCGTGCCGAGGTCTTTGAACCGAGCGTGTTAGTTCCGTCGGCGAGAGCGTTGAACCGAACGGGTTCCTATATGTACGGTATTTTGTCGTTTAGTGACTCTGACAAGGTACGGCACGAGTTCCTAGGCGGCTCTATCCCCGAGAAAGCGCCATCTTGTCGTTTTAGCGCAAGCGGCAAGATCTGAGCCGTTGAACCTAGGCACGAATCTCGAGGCGGCCCAGTTCCCAAGAAAACATTATCTTGTCGTTTAGGACAGGTGGCAAGATCTGAGCCGTCTGATCGAGATCAGACGCGAAATTTGAGGAGAAAGTGACTTTTCTCCGTTTGCGAGCTCGGGAAGGCACTTGCTCGGTAGCCGACCGAAGGCGTAGGGCTTCGGGCTTCGGCTATTAGGTAGGAGAGCTCGGATTATGTGGCCGAACGTAGCTTCGGTGTCCCTCCACTGACGGAGCAGAGGGGCGGACCATTCCCGGTTTGCCGCGAAGCAAGCTTGGGGGGACTGGGAGCTAAGTGTTGGACTCCGGGTCCATCGTTGTAGTCCAATGGTTGTGGGAGCAATTCCGAACGGCGATCTACCCCTGGCTCGCTCGGAGGCGAGCCGAGGAGGTGAAGTCGAGCCGAGTGTTGGACTCCAAACCATCGGTGTAGTTCAACGGTTGTGGGAGCAATTCCGAACGGCGATCTACCCCTGGCTCGCTCGGAGGCGAGCCAAGGAGGTAAAGTCGAGCCGAGTGTTGGACTCCGAACCATCGGTGTAGTTCAACGGTTGTGGGAGCAATTCCGAATGGCGATCTACCCCTGGCTCGCTCGGAGGCGAGCCGAGGAGGTAAAGTCGAGCCGAGTGTTGGACTCCGAACCATCGGTGTAGTTCAACAGTTGTGAGAGCAGTTCCGAACGACGGTCTACCCCTGGTTCGTCCGGGGACGAGCCAAGGAGGTGAGGTCGAGCCGAACGTGGACTCCGAATCGTTGGTTGAAACAAGCAGTTGATAAGAAGGGAGAGAAGCATGCGAATTCAAAAACACGAAAGAGCTTTCTTTATTAATAATCGACGGCGAACCGTTTTACATAGTACAATTTATGAAAATAGGTTACAAGTCGGAGGACTGGAATGGCTCGATATCCTATGATATTTAGAGTGGCGCCGGAGCGCTTTCTTGGTATTTTAGGAGGTGGTCGGCATTCCAGGTCCTCGGAAGCTCTCTGCCCTCTAAGTCTTCAAGACGATATGTTCCGGGCCGAACTACCCTCGTGATCCTGTACGGCCCTTCCCAGTTCGGAGCCAGCGTGCTCTTCTGACTAGGGAAGGATATGGCTAGCTTTCTCAAGACCAAATCTCCTTGCTTAAGGTTGGCGGGTCGGACCTTTTTGTTGTACGCTAGTTCAACCCTTCTTCGGTAAATCTGCTGCCAAATCGACGCCCTTTCCCTCAGCTCATCTATCAGGTCCAAGTCTGCTCTGAGGTCCCTGGCATTCTGTGCTTCGTCATAGGCTGTGAGCCGAGGGGAAGGTATTCCGACCTCGAGAGGTATCACGGCCTCGGACCCATAGGTGAGGTTGAAAGGGGACTCGCCTGTGGGGGTCCGCTTGCTCGTGCGGTAGTTCCATAGGACGTTGGGGAGTTGGTCGACCCATAAGCCCTTGGAACTTTTGTCTAGCCTTTTCTTGATGCCTGCGAGGATCTGCCGGTTAGCATTTTCTTCCTGTCCGTTCGACTGAGGGTGGGAGACGGACGAGAAGCGCTGCTGGATGGCCAGGTCGTCGCATAGAGCTCGGAATGCTGCGCCAGTGAACTGAGTCCCGTTGTCCGTCACGAGGACGCGGGGAACGCCGAACCTACAAATGATGCTCTTCCAGAAGAACTGTACCACCTTGTTCTCGGTTATGGTGGCAAGGGGCTCGGCCTCGACCCACTTCGAGAAGTAGTCGATGGCTACGACCAAGAACCTGAACTGACCCGGAGCCGGAGGGAAAGGCCCTAGTAAATCTATCCCCCACATTGCAAAGGGGATGGGACTTGATAGGGAGGCAAGGTCGGCCTGAGGGAGGCGTCGGATGCTGGAGTGTCTCTGACAAGAGCTGCATTGCCGAACGTGTCGCTCGGCATCTTGAAGGAGGGTCGGCCAGAAGTATCCATAATTTAAAGATTTTCGGGCCAAGGACCTGGATCCTGAGTGTGCCCCTCCGATGCCTTCGTGGAGCTCTTGTAGGGCATATTCGGCCTGATTCGGAGAGAGGCACCTTAGGTACGGTCGGCCATCTACTTGAGAGAAAGAGCGTTTGTATAGGATGCCCTCGATCAAGACATACCGCTCGGCCCGGGTTCTGACTCGGCGAGCCTCCTTGGGGTCTTCGGGTAGGAGCCCGTCCCTCAAGAACTCCACAAGAGGCTTCATCCAATTATCTTGTAACATGACCGGCAACGATTCCGCCGAGCCAGGTGTCTCGTCTTTGATGCTCGGCTTAGAGAGGACTTCGATCGGTACGGTCTGTTCGAGACCTTGCAGGGAGGACGAGGCCAATTTGGAGAGGGCATCAGCCTGTGAGTTCTCTTCACGAGGGACCCACTGGATGAGCGCCTCCTCGAACCGGCCCATGAGGTCCCGAACCCTAGCAAGGTACTTCGCCATCCGCTCATCTCGAGCCTCGTACTCGCCCAAGACTTGGTTCACGACGAGCTGGGAATCACTGTGGATTAGGAGGCGCTGTGCCCCAGCACTTCGTGCAAGTCCGAGACCAGCGATGAGTGCTTCGTACTCCGCCTCGTTGTTCGAGGCTTTGAAGTTCATACGGATCGCGTACTAGAGGACGAAGTTGTCAGGGCCGTTCAGAATGGTGCCAGCGCCGCTTCCTTCATTACAAGAGGATCCGTCCACGAAGACTGTCCAAATCGGGGGTCCATTCGGGACGTGGCCGACCTCAGGGATAGTGGACTCTACGATGAAGTCGGCGAGTGCCTGCGCCTTAATTGCTGTCCGAGGTTGGTAAGAGATGTCATGCTGGCTCAGCTCTATGGACCACTTCATCAGCCGGCCCGAGGTCTTAGGCTTGTAGAGGATCTGTTTTAGGGGTTGGTCGGTGAGGACGACGATCGAGTGGGACTGAAAGTATGGCCGAAGCTTCCTCGCCGCCGTGACCAGGGCGTAGGCCATCTTCTCTATCTTCGGATAGCGGAGCTCGGCATCCCGAAGCACCTTGCTCACGTAGTAGATAGGCCTTTGGGTTCGATCCTCCTTTCTCACCAAGACAGCGATCAAGGTCTGCTCGGAAGCAGCCAAGTAAACGAAGAGGGTCTCGCCCGGGACCGGTTTGCTGAGCAGAGGGGGGTTCACCAAGTATGCCTTCAACTGGTCGAACGATTCCTGTTGTGGTTGGCCCCATTCAAAACCCTTAGCCCCCCTGAGTGCTTTGAAGAAGGGGAGGCACTTTTCCCCCGACTTCGAGAGGAACCGACCGATAGCAGCGAGCCGACCAGTGAGCTTCTGCACCTCCTTGATGTTCCGAGGCAGGGCCATGTCTAGTATGGCCTTAATCTTCTCGGGATTAGCTTCGATTCCTCGTTGGCTTACCATGAAGCCGAGGAACTTTCCCGAAGAGACCTCGAACGCGCACTTGTTCGGGTTCAGCCGCATGTTGTGCCTTCTCAACACGCCGAAGGCCTCCTGGAGGTCAGCCACATGGTCTGTGCCCCAGATGCTCTTGACGAGCATGTCGTCAACGTACACCTCCATGTTTTGGCCGATCTGGCTTTGGAAGACCTTGTTGACGAGGCGCTGGTAGGTGGTGCCCGCGTTCTTCAAACCGAACGGCATGACCCGGTAGCAGTAGAGGCCTTGGTCGGTGACGAAGGAGGTCTTCGGAATGTCCGGAGGGAACATTCGGATTTGATTGTACCCCGAGAAGGCGTCCATGAATCTGAGGAGCTCATGGCCCGAGGTGGCGTCAATAAGGGTGTCGATGTTTGGGAGAGGGAATGGATCCTTCGGACATGCCTTGTTCAGGTCGGTGAAGTCAATGCATATCCTCCACGAGCCATTGGACTTCTTGACCATTACAACATTCGACAGCCACTCGGGGTAATTTACCTCCTGTATGAACTTGGCCTTCAGCAGTTTATCCACCTCCTCCTTGATGGCCTGCTGTCGCTCGGGAGCGAACTTTCGCCTCTTCTGCTGAACCGGTTTGCACCCCGGTTCGACACTCAGGCGATGGACGAGCAGCTCCTCAGAAATGCCGGGCATGTCTGCAGCCGACCAAGCGAACAAGTCACGGTTATCCCGGATGCATTGAATCAGGTCCGAGCACAGTGCGGTCGGCAAGGACTTGCTGATGAGGAACTTCCGGCTTGGGTCCCCGTCCAAGAAGAGCACTTCTTCTAACTCGTCCGCCGGCTCGGACGTTGGTCGAGCTTTCGGCTTGGGGATTTCTAGTGTCTCGAGCGAGAGCACTGGTCCCCCGGTGGAAGTCATGTAGCACTTCCGGGCTATTTCTTGGCTTCCCCTGACTTCCCCTACTCCCGACCGAGTGGGGAACTTCATTTTCAAATGGTACGCCGAGGGGACAGCTTCCAAGGCGGCTAGGCCGGGTCGGCTTAGGATGACATTATACGCCGCCGGGACGTCGACGACCATGAAGTCCATCGGCTCGGTCCGGGTAGTAGGGGCGCTTCCCGCAGTTATGTCTAGGGTTATCACCCCCTCGACAGTTACCGGGACCCCCGTGAACCCGTGGAGTGTGTAACCGGCCGGTTTGAGACGGTCCCGGGACAGCTGCAGGCCTCGGAAGGCCGAGAGGAAGAGAATATTGACCGAACTCCCATTGTCTACTAAAATCCTCTGCACCTTGAAGTTGGCCATGCGGAGGTCGATGATGAGGGCATCACAGTATGGGGTTCGGACCCCTTCGAGGTCGGCATCGGAGAAAGACACAGGGACGCCGAGACCTTTGGGGGGAGGGGCACTGTGAACCGAGTTGACCTCTCGGATGAAGGCCTTCCGGGAGGAATTAGAGGAGCCCCCCATGGGGCCTCCGTGGATCAGGTGCAGAATCCGTTCCTCCTCGAACTCGGGTGTCTGTCTCTTCGCGTCGCTCGGAACGCTTGTTAGCCCCCCGAGGCGGAGGAGAATTGCGGTCCACCCGATCGTTAGCCTTCACGAATTTGGCCAACTGCCCCTTCCGGATGAGGGCTTCGATCTCATCTCTCAAAGCCCGGCAGTCGTTCGTGTCGTGGCCGTGGTCCTGATGGTAACGGCACCATTTATCTTTGTTCCTCCTCTTTGCCGGAGTGTGCATCCTCGGAGCTGGAGGGATGACCCCCTCCTTCTCCACTTCCATTAGGATGGTAGAGACGTTAGTGGTGAGGGGAGTGAACTTCTCGAACCTGGGAGGAGGGCGATGCTGACCGCCATTGTCCTTCTGAGCTTTCTTGGACCCCTCTTCCCCCGTCGCCTTCCTCTTCGACCCTGAGGAGGGCCCCCCGAAGCTCGGAAGGGCTTCGGCCTCCTCGGCTCGGATATACTTCTCGCACCTCAGGAGGAGGTCGGCGAAGTCATGTGGGGGCTTCTTGGCTAGAGACGATCGGAGGTTGGCATTGAGAACGTTCGACTAGAACGCCACGGTCGCCACTGATTGGTCTAAGGAGGCGATAGACCTGACCTCTGCGGTGAATCTCTTCACATAGTCCCGCAGCTTCTCTTCCCTTTCCTGCCGCAGATTCAGCAGGGAGAGACTTGTCTTCTCGGCTCGCCTGCTACTCACGAAGTGAGTTATGAACAGTGTTTCAAACTGCTCGAACGAGAAGATGGAGGAGGGGGCAAGTCTGGAATACCATTCCCGAGCTGATCCCCTGAGGGTGGCAGGGAAGGTCCTGCAGAGCACGGCATCGGAAGCTTGATGGATCAGCATCAGGGTCTTGAAGCTTTCGACGTGATCGACCGGGTCGGATTCCCCTGAGTACGTTTCAAACTGCGGAGGTTTGAAACCCCTCGGTATGTGGGCCTCCATGATCGATCGCGAGAAAGGGGGTCGGCTGGGACGGACGGTTCCTACTCGGGACTCCTCCTCCCTGTCCATGCGGCCGATACGCCTTTCCACCTCATGGAGACGGCGGATGAGGGCGTCGTCCCTCCGCTGGTAATCGTATGACCCCCGGACTCCTCTTCATAGGAGGGGGAGCGCGGACTGCGGCGCCGGTAGTCCTGGGATCGGCGAGGACTGTATTGCTGCCGCTGGCGGCTGGGAGCCGGGGAAGGACTTCGGGTTCGGCGGCGAGGACTGGGGTCCCTCGGGGGCGTCGGAGCCCTCTGAGCATTTTGGACGTTCTGCCGAAGGTTGAGGGCCTGTAGCACAGTGTCCTGAAATTGCAGGAACTCGGCACGAGTGATCGGTGCGTCATTGTTCCTCCGAGGATGCCGATCCACGGGGGAATGCGGCCTCCTCCTCCTGCGTTCGAGAGACATTGCCCGGCCACTGCGGTCCGGGGACCTCCTACCATCTCGGCGACGAGGAGACTGCTCACCCTGACGCTGGCGGGAGGCTCCCTCTCGGGCCCGCCTCTCGTCAAGGTGGGTGCGGAGGTCGTCGTCCTTCTGGCGGTTCAGGAGCGTGTTGCGGAGGTCGGGATGATGAGAAGCCATCGAGTCCGAGGACCCATTATGGACCGAGACATGGTCTGGGCTGAGGGGCTGCTTCTGCTTCCGACCGTTATGGCCGGAAGGGCCATTGTTGGGTTGCTGCTTGGGAAGAGGAGGTTGGCCCTGCTGGGCCGGAGGAGGAAGGTCGGGCTGAGGAATAGGATTGAAGGGGGCTTCCTCTGTAGGGTCGGCGGGATTAGCTCCATGGTTTGACCCTCGGGATCTGACCTTCTTTGGAGGCATGGTTGGAGAGGACGACAGAGAAGGGGCTGAGGCTGTTCGTGTGGTTGTTTCCCACAGACGGAGCCAATCTGTTGCCGCTGATTTCGGTGTGGGGGTAAACAGATAGAATTTGTGAGTCCGAGAACAACCTGAACAGTTGACTCAAGCCTTCTTGCTCCTGGCGCAACCTGCAAGGAAGTGCGAGACACCGGGGTTGATTCCGGCGACGCACCCTCCGACGCTCTTGTTAGTAATCAGAAGAGATTAAGAAAGAGCTTAAAAGTGGTGAAAAAGTGATTAACCTGTAACAGAGGTAGGAGGGGTCGTATTTATAGTCGCCAGGGGAGTTGTTTAAGGGCCTGATTTCCTGTGTAACAGCCGGGAGTAAAATCCTCAGTCTGTTTAGGAAACTGACCCCTTGATTCCCGGTGAGAGCAAATCAGGCCCGTTGATTGGGTCAAATCAGTGGCCCTGATTTGTCTCTTGCTAGTCTGGGCTTGCTTCGGGTCGGGACCCGTGCCCAATTGGAGCGGACCCATTGGTGGGTTATTGGATCTGTGAGAAGGAGATTCAGAACCCGCTTTGGACCCGCTTGTATGTGAAATTACCTTTTTACCCCCGAGCTTTGAGATTCGTGCCCAATCTGGACGGTTCCGATTTAACCCCATTTTTAGCCATATCAATCACCTTATGCTTCACGACAGATCCCCATCAACTGCTCAGATCACGACACGTAGCTCGGATCTAAAATCCGTGGTTCCGAACTACCGAGCGTGAAAATGGAGAAAAAACATCGCCTCATGATTCGTGCTGGATCTCCCTCAACGGCTCAGATCGCACAACATAGCTCGGATCTAATATCTGATGATCCGAACAACCGAGCATGAAAATGGCAAAAAACATCTCCTCATGATTCGCGCTGTATCTCCATCAACGGCTCAGATCACGGCATGTAGCCTGGATATGAAATCCAAGGATCCGAACTACCAAGCATGAAAATGGAAAAAAACATCACCTCATGATTCGTGCTGGATCTCCATGAACGGCTCAGATCAGCCACGTAGTTCGGATCTAAAATATGAGGATCCGAACTACCGAGCATGAAAATGAAAAAAAACAATGCCTCATGATTCGTGTTGGATCTCGATTAACAGCTCAGATCACGCGACATGACTCGGATCTAAAATTTGAGAATCCGAACAACCGAGCATGAAAATGATGAAAAATATCGCCTCATGATTCGCGCTCGATCTCCATCAACGGCTCAGACCACGCTACGTAGCTCGGATCCAAAATTTGAGGATCCGAACTACCAAGCGTGAAAATGGCGAAAAACATTGCCTCATGATTCGTGTTGGATCTCCATCAGCGGCTCAGATTGCGCCACTAGCTCGGATCTAATATCCGAAGATCCGAACTACCGAGCGTGAAAATGGTGAAAAACATTGCGTCATGATTCGCGCTAGATCTCCATCAACAGCCCAGATTGCTCCACGTAGCTCGAATCTAAAATCCGGTGATCCGAACTAACAAGTATAAAGATGGAAAAAAATATGCCTCATGATTCGCGTTGGCTCATATTCGCCACGTATCTCCGATCTAAAATCTGAGGATCCGAACTACTGGGCGTGGAAATGGCGGAAAACATCACCACATGATTCGCGGCGGATCTCCTTCAACGGCTTAGATCTCGCCACGTAGCTCGGATCTAAAATCCGAGGATCCAAACTACCGAGCGTGAAAATGGCGAAAAACATCGCCTCATTATTCGCGTTGGAACTCCATCAAAGGCTCAGATCGCACCACATATTTCGAATCTAAAATCCTGTGATCCGAACTACAAAGCATGAAAATGAAAAAAAAACACACTTCATGATTCGCACTGGATCTCCATGAACGGCTCAGATCACGCCACGTGTCTCTGATCTAAAATCTGAGGATCCGAACTACTGAGCATGAAAATGGTGAAAAACATCACCTCATGATTCGCGGCAGATCTCTATCAACAGCTCAGATCACGCCAAGTGGTTTGGATCCAAAATCTGAGAATCCAAACTTCTGAGCATGAAAATGGCGACAAACATCACCTCATGATATGCGCTGGATCTCCATCAACGGCTCAGATCACGCCATGTAGCTCGAATCTAAAATCCAGTGATCCGAACTACTAAGCATAAAAATGGCAAAAAATATGCCATATGATTCGTGCTGGATCTCCATGAACGGCTCAGATCACGCCACGTATCTCCGATTTAAAATCTGAGGATCCGAACTACTGAGAGTAAAAATGATGGAAAACATCACCTCATGATTCGCGGTGGATCTCCATCAACCACTCAGTTCTCGCCAAGTAGTTCGGAGATAAAATCCGAGGATCCGAACTACCGAGCGTGGAAATGGCAAAAAACATCCCCTCATTTTAGATCGGAGATACGTGGCGCGATCTGAGCCGTTTAGGGAGATCCAGCGCGAATCTTGGGACGATGTTTTTCGTCATTTACATGCTCGGTTTTTCGGATCCTTGGATTTTAGATCTGAGGTACGTGGGGCGATCTGAGCCGTTGATGGAGATCAAGCACATATCATGAAGCGATGTTTTTTGCTATTTTCACGGTCGGTAGTTCGGATCCTTGAATTTTAGATCCGGGCTACGTGCCGTGATCTTAGGCGTTGATGGAGATCCAGCACTAATCATGAGGAGATGTTTTTTGCCATTTTCATGCTCGGTAGTTTAGATCATCAGATATTAGATCCGAGCTACGTGGCACGATCTGAGCCATTGATGGAGATCCAGCACGAATCATCGGGCGATGTTTTTCGCCATTTTCATGCTCGGTAGTTCGGAACCTCGGATTTTAGATCCGAGCTACGTGTCGCGATATGAGCAGTTCATGGAGATCCAGCGTGAATCACGAAGCGATGTTTTCCACCATTTTCACCCTCAGTAGTTCGGATCCTCAGATTTTAGATCCGAGCTATGTGTAGTGATCTGAGCCATTGATGGAGATGTTGGATCCTGTAGGCAAGACAAAACACTAGAGGGCGGGGGGGGGTGAATAGTGTTTATTAAAAACTGCGGAAATTTTTCTCGGTGCAGTCGACTGAGGTAAGGACCAGTCGACTGATATGTTCAAAATAACTGAAAATAACAACTCTGTGTAGTCGACTGATGGATGAAATAGACGACTGAAAACACAATGAAATTACAACTACAAACGGCACTGATCAGTCGACTGATGGTGCAATGAGTCGACTGTCCAGAATCTTTTTGCAGAATTAAAATAAACAAGAATGAATGCAAACACAAGATAATCAATCACAGAGTACACAAGATATATCCTGGTTCGGTCCTCCCGACCTACATCCAGTCCCCAAGCAACCCACTTGAGATTTCCACTATTCTTGAAAAATTACAAGAATACCCTACGGCGTTACGCCAACAACCTTGTCTAACCCGTAGTCCTTTCTCTCAACCAGAGAAAGCAAACCCACTCTACAACCAAGAGTGAAAAGACACCCACTCTACAACCAAGAGTCAAAAACACTCTCCAACCGAGAGCAGGAGTACAAGAATACTTTACCGTCAACCTATAGCCTTGTTGGTGTATGTGTTGATGCACGTGGCTAACAAAATAGGTCGACTTCTATACTCAGTCCAGAGCGAATTCAATGCTATACTGGACTGAATGTAGAGAACCAAAGTGTATGAACTTGAACGCTTTGTTTCTCACAGAAAATCACTTAAATTGTTTTTCACAAGAATGCTCGAGTGTATGAAAAATCAAGTGGATGTTTTCAGTGAGATATGAAACTCTATATAAAGAGTTTGATCTCCTGAACGTTGGGAAAAACAGTTACACAACTGTCAACCAACGGATCTGAACTTTTGAGTTTGAAAAAATTCGATTTTGAAAAACAGAAAACGGTCAAAAGCTCTCGAACAGTCGACTGGGTTGCCATATGAGTCGACTGATCAGAGTTTGAATAATTTTAAACAGTTTTGTACTATCAGTCGACTGGCAGAAGCTTAAGTCGACTGGTACTTAAAAGTTAAAATTCTTCAAACTGTTTTGACTTCTTTTTGGGGGTTTTAAGAGGCACACATTATGAAATTTTGAGAGTGTGTGTGTGTGTGACAAGGCTTTACATCAGACTAAGACTCAAACGAAAGTAAAATACAATGTTTACAAGACACAACAATATAACACATTTGAGCTTGAAGTCTTGAGTCTTGAGTCTTGAATTGAGTCTTGATCCTTGTCTTGAAGTCTTCATCTGTTATCCTTTTGAGCTTGTTCATTTGTTCAGCTAGAATTGTCTTTGGTCTGTGCACTGCAATGTTAGCTGTATAACATAGACACATGTTGCACTATGTTGTGATCATCAAAATCAAGAGTCAACATTCTCCCCCTTTTTGATGATGACAACATAATAGCTGATAAACAGATAATATACAAGCATAGTGATGAAATGCTCCCCCTTATAAAAACACAATATGCATACACAAAATAGATGTTATTATAAGGAATGTATCAGTCGACTTAACAATAGATCAGGCGACTGAACAGACGAAAAACATAACCGATGCAGTAGTTAGCAGCAGTCGACTGTATCCCTTGGGGAAGTCGACTGACCAGAGATATTTCAATAACCAGAACAATGTTACAATTAGCAGCAGTCGATTGTATCCCTTGGGGAAGTCGACTGACCAGAGATATTTCAATAACCAGAACATTGTTACAATGTTAAACATTCAAAACAAAAATAACACATAACACAGATAGACAAAATGTAACTCAGATAGACAAAATGTAACTCAGATATTTCTCTCCCCCTTTGGAATCATCAAAAAGGCACAAAGTAACAAGCGTTTGCATTAAGGAGAAAACAATGATAAAGTCTAATACATAAAAACAAATGCATTAAAAAGAAGATTACATAATAAAAAGAAATAAAAATCTTCAATCTTCTTCATTGGAGTTTTCATCATCATCTTGAGAAGGAGGATGAAATTGAGAGGTGAAGAGATGAGTTAGGTTGTCTAGTTTGGAGTTGAGGGTATGGAGTTGGGTATCTACAGAGACTGAGTGGTTCATTAGGTAGGAAACACAGTCATACAAGGTACGAGGGACATCATAATTGGCTTGAAGAATAGGTGGATCATCAGATGTAGAAGGTTGAGAGGCTCTAGGTCTTGAAGTAGAACCTAAGGGAGCTTGGGAAAGTGGAGGAGACCTAGAGGGTGATCGAGTAGGAGCATCAAGGATTTTCATACGTGCCAAACTAGCACGATCGAAACACTCATAACGAGTAACAACATTTGTCTCCGAATCTAGATCAACATCAAAAGCTATAAAGACTCTTGTAAGAAAACCTCCAAAAGGTAGAAAATGAGAATGGTCTTGATTAAGCTTAGAAAAAATAACTTGACCCCAATTAACAGCAATTCTACCAAAAATTGCATATATAGCTTTTTGTAGTTCAATAGAATATTGGTCATAACTACCCTTTTTAGGAAGGATGTTATAGGCTAATATTCTACCTACAAGCTTAGCAATTGGTTTGATATTTTTGCTTGTCATTGGAGGGCCATGATTGGGTAGGAAAATTCTAGATAAAATAGTAGCATCATCTAAAAGAACGTCATCAAGAAATAATCCCACATCATCAATACCTAACATCTCATTAATCCTAGTCGGTGTGAGTGTCATTTTCATATTTTTCACAGACGACCGGATTAAGACATCCCCATTTGGTTTTTGCACAACTCTCATATTTGTGTAAAACAAATAAATGAGTTGGGGATAGTAATTAGGTTGATTTGATAATGAGAGAAAGTCATAAAGACTGCAATTTTGAAATAGTGGAATGAGATTAAAACGGTCTAGGTCATCAAAATTTACAAATCTTCCAGGGAAGATTGTAATGGTGCAAAAAAGATACCAACGATCAATAAGACCGGGACTCAAGAGATATTGAGTGTAGTCTTGTGAAGAAGAACTACCCTCATGAGATCGTTTTGATCGTTTGGGTGCCATGAGAAAAGAGTGGAAAAGGTTTTACCTAAGTAAGAGAGAGATTCGATCAGGTGCAAGCACAATCAGCACTGAGAAAGTAGATCACCTTCTTCTCCAAAAACTAGGGTTTTGAAATTGGGGGTAAAAGCTTGAAATCGGTAAGGAGTTAAAACGGCTGGTAAAGAGGGTTTTAACTGTGAGTGAACGGCTGAGATCAAGGAGAGGTGAAATCGACCGTGAGGATTAAAGATCACGGGTGAAAAGATAAGTGATTTCCATCTCAAAAGACGTGATGAATAGTCGCTGAAGATGATTTAGCTCGCGACAGTCGACTGGTAGGGAGATCAGTCGACTGAGTCGAGAAGAAAATAAAAATTTTATATCTACTAATCAGTCGACTGGTCTAGGAACCAGGCGACTGGTCAGATAAAAAAAATTGGTATGTTTTTTTTTTTTTTTTTTTTTTTTTAAAAAAAAAACCAGTACAGTCGACTTATTCAAGAATACAGTCGACTTAACAGTAACAATTTTCAGCAAATATCAATAAAATAACAAATTCCAAGTTCTCTTCTTAAATTAATGAAAGTATCTTCCTTAAGGGGCTTGGTAAATATATCTGCTACTTGTTTATCAGTAGAGATAAAGTCTAAAGATATATCTCCTTTTAAAACATGATCACGTAGAAAATAATGTCGAATATCAATATATTTCGTACGTGAATGTTGAATCGGATTTTTAGATAGATTAATTGCACTGGTATTATCACACATAATTGAGGGTTTCTCAAATGAAATACCATAATCTAATAAAGTTTGTTTCATCCATAAAATTTGTGCACAAGCCAAACTTGCAGCGATATACTCAGCTTCTGTAGTTGATAGGGATACGGAGTTTTGCTTTTTACTGCACCAAGATACTAGGGAATGTCCCAAAAAGTGACATGTACCACTAGTACTCTTGCGATCAGTTTTGCTTCCAGCAAAATCGGCATCGCTATAAGACAAAAGTTGAAAATTATCGGTGCGTGGAAAAAATAAACCATATTCAGATGTGCCTTTAATATATCTTAAAACTCGTTTCACTGCTTTTAAATGAGACTCTTTAGGACTAGATTGATATCTAGCACATAAACATACGCTGAACATAATGTCTGGTCTACTTGCAGTAATATATAAGAGTGAACCAATCATACCTCGATAGAGTTTTTGATCAACACTCTTACCTAATAAATCTTTGTCAAGAGTAGTAGTAGTAGCCATAGGTGTGGATTTACTACTAGTACTATCCATGTTAAAATGTTTGCGTAGTTCCTTTGCATATTTGCCTTGATTGATAAATATGCCATTTGAAGACTGTTTAATTTGCAGTCCAAGGAAATAATTGAGTTCACCCATGTGACTCATCTCAAATTCATTTTTATGGTATTAGCAAATTCTTAACATAGATTATTATTAGTAGAACCAAAAATTATATCATCAACATATATTTGTATGATTAAGATATCATTCTTAACTCTTTTGATAAACAAAGTAGTGTCTACTTTACCTATTTCAAATCCTGTTTTTAAAAGAAAAGTTTTTAAACGATCATACCAAGCACGAGGTGCTTGTTTAAGACCGTATAAAGCCTTTTTCAATTTATAAACATGATCTGGAAATTGTTCATGTTCAAAACCTGGTGGTTGTTTAACATAAACATTTTCCTTAATAAACCCATTAAGAAAAGCACTTTTCACATCCATTTGATAAAGTATAAAATTCATAAAACAAGCAAAAGATAATAAAATACGAATAGATTCTAGTCTAGCAACAGGAGCATATGTTTCATCAAAATCTATACCTTCTTCTTGATTATATCCTTAAGCAACTAATCTAGCCTTGTTCCTTACAACTTGTCCTGATTCATCTAACTTATTTTTGAATACCCATTTGGTACCAATGATAGTCTGATCAGGAGGTCTAGGAACTAAATCCCATACATCATTTCTTATAAATTGGTTTAGTTCATCTTGCATGGCATTCATCCAATATTCATTCTCACAAGCTTCTTGTATATTTTTCGGTTCAAAATCCGACAAGAATGCTGTATGAGAGATCATATTAACATGTGAACGTGTCTGAATACCATGGGAGATGTCACCAATTATTAAGTCATGAGGATGATCTTTAACTTCAACAAATGACTTTGGTAAAGTTGAAGAAATCTCAATCGGATCAGTCGACTTGACTTGTTCTTCAGTCGACTGCTTTACGTCAGTCGACTGGGAGACCTTATCAGTCGACTTATCAGATAGATTAGTTTGCTCTAAGGATTTAATCACATTATCTAAAGGTGATAAATCAGTTTCATCATCTTTATTTAAGGTTGATGAAGGTAAAGATTCATCGAATGTAACATGCATTGATTCTTCAATAGTCATTGTAGACTTATTGAAAATTCTATATGCTTTACTCCTATTTGAGTATTCTAAAAAGATACCCTCATTAGATCTAGGATCAAATTTGTCTAAATTATCTTTTGTGTTTAGAATAAAACACTTACAACCAAATGTCTTAAAATAAGATACTTTAGGAATTTTATTAAAAAATAACTCATAACAAGTCTTCTTTAGTTTAGGTCTTAGAAGAATTCTATTTAAAACATAACAAGCTGTAGCAACAGCTTCAGCCCAAAAATGCTATGGTAAATTGCTTTCAACAAGCATAGTACGTGCACATTCTTGCAAGGTCCTATTTTTCCTTTCAACCACTCCATTTTGTGGTGAAGCTATAGGAAATGCAAATGAATGTGTTATACCATTCTTGTTGCAATATTCTGTAAATGTTTCATTTTCAAATTCTCCACCATGATCACTAAAAATAGTGACTATGGTTAGAGATCTTTGATTTTGAACACGTTTACAAAAATGTGCAAATTCTTCAAAAGCATCATTTTTATGTTTTAAAAAGAATGTCCAAGTGAATCTTGAAAAATCATCTACTAAAACAAACACATATCTAATTTTATTTAAAGAAGCAACTCTAGTAGGGCCAAATAAATCCATATGAATTAATTCAAGTGGCCTACTAGTAGAGATTACGTCTTTTGTTTTAAAAGTGGATTTGATTTGTTTTCCTAGTTGACATGCATCACAAAACTTATCCTTTTTAAAAGATAGTTTTGGCAGTCCTTTAACTAAGTTATATTTAGATAATTTTGAGAGATTTTTCATGTTCACATGTCCAAATCTTCTATGTCATAACCAAGATTCATTGTTAGAGGCTATTAAACAAAAATCATTTGAAAAATCAATTGCATTCAAACACAATTCATAAATATTATTTTTACGAAAACCTTGAAAAACAACATTTTGCATAGTAGAATCATAAATCAAGCATGCATCTTTTTCAAAAACTATTTTATACCCTTTATCACATAATTGACTAATGCTTAAAAGATTATGCTTTAACCCATTAACCAATAGCACATTTTCTATAATTGGGTTAGATATTTTACTGACCATGCCAATACCGATGACTTTGCCTTTGTTGTTATCTCCAAAGGTGACGGTTCCTCCATCTATACTTTGAATGGTGGATAGTAGGTTGGCATGCCCTGTCATATGTTTTGAACATCCGCTGTCTAATATCCAGCGTTCTTTCTTGGGTACCTATAAAAAGTTTAAGATAAATATGGTACCCTTTTTATTGGGTCCAAAACACATTAGTTTGGGGGAAACCAAACCCATGAAGAGTTTGATCTTCCTCCATAAGCAGGAATATAATAAGTAGAATTACACACATTTAACATATATGAGTTAATATAAGCAATTCTATCATTCTGATTTAGATTAACTGGAACCCATACTAATTTGTTCTGTCCAGTCGACTTATCAGTGTCCTTCAGTCGACTGTTGGTGTACATCAGTCGACTGGTAGATACACTAGGTCGACTTATAAGAGGTTTTGATCTCATCGAATAAGATCCACTTTCTCTGGACAGACGACTGGTTGTATGGTTCAGTTGACTTAACCGAACGTTAGTTTTGCTTTTATCACTGAAATTAACAACCTTTGGCTTTGCAAAGAAATCATACAACTTGTGTGTAACACTAGAAATAGATGCTGACTTATTTTTACTAGTGTTTACTACAGGAGATTCTTTTACAGAAGATTTTTTAAAACCAAGTCCAAATTTTTGACTAGATGTAACTTGATGATGAAGCATATCATTTAAATTCTCTTTGCCTTTGTTAAACTTAGATACGTTCTTTGAAATCTCTTCATAATTCTTTTTGAGAGTTTCAAGATCAGTATCTAAACTTGCAATGCGAGAATTTAAGGATTTTACTTCCTTATCAAGGTTAAGATTTTCTTGATTAAGTGTTTGATTCACTTTCTCAAGATTCTTAGCTCTAATCTTTTCTTTCTTCAATTCTTGGAATATTTCATTAAAAGCATCAAGAAAATCTTCGGAATCATAATCATTACTTACATGTTCTTGTGCAGCCATGAAACAAACATTTGCCACTTCGTTATTTTCATCCGTTTCTTCTTCGGAAGATGAATCACTATCATCCCATGTAGCTTGATAAGCCTTCTTGTTTTTGGCAAATTTGTTCTTTGGATATTTGTCCTTCTTGAAGTTGGATGATTTTCCCTTATTCTTTGCATTTTCTAAGGGACAATCCTTCTTCATGTGACCTATTTTATTGCACCTGAAACATGTAGGAGGGTCATTAGAATCTTTAACTTTAGAATGAAACTTACCCTTCTTTAAGAACTTCTTGAATCTCCGAGTGAACATTGCTATTTCTTCCTCATCTTCTTCTTCATCTTCTGAATCTGTCATGGCTTTAAAAGCCAATGATTTCTTCTTTGCTTGGTGTGATTCTGTATCTTTCTTTCGATCTTCAAGTTGGACCTCATATGCCATGAGATTGCCAACAAGATTCTCGAGAGTAAGTGTTGACAAGTCATTCGCTTCCTCTATTGCTGTGGTCTTCTTCTCCCATTCTGGAGTGAGTGCACGCAAGACTTTTCTAACCATCTCTGCTTGAGTATAAATCTTTCCAAGTGCCACTAGAGAGTTTGTGATGTCTGTGAATCTGGTAATCATCTCAGACACAGTCTCATTGTCCTTCATTCTGAACATCTCAAACCTGTGGACAAGAACAGAAATTTTAGACTCTTTTACTTTATTCGTTCCTTCATGTGTTACCTCGAGTGTATGCCAAATTTGATGTGCGGTTGTAGCATTCGATACACGGTTGAATTCTTCCTTTGTAAGTGCACAAAATAAGGTATTCATTGCTTTGGCATTGTTCATAGTCTGATTCTTTTGATCATCATTCCATTGTGCATATGGAATGGTAGGAGCAGTGTATTCCGTCTCTGTCATTTGCCATATCTCATAGTTGATTGATTGGAGATAGATTCGCATTCGGCACTTCCAATAATTGTAGTTCGTCCCATCAAATACTGGTGGCCGTTGTGTAGATTGGCCTTCATGGTACTAATTTGTATTTGAAGTAGTTGCCATAGCCTGTAATCTTGCTCTGATACCAAGTGTTGGATCCTGTAGGCAAGACAAAACACTAGAGGGGGGGGGGGTGAATAGTGTTTATTAAAAACTGCGGAAATTTTTCTCGGTGCAGTCGACTGAGGTAAGGACCAGTCGACTGATATGTTCAAAATAACTAAAAATAACAACTCTGTGTAGTCGACTGATGGATGAAACAGACGACTGAAAACACAATGAAATTACAACTACAAACGGCACTGATCAGTCGACTGATGGTGCAATGAGTCGACTGTCCAGAATCTTTTTGCAGAATTAAAATAAACAAGAATGAATGCAAACACAAGATAATCAATCACAGAGTACACAAGATATATCCTGGTTCGGTCCTCCCGACCTACATCCAGTCCCCAAGCAACCCACTTGAGATTTCCACTATTCTTGAAAAATTACAAGAATACCCTACGGCGTTACGACAACAACCTTGTCTAACCCGTAGTCCTTTCTCTCAACCAGAGAAAGCAAACCCACTCTACAACCAAGAGTGAAAAGACACCCACTCTACAACCAAGAGTCAAAAACACTCTCCAACCGAGAGCAGGAGTACAAGAATACTTTACGGTCAACCTATAACCTTGTTGGTGTATGTGTTGATGCACGTGGCTAACAAAATAGGTCGACTTCTATACTCAGTCCAGAGCGAATTCAATGCTATACTGGACTGAATGTAGAGAACCAAAGTGTATGAACTTGAACGCTTTGTTTCTCACAGAAAATCACTTAAATTGTTTTTCACAAGAATGCTCGAGTGTATGAAAAATCAAGTGGATGTTTTCAGTGAGATATGAAACTCTATATAAAGAGTTTGATCTCCTGAACGTTGGGAAAAACAGTTACACAACTGTCAACCAACGGATCTGAACTTTTGAGTTTGAAAAAATTCGATTTTGAAAAACAGAAAACGGTCAAAAGCTCTCGAACAGTCGACTGGGTTGCCATATGAGTCGACTGATCAGAGTTTGAATAATTTTAAACAGTTTTGTACTATCAGTCGACTGGCAGAAGCTTAAGTCGACTGGTACTTAAAAGTTAAAATTCTTCAAACTGTTTTGACTTCTTTTTGGGGGTTTTAAGAGGCACACATTATGAAATTTTGAGAGTGTGTGTGTGTGTGACAAGGCTTTACATCAGACTAAGACTCAAACGAAAGTAAAATACAATGTTTACAAGACACAACAATATAACACATTTGAGCTTGAAGTCTTGAGTCTTGAGTCTTGAATTGAGTCTTGATCCTTGTCTTGAAGTCTTCATCTGTTATCCTTTTGAGCTTGTTCATTTGTTCAGCTAGAATTGTCTTTGGTCTGTGCACTGCAATGTTAGCTGTATAACATAGACACATGTTGCACTATGTTGTGATCATCAAAATCAAGAATCAACAGGAGAACCAACGTGAATCAAGAGGCGATGTTTTTTGCCATTTTCACACTCGATAGTTCTGATCCTCAAATTTTAGATCCGAGCTACGTCGCGTGTTCTGAGCCGTTGATGGAGATTCAGCGCGAATCATGATGCGATGTTTTTCTCCATTTTTGCGCTCGGTAGTTTGGATCCTCAGATTTTAGATCTGAACGATGTGGCGTGATCTGAGTCATTCAAGGAGATCCAGCACGAATCATGAGGCGATGTTTTTTGCCATTTTCACGCTCGGTAGTTCGGATCCTCAGATTTTTTATCCGAACTACCTCGCGTGATCTGAGCCGTTGATGGAGATCCGCCGCGAATCATGATGTTATGTTTTCTACCATTTCGCGCTTAGTAGTTCTGATCCTTATATTTTCGATCGGAGATACGTGGCGTGATCTGAGCCGTTCATGGAGATCCAGCACGAATCTTGGGATGATGTTTTTCGTCATTTTCACGCTCGGTTGTTCGGATCCTCGGATTTTAGATTCGAGCTACCTGGCGCGATCTGAGCCGTTGATGGAGTTCTAGTGCAAATCATGAGGCGATGTTTTTCGCCGTTTTCATGCTCGGTAGTTCCGATCATCGGGTTTTAGATCCGAACTACGTGGCCCGATCTGAGCCATTGATGGAGATCCAGCACGAATCATGCGGCGATGTTTTTTTGCCATTTTCAAGCCTGGTAGTTCAGAACCTCGGATTTTAGATCGGTGCTACGTGTCGTGATCTGAGCCACTGATGGAGACCCGCCGCGAATCATGAGGTGATGTTTTCTGCCTTTTTCATGCACGGTAGTTCGGATCCTCAGATTTTTGATCGGAGATACATGGTGCGATCTGAGCCGTTCATGGAGATCCAGCATGAATCATGAGCGGATGTTTTTCGGCATTTTCTTGCTTAGTAGTTTGGATCACCGGATTTTAGATTCGAGCTACGTGGCGTGAACTGAGCTGTTGATGGACATCCAGCGCAAATCTTGAGGCGATGTTTTTGGCCAATTTCACGTTCGGTAGTTCGGATCATTGGATATTAGATCCGACCTACGTGGCCCGATCTGAGCCGGTGATGGAAATCCAGCATGAATCAAGAGGCGATGTTTTTTTGCCATTTTCACGCCTGGTAGTTCAGAACCTCGGATTTTAGATCGAATTGCCTGGCGTGATCTGAGCTGTTGATGGAGATTTGCCGTGAATCATGAAGTGATATTTTTCGCCATTTTCACACACGGTAGTTCGGATGCTCAGATTTTAGATCGGAGATACATGGCATGATCGGAGCCGTTCATGGAGATTCAGCGCGAATCATGACCGGATGTTTTTCACCATTTTCATGCTTAGCAATTCGGATCACCGGATTTTAGATTTGAGCTACGTGGCGTGAACTGAGCCGTTGATGGAGATCTAGCGCAAATCATGAGGTGCTGTTTTTGTCATTTTCACGCTCGGTAGTTTGGATCCTCAGATTTTACATCCGGACTACCTGGCATTATCTGAGCCGTTGAAGGAGATCCACCGCGAATCATGAGGTGATGTTTTCTGCCATTTTCACGCTCAGTAGTTCGGATCCTCAGATTTTCGATCGGAGATACGTGGCATGATCTGAGCCGTTCATGGAGATCCAGTGCGAATATTGGGACGATGTATTTTGTCATTTTCACGCTCGGATGTTCGGATCCTTAGATTTTAGATCCGAGCTACGTGGCACGATATGAGCCTTTGAGGGAGATCCCGCGCAAATCATGCGGCGATGTTTTTCGCAATTTTCACGCTCGGTAGTTCGGATCCATGGATTTTAGATCCGGGCTACGTGCCGTGATCTAAGCCGTTGATGGAGATCCAGTGCAAATAATGATGAGATGTTTTTTGCCATTTTCACGCTCGGTAGTTCGGATCATCAGATATTTGATCCAAGCTACGTGGCGCGATCTGAGCCGCTGATGGAGATCCAGCACGAATCATGAGGCAAAGTTTTTTGCCATTTTCATGCTCGGTAGTTCGGATCCACGGATTTTAGATCCGAATTATGTGGCGTGATCTCAGTCGTTCATGGAGATCCAGCACGAATCATTAGGCGATGTTTTTTGCCATTAACACGCTGGTAGTTCGGATCCTCAAATTTTAGATCGGAGCTACGTCGCGTTTTCTGAGCCGTTGATGGAGATCCAGTGCGAATCTTGAGACAATGTTTTTCGTCATTTTCACGCTCGGTTGTTCGGATTCTCAAATTTTAGATCCGAGCTACGTGGCATGATCTGAGTCGTTGATGGAGATCCAGCGCGAATCATGAGGCGATGTGTTACGCCATTTTCATGCTCGGTAGTTCGGATCCTCGGATTTTATATCCGAACTACCTCGCATGATCTGAGCCGTTGATGGATGTCCGCAGCGAATCATGAGGTGATGTTTTCCCCCATTTTCACGCTCAGTAGTTCGGATCCTCAAATTTTCGATCGGAGATACGTGGCGTGATCTGAGCCTTTCATGGAGATCCTATGCAAATCATGAGGCGTGTTTTCTGCCATTTTCATGCTTAGTAGTTCGGATTACCAGATTTTAGATTCGAGCTACGAGGCGTGATCTGAGCCGTTGATGGAGATCCAGCGCGAACCATGAGGCGATGTTTTTCGCCATTTTCACCCTCGATAGTTCGGATCCTCCGATTTTAGATCCTAACTATTTGGCGTGATCTGTGCCATTGATGGAGATCCGCCGCTAATTATGAGGTGATGTTTTCCCCCATTTTCACGCTCAGTAGTTCGGATCCTCTGATTTTCGATCGGAGATACGTGGCATTATCTGAGCCGTTCATGGGGATCCAGCGCGAATCATGAGGCGTGTTTTTTGCCATTTTCATGCTTAATAGTTCGGATTACCGGATTTTAGATTCGAGCTACAAGGTGCGATATGAGCCATTGATGGAGATCCAGCGCGAATCATGAGGCGATGTTTTTCGCCATTTTCACGCTCGGTAGTTCGGATCCTCCGATTTTTTATCCTCACTACTTGGCCGAATCTGAGCCGTTGATGGAGATCTGCCACTAATCATGAGGTGATGTTTTCCGCCAATTTTCACGTACGGTAGTTCGGATCCTCAAATTTTAGATTCGAGCTACATCGCGTGATCTGGGCCGTTGATTGAGATCGAGCGCGAATCTTGAGACGATGTTTTTCGTCATTTTCACGCTCGGTTGTTCAGATCCTCAAATTTTAGATCCGAGCTGCGTAGCGTGATGTGAGCCATTGATGGAGATCCAGTGCGAATCATGAGGCAATGTTTTTCTCCATTTTCACGCTCTGGTAGTTCGAATCCTCATATTTTATATCCGAACTACATGGCTGATCTGAGCCATTCATGGAGATCCAGTGCGAATCATGAGGCGATGTTTTTTGCCATTTTCATGCTCGGTAGTTCGGATCCTCGGATTTTAGATCGAACTGCCTGGCGTGATCTGAGCCATTGATGGAGATCCGCCGCGAATCATGAAGTGATGTTTTCCACCATTTTCACACTCAGTAGTTCGGATCCTCAGAATTTCGATCGGAGATACGTGTCGTGATCTGAGCCATTCATGGAGATCCAGTGCGGATCTTGCGACGATGTTTCTGTCATTTTCATGCTCGGTTGTTCAGATCCTCGAATTTTAGATCCGAGTTACGTGGCGCAATCTGAGCCGTTGATGGAGTCCAGCACAAATCATGAGGCAATATTTTTTGCCATTTTCAGGCACGGTAGTTCGGATCCTTATATTTTAGATCCGAACTACGTGGCATGATCGGAGCCATTCATGGACATCCAGTGCAAATCATGAAGCGATGTTTTTCACCATTTCAACGCTCGGTAGTTCAGATCATCGGATTTTAGCTGCGAACTACTTGGCGTGATCTGAGCGGTTGATGGAGATCCGCCGCGAATCATGAGGTGATGTTTTTCGCCATTTTCCCGCTCAGTTGTTTGGATCCTCAGATTTTAGATCGGAGATACGTGGCGTGATCTAAGCCGTTCATGGAGATCCAGCGCGAATCATGAGGCGTGTTTTTTGCCATTTTCATGCTTAGTAGTTCGGATTACCGGATTTGAGATTCGAGCTACGAGGCACGATCTGAGCAGTTGATGGAGATCCAATGCGAATCATGAGGCGATGTTTTTGTCATTTTTACGCTCGGTAGTTTGGATCCTCAGATTTTATATCCGAACTACTTGGCGTGATCTGAGCCGTTGAGGGAGGTCCGCCGTGAATCATGAGGTGGTGTTTTCTGCCATTTTCATGCTCAGTAGTTCGGATCCTCAGATTTTAGATCGGAGATACGTGGCATGATCTGAGCCGTTCATGGAGATCCAGTGCAAATCATGAGGTGTGTGTTTTGCCATTTTCATGCTTAGTAATTCGGATCACTGGATTTTTGATTCGAGCTATGGGGAGCGATCTGAGCCGTTGATGGAGATCTAGCGCGAATCATGAGGCGATGTTTTTTTGCCATTTTCACGCTCGATAGTTCGAATCATTAGATGTTAGATCCGAGCTACGTTGCGCGATTTGAGCCGTTGATGGAGATCCATCACGAATCATGAGGCGATGTTTTTCGCCATTTTCACGCTCGGTAGTTCGGATCCTCGGATATTAGATCCGAGCTATGTGCAGTGATCAGAGCCATTGATAGAGATTCAACGCGAATCATGAAGCGATATTTTTGCCATTTTCACGCTCGATAGTTTGGATCCTCAAATTTTTGATCCGAGCTACGTCGTGTGATCTGAGCCATTGATTGAGATCGAGCGCGAATCTTGAGACGATGTTTTTCGTCATTTTACCTGCTCGGTTGTTCGGAATTTCAAATTTTAGATCCGAGCTACATGGCATGATCTGAGCCGTTGATGGAGATCCAGCATGAATAATGAGGCGATGTTTTTCTCCATTTTCACGCTAGGTAGTTCGGATCCTCATATTTTAGATCCGAACTATGTGGCTGATCTGAACCGTTCATGGAGATCCAACGCGAATCATGAGGCAATGTTTTTTGCCATTTTCACGCTCGGTAGTTCGGATCCTCGGATTTTAGATCCGAACTGCCTAGCTTGATCTGAGCCGTTGATGGAGATCCACCGCGAACCATGAGGTGATGTTTTCTGCCATTTTCACGCTCAGTGGTTCAGATCATCAGATTTTCGATCGGAGATACGTGCCGTGATCTGAGCCATTCAGGGAGATCCAGCGCGAATCTTGGGATGATGTTTTCCGTCATTTTCACGCTCGGTTGTTGGGATCCTCGGATTTTAGATCCGAGCTACGTGGTGCGAACTAAGCCATTGATGGATATCCAGCGCAAATCATTAGATAATGTTTTTCGCTATTTTCACGCTCAGTAGTTCGGATCCTTGGATTTTAGATCCGGGCTACGTGCCGTGATCTGAGCCGTTGATGGAGATCCAGTGCGAATCAAGAGGAGATGTTTTTTGCCATTATCACGCTCGGTAGTTCGGATAATCAGATATTAGATCTGAGCTACGTGGCGTGATCTGAGATGTTGATGGAGATCAAGCCCAATTCATGAAGTGATGTTTTTTGCCTTTTTCACGCTCGATAGTTCGGAACCACGAATTTTAGATCCGAGCTACGTGTCGTGATCTGAGCCGTTGATGGGGATCCGCCGTGAATCATGATGCAATGTTTTCTGCCATTTTCACGCTCGGTAGTTCGGATCCTCAGATTTTAGATCGGAGATACGTGGCGTGATGTGAGCCATTCATGGAGATCCAATGCGAATCAAAAGGCGTGTTTTTTGCCATTTTCATGCTTAGTAGTTCGGATCATCGGATTTTAGCTTCGAGCTACGTGGCGCGATCTGAGCCGTTGATGAAGATCCAGCGCGAATAATGAGACGATGTTTTTCCCCATTTTCATGCTCGGTAGTTCGGATCATCGGATACTAGATCCGAGCTACGTGGTGCGTTCTGAGCCATTGATGGAGATCCAGCAAGAATCATGAGGCGATGTTTTTCGCCATTTTCACCCTCGGTAGTTTGAATCCTCGAATTTTAGATCCGAGCTATGTGCAGTGATCTGAGCCAGTGATGGAGGTCCAACGCGCATCTTAAGGTGAAGTTTTTTGCCATTTTCACGCATGGAAATTCAAATTTTCAAATTTTAGATCCGAGCTACATGGCGTAATCTGAGCCGTTGATCGAGATCCAGTGCGAATCTTGAGACGATGTTCGTCATTTTCACGGTCTGTTGTTCGGATTTTCAAATATTTGATCTGAGCTACGTGGCGTGATCTGAGCCATTGATGGAGATCCAGCGCAAATCATGAGGTGATATTTTTCTCCATTTTCACGCTCGGTAGTTCGGATCCTCAGATTTTCTATCCGAACTACGTGGCGTGATCTGAGCCGTTGATGGAGATCCAGTGCGAATCATGAGGCGATGTTTTTTGCCATTTTCACGCTCGTTAGTTCGGATCCTCGGATTTTAGATCGAACTGCATGGCGTGATCTGAGCCATTGATGGAGATCCGCTGAGAATTATGAAGTGATGTTTTCCACCATTTTCACGCTCATTAGTTCGGATCCTCAGAATTTCGATCGGAGATACGTGTCGTGATCTGATCCGTTCATGGAGATCCAGCGCGAACCTTGGGACGATGTTTTCTGTCATTTTCATGCTCGGTTGTTCAGATCCTCGGATTTTAGATCCGAGTTACGTGGCGCAATCTGAGACGTTGATGGAGTCCAACACAAATCATAAGGCAATGTTTTTCTCCATTTTCAGGCACGGTAGTTCGGATCCTTATATTTTAGATCCGAACTACGTGGCATGATCGGAGCCATTCATGGAGATCCAGTGCGAATCATGAAGCGGTGTTTTTCACCATTTCAACACTCGGTAGTTTAGATCATCGGATTTTAGCTGCGAACTACTTGGCATGATCTGAGCGGTTGATGGAGATCCGCCGCAAATCATGAGGTGATGTTTTTCGCCATTTTACCGCTCAGTTGTTTGGATCCTCAGATTTTAGATTGGAGATACGTGGCGTGATCTGAGCCATTCATGGAGATCCAGTGCGAATCATGAGGCGTGTTTTTTGCCCTTTTCATGCTTAGTAATTCGGATTACCGGATTTGAGATTCGAGCTACGAGGCACGATCTGAGCAGTTGATGGAGATCCAATGCGAATCATGAGGCGATATTTTTTTCATTTTCACGCTCGGTAGTTCGGATCCTCGGATTTTATATCCAAACTACTTGCCATGATCTGAGCCGTTGAGGGAGATCCGCCGCGAATCATGTGGTGGTGTTTTTTGCCATTTTCATGCTCAGTAGTTCGGATCCTCAGATTTTAGATCGGAGATACGTGGCATGATCTGAGCTGTTCATGGAGATCCAGTGCGAATCATGAGGTGTTTGTTTTGCCATTTTCATGCTTAGTAATTCGGATCACCGGATTTTTGATTCGAGCTACGGGGAGCGATCTGAGCCGTTGATGGAGATCCAGCGCGAATCATGAGGCGATGTTTTTTGCCATTTTCACGCTCGATAGTTCGAATCATCGGATGTTAGATCCGAGCTACGTTGCGCGATCTGAGCCGTTGATGGAGATCCAGCACGAATCATGAGGCAATGTTTTTCGCCATTTTCACGCTCGGTAGTTCGGATCCTCGGATATTAGATCCGAGCTATGTGCAGTGATCAGAGCCATTAATGGAGATTCAACGCGAATCATGAAGCGATGTTTTCGCCATTTTCATGCTCGATAGTTTGGATCCTCAAATTTTTTATCCGAGCTACGTCGCGTGATCTGAGCCATTGATTGAGATCGAGCGCGAATCTTGAGACGATGTTTTTCGTCATTTTGCCCACTCGGTTGTTCGGAATCTCAAATTTTAGATCCGAGCTACGTGGCATGATCTGAGCCATTGATGGAGATCCAGCATGAATAATGAGGCAATGTTTTTCTCCATTTTCATGCTCAGTAGTTTGGATCCTCAAATTTTAGATCCGAACTACTTGGCTGATCTGAGCCGTTCATGGAGATCCAAAGCGAATCATGAGGCAATGTTTTTTGCCATTTTCACGCTCGGTAGTTCGGATCCTCGGATTTTAGATCCGAACTGCCTAGCTTGATCTGAGCCGTTGATGGAGATCCACCGCGAACCATGAGGTGATGTTTTCTACCATTTTCACGCTCAGTGGTTTAGATCATCAGATTTTCGATCGGAGATACGTGCCGTGATCTGAGCCGTTCAAGGAGATCGAGCACGAATCTTGGGATGATGTTTTCTGTCATTTTCATGCTCTGTTGTTGGGATCCTCGGATTTTAGATCCGAGCTACGTGGCGCGAACTAAGCCGTTGATGGAGATCCAGCGCAAATCATTAGATAATGTTTTTCACTATTTTCACGCTCAGTCGTTCGGATCATTGGATTTTAGATCCGGGCTACGTGCCGTGATCTGAGCCTTTGATGGAGATCCAGTGCGAATCAAGAGGAGATGTTTTTTGCCATTATCACGCTCGGTAGTTCGGATAATCAGATATTAGATCCAAGCTACATGGCGCGATCTGAGCTGTTGATTGAGATCCAGCCAGAATCATGAGGTGATGTTGTTCACCATTTTCATGCTCGGTAGTTCGGAACCACGAATTTTAGATCTGAGCTACGTGTCGTGATCTGAGCCGTTGATGGGGATCTGCCGTGAATCATGAGGCAATGTTTTCTGCCATTTTCATGCTCGGTAGTTCGGATCCTCAGATTTTAGATCGGAGATACGTGGCGTGATCTGAACCATTCATGGAGATCCAGTGCGAATCAAGAGGCGTGTTTTTTGCCATTTTCATGCTTAGTAGTTCGGATCATCGGATTTTAGCTTCGAGCTACGTGGCGCGATCTGAGCCGTTGATGAAGATCCAGTGCGAATCATGAGGTGATGTTTTTCTCCATTTTCACGCTCGGTAGTTCGGATCATCGGATACTAGATCCGAGCTACGTGGCGCGTTCTGAGCCATTGATGGAGATCCAGCACAAATCATGAGGCGATGTTTTTCGCCATTTTCACTCTCAGTAGTTCAGATCCTCGGATTTTAGATCCGAGTTATGTGCAGTGATCTGAGCCAGTGATGGAGGTCCAACGCGAATCTTAAGGCAAAGTTTTTTGCCATTTTCAGGCCTGGTAATTCAGATCCTCAAATTTTAGATCCGAGCTATGTGGCGTAATCTGAGCCGTTGATGGAGATCCAGTGCGAATCTTGAGACAATGTTTGTCATTTTCACGGTCTGTTGTTCGGATTTTCAAATATTTGATCCGAGCTACGTGGCGTGATCTGAGCCATTGATGGAGATCCAGCGCAAATCATGAGGCGATATTTTTCTCCATTTTCACGCTCGGTAGTTTGGATCCTCAGATTTTTTATCCGAACTACATTGCGTGATCTGAGCCGTTGATGGAGATCCAGCGCGAATGATGAGGCGATGTTTTTCGCCATTTCCACGCTCGGTAGTTCGGATCCTCGGATTTTAGCTCCGAACTACTTGGCGAGAACTGAGTGGTAGATGGAGATCCGTCGCAAATCATGAGGTGATGTTTTCCGCCATTTTCATACTCAGTAGTTCGGATCCTCAGATTTTAGATCGGAGATACATGGTGTGATCTGAGCTAAGTAGTTCGGATCACCGAATTTTAGATTCGAGCTACGTGGCGCGATCTGTGCCGTTGATGGAGATCCAGTGTGAATCATGAGGTGATGTTTTTTTGCCATTTTCACGCTCGGTAGTTCGGATCCTCCGATTTTAGATCATCACTACTTGGCGTGAACTGAGCAGTTGATGGAGATCTGCCGCAAATCATGAGGTGATGTTTTTCTCCATTTTCATGCTCAGTAGTTCGGATCCTCAGATTTTAGATCGGAGATGCGTGGTGTGATCTGAGCCGTTCAACGAGATCCAGTACGAATCATGAGGCGTGTTTTTTCCATTTTCATGCTTTGTAGTTCGGATCACAGGATTTTAGATTCGAGCTATGTGGAGCGATTTGAGCC
Organism: Hemerocallis citrina; assembly: GCA_017893485.1. Lineage (NCBI taxonomy): Eukaryota > Viridiplantae > Streptophyta > Magnoliopsida > Asparagales > Asphodelaceae > Hemerocallis > Hemerocallis citrina. Next base: position 86,108,149 of record CM030359.1, read on the forward strand.
GTTGAGGGAGTTCCAGCACAAATCATGAGGCGATGTTTTTCGCCATTTTCACGCTCGGTAGTTCGGATCCTCGGATTTTAGATCCGAGCTACTTACCGTGATCTGAGCCGTTGAGGGAGATCCGCTGCGAATCATGAGGTGATGTTATCCGCCATTTTCACGCTCAGTCGTTCGGAACCTCATATTTTACATCGGTGATACGTGGCGTGATCTCAGTTGTTCATGGAGATCCAGCGCGGATCATGAGGCGTATTTTTTGCCATTTTTATGCTTAGTTGTTCGGATCACCGGATTTTAGATTCGAGCTACGTGGAGTGATCTGAGCCGTTGATGGAGATCCAGTATGAATCATGACGCAATGTTTTTCGCCATTTTCACGCTCGGTAGTTCGGATCATCGGAAATTAGAACCGAGCTAGTGGCGCGATCTGAGCCGTTGATGGAGATCCAACAAGAATCATGAGGCAAAGTTTTTCACGATTTTCACGCTCGGTTGTTCGGATCCTCAAATTTTAGATCCGAGCTACGTCGCGTGGTCTGAGCCGTTGATGGAGATCGAGCGCGAATCATGAGGCAAATTTTTTCGTCATTTTCACGCTCGGTTGTTCGGATTCTCAAATTTTAGATCCGAGCTATGTCGCGTGATCTGAGCCGTTGATGGAGATCCCGCACGAATCATGAGGCGATGTTTTTTTCCATTTTCATGCTTGGTAGTTCGGATGGCTCATATTTTAGATCCGAACTACGTGGCTGATCTGAGCCGTTCAAGGAGATCCAGCGTCATTCATGAGGCGATGTTCTTTGCCATTTTCATGCTCGGTAGTTCGGATCCTCGGATTTTAGATCCGAACTACCTGGCATGATCTGAGCCGTTGATGGAGATCCGCCGCGAATCATGAGGTGTTGTTTTTTGCCATTTTCATGCTCAGTAGTTCGGATCCTCAGATTTTCGTTCGGAGATACGTAGCGTGATCTGAGCCGTTCCGGGAGATCCAGCGCGAACCTTGGGACGATGTTTTTCGTCATTTTCATGCTCGGTTGTTAGGTGTAACCCCTGTTTTTCATTTTAGTGTTTTTGAGTGTTTTTTTTTTCATTTTAGTATATTATTATATCTCTTGTATTTTTCAGAACCGTATATTGGATTACTTTCAATATATATTCTTTTCTTTCATTTTGACCTCCTTGTGATGATTGTTCATCGTTTTGCCCATTTTCGCCATTTTGACTTCTTTTTCTCTCATTTTCTTGGCCTCATTCATCATTATTATTTATTTTGGTGAAGAGATGGATTTTTGGTGGTGTTTTGCCAAACTTGTGATTTTTGGCCCTTAAGGAGATTTTTAGAAGCCATAGAATTCATTGTATATTGTATCCTCATTTGAATTTGACCGAATACCCATTACCCATTTGTATATATATTAATTCATATTCATACCCATTAACCCACAATTAACTCATATATATATAACCCCTAATCTCCCCTTAACCCTAACCCTAATTGTATTTTCTCTCTCCCTCTCCACTACTTGCTCACCCTTTCCTCCTTGTGGCCGGCCACCATCCAAAACAGCACCATCCACTTTCAAAACAGTGCAAGACCATCCCTTGGCTGTGTTTTTGAAGTGGGTATCATCCACTTTGGATCGTGCAACAAGGAGATTGATCGTAGGGCATTTTTGATTCGTGGTTTCGCTTGGAAATGCGTGGGAAGGCTATTTTTTTCGTGGGTTTTGTACTTGGACTCGCTGCATCGTGTTTCACTCCATTAGAGGCTAGTAACTTGTACAAAAATTCATTAGGTTGATACAAGTCAAAAAGTTCACATATAGGGTAGTTGAGACTAGAGACGGCCAAAAAATTGTATTTTTATTTGTGGATTTTGTCTTTATTCTGTAAATCAGGCCGTAGATGACTTAGGACATGAGAATTGATAGGTTGATGCCCTAGGTTTCACCCAAACTTAAATTTGTTCGTGTATGTGACATATTGCATGTTATGTGTTTGATTGATTTCCCATATGAGAATTATTAGGCTTGCACATGTTAGAACCCCAAAAATATGATATTTAGAGTTTGGTTTATTATTATGAAAGTTATGACGTTTTTAAGATGAGGTGTGAAATCTGGAATTTGAGGGCTGTGCTGCGTTGTTTGCTGTTTTCACCTATGCTAGGGTCCGAATCTCAACTTGAAGATTTCAAAGTGAAATCTAGATTATTTAGTTTATTTTGAAACCCCACTAGTTTTACTGCGTTTGGAGTTCGTATGAATGAGATATAATAATTTTGGTACAGACATGTCGATAGTTTTCAGATTCAGTTTTGTGTAGATTTTGTGAACTATTTATTTTTAAGATCTAGGTTATACATAATATCTTGCCGTAATATTTTGGTCACTGCTTTCTTATGATGTTAAGAACTTCCCAGATTTTTGGTGTATTTTAAAGATAAGTTTTGCGTGATGTTTCATATCCTTTTCTAAAATCTACTTTTGCTGTAAATTGCGTGTTGTTCAGTATAGAACCCTGCTTTCACCCTAATTGTTTATACTGTATGAAAATTATTTGTGAGATATGAAAGTTGAAAAATTTTATCTATTTTCACTTTGTTTTGACGGAATTGGATTTCGATTCACTGTTTGTGAGATATCTCTGTTTTCGTACAGTAGTGTTGAGAAATTCCAGATTCGTCAAACCATATTTTTGTGTTGCTTCTTATTTTTAATGACTTATCTATAATTACTAGAATATTATGAAACTTACTATTTTCAGTCTATATCTATAGGGGATTACCCCAAATTTTTCGTGGAATTATTTGATATGTTTTCATGCTGTTTTTATGCTTTTGAAGTTGTTCCCCTGTTTTCTGGCTGAACATATAATCTGTATTCAAATCAATTTTGAGCTGAGATGTTGTGAATTAGTATGTGACTTATTTATATGAGTTGGAATCGTGTGGATGTCTAGTTTCCAGATCCATTGAAGGATCTTGATTTTCATGTCTGTAACTCTTAGAATCACTGTTTTAGTACTTATTGGTCTTGCTGTCCTGATTATGAACATAGACTATTTTGCTCGTATATGTGAATGTATATTATCCATGCATGCTGATTTGTTTCCCTGAACCTAAACCAGATTATACCATGTTAGTTTGACCTTATTTAGTATACTTTTATGTCTGTTGATAACCATAATAATAAAAGTAACCAAGTCGGGGTTTAAGGGAAGATCGATTAGTGGATAATATGGAAACGTGTACTTGGAAGGGAACTAGTGTTCCATACTGATACTGTTACTGTTACTGTTTACTGACCCAGTCTACATTGCTTCTTCTGTAAGAAGGTGCAGAGTAGAAGAGGACCTCTTGGTTCTGACTGTTACTGTTTTCTGACCATGTCTACATTACTTCTTATATGAAGGTGTAGAGTGGAAGTGAACCACTAGGTTCTGATTGTTACTGTTACTGATACCTGAGTACACTGCCCCATCATGGTCCCCTATGAAAATCTTACTAAGAGAAACTGTTTGTTGTAGCAACCATGTAATATAATTTGGGGCGAATGAAGTGCTACCTAGCTAGTAATACACACAAGACTATAAGAACCTAAACCGATACTGTTAGACTGTTACTGTTAGACTGAGACTATTATACTTGGACTGTTACACTGATACACTGAACATACTGTTGGACTGGTACTGATATACTGTTATCCTGATTCACTGATATACTGAGCTTACTGTTACTAGAGGCTATTAGATACCTTTGACACTGCCTTTAACATAAAACAACTGTACTGTTAGGATGCCATGCTAGATATTACTGTTGATGCATTATGACATGCTATTAGTTAGTTTTCCCCCATGTGCATGTATCCTACTCTATTTGTGACCCGTGACTTGCAATTGACGGGTACTTGTGTTTTCTCTTTTCCTCTTTCCTGCATTCATTGTATTGCAGATTTTGGAGAACAGGTTCCTGAAGAGTTGGCGAGATGATGTTTTAGATGCTGGAGATTTTGCTATTATTATTTCTTGTAGCTGCTTGAACAATATTGTATTTTGAGACTTGTAGTTATTCCTGTATTTGGGCGATGTGACCTAGGATATTTGTATATTTCAGATCATGACTATTTGAGATTAATATATTTTATTTCGAGTATTCTTGTTGGTATTTGGTTCATATGTGCATGTGGTTGACTGTTCTGGCTTCCGACTCTGATTATACTGTGATATGTAGTAAAGATTTCTTAAAACAGCTTATGGATGATGAAAATCATTCACTGGGCTTTTGTTACGTACTCGTATTCCGTATTTTTGGGAAGCGGGGCGTGACAGGGTTTTTAGTGGTATCAGAGCATCAGGTTTGACTAATGTATTAGTTGACTAATATATTAGAAAAGCTTGGCTCGAACTGGGATCTGCGCAACATTTCACTAACCATACATGCATAAGTGAATTATTACCAACAGTGATCCGGGTACTAGTCTTATTCCATTCATTTGATCCCTTCTTATTCGATTTCTTTGATTCCTTGTTTCTTCTGTCTCTTTTAGTCGTTCTCATTTGTTGATTCCTTATTGGGTATAGTTTCTTTCTTTTCGTACCCACATTTCTTTGATTCTTTCATTCGTCTTCATTGTTGACTCTTTATTGAGTAAAAAAATTCATTTTTCCCCTGCCTATATTTTCTTTATACTATATATATATTTCCGAATATTTTGTGTATTTCGATTATTATTTGTTATATTTTGGATCTTCTATAAAATTGTTTTCTAAAAATTTTATTATTTCGAATAACTGTGTATTTTAATATCGCGAATTTTTACTTCGTACTTAAATTGAGCAATCAATATCTAAGTACGTGTGGAAGATCGCATCATTTCGTTCATCGTTTTGTTGCAACTGGATGAAGAGATGGCAAACATGCAACTAGACGTCAATGGAGGCAATTTGCAACTGGATATCGGTAAGGCAAAATGTGCAACCGAATATCCAGCTATGTGGAGCGATCTGAGCCGTTCATGGAGATCCAGTGTGAATCATGACGCAATGTTTTTTGCCATTTTCACGCTCGGTAGTTCGGATCCTCAAATTTTAGATCCGAGCTACGCCCCGTGATCTGAGCCGTTGATGGATATCGAGCGTGAGTCCTACGGTGATGTTTTTCGTCATTTTCACGCTCGGATGTTCGGATTCTCAAATTTTACATCCGAGCTATGTCGCGTGATCTGAGCCGTTAATGGAGATCCAGCGCGAATCATGTGGCGATGTTTTTCTTCATTTTCACGCTCGGTAGTTCGGATCCTTGGATTTTAGATCCGGGCTACATGCCGTGATCTGAGCCGTTGATGGAGATCCAGCGCGAATCATGAGGAGATGTTTTTTGCCATTTTCACGCTCGGTAGTTCGGATCATCAGATATTAGATCCGAGCTACGTGGCACGATCTGAGCCGTTGAGGAAGATCTAGTACGAATCATGAGGCGATGTTTTTGACCATTTTTACGCTTGGTAGTTCGAAACCTCGGATTTTAGATCCGAGCTACATGTCGTGATCTGAGCAGTTGATGGGGATCTGCCATGAATCATAAGGAGATGTTTTCTACCATTTTCACGCTCGTTAGTTCGGATCCTCAGATTTTAGATCGGAGATACGTGGCGTGATCTGAGCTGTTCAGGGAGATCCAGCGCGAATCAGGGGGCGTGTTTTATTTTTTCCATTTTCATGCTTAGTAGTTCGGATCACCGGATTTTAAATTCGAGCTACGAGGCGCGATCTGAGCCGTTGATGGAGATCCAGCGCGAATCATGAGGCAATGTTTTTCGCTATTTTCACGCTCGGTAGTTCGGATCCTCGGATTTTATATCCGAACTAGTTGGCGTGATCTGAGCCATTGAGGGAGATCCACCGCGAATCATGAGGTGATGTTTTTCGCCATTTTCATGCTCAGTCGTTCGGATCCTCAGATTTTAGATCGGAGATACGTGGCGTGATCTGAGCCATTCATGGAGATCCACCGCGAATCATGAGGCGTGTGTTTTGCCATTTTCATGCATAGTAGTTCGGATCACTGGATTTTAGATTCGAGCTGCGTGGAGCGATCTGAGCCGTTGATGGAGATCCAGCGCAAATCATGAGGCGATGTTTTTCGCCATTTTCACGGTCGGTAGTTCGGATCCTTGGATTTTAGATTCGGGCTACGTAGCGCAATCTGAGCCGTTGATGGAGATCCAGCACGAATCATGAGGCGAGGTTTTTTCCCATTTTCACGCTCAGTAGTTCGGATCCTCAAATTTTAGATCCGAGCTACGCCGCATGATCTGAGCTGTTGATGGATATCGAGCGCGAGTCATGCGGCGATGTTTTTCGTCATTTTCACGCTCGGATGTTCGGATTCTCAAATTTTACATCCGAGCTATGTTGCATGATATGAGCCGTTTATGGAGATCCAGCGCGAATCATGAGGCGAGGTTTTTCTCCATTTTCACGCTCGGTAGTTCAGATCCCTGGATTTTAGATCCGAGCTATGTGCCGTGATCTGAGCCGTTGATGGAGATCCAGCGCGAATCATGAGGAGATGTTTTTTGCCATTTTCACGCTCGGTAGTTCGGATCATCAGATATTAGATCCGAGCTACGTGGCACGATCTGAGCCGTTGAGGGAGATCAGTACGAATCATGAGCCGATGTTTTTCACCATTTTTATGCTTGGTTGTTCGAAACCTCGGATTTTAGATCAGAGCTACATGTCGTGATCTGAGCAGTAGATGGGGATCTGCCGTGAATCATAAGGTGATGTTTTCTGCCATTTTCACGCTCGTTAGTTCGGATCCTCAGATTTTAGATCGGAGATACGTGGTGTGATCTGAGCTGTTCATGGAGATCCAGCGCGAATCATGAGGCGTGTTTTTTTTCCATTTTCAAGCTTAGTAGTTCGGATCACCGGATTTTAAATTCGAGCTACGAGGCGCGATCTGAGCCGTTGATGGAGATCCAGCGCGAATCATGAGGCAATGTTTTTTGCCATTTTCACGCTCAATAGTTCGGAATCTCGGATTTTATATCCGAACTACTTGGCGTGATCTGAGCCGTTGAGGGAGATCCGCCGCGAATCATGAGGTGATGTTTTTCCGCCATTTTCACGCTCAGTCGTTTGGATCCTCAGATTTTAGATCGGAGATACGTGGCGTGATCGGAACCGTTCATGGAGATCAAGCATGAATCATGAGGCGTGTGTTTTGCCATTTTCATGCTTAGTAGTTCGGGTCACCGGATTTTAGATTCGAGCTACGTGGAGCGATCTGAGCCGTTGATGGAGATCCAGCGCAAATCATGAGGCGATGTTTTTCGCCATTTTCACAATCGGTAGTTCAGATCCTTGGATTTTAGATTCGGGCTACGTAACGCGATCTGAGCCGTTGATGGAGATCCAGCGCGAATCATGAGGAGATGTTTTTTGCCATTTTCACGCTCGGTAGTTCGGATCATCAGATACTAGATCCGAGCTACGTGGCGCAATCTAAGCCGTTGAGGGAGATCCAGCACGAATCATGAGGCGTTGTTTTTTGCCATTTTCACGCTCTGCAGTTCGGAACCTTGGATTTTATATCCGAGCGACGTGTTGTGATCTGAGTAGTTGATGGGGATCTGCCGTGAATCATAAGGTGATGTTTTCTGTCATTTTCACGCTCGTTAGTTCGGTCCTCAGATTTTAGATAAGAGATACGTGGCGTGATCTGAGCTGTTCAAGGAGATCCAACGCGAATCATGTGGTGTGTTTTTTTTTTTCCATTTTCATGCTGAGTAGTTCGGATCACGGATTTTAGATACGAGCTACGAGGTGTGAACTAAGCCATTGATGGAGATTCACCTGCGAATCATGAGGCAATGTTTTTTGCCATTTTCACGCTCGGTAGTTCGGATCCTCGGATTTTATATCCGAACTACTTGGCTTGATCTGAGACGTTGAGGGAGATCCGCCGTGAATCATGAGGTGATGTTTTCTGCCATTTTCATGCTCAGTCGTTCGGATCTTCATATTTTAGATCCGAACTACGTGGCTGATCTGAGCCGTTAATGGAGATCCTGCGCGAATCATGAGGCGATGTTTTTTGCCATTTTCACGCTTGATAGTTCGGATCCTCGGATTTTAGATCCGAACTACCTGGCGTGATATGAGCTGTTGATGGAGATCCGCCGCGAATCATGAGGTGATGTTTTCCGCCATTTTAACGATCAGTAGTTCAGAACCTCAGATTTTCGATCGGAGATACGTGGTAGGATCTGAGCCATTCAGGGAGATCTAGCGTGAAATTGTTCGATCCTCGAATTTTAGATCCTAGGTACATGGCGTGATCTGAGCCGTTGATGGAGATCCAGCGCGAATCATGAGGGGATCTTTTTTGCCATTTTCACGCTCGGTTGTTCGGATCATTAGATATTAGATCCGAGCTACGTGGCGCGATCTGAGCCGTTGATGGAGATCCTGCACGAATCATGAAGTGATGATTTTTGCCGTTTTCACCCTCGGTAGTTCGGATCCTCGGATTTTAGATCAGAGCAATGTGAAGTGATCTGAGCCATTGATGGAGAACCAATGCGAATCATGAGGCGATGTTTTTTGCCCTTTTCACGCTCGGTAGTTCGGATCATCAGATATTAGATCTGAGCTACGTGGCGCGTTCTGAGCCGTTGAGGGAGATCCAGCACGAATCATGAGGTGATATTTTTCGTCATTTTCACACTCGGATGGTCGGATTCTCAAATTTTAGATCCGAGCTACGTGGCAGTGATTTGAGTCGTTGATGGAGATCCAGCGCGAATCATGAGGCAATGTTTTTCTCCATTTTCTCCCTCGGTTGTTCGAATCCTTAGATTTTAGATCCAAACTATGTGGCGTGATCTGAGTCGTTCGTGGAGATCCAGTACGAATCATGAGGTGATGTTTTTCGCCATTTTCAGGCTCGGTAGTTCGGATCCTCGAATTTTAGATCAGAACTACCTCGCGTGATATGAGCTGTTGATGGAGATCCGCCGCGAATCATGAGGTGATGTTTTCAACCATTTTCACGCTCAGTTGTTTGGATCCTCAGATTTTCAATCGGAGATACGTGGCGTGATCTGAGCCGTTCATGGAGATCCAGTGCGAATCTTGGGACGATGTTTTTCGGCATTTTCACGCTCGGTTATTCGGATCCTCGGATTTAAGATCCGAGCTACGTGGCATGATCTGAGCAGTTGATGGAGATCCAGCGCAAATCATGAGGCGATGTTTTTCGCCATTTTCACGATCGGTAGTTTGGGATTTTAGATCCGGGCTACGTGCCGTGATCTGAGCCGTTGATGGAGATCCAGTGCGAATCAAGAGGAGATGTTTTATGCCAATTTCACGCTTGGTAGTTCAGATCATCAGATATTAGAACCGAGCTACGTGGCGCGATCTGAGCCATTGAGGGAGAGCCAGCACGAATCATGAGGCGATGTTTTTCGCCATTTTCAAGCTCGGTAGTTCGGAACCTTGGGTTTTATATCCGAGCTACGTGTCGTGATCTGAGCAGTTGATGGGGATCTGCCGTGAATCATAAGGTGATGTTTTCTGCCATTTTCACGCTCGTTAGTTGGATCCTCAGATTTTAGATCGGAGATACGTGGCGTGATCTGAGCTGTTCATGGAATTCCAGTGCGAATCATGAGGCGTGTTTTTCTTCCATTTTCATGCTTAGTAGTTCGGATCATCGGATTTTAGATTCGAGCTACGAGGCGTGATCTGAGCTGTTGATGGAGATCCTGCGTGAATCATGAGGCAATGTTTTTTGTCATTTTCACATTCGGTAGTTCAGATCATCGGATTTTATATCCGAACTACCTGGTGTGATCTGAGTCGTTGATGGTGATCCACCGCGAATCATGAGGTGATGTTTTTCGCCATTTTCACGCTCAGTCGTTCGGATCCTCAGATTTTAGATCCGGGCTACGTGCCGTGATCTGAGCCGTTGATGGAGATCCGCCGCGAATCATGAAGTGATGTATTCCACCATTTTCATCCGCGGTAGTTCGGATCCTCAGATTTTAGATCAGAGATACGTCGCGTGATCTTAGCCGTTCATGGAGATCCAGCGTGAATCATGAGGGGATGTTTTTTGCCATTTTCATGCTTACCAGTTCGGATCACCGAATTTTAGATTCGAGCTACATGGTGCGATCTGAGCCGTTGATGGAGATCCAATGCAAATCATGAGGCGATGTTTTTTGCCATTTTCACGCTCGGTTGTTCCGATCCTCGGATTTTAGATCTGGACGACCTGGCGTGACCTGAGCCATTGATGGAGATCTGCCACGAATCATGAGGTGATGTTTTCCGCCATTTTTATGCTCTGTAGTTCGGATTCTCAGATTTTCGATCGGAGATACGTGGCGTGATCTAAGCAGTTTATGGAGATTCAGCGCGAATCTTAGGATGATGTTTTTCTTCATTTTCACTCTCGGTTGTTCGGATCCTCAGATTTTAGGTCCGAGCTACGTGGCGCGATCTGAGCCGTTGATGGAGAACCAACACAAATCATGAGGTGAAATTTTTCTCCATTTTCACGCTCGGTAGTTCCGATCCGCGCATTTTAGATCCGAACTACGTGTCATGATCTGAGCCGTTAATAGGAATCCAGCACGAATCATGAGGCGATGTTTTTCGCCATTTTCACGCTCGGTAGTTCAGAACCTCGGATTTTAGATCCGAGCTAAGTGTCGTGATCTGAGCCGTTGATGGAGATCCGCCGCGAATCATGAAGTGATGTTTTCCACCATTTTCACGCTCGATAGTTCGGATCCTCAGATTTTAGATCGGAGATACGTGGCGTGATCTGAGCCGTTCATGGAGATCTAGCGCGAATTATGAGGGGATGTTTTTTGCCATTTTCATGCGTAGCAGTTCGGATCACTGGATTTTAGATTGGAGCTACGTGGCGCGATCTGAGTCGTTGATGGAGATCCAGCGCAAATTATGAGGCGATATTTTTTGCCATTTTCACGCTCGGTAGTTCCGATCCTCGAATTTTAGATCCGAACTACGTGTCATGATCTGAGCCGTTAATGGGAATCCAGCACGAATCATGAAGCGATGTTTTTCGCCATTTTCACGCTCGGTAGTTCAGAACCTCGGATTTTAGATCCGAGCTTCATGTCGTGATCTGAGCCATGGATGGAGATCCGCCGCGAATCATGAAGTGATGTTTTCTGCCATTTTCACGCTCGGTAGTTCGGATCTTCAGATTTTAGAACAGAGATACATGGCGAGATCTGAGCCGTCCATGGAAATCCAGCGCGAATCATGAGGGGATGCTTTTCGCCATTTTCATGCTTAGTAGTTCGGAACCTCAGATTTTAGATCCGAGCTACGTGTCGTTATCTGAGCAGTTGATGGAGAACCGCCGCGAATCATGAAGTGATGTTTTCCGCCATTTTCACGCTCGGTTGTTCGGATCCTCAGATTTTAGATCGGAGATACGTGGCGTGATCTGAGCCGTTCATGGAGATCCAGCGCGAATCATTAGGGGATGTTTTTGGCCATTTTCACGCTCGGTTGTTCGGATTCTCAAATATTAGATCCGAGCTACGTGGCGTGATCTGACCGTTGATGGAGATCTAGCGCGAATCATGCTGAGATGTTTTTCTCCATTTTTCGCGCTCGGTAGTTCGGATCCTCAGATTTTAGATCCGAACTACGTGGCGTGATCTGAGACGTTCATGGAGATCCAGCACGAATCATAAGGCGATGTTTTTCGCCATTTTCATGCTCGGGTGTTTGGATCCTCAGATTTTAGATCCGAGCTACCTGGCACGATCTGAGCCGTCGATGGAGATCCAGCGCAAATCATGAGGCTATGTTTTTCGCCATTTTCACGCTTGGTAGTTACGATCCTCGGATTTTAGAACCGAACTACTTGTCATGATCTGTGCCGTTAATGGAATCCAGCACGAATCATGAGGCGATGTTTTTTACCAATTTCACGCCTGGTAGTTCAGAACCTCAGATTTTAGATCCAAGCTACGTGTCGTGATCTCAGTCGTTGATGGAGATCCACCGCGAATCAGGAAGTGATGCTTTCCGCCATTTTCACGCTCGGTAGTTTGGTCTACAGATTTTAGATCGGAGATACGTGACCTGATCTGAGCCATTCATGGAGATCCAGCGCAAATCATGAGTGGTTGTTTTTGCCATTTTCACGCTGTGTAGTTAGGATCACCGAATTTTAGATTCGATCTACGTGGCACGATCTGAGCCGTTGATGGAGAACCAGCGCAAATCGTGAGGTGATGTTTTTTGCCATTTTCACGCTCGGTAGTTCGGATCATCGGATTTTACATCCGGACTACCTGGCGTGATCTGAGCCGTTGATGGAGATCCGCCACGAATCATGAGGTGATGTTTTCTGCCATTTTCATGCTCAGTAGTTCGGATCCTCAAACTTTTGAACAGAGATACGTGGCATGATCTCAGCCGTTCATGGGGATCCAGCGCAAATCTTGGGACGATGTTTTTCGTCATTTTCACGCTCGGTTGTTCGGATCCTCAGATTTTACATCCGAGCTACGTGGCGTGATCGGAGCCGTTGATGGAGATCCAGTGCAAATCATGAGGAGATGGTTTAGGCATTTTCACGCTAGGTAGTTCCGATCCTCGGATTTTAGATCCGAACTACGTGTCGTGATCTGAGCCGTTAATGGAAATCCAGCACGAATCATGAGGCAATTTTTTTTGCCATTTTCACGCTCGGTAGTTCAGAACCTCGGCTTTTAGATCCGAGGTACGTGTCGTGATCTGAGCCGTTGATGAAGATCCGTTGCGAATCATGAAGTGATGCTTTCCGCCATTTTCACGCTCGGTAGTTTGGATCCTCAGATTTTAGACCGGAGATACGTGGCATGATCTGAGCCGTTCATGGAGATCCAGTGCGAATAGTGAGGGGATGTTTTTTGCTATTTTAATGCTTAGTAGTTCGGATCACTGGATTTTAGCTTCGAGCTACGTGGCGCGATCTGAGCCGTTGATGGAGATCTAGCGCAAATCATGAGGCAATGTTTTTTGCCATTTTCACGCTCGGTAGTTTGGATCCTCGAATTTTAGATCCGGGTTACGTGCCGTGATCTGAGCCGTTGATAGAGACCCAGTGCAAATCATGAGGCAATGTTTTTCACCATTTTCGCGCTCGATAGTTCGGATCTTCGGATGTTAGATCCAAGCTACTTGGCCCGATCTGAGCCGTTGATGGAGATCCAGCACGAATCATGAGGCGATATTTTTTGCCATTTTCACGCTCGGTAGTTCGGATCATCGGATATTAGATCCGAGCTACGTGGCGCGATCTGAGCTGTTGATGGAGATCAAGCACGAATCATGAGGCGATGATTTTCGCCATTTTCACCCTCGGTAATTCGGATCCTCGGTTTTTAGATCCGAGCTCTGTGTAGTGATCTGAGCCATCGATGGAGATCCAATGCGAATCATGAGGCAATGTTTTTTGCCACTTTCACTCTTTGTAGTTCGGATCCTCAAATTTTAGATCCGAGCTACGTCGCATATTCTGAGCTGTTGATGGAGATCGAGCGCGAGTCATGCAGCGATGTTTTTCATCATTTTCACGCACGGTTGTTCAGATTCCCAAATTTTAGATCCGAGCTATGTCGCGTGATCTGAGTCGTTGGTGGTTCTGATCCATTTTCGCGCTCGGTAGTTCTGTGTAGCGCCCCGATTTCCAATACTGGGAAACCGTGACACGAGCCAGGATCTTTTCTTCAATTAGTCACAATACACAGAAAAACAGGAGAATTTAAAACTTTTCATTCAATGCCCAATGTATTACAAGTCTGAATATTATACAACTGCAATACATTACAATAGAGTTACAATATTACCTTTAAATTTCCAAGTATTACAACCTTCAACATCTTACATCAGAGTACTTTTCAACTAATACACATATTACAGCGGAACTAAACATGACATTGACTCCTTGCTTTCCTTGCCTTGAGTCCTCCTGAATCTCGTCCTTGTACTTCGGCGATCCAGTACCTATGGAAGTGGGGACGTCAGTATTCACTGACGCTTAAAGGCTGATATGAAAGCTGCGAATCTCCCAAACAACATACAAAACATGGCAATGGTGTTGGTGTAGTTTAAGTGTTCGTGAGTGCTATGACTAGACTCTAATGCGATATTTAAATAGAACTAGGATGCTTCCTATTCTAATGTCAGCAAGTCTCCGAAAGCAACATGCAGCCCATACTACATGCGACCCCATCTCAAGCCGTTTCTCCATATATAGGGATTTGAACCCGCGTTATGAATTCTAATTGTACACAACCTGTTCCTGACAATACTCCATGACTCTGTGAGGTTGCAGAAGGGATCAAGTCCCCCTATGCAGTCTGCTTATGATGTCTCCATTTTCCACTACTACCCGGCATGCCGGACCTCACTGACGATCCCAGTGTATCGGGCCTCGTTCCAAAATCAAACCATAGGGTCTCGCAAGCACAGGTAGCGCGAAGCCTACCCTGTGGCACCCTCTGGGGTCTCGCAAGCGTAGGACTGCACGATGCATCCTGTGGCACCCCAGCCACGGTATTTCAGGAATTAACAGCGCGAGATACGCAACCCGTGTCCTCAACTTGTGAGACGGCACCGTACGTATCCCTTTGACAGGAAGGTACAACCCGATAACACCACCTAGTCTGCCTCCAGAGACGAGTGAGTCGTAAGGTGCCCCCTGCAACCGACTCCTCTCTCCCGGCAAAAGGGTTTAAGTAAAATGATCTTCATAAGTCACTATCCTAATGATGTCCCTGACTCGAACAATCCTAGGGACCATAGTATTATAAACATAACATGCTAGGCCTTAAATTAGGCTTCGCAAGACAACTCTACTAGGCTGCTCAACCTAGACTCACCAGAATCCTTCGGGATTCGGTTCCTGGCCCATCGATCCAAGACCTATACATGCATGCCGCTACCCTAAACTTGGATTCCGTCTATACTCCGGTCCTCGATCAACCTACCCTGGTTAAGATTCGACGGTACACAAGGAGTTACTCCTCCACAGTTCCTTAGGGTAAGAAAATATGTCTTGATGGTCGATAGCCCTTAGGGTGGTAATATCACCCTAGACGAGCACAACGAACAGTGTGCTAGCTAACAAGCTATATATGAGTAACAATCACATATGAGCTAATAAGCTACGTATGGAACAATAGCTACCTACGAGCCAGGCGGGCCTCGTAGGAGATAACCATGTACATACTAGCCAAATAAGCCGCGTATGAGACCAACAGCTACGCACGGGCCGGTCGAGCCCGTACGAGACAACAACCTATATACGAGCCAATTAAACTACGTATGAGACCCACAGCTACATACGGGCCAGTCGAGCCACGTACGAGCACAACCATATACAAACAACCATACAGGAAATCAACCTAGAAGCAACCAAACGTGCTTACTAGCAAACTTGATCTTCTATTATTAGAAGCAACAGGAGAATCTACTAATAGCCTGTGATAGGCATTCTACCAATGAGAAGCCCGAAGCGACTTAATAACCTTTAGCGCTTTAAGCATGACATACAATTGTAAGCATCTACCTACGACAATTTACTTATGGTACATAACCTAACCACCAACCATAACACTCCTACAATGTTCTAAACATGGTAGGTTAATTAAACATCAATCCTACAACATTATAAGCATGTATAATGATTCCTACTACAATCTAAGTATAGATAAATGGATCTAGCATGGTATACAACTTTCCTACAAGCATGTAAGCAAGGATAAATTAATCTAGCATTATATACCACTTTCCTACAATTATCTAAACATAGATAATTTAATCTAGCATGGTATACTACTTTCCTACAATCATCTAAGCAAAGATAAATTAGTCTAGCATGGTATATGCTTTCCTACAATCATCTAAGCATAGATAAATCAATCTAGCATGGTATATGCTTCCCTACAATTATCTAAGCATAGATAAATTAAACTAGCATGGTATATAATTTTCCTACAAGCATGTAAGCATGGACAAATTAATCTAGCATTATATACCACTTTCCTACAATTATCTAAACATAGATAAATCAATCTAGCATGGTATATGCTTCCCTACAATTATCTAAGCATAGATAAATTAATCTAGCATGGTATATGCTTTCCTACAATTATCTAAGCATAGATAAATTAATCTAGCATGGTATACTACTTTCCTACAATCATCTAAGCATAGATAAATTAATCTAGCATGGTATACTACTTTCCTACAATCATCTAAGCATAGATAAATTAATCTAGCATGGTATATGCTTTCCTACAATCATCTAAGCATAGATAAGTTAATCTAGCATGGTATATGCTTTCCTATAATTATCTAAGCATAGATAAATTAATCTAGCATGGTATACTACTTTCCTACAATCATCTAAGCATAGATCTTATTAAGCATGAATAACTACTAAGCTTGAATATCTTACTAAGCATGGATAACTACTAGTATGAACATACAACATTCCTAAGTATATATATATACTTCTAAACATGGTAAGTAATTTTAGCATTTATCCTACAACATTCTAAGCATGTATGTCATTCCTAAACATGATAGATAATTTTGGCATGAATCCTACAACATTCTAAGCATGTTTATACACTTAGCATGGTATACATCATTCCTAAACATGGTAGGTATTTTTAATATAAATCCTACAACATTCTAAGCATGAATATCATCCCTAAACATGATAGGAAATTTTAGAATAAATCCTACAACATTCTAAGCATGAATATCATCCCGAAACATGATAGGAAATTTTAGAATAAATCCTACAACATTCTACGCATGAATAAATTAATCTAACCCAATCTTAGCATGGTATTTACTTTAACATAAGCACAACATCCATTTAATATCCATAATTATCTACTAAAATTTAATTAAACACAACACCCTCTACAACATAACATCTACTACCAAAACTTCTACCAAAATCTTTATCTAGTCATAACAAGCATCTACTACTACTTCCATAAAACATAAACCTTTTCATCAAATTTATGTAGATATCTACTACAACCATTTTATTTGGAACATACACATCTACTATTACTACTTTATTTAACCATAAGTGTCTACCAAAATGTACATAACATCTATAACTACTTCATTTTAATATCTACTATTACTACTTCACTTAACCATAATACCACTACTTTATTTCAACATACTACTACTACTTTATTTAAGCATAATACTACTACTTTATTTCAACATACTACTACTACTTTATTTTAACATGAACATAAACATCTACACTACTTCTTTTAATCATCTACTACTACTACTACTATTTTATTTTAATATACCACTACTTAAATGTCTACTAGTCTTTATTAGCATTGATTTCTTATTATTACTAGTGATCATAAAAAAAGATCTTTTTATTCATTCTACAACTAGTGATTTATTTTTTTTTCATAATTAGAACTAATATCTAATTTAGGTTCTTTTTTACTTAAGATTATAAAAGAAAACAACAATAATAAAAATAAGGTAAGAACCTTCATTTGGTTCAACCAACCATATGCTTATCTTTTTAGTCCAAGTTTAATACAAGTCCTACAACCGGAATGGTTGTATAAAAGGTTCATATGCTTTGTCCATGAGTTCACATCAAGTCCTACAACCCCAAACGGTTGTATGTACAAGTCCATATGCCTTATGTCATTTTAGTCCAATTAACAAACACAAACAACAACTACAACTATAAAGATTTAATCTTTATGTTTATTTGGCACTACTACTTGTTTCCATTCATTTCTTGTGGTTATTATCTTTAACATTTACAAACATACAAAGCAAGAACCACATACCACCATGCTATCACGACAACCATCCCAAAAAAACCAAAGAAAACAAAACAAGAAAGGCAAGAAGAAGAAGAAACATCAAAACAACCATACAAATAAACAAACAAACAAAAGAGAAACCCCCACCTTGTTCCACTTGTAGGATGGACTAGCTATGCTACTTCTCCTTCCTCCTAGCTTTTAGAAATCTCTATGGAATACCTACAATGGGAAAACTCTCAAATTAGTGTGGTGTTCTCTCTTTCTTTTCCTTTCTTTCTTTCTTTCTTTCTTTTTTTGATCTTTCTAAAATGAGACAAAGGTGGAGGAAGGGCGTATTTATAGGTGGGAAAGGGGGGGAGAGTGCAAATGTGCATGCACAAAATGCACATAAGCCCTTCCCTATAATGGGGGCCGGCCATACTTGGGGAGGGGGATGTGGTGGAGGTAGGATGTGGATGAGGTGTTATGTGAGTATGGTGTTATGTGAGGGTTTCTAGAAGGGTTCCCTTAATCTCTTCATGCATACTTAACCTAGGTTAAATACTTATAAACCCTAACAATCTAATAGGTCTTGTCATAACAAAGACAAGTGTTGTCCAAAAATACACAATACACAATTTGTATAATGTACTAATCGACATTATACACGTATGTGCGCATATATGTCTGTATACCGAAAATCCTTGCATAATCCGTATAAAAATAATTTGATCTCGGAAATAATAAAAAAATAAATTCTATTATTAGTTCGGAAGATCACGGTACCAATTTGAAACAATACGGTTGTATACTGACCAGTATATGGGTACAGATAATGTCTATGAACAAACCGGGTGAAAATCACCAAAATATTTTAATTTTGGAATTAAAACAAAATAATAAATAAAAATAGTAATAAAATAATAATTTATATAAGGTAATATCCGTCCGGGATATTACATTCTGATCCTCAGATTTTAGATCCGAACTATTTGGGGTGATCTGTGTCGTTCAGGGAGATCCAGCACGAATCATGAGGCGATGTTTTTCTCCATTTTCACGTTCGGTAGTTCGGATCCTCGGATTTTAGATCCGAACTACCTCGCATGTTCGGATCCACTGATGGAGATCCGCCGGGAATCATGAGGTGATGTTTTCTACCATTTTCACGCTCAGTATTTTGGATCATCAGATTTTCGATTGGAGATACGTGGCGTGATCTGAGATGTTCATTGAGATCCAGCGTGAATCTTGGGACGATGTTTTTCGTCATTTCCACGCTCGGTTGTTCGGATCCTCGGGTTTTATATCCGAGCTACGTGGTGCGATCTGTGCCGTTGATGGAGATCCAGCACGAATCATGAAGCGATGTTTTTCGCCATATTCACCCTCAGTAGTTCGGATCCCCGAATTTTAGATCCGAGCTATGTGCAGTGATCTAAGCCATTGATGGAGATCCAATGCGAATCATGAGGCAATGTTTTTGGCCATTTTCACGCTCGGTAGTTCGGATCCTCAAATTTTAGATCCGAGCTACCTCGCGTGATCTGAGCCGTTGATGGAGATCCAGCTCGAATCGTGAGTCAATGTTTTTCATCATTTTCACGCTCGATTGTTCGGATTCTCAAATTTTAGATCTGAGCTACGTGGCATGATCTGACCGTTGATGGAGATCCAGTGCGAATCATGAGGTGATGTTTTTCTCAATTTTCGCGCTTGGTAGTTCGGATCCTCAGATTTTAGATCCAAACTATGTGGCGTGATCTGAGACGTTCATGGAGATCCCGCACGAATCATGAGGCGATGTTTTTCGCCATTTTCACGCTTGGTAGTTCGGATCCTCGGATTTTAGATCTGAACTACCTCGCGTGATTTGAGCCGTTGCTGGAGATCCGCCGCGAATCATGAGGTGATGTTTTCCACCATTTTCACGCTCAGTAGTTCGGATCCTCAGATTTTCGATCGGAGATACGTGGCGTGATCTGAGCCGTTCATGGAGATCCAGCGCGAATCTTGGGACGATGTTTCTCGTCATTTTCAGGCTCGGTTGTTGGGATCCTCGGATTTTAGATTCGAGCTACGTGGCGTGAGCCGTTGATGGAGATCCAGTGCAAATCATTCGGCAATGTTTTTCGCCCTTTTCATGCTCGGTAGTTCGGATCCTCGGATTTTAGATCCGGGCTACGTGCCGTGATCTGAGCCGTTGATGGAGATCTAGCGCGAATCACGAGGCCATGTTTTTCGCCATTTTCACGCTCGGTAGTTCGGATCATCGGATATAAGATCCGAGCTACGTGTCACGATCTGAGCCGTTGATGGAGATCCAATATGAATCATGAGGCAATGTTTTTCGCCATTTCCACCCTCGGAGATCGGATCCTCGGATTTTAGATCCAAGCTATGTGCAGTGACCTGAGCCATTGATGGAGATCCAACGCGAATCATGAGGCGATGTTTTTTGCCATTTTCATGCTCGGTAGTTTGGATCCTCAAATTTTAGATCCGAGCCTCGTCGCGTGATTTGAGCCATTGATGGAGATCCAGCACGAACCATGAGGCGATGTTTTTCTCCATTTTCGCGCTCGGTAGTTCGGATCCTCAGATTTTAGATCCGAACTATTTGGGGTGATCTGAGCCATTCTGGGAGATACAACACGAATCATGAGGTGATGTTTTTTGCCATTTTCTCGCTCGGTAGTTCGGAACCACAGATTTTAGATCTGAGCTACGTGTCATGATCTGAGCCGTTGATGGGGATCCGCCGTAATTCATGAGGTGTTGTTTTCTGCCATTTTCACGCTCGGTATTTCGATCCTCCGATTTTAGATCGGAGATACGTGGCATGATCTGAGCCGTTAATGGAGATCCAGGGTGAATCATGAGGCGTGTTTTTTGCCATTTTCATGCCTAGATGTTGATGACTGGATTTTAGATTTGATGAGTTCACCGGATTTTAGATTTGAGCTACGTGGCGCGCTCTGAGCCGTTGATGGAGATCCAACGCGAATCATGGGGCGATGTTTTTCTCCATTTTCACGCTCGGTAGTTTGGATTATCGGATATTAGATCCGAGCTACATGGTGCGATCTGAGCCGTTGATGGAGATCCAGCACAAATCATGAGGCGGTGTTTTTCGCCATTTTCGTGCTCGGTAGTTCGGATCCTCAGATTTTAGATCCGAACTACGTGGCATGATCGGAGCCATTCATGGAGATCCAGCACGAATCATGAGGCGAAGTTTTTTGCCATTTCCACGCTCGGTAGTTCGGATCCTCGGATTTTCGCTCCGAACTACTTGGCGAGAACTGAGCAGTTGATGGAGATCCGCCGCGAATCATGAGGTGATCTTTTCTGCCATTTTCACGCTCAATAGTTCGGATCCTCAGATTTTAGATCGGAGATACGTGGCGTCATCTGAGCCGTTCATGGAGATCCACCGCGAATCATGAGGCATGTTTTTTGCCATTTTCATGCTTCATAGTTCGGATAACCAGATTTTAGATTCGAGCTACATGGCACGATCTGAGCTGTTGATGGAGATCCAGCGTGAATCATGAGGCGATGTTTGTCCATTTTCACGCTAAGTAATTCGGATCCTCGGATTTTAGATCCGAATTACTTGGCGTGATCTAAGCCGTTGATGGACATCCGCCGTGAATCATGAGGTGATGTTTTTTGCAATTTTCACGCTCAGTAGTTCGGATCCTCAGATTTTAGATCGGAGACACGTAGCGTGATCTGAGCCGTTCATGGAGATCCAGGCCGAATCTTGAAGTGTGTTTTTTGCCATTTTCATGCTTAGTAGTTCGGATCTTCGGATTTTAGATTCGAGCTATGTGGAGCGATCTGAGCCGTTGATGGAGCTCCGGTGCGAATTGTGAGGCGATGTTTTTCACCATTTCATGCTCGGTAGTTCAGGTCATCGGATATTAGATCCGAGCGACGTGGCACGATCTGAGCTGTTGATGGAGATCCAGCGTGAATCATGAGGCAATGTTTGTCGCCATTTTCACGCTAAGTAGTTCGGATCCTCGGATTTTAGATGCAAACTACTTGGCGTGATGTGATGGAGATCCACCGCGAATCATGAGGTGATGTTTTTCGCCATTTTCACGCTCATCAGTTCAGATCCTCAGATTTCAGATCGGAGATACGTGGCGTGATCTGAGCCATTCATGGAGATCCAACACGAATAATGCGGCGTGTTTTTTGCCATTTTCATGCTTTGTATTTCGGATCACCGGATTTTAGATTCGAGCTACGTGGCGCGATCTGAGCCGTTGATGGAGATCCAGCACGAATCATGAGGTGATGTTTTTTTTGCCATTTTCATGCTCGGTAGTTCGGATCCTCGGATTTTAGATTCGAACTACTTGGCGTGATCTAAGACGTTGATGGAGATCCGCCGCGAATCATGAGGTGATGTTTTTTGCAATTTTCACGCTCAGTATTTCGGATCCTCGGATTTTAGATCGGAGATACGTAACGTGATCTGAGCCGTTCAAGGAGATCCAACACGAATCTTGAAGCGTGTTTTTTGCCATTTTCATGCTTAGTAGTTCGGATCACCGGATTTTAGATGCGAGCTACGTGGAGCGATCTGAGCCGTTGATGGAGCTCCAGCGCGAATCGTGAGGCGATGTTTTTTGCCATTTTCTTGGTCGGTAGTTCGGTTCGTCGGATATTAGATCCGAGGTACGTCGCGAGATCCGAGATGTTGATGGAGATCCAGCGCGAATCTTGAGACGATGATTTTCATCATTTTCACGCTCGGTTATTCGGATTCTCAAATTTTAGAACCGAGCTACGTCGCATGATCTGAGCTGTTGATGGAGATCCAGCGCGAATAATGAGGCCATATTCTTCTACATTTTCACGCTCGGTAGTTTGGATCTGCATATTTTAGATCCGAACTACGTGGCGTGATCTGAGCCGTTAATGGAGATCCACCGCGAATCATGAGGCGATGGGTTTTGCCATTTTCACGCTCGGTAGTTCGGATCCTTGGATTTTAGATCCGAACTGCCTGCCATGATTTGAGCCGTTGATGGAGATCCCCCGCGAATCATGAGGTTATGTTTTCCTCCATTTTCACGCTCGGTAGTTCGGATCGGTAGATTTTCGATTGAAGATACGTGGTGTGATCTGAGCCGTTCAGGGAGATCCAGCGCGAATCTAGGGTTGATGTTTTTCGTCATTTTCATGCTCGATTGTTCAGATCCTCGGATTTTAGATCCGAGCTACGTGGCGCGAACTGAGCCATTGATGGAGATCCAGCGCAAATCATGAGGCGATGTTTTTTGCCATTTTCACGCTCGGTTGTTCGGATCTTTGGATTTTAGATCCGGGCTACGTGCCGTGATCTGAGCCATTGATGGAGATCCAGCACGAATCAAGAGGCGATTTTTTTTCCATTTTCATGCTCAGTAGTTCGGATCATCAGATATTAGATCCGAGCTACGTGGCGCAATCTGAGCCGTTGATGGAGATCCGGCACGAATCATGAGGCGATGTTTTTCGCCATTATCACGCTTGGTAGTTCAGAACCACGAATTTTAGATCCAAGCTACGTGTCATGATCTGAGCCGTTGATGGGGATCAGCTGCGATTCATGAGGTGATATTTTCCGCCATTTTCACGCTCGGTAGTTTTGATTCTCAGATTTTAGATCGGAGATACGTGGCCTGATCTGAGCCGTTCATAGAGATCCAGGGCAAATCATGAGGCGTGTTTTTTGCCATTTTTAGGCTTAGTAGTTCAGATCACCAGATTTTAGATTTGAGCTACGTGGCGCGATCTGAGCCATTGATGGAGATCCAGTGCGAATCATGAGGCGAAGTTTTTCTCCATTTTCACGCTCGGTAGTTCGGATCATCAGATATTAGATCTGAGATACATGGCGCGATCTGAGCCGTTTTCACCCTCGGTAGTTCAGATCCTCGAATTTTAGATCCGAGCTATTTGCAGTGATCTGAGCCATTGATGGAGATCCAACGCGAATCATGAGGCGATGTTTTTTGCCATTTTCACTCTCTATAGTTCGGATCCTCAAATTTTAGATCCGAGCAATGTCGCGTGATCTGAGCCGTTGATGGAGATCCAGCACGAATCTTGTGACGACGTTTTTCTTCATTTTGACGCTCGGTTGTTCGGATTCTTAAATTTTAGGTCCAAGCTACGTGGCGTGATCTGAGCCACTGATGGAGATCCAGCGTGAAACATGAGGCGATGTTTTTCTCCATTTTCCCGCTCGGTAGTTCGGATCCTCAGATTTTAGACCCGAACTACATGGCGTGATCTGAGCCATTCATGGAGATCCAGCGCGAATCATGAGGCGATGTTTTTCGCCATTTTCACGCTCGGTAGTTCGGATCCTCAGATTTTAGATCCGAACTTCCTGGCATGATTTGAGCAGTTGATGGAGATCCACAGCGAATCATGAGGTGATGTTTTCCGCCCTTTTCACGCTCTGTAGTTCGGATCCTCAGATTTTCGATCGGAGATACATGGCGTGATCTGAGCTGTCCATGTTGATCCAGCGCGAATCTTGGGACGATGTTTTTTGTCATTTTCACGCTCGGTTGTTCGGATCCTCGGATTTTAGATCCGAGCTATGTGGCGCGATCTGAGCCGTTGATGGAGATCCAGCGCAAATCATGAGGCGATATTTTTTGCCATTTTCACGCTCGGTAGTTCGGATCCTCAGATTTTAGATCCGAACTACGTGGCGTGATCGGATCCGTTCATGGAGATCCAGCACGAATCATGAGGCGATGTTTTTCGCGATTTCAATGCTCGGTAGCTCGGATCCTCGGATTTTAGCTCCGAACTACTTGGCGAGAACTGAGCGGTTGATGGAGATCTACCACGAATCATGAGGTGATGATTTCTGCCATTTTCACGCTCAGTAGTTCGGATCCACAGATTTTAGATCGAAGATACGTTGCGTATCTGAGCCGTTCATGGAGATCCAGTGCGAATCAAGAGGCTTGTTTTTTGCCATTTTCATGCTTAGGAGTTCAGATCGCCGGATTTTAGATTCGAGCTGCGTGGCGCGATCTAAGCCATTGATGGAGATCCAGTGTGATTCGTGAGGCTATGTTCGTCGCCATTTTCATGCTAAGTAGTTCGGATCCTCGAATTTTGATCGGAACTACTTGGCGTGATCTGAGCCGTTGATAGAGATCTGCCATGAGTCATGAGGTGATGTTTTTCGCCATTTTCACGCTCAGTAGTTCGGATCCTCAGATTTTAGATACGTGGTGTGATCTGAGTTGTTCGTGGAGATCCAGGGCGAATCATGCGGCGTGTTTTTTGCCACTTTCATGCTTAGTAGTTCGGATCACCGGATTTTAGATTCGAGCTACGTGGCACGATCTGAGCCATTGATGGAGATCCAACGCGAATCATGAGATGATGTTTTTTGCCATTTTCACGCTAAGTAGTTCGGATCCTCAGATTTTATATCCGAACTGTTCGGAGTGATCTGAGTCGTTGAAGGAGATCCAGCACGAAACATGAGGCGATATTTTTCACCATTTTCACGCTCGGTAGTTTGGATCCTCGGATTGTGGATCCGAGCTATGTGCAGTGATCTGAGCCATTGATGGAGATCCAATGCGAATCATGAGGCGATGTTTTTTGCCATTTTCACGCTCGGTAGTTCTGATCCTCAAATTTTAGATCCGAGCTACGTCGCGTGATCTGAGCCGTTGATGGAGATCCAGTGCGAATCTTGAGACGATGTTTTTCATAATTTTCATGCTCGGTTGTTCGGATTCTCAAATTTTAGATCCGAGCTACGTGGCATGATCTGAGCCACTGATGGCGATCCAGCGCGAATCATGATGCGATATTTTTCTCCATTTTCACGCTCGGTAGTTCGGATCCAAGGATTTTAGATCCGAATTCCCTGGCATGATCTGAGCCATTAATGGGGATCCACCACGAATCATGAGGTGAAGTTTTCCGCCATTTTCCCGCTCAGTAGTTCGGATCGTCAGATTTTCGATCGGAGATACGTGGCGTGATCTGAGCCATTCAGGGAGATCCAGCGTGAATCTTGGGATGTTGTTTTTCGTCATTTTCACGCTCGGTTGTTTGGATCCTCGGATTTTAGATCCGAGCTACGTGGTGAGAACTGAGCCATTGATGGAGATCCAGTGCAAATCATGAGGCGATGTTTTTCGCCATTTTGACGCTCGGTAGTTCGGATCCTTGGATTTTACATCCGGCCTACGTGCCGTGATCTGAGCCATTGATGGAGATCCAGCGCGAATCAAGAGGAAATTTTTTGCCATTTTCACGCTCGGTAGTTTGGATCATCAGATATTAGATCCGAGCTAGGTGGCACGATCTGAGCCGTTGATGGAGATCCAGCACGAATCATGAGGCGATGTTTTTCGCCTTTTTCACGCTTGGTAGTTCGGAACAACGTATTTTAGATCGGAGATACGTCGCGTGATCTGGGCCGTTCATGGAGATCCAGAGCGAATCTTGAGGTGTGTTTTATTGCCATTTTCATGCTTAGTAGTTTAGATCACTGGATTTTATATTCGAGCTACGTGGAGCGATCTGAGCGGTTGATGGAGATCCAGCACGAATCGTGAGGCGGTGTTTTTCGCCATTTTCAAGCTCGGTAGTTCGGATCCTCGGATTGTAGACCTGAGCTATGTGCAGAGACCTGAGCCATTGATTGATATCCAACGCGAATCATGAGGCGATGTTTTTCGCCATTTTCACGCTCGGTAGTTCGGATCCTCGGATTGTAGATCTGAGCTATGTGCAGAGACCTGAGCCACTGATGGATATCCAACGCGAATCATGAGGCGATGTTTTTCGCCATTTTCCCGCTCGGTAGTTCTGATCCTCAAATTTTAAATCCGAGCTACGTTGTGTGATCTGAGCCATTGATGGAGATCCAGCGCGAATCTTGAGATGATGTTTTTCGTCATTTTCACGCTCGGTTGTTCGGATTCTAAAATTTTAGATCTGAGCTACGTGGCATGATCTGAGCTGTTGATGGAGATCCAGCGCGAATCGTGAGGCGATATTTTTCTCCATTTGCACGCTCGGTAGTTCAGATCCTCAGATTTTAGATCCAAACTACATGGCGTTATCTGAGCCGTTCATGGAGATCGAGCGCGAATCATGAGGCGATGTTTTTGCCATTTTCAAGCACGGTAGTTTGGATCCTCGGATTTTAGATCCGAACTACCTAGCATGATCTGATCCATTGATGGAGATCCGCCGCGAACCATGAAGTGAGGTTTTCCGCCATTTTCACGCTCAGTAGTTCGGATCCTCTGATTTTCGATCGGAGATACGGGCGGGATCTGAGCCGTTCATGGAGATCTAGCGCAAATCTTGGGACAATGTTTTTCGTAATTTTCACGCTCGGTTGTTCGGATCCTCGGATTTTAGATCCAAGCTACGTGGCACGATCTGAGCCGTTGATGGAGATCCAGCGAAATCATGAGGCGATGTTTTTCGGCATTTTCACGCTCGGTAGTTCGGATCCTCGTATTTTAGATCCGGGCTACGTGCCGTCATTTGAGTCGTTGATGGAGATCCAGCACGAATCATGAGGAGAAATTTTTTGCCATTTTCACGCTGGGTAGTTCGGATCATCAGATATTAGATCCGAGCTACGTGGAGCGATCTGAGCCGTCGATGGAGATCCAGCACGAATCATGAGGCGGTGTTTTTGGCCATTTTCATGCTCGGTAGGTCGGAACCTCGGCTTTTAGATCCGATCTACGTGTCGTGATCTGAGCCGTTCATGGAGATCTGCCGCGAATCATGACGTGATGTTTTTTGCAATTTTCACGCTTAGTAGTTCGGATCCTCAAATTTTAGATCGGAGATACGTAGCGTGATCTGAGCCGTTCATGGAGATCCAGTGCGAATCTTGAGCCGTGTTTTTTGCCATTTTCATACCTAGTAGTTCGGATCACCGGATTTTAGATTTGAGCTACGTGGAGCGATCTGAACTGTTGATCGAGATCCAGTGCGATTCAGAAAGCGATGTTTTTTGCCATTTTCATGCTCGGTAGTTCAGATCATCGGATATTAAATCCGAGCTATGTGGCACGATTTGAGCCATTGATGGAGATCCAGCACGAATCATGAGGCGATGTTTTTCACCATTTTCACCCTCGGTAGTTCGGATCCTCGGATTTTAGATCCGAGCTATGAGTAGTTATCTGAGCCATTGATGGAGATCCAACGCGAAT
Source organism: Hemerocallis citrina (assembly GCA_017893485.1). Classification (NCBI taxonomy): domain Eukaryota; kingdom Viridiplantae; phylum Streptophyta; class Magnoliopsida; order Asparagales; family Asphodelaceae; genus Hemerocallis; species Hemerocallis citrina. Next base: position 86,136,257 of record CM030359.1, read on the forward strand.
CACGAGGCGATGTTTTTTTCCATTTTTACTCTCGGTAGTTCGGATCCTCAAATTTTATATCCGAGCAACATCACGTGATCTGAGCCGTTGATGGAGATCCAGCGCGAATCTTGTGACAACAATTTTCGTCATTTTGACGCTCGGTTGTTCCGATTCTCAAATTTTGGATCCGAGCTACGTGGCATGATCTGAGCCGCTGATGGAGATCCAGCGCGAATCATGATGCGATATTTTTCTCTTTTTTGACGCTCGGTAGTTCGGACCACAGATTTTAGATCCGAACTACATGGCGTGATTTGAGCCATTCATGGCTATCCAGCGTGAATCTTGAGGCGATATTTTTCGCCATTTTCACGCTTGGTAGTTCGGATCCTCGGATTTTAGGTCCAAACTACCTGGTGTGATCTGAGTCGTTGACGGAGATCCTCCGCGAATCATGAGGTGATGTTTTCCGCCATTTTCATGCTCAGTAGTTCGGATCCTCAGAATTTCGAATGGAGATACGTGGCATGATCTGAGTCATTCATGGAGATCCAGCGCGAATCTTGGGACAATGTTTTTCGTCATTTTCACCCTCGGTTGTTCGGATCCTCAGATTTTAGATCCGAGCTACGTGGCGCGATCTGAGCCGTTGATGGAGATCCAGCGCAAATCATGAGGCAATGTTTTTTTGCCATTTTCATGCTCGGTAGTTCGGATCCTCAAATTTTAGATCCAAACTACACGGCATGATCGGAGCCATTCATAGAGATCCAGCACGAATCACGAGGTGATGTTTTTCGCCATTTCCACGCTCGGTAGTTTGGATACTCAGATTTTAGCTACGAACTACTTGGTGTGATTTCAGCGGTTGATGCAGATCCGCCGCGAATCATGAGGTGATGTTTTCCGCCCTTTTCACGCTCAGTAGTTCGGATCCTCAAATTTTGGGTCAGAGATACGAGGCGCGATCTGAGCTGTTGATGGAGATCCAGCGCGAATCATGAGGCAATGTTTTTTGCCATTTTCACGCTCGGTAGTTCGGATCCTTGGATTTTAGATCCGAACTACTTGGGGTGATCTGAACCATTGAGGAAGATCCGCCGCAAATCATGAGGTGATGTTTTCTGCTATTTTCACGCTCAGTCATTCAGTTCCACAGATTTTAGATCGGAGATACGTGGCGTGATCTGAGCCGTTCATGGAAATCTATCGCGAATCATAAGGCATGTGTTTTGCCATTTTCATGCTTAGTAGTTCGGATGACCAGATTTTAGATTCGAGCCACGTGGAGCGATCTGAGCGGTTGATGGAGATCCAGCACGAATCATGACGCAATGTTTTTCTCCATTTTCACGCTCGGTAGTTCGCATCATCGGATATTAGATCCGAGCTATGTGGCGCGATCTGAGCCCTTGATGGAGATCCACACGAATCATGAGGCGATTTTTTTGCCATTTTCACGCTCGGTAGTTCGGATCCTCAAATTTTAGATCCGAGCTACGTCGCGTCGTCTGAGCCATTGATGGAGATCGAGCGCGAATCATGAGGTGATGTTTTTTGTTATTTTCACTCTCGGTTGTTCGGATTCTCAAATTTTAGATTCGAGCTATGTTGCGTGATCTGATTCGTTGACGGAGATCCAGCGCGAATCATGAGGCGATGTTTTTCTTCATTTTCACACTCGGTAGTTCGGACCCTCATATTTAAATCCGAACTACGTAGCTGATCTGAGCCGTTCAAGGAGATCCATCGCGAAGCCATTTTCACGCTCGGTTGTTTGGATACTCGGATTTTAGATCTGAACAACCTGGCGTGATCTGAGCCGTTGATGGAGATCCGCCGCAAATCATATGGTGATGTTTTCTGCCATTTTCACGCTCAGTAGTTCGGAACCTCTGATTTTCGATCGGAGATACGTGGCGTGATTTGAACCGTTCAGAAAGATCCAGTGCGAATTTTAGGATGATGTTTTTCGTCATTTTCACGCTCAGTTGTTTGGATCCCTCGGATTTTAGATCCGAGGTACGTGGCGCGATCTGAGCCGTTGATGGAGATCCAGCACAAATCATGAGGAGATGTTGTTTGCCATTTTCACGCTCGGTAGTTCGGATCATCAGATATTAGATTCGAGCTACGTGGCATGATCTGAGCCGTTGATGGAGATCCAGCACGAATCATGAGGTGATGTTTTTTGCCATTTTGACGCTCAGTAGTTAGGAACATCGGATTTTAGATCCGAGCTACGTGTCGCGAACTGAGCAGTTCATGGAGATCCAGTGCGAATCATGAAGCGATGTTTTCTACCATTTTCACCCTCGGTAGTTCGGATCCTCGGATTTTAGATCCGATCTATGTGCAGTGATCTGAGCCATTGATGGAGAACCAACGCGAATCATGAGGCGATGTTTTTTGCCACTTTCATGCTCGATAGTTCGGATCCTCAAATTTGAAATCCGAGCTATGTCGCGTGTTCTGAGCTATTCATGGGGATCCAGCACGAATCATGAGGCGATGTTTTTTGCCATTTTCACGCTTGGTAGTTCGGATCCTCGGATTTTAGATCCGAACTACCTCTCGTGATCTGAGCCGTCGATGGAGATCCGCCGCGAATCATGAGGTGATGTTTTCCACCATTTTCACGCTAAGTAGTTCGGATCGTCAGTTTTTCGATCGGAGATACGGGGCGTGATCTAAGCCGTTCATGGAGATCCAGCGCGAATCTTGGGAAGAAGTTTTTCGCCAATTTCACGCTCGGTTGTTCGGATCATTGGGTTTTAGATCCGAGCTACGTGCCGTGATCTGAGCCATTGATGGAGATCCAGCGCCAATCTTGAGGCGATGTTTTTCGCCATTTTCACGCTCGGCAGTTCGGATCATCAGATATTAGATCCGAGCTACGTGGCACGATCTGAGCCGTTGATGGAGATCCTGCACGAATCATGAGGCGATGTTATTTGCCATTTTCATGCTCGGTAGTTCGGATCATCAGATATTAGATCCGAGCTACATGGCACGATCTGAGCCATTGATGGAGATCCTGCACGAATCATGAGGCGATGTTTTTAGCCATTTTCACGCTCGGTAGTTCAGAACCTTGGATTTTAGATCCGAGCTTCGGATCTAAAATCTGAGGATCCGAACTACCGAGGGCGAAAATGGAGAAAAACAACGCCTCATGATTCGCGCTGGATCTCCGTAACGGCTCAGATCATGCCACGTAGCTCGGATCTAAAATTTGAGAATCCGAACAACCGAGCGTGAAAATGATGAAAAACATCATCTCAAGATTCGCACTGGATCTCCATCAATGGATCAGATAACGCGACGTAGCTCGGATATAAAATTCGAGGATCCGAACTACCGAGCGTGAAAATGGCAAAAAACATCGCCTCATGATTCGCGTTGGATCTCCATCAATGGCTCAGATCACTGCACATAGCTCGGATCTAAAATCCGAGGACCCGAACTACCAAGGGTGAAAATGGCGAAAAACATCGCCTCATGATTCGTGCTGGATCTCCATCAATGACTCAGATCGTGTCACGTAGCTTGGATCTAATATCCGATGATCCGACCTACCGAGCGTGAAAATGGCGAAAAACATCGCCTCATGATTCGCACTGGATCTCCATCAACGGCTCTGATCGTGCCACATAACTCGAATCTGAAATCCAGTGATCAGAACTACTAAGCATGAAAATGGGAAAAAACACACCTCATGATTCGCATTGGATCTCCAAGAACGGCTCAGATCACGCCATGTATCTCCGAGCATGAAAATGGCCGAAAACATCACCGTAGGATTCACGGCAGATCCCCATCAACGGCTCAGATCACAACACGTAGCTCGGATCTAAAATCCGAGGAACTGAACTACCGAGCGTGAAAATGGCGAAAAACTTCGCCTCAAGATTCGTGCTGGATCTCCCTCAACGGCTTAGATCGTGCCACGTAGCTGGATCTAATATCTGATGATCCGAACTACCGAGCGTGAAAATGGCAAAAAACATCTCCTCATGATTCGCGCTGGATCTCCATCAATGGCTCAGATCACAGCACGTAACCCGGATCTAAAATCCATGGATCGGAACTACCGAGAGTGAAAATGGCGAAAAACATCGCCTCATGATTTGCGCTGGATCTCCATCAATGGCTCAGATCGCGCCACTTAGCTTGATCTAAAATCCAAGGATCCAAACAACCGAGCGTGAAAATGATGCACTACATCTTCCCAAGATTTGCCCTGGATCTCCATGAACGGCTTAGGTCACGCCACGTATCTCCGATAAAAAATTTGAGGATCCGAACTACTGAGTGTGAAAATGGCGGAAAACATCACCTCATGAATGGCGGTGGATCTCCATCAACGACTCAGATCGCGCCAGGTAGTCCGGATCTAAAATCCGAGGATCCGAACTACGGAGCGTGAAAATGGCGAAAAACATTCCCTCATAATTCGCGCTAGATCTCCGTCAGCGGCTCAGATCGCGCAACGTAGCTCGAATCTAAAGTCAGGTGATCCGAACTACAAAGCATAAAAATGGCGAAAAACATCCGCTCATGATTCGCGCTGGATCTCCATGAACGGCTCAGATCACGCCACGTATCTTCGATCTAAAATTTGAGGATCCGAACTACCAAGCATGAAAATGGCAGAAAACATCACATCATGATTCGCGGCGGATCTCCATCAACGGCTCAGATCACGACTCGTAGCTCAGATCTAAATTCGGAGGTTCTGCAAAACCGGGTGTGAAAATGGCAAAAAACAATGCCTCATGATTCGTGCTGGATTTCCATCAATGGCTCAAATCGCACCACGTAGGTCGGATCTAATATCCGATGATCCGAACTACCGAGCGTGAAAATGGCGAAAAACATTGCCTCAAGATTCGCACTGGATCTCCATCAACGGCTCAGATCACGGCACGTAGCCCAGATCTAAAATCCGAGGATCCGAATTACCGCACCTGAAAATGGCGAAAAACATCGCCTCATGATTTGTGCTGGATCTTCATCAACGGCTCAGATCACGCCACGTAGCTCGGATCTTAAATTCGAGGATCCGAACAACCGAGCGTGAAATTGACGAAAAACATCATCCTAAGATTCGCGCTGGATCTCCCTGAACGGCTTAGATCATGCCACGTATCTCCGTTCAAAAATCTGATGATCCGAATTACTGAGCATGAAAATGGCGGAAAACATCACCTCAGGATTTGCGACGGATCTCCATCAACGGCTCAGATCACGCCACGCAGTTCGGATCTAAAATCCGAGGATCCGAACTACCGAGCATGAAAATGGCAAAAAACATCGCCTCATGATTCGAGTTGGATTTCCATGAACGGCTCAGATCAGCCACGTAGTTCGGATCTAAAATATGAGGATCCAAACTACCAAGCGTGAAAATGGAGAAAAACATTGCCTCATGATTCGCGCTAGATCTCCATCAACGGCTCAGATCACGCCATGTATCTTGGATCAAAAATTTGAGAATCCGAACAACCGGGCGTGAAAATGACGGAAAACATCGTCTCAAGATTCGCGCTCGATCTCATTCAAAGGCTCAGATCACGCGACATAGCTCGGATCTAAAATTTGAGGATCCGAACTATCGAGCGTGAAAATGGCAAAAACACCGCCTCATGATTCGCGTTGGATCTCCATCAATGGCTCAGATCACTGCACATTGCTCGGATCTAAAATCTGAGGATCCGAACTACCGAGCGTGAAAATGGCAAAAATCTTCGCCTCATGATTCGTGCTGAATCTCCATCAATGGCTCAGATCGCGCCACGTAGCTCGGATCTAATATCTGATGATCCGAACTGCCGAGCGTGAAAATGGCGAAAAACATCGCCTCATGGTTCGCACTAGGGTCTCCATGAACGGCCCCGATCACGCCACGAAGTTCGGATCTAAAATATGAGGATCCGAACTACCGAGCATGAAAAGGGCGAAAAACATCGCCTCATGATTTGTGCTGGACTCCATCAACGGCTAAGATCGCGCCACGTAGCTCGAATCTAAAATCCGAGGATCCGAAAACCGAGCGTGAAAGTGACGAAAAACATCGTCCCAAGATTCGCGCTCGATCTCCTTGAATGGCTCAGATCACGATACGTATCTCCGATCGAAATTCTGAGGATCCGAACTACCCAGCATGAAAAGGGTGGAAAACATCACCTCATGATTCGAGGCGGATCCCCATTAACGGATCAGATCACGCGAGGTAGTTCGGATCTAAAATCCGAGGATCTGAACTACCGAGCGAGAAAATGGCGAAAACACCACCTCATGATTCGTGCTGGATCTCCATGAACGACTCAGATCCCGCCGCATCATTCGGATCTAAAACCTGAGGATCCGAACTACCGAGCGTGAAAATGGAGAAAAACAATGCCTCAGGATTTGCGTTGGATCTCCATCAACGGCTCAGATCACGCCATGTAGCTCGGATTTAAAATTTGAGAATCCGAACAACCGAGCGTGAAAATGACGAAAAACATCTTCTCAAGATTCGCACTGGATCTCCATCAACGGATCAGATCACGCGACATAGCTCGGATATAAAATTTGAGGATCCGAACTACCGAGCATGAAAATGGCAGAAAACATCACCTCATGATTCGCGTTGGATCTCCATCAATGGCTCAGATCACTGCACATAGCTTGGATCTAAAAACCGAGGATCCGAACTACCTGAGGTTGAAAATGGCGAAAAACATCGCCTCATGATTCGCGCTGGATCTCCATCAACGGCTCAGACCGTGTCACGTAGCTCGGATCTAATATCCGATGATCTGAACTACCGAGCGTGAAAATGACAAAAATCATCTCGTGATGATTCGCGCTGGATCTCCATCAACGGCTCTGATCGCGCCACATAGCTCGAATCTGAAATCCGGTGATCAGAACTACTAAGCATGAAAATGGCAAACAACACGCCTCATGATTCGCGTTGGATCTCCATGAACGGCTCAGATCACGCCACGTATCTCCGATCTGAAATCTGAGGATCCGAACTACCGAGCGTGAAAATGGCCAAAAACATCACCGTAGGATTCACGGCAGATCCCCATCAACGGCTCAGATCACGACACGTATCTCGGATCTAAAATCCGAGGATCTGAACAACCAAGCGTGAAAATGGCGAAAAACTTCGCTTCATGATTCGTGCTAGATCTCGCTCAACAGCTTAGATCGCGCCACGTAGCTCGGATCTAATATCTGATGATCCGAACTACCGAGCGTGAAAATGGCAAAAAACATCTCCTCATGATTCGCACTAGATCTCCATCAAGGACTTAGATCACGGCACGTAGCCCTAGATCTAAAATCCAGGGATCCGAACAACCGAGCGTGAAAATGGCGAAAAACATCGCCTCATGATTTGCGCTGGATCTCCATCAACAACTCAGATTGCGCCACGTAGCTCGGATCTAAAATCCGAGGATCCGAACAACCGAGCGTGAAAATGATGCAGTACATCGTCCCAAGATTCGCCCTGTATCTCCATGAAAGGCTCAGATCACGCCACCTATCTCCGATCAAAAATCTGAAGATCCGAACTACCGAGCAGGAAAATGGCAGAAAACATCACCTCATGATTCGCGCTGGATCTCCATCAACGGCTCAGATCATGCCATGTACCTAGGAACTAAAATCCGAAGATCTGAACAACTTCGCTCTAGATCTCCCTGAACGGCTCAGATCATGCCATGTATCTCCGATCGAAAATCTGAGGTTCCGAACTACTGAGCGTGAAAATGGCGGAAAACATTACCACATGATTCGCTGCGGATCTCCATCAACGGCTCACATCACGCCAGGTAGTTCGGATCTAAAATCCGAGGATCCGAACTACCGCGCATGAAAACGGCAAAAAACATTGCCTCATTATTCGTGCTGGATCTCCATGAACTGCTCAGATCAGCCACGTAGTTCGGATGTAAAATATGAAGATCCGAATTACCGAGCGTGAAAATGGAGTAAAATATCGCCTCATGATTCGCGCTGGATCTCCATCAACAGCTCAGATTACCTAACATAGCTCGGATCTAAAATTTGAGAATCCGAACAACCGAGCGTGAAATTGACGAAAAACATCACCGCATGACTCGCGCTCGATCTCCATCAACGGCTCAGATCACGCGACGTAGCTCGGATCTAAAATTTGAGGATCCGAACTGCCTAGGGTGAAAATGGCGAAAAACATCGCCTCATGATTCGTGCTGGATCTCCATCAACGGCTCAGATCGCGCAACGTAGCTCAGATCTAATATCCGATGATCCGAACTGCCGAGCGTGAAAATGGCAAAAAACATCGCCTCATAATTCGCGTTGGATCTCCATCAGCGGCTCAGATCGTGCCACGTAGCTCGAATCTAAAATTCGGTGATCCGAACTACTAAGCATGAAAATGGCGAAAAACATCTGCTCATGATTCGCGCTGGATCTCCATGAATGGCTCTGATCACGCCACGTATCTCCGATCTAAAATCTGAGGATCCGAACTACCAGGCGTGAAAATGGCAGAAAACATCACCTCATGATTCGCGGCGGATCTCCATCGTCGGCTCAGATCACGACTCGTAGCTCGGATATAAAATTCGAGGTTCTGAACTACCGGGTGTGAAAATGGCAAAAAATGTCGCCTCAAGATTCGCGCTGGATCTCAATCAACGGCTCAGATCCCGGCATGTCGCCCGGATCTAAAATCCGAGGATCCAAACTACCGCACGTGAAAATGGCAAAAAATGTCGCCTCAAGATTTGCGCTGGTTCTCCATCAACGGCTCAGATCCCGGCATGTCGCCCGGATCTAAAATCCGAGGATCCGAACTACCACACGTGAAAATGGTAAAAAAACATTGCCTCATGATTTACGCTGGATCTTCTTCAATGGCTCAGATCACGCCACGTAGGTCGGATCATAAATCCGAGGATCCGAACAACAGAGCGTGAAAATGACGAACAACATCGTCCCAAGATTCGCGCTGGATCTCCATGAACGGCTCAAATCATGCCACATATCTCCGATCGATAATCTGAGGATCCGAACTACTGAGCGTGAAAATGGTGGAAAACATCACCTCATGATTTGCGGCGGATCTCCGTGAACGGCTCAGATCACGCGTGGCAGTTCGGATCTAAAATCCGAGGATCCGAACTACCGGGCTTGAAAATGGCAAAAAACATTGCCTCATGATTCGTGCTGGTTCTCCACGAACGACTCAGATCATGCCACATAGTTCGGATCTAAAATCTAAGGATTCGAACAACCGAGCACGAAAATGGAGAAAAACATCACCTCGTGAATTGCGCTGGATCTCCATCAATGGCTCAGATCACGCAATGTTGCTCGGATCTAAAATTTGAGAATCCGACCATCCAAGCATGAAAATGACGAAAAAAATCGTCTCAAGATTCGCGCTGGATCTGCTCAACGGCTCAGAACATGCGACGTAGCTCGGATCTAAAACTTGAGGATCCGAAGTACCGAGCTTGAAAATGGCAAAAAACATCGCCTCATGATTTGCGTTGGATCTCCATCATTGGCTCAGATCACTGCACATAGCTCGGATGTAAAATCCTAGGATCCGAACTACCGAGGATGAAAATGGCAAAAATCATCGCTTCATGATTCGCGCCACATAGCTTGAATGTAAAATCTGGCGATCCGAACTGCTAAGCACGAAAATGGCAAAAAAAAACACATCATGATTCGCGCTGGTTCTCCATGAACGGCTCAGATCACGCCACGTATCTTCGATCTAAAATCTGAGGATCCGAACTACTGAGCGTGAAAATGGCGGAAAACATCACCTCATGATCCCCATCAACGGCTCATATCACGACACGTAGATCGGATCTAAAATCTGAGGTTCCGAACTATCGAGCGTGAAAATGGAGAAAAACATCACCTCATGATTCGTGCTGGATCTCCATCAACGGCTTAGATCGCGCGACGTAGCTCGGATCTAATATCTGATGATCCGAACTACCGAGCATGAAAATGGCAAAAAACATCACCTCTTGATTCGTGCTGGATCTCCATCAACGGCTCAGATCACGCCATGTACCTAGGATCTAAAATCTGAAGAGCCGAACAACTTCGCTCTAGATCTCCCTGAACGGCTCAGATCATGCCACGTATCTCCGATCGAAAATCTGATGTTCCGAACTACTGAGCGTGAAAATGGCGGAAAACTTCACCTCATGATTCGCGGCGGATCTCTATCAACGACTTAGATCACGCCAGGTAGTTCGGATCTAAAATCCGAGGATCCGAACTACCGCGCATGAAAATGGCAAAAAACATCCCCTCATGATTCGCGCTGGATCTCCAAGAACGGCTCAAATCAGCTACGTAGTTCGGATCTAAAATATAAAGATCCGAACTACCGAGCATGAAAATGGAGAAAAACATCGCCTCATGATTCGCGCTGGATCTCTATCAACGACTCAGATCACCCGACATAGCTCGGATCTAAAATTTGAGAATCCGAACAACTGAGCATGAAATTGACGAAAAACATCGCCGCATGACTCGCGCTCGATCTCCATCAACGGCTCAGATCACGCGACGTAGCTCGGATCTAAAATTTGAGGATCCGAAATACCGAGGGTGAAAATGGCGCAAAACATCGCCTTATGATTCGTGCTGGATCTCCATCAACGACTCAGATCACGCCAGGTAGTCCGGATCTAAAATCCAAGGATCCGAACTACCGAGCGTGAAAATGGCGAAAAACTTCGCCTCATAATTGGTGCTGGATCTCCATCAGCGGCTCAGATCGTGCCACGTAGCTCGAATCTAAAATTTGGTGATCCGAACTACTAAGCATAAAAATGGCGAAAAAACATCTGCTCATGATTCGCGCTGGATCTCCATGAATGGCTCAGATCACGCCACGTATCTCCGATCTAAAATCTGAGGATCCAAACTACCAGGCGTGAAAATGGCAGAAAACATCACCTCATGATTCGCGGCGGATCTCCATCAACGGCTCAGATCACGACTCGTAGCTCGGATCTAAAATCCGAGGTTCAGAACTACCGGGCGTGAAATTGGCAAAAAACATCGCCTCACAATTCCTGCTAGATTTCCATCAACGGCTCAGATCGCGCCACGTAGGTCGGATCTAATATCCGATGATCCGAACTACCGAGCGTGAAAATGGCAAAAAACGTCGCCTCAAGATTTGCGCTGGATCTCCATCAACGGCTCAGATCATGGCATGTCGTCCGGATCTAAAATCCGAGGATCCGAACTCCCCCACGTGAAAATAGCAAAAAACATCGCCTCATGATTTACGCTGGATCTTCATCAATGGCTCAGATCACGCCATGTAGGTCGGATCATAAATCCAAGGATCCGAACAATCGAGCATGAAAATGACAAAAAACATCGTCCCAAGATTCGCGCTGGATCTCCATGAACGGCTCAGATCACGCCACATATTTCTGATCGAAAATCTGAGGATCCGAACTACTGAGCGTGAAAATGGTGGAAAACATCACCTCATGATTCGCGGCGGATCTCCATGAACGGCTCAGATCACGCGTGGCAGTTCGGATCTAAAATCCGAGGATCCGAACTACCGGGCTTGAAAATGGCGAAAAACATTGCATCATGATTCGTGCTGGATCTCCACGAATGACTCAGATCACGCCACATAGTTCGGATGTAAAATCTAAGGATTCGAACAACCGAGCACAAAAATGGAGAAAAACATCGCCTCATGATTTGCGCTGGATCTCAATCAACGGCTCAGATCACGCCATGTACCTCGAATATAAAATTTGACAATCCGACCATCCGAGCGTGAAAATGACGAAAAACATCGTCTCAAGATTCGCGCTCGATCTCCATCAACGGCTCAGAACACGCGACGTAGCTCGGATCTAAATCTTGAGGATCCGAACTACCGAGCGTGAAAATGGCAAAAACCATCGCCTCATGATTCGCGTTGGATCTCCATCAATGGCTCAGATCACTGCACATAGCTCAGATATAAAATCCGAGGATCCGAACTACCAAGGGTGAAAATGGAAAAAATCAACACTTCATGATTCGTGCCACGTAGCTCGAATCTAAAATCTGGCGATCCGACCTACTAAGCACAAAAATGGCAAAAAACACGCATCATGATTCGCGCTGGTTCTCCATGAACGGCTCAGATCATGCCATGTATCTCCGATCTAAAATCTGAGGATCCGAACTACTGAGCGTGAAAATGGCGGAAAACATCACCTCATGATACGCGGCGGATCCCCATCAACGGCTCATATCATGACACGTAGATCGGATCTAAAATCCGAGGTTCCGAACTATCGAGCTTGAAAATGGTGAAAAACTTCGCCTCATGATTCGTGTTGGATCTCCATCAACAGCTTAGATCGCGCCACGTAGCTCGGATCTAATATCTGATGATCCGAACTACCGAGCCTGAAAATGGCAAAAAACATCACCTAATGATTCGCGCTGGATCTCCATCAACGGCTCAGATCACGCCATGTACCTAGGATCTAAAATCCGAAGATCCGAACAACTTCGCTCTAGATCTCCATGAACGGCTCGGATCATGCCACGTATCTCCGATCGAAAATCTGAGGTTCCGAACTACTGAGCGTGAAAATGGCGGAAAACATCACCTCATGATTCGCGGCGGATCTCCATCAATGGCTCAGATCACACCAGGTAGTTCGGATATAAAATCGAGGATCCGAACTACCGCGCATGAAAATGGCAAAAAACATCGCCTCATGATTCGTGCTGGATCTCCATGAACGGGTCAGATCAGCCACGTAGTTCGGATCTAAAATATGAAGATCCGAACGACCGAGCGTGAAAATGGAGAAAAACATCGCCATATGATTCGCGCTAGATCTCCATCAACGGCTCAGATCACCCGACATAGCTCGGATCTAAAATTTCAGAATCCGAACAACCGAGCGTGAAATTGACGAAAAACATCGCCGCATGAATCGCCCTCGATTTCCATCAACAGCTCAGATCACGCGAGGTAGCTCGGATCTAAAATTTGAGGATCCGAACTATCGAGGGTGAAAATGGCGAAAAACATCGCCTCATGAGTCGTGCTGGATCTCCATCAACGGCTCAGATCGCGCTACGTAGCTCAGATCTAATATCCGATGATCCGAACAACCGAGCGTGAAAATGGAGAAAAACATTGCATCATGATTTGCGCTGGATCTCCATCAACGGCTCAGATCGCTCCACGTAGTTCGAATTTAAAATTCGGTGATTCGAACTACTAAGCATGAAAATGGCAAAACACACAGCTCGTGATTCGCGCTGGAACACCATGAACGGCTTAGATCACGCCATGTATCTCCGATCTAAAATCTGGGGATCCGAACGACTGAGCGTGAAAATGGCAGAAAACATCACTTCATGATTCGCTGCGGATCTCCCTCAACGGCTCAGATCACGCCAAGTAGTTCGGATATAAAATCCGAGGATCCGAACTACCGAGCGTGAAAATGGTGTAAAACATTGCCTCATGATTCACGCTGGATCTCCATCAACGGCTCAGATCGCGCCTTTTAGCTCGAATTTAAAATCCGGTGATCTGAACTACGAAGGCTGAAATTGGAAAAAAAAACACGCCTCATGATTCGCGCTGGATCTCCATGAACCGCTCAGATCACGCCACGTATCTCTGATCTAAAATCTGTGGATCCGAACTAATGAGCGTGAAAATGGTAGAAAACATCACCTTATGATTCAAGGCAGATCCCCATCAACTGCTCAGATCATGACACGTAGCTCGGATCTAAAATCCGAGGTTCCGAACTACCGAGCGTGAAAATGGAGAATAACATCGCCTCATGATTCGTGCGGGATCTCCCTCCGTGGTTCAGATCGCACCACGTAGCTCGGATCTAATATCTGATGATCTGAACTACCGAGCGTGAAAATGGCAAAAAACATCTCCTCATGATTCACACTAGATCTCCATCAACGGCTCAGATCACGGCACGTAGCCCGGATCTAAAATCCAAGGATCCGAACTACCGAGCGTGAAAATGGAGAAAAACATCACCTCAAGATTCGCGTTGGATCTCCATCAACGGCTCAGATCACACGACATAGCTCGGATTAAAAATTTGAGAATCCGAACAACCGAGCGTGAAAATGACGAAAAACATCGCCGCATGACTCGCGCTCGATCTCCATCAACGGCTCAGATCACGCGATGTAGCTCGGATCTAAAATTTGAGGATCCGAACTAAGAAGGGTGAAAATGGCGAAAAACATTGCCTCATGATTCGTGCTGGATATCCAACAACGACTCAGATCGCGATGCGTAGCTCGGATCTAATATCCGATGATCCGAACTACCGAGCGTGAAAATGGCAAAAAACATCTCCTTATAATTCGCGCTAGATCTCCATCAACGGCACAGATCACGGCACTTAGCCCGAATCTAAAATCCGAGGATCCGAACTACCGAGCGTGAAAATGGCAAAAAACATTGCCTCATGATTCGTGCTGGATCTCCATCAACGGCTCAGATCGCGCTACGTAGCTTGGATCTAATATCCGCTGATCCGAACGACCGAGCTTGAAAATGGCAAAAAACATTGCTTCAGGATTCGCGCTGGATCTCCATCAACGGCTCAGATCGTTCAACGTAGCTCGAATCTAAAATCCGGTGATCCGAACTACTAAGCATGAAAATGGCAAAACACACGCCTCATGATTCACGCTAGATCTCCATTAACGGCTCAGATCACGCCACGTATCTCCGATCTAAAATCTGAGGATCCGAACGACTGAGTGTGGAAATGACGGAAAACTCACCTCATGATTCGCTGTGGATCTCCCTCAACGGATCAGATCACGCCATGTTGTTTGGATATAAAACCCGAGGATCCGAACTACCGAGCATGAAAATGGCGAAAAACTTTGCCTCATGATTCGCGCTGGATCTCCATCAATGGCTCAAATCGCGCCACGTAGCTCGAACTTAAAATCCAGTAATCCGAACAACTAAGCATGAAAATGGAAAAAAAAACACGCCTCATGATTCGAGCTGGATCTCCACGAACAGCTCAGATCACGCCATGTATCTCTGATTTAAAATCTGAGGATCAAAACTAACCAGTGTGAAAATGGACGAAAACATCACCTTATGATTCACGGCAGATCCCCATCAACGGCTGAGATCACGACACGTAGCTTGGATCTAAAATCTGAGGTTCCGAACAACCGAGCGTGAAAATGGTAAAAAACATCGCCTCATGATTCGTGCTGGATCTCCCTCAATGGCTCAGATAGCCCCACGTAGCTCAGATCTAATATCTGATGATCCGAACTACCGAGCGTGAAAATGGCAAAAACATCTCGTCATGATTCGTGCTGGATCTTCATCAACGGCTCAGATCACGACATGTAGCCCGGATCTAAAATCCAAGGATCCGAACTACCATGCGAGAAAATGGAGAAAAACATCACTTCATGATTCGCGCTGGATCTCCATCAATGGCTCAGATCACGCGACACAGCTCTGACCTAAAATTTGAGAATCCGAACAACCGAACGTGAAAATGACGAAAAACATCACCGCATGACTCGCGCTCGATCTCCATCAATGGCTAAGATCACACGGCGTAGCTCGGATCTAAAATTTGAAGATCTGAACTACCGAGCGTGAAAATGGCAAAAAACATTACGTCATAATTCATGCTGGATCTCCATCAACCGCTCAAATCGCTCCACGTAGCTCGAATCTAAAATCTGGTGATCTGAACTACTACGCATGAAAACGGCATAACACACGCCTCATGATTCGCGCTGGATCTCCATGAACGGCTGAGATCACGCCACGTATCTCTGATCTAAAATCTAAGGATTCGAACTTCTGAGCGTGAAAGTGGCGGAAAACATCACCTCATAATTCGTGGTGGATCTCCATCAACGGCTCAGATCACGCCTGGTAGTTCGGATCTAAAATCCAAGGATCCGAACTACCGAGCGTGAAAATGGCAAAAAACATTGCCTTATGGTTCGCGCTGGATCTACATGAATGGCTCAGATCAGCCACATAGTTTGGATCTAAAATATGAGGATCCGAACTACCGAGCGTGAAAATGGAAAAAAACATCGCCTCATGATTCGTGCGGGATCTCCATCAACGGCTCAGATCATGCCACGTAGCTCAGATCTAAAATTTGAGAATCCGAACAACCGAGCATGAAAATGACGAAAAACATCGCCGCATGACTCGCACTCGATCTCCATCAACGGCTCAGATCGCGCTACGTAGCTCGGATCTAATATCCGATGATCCGAACTACCGAGCATGAAAATGGCAAAAAACATTGAGTCATGATTCACGCTGGATCTTCCATCAACGGCTCAGATCGCTCCACATAGCTCGAATCTAAAATCCGATGATCCGAACTAATAAGGATGAAATGGAAAAACACACGCCTTATGATTCGCGCTGGATCTCCATGAACGGCACAGATCAAGCCATGTATCTCTGGTCTATAATCTAAGGATCCGAACGACTGAGCGTGAAAATGGTGGAAAACAACACCTCATGATTTGCGGCGGATCTCCCTCAACAGCTCAGATCATGCCAAGTAGTTCGGATATATAATCCGAGGATCCGAACTACCGAGCGTGAAAATGGCGAAAACATTGCCTCATAATTCGCGGTGGATCGCCATCAACGACTCAGATCGTGCCTCGTAGCTCGAATTTAAAATCCGTTGATCCGAACTACTAAGCATGAAAATGGAAAAAAAAACACGCCTCATGATTCGCACTAGATCTCCAAGAACAGCTCAGATCACGCCATGTATCTGCGATCTAAAATCTGAGGATCCGAACTAACGAGCGTGAAAATGGCAGAAAACATCACCTTATGATTCACGGCAGATCTCCATCAACTGCTCAGATCACGACACGTAGCTCAGATCTAAAATCCGAGGTTCCCAACTACCAAGGGTGAAAATGGCGAAAAACATTGCCTCATGATTCGTGCTGGATTGCCCTCAACGGCTCAGATCATGCCACATAGCTCGGATCTAATATCTGATGATCCGAACTACCGAGCGTGAAAATGGCAAAAAACAACTCCCCAAGATTTGCGCCGGATCTCCAACAACGGCTCAGATCACGGCACGTAGCCCAGATCTAAAATCCAAGGATCCGAACTACCGACCGTGAAAATGGTGAAAAACATCGCCTCATGATTCGTGCTGGATCTCCATCAACAGCTCAGATCACGCGACATAGCTCGGATCTAAAATTTGAGAATCTGAACAACCAAGCGTGAAAACGATGAAAAACATCGCCGCATGACTCATGCTCGATCTACATCAATGGCTCAGATCACGCGACGTAGCTCGGATCTAAAATTTGAGGATCCGAACTACCGAGCGTGAAAATGGCGAAAAACATCGCCTGATGATTCGTGCTGGATCTCCATCAATGGCTCAGATCGCGCTATGTAGCTCGGATCTAATATCCGATGATCCGAACTATTGAGCATGAAAATGGCAAAAAATATTGCGTCATGATTCGCGATAGATCTCCATCAACAGCTCAGATCGCTCCACGTAGCTTGAATCAAAAATTCGGTGATCCGAACTACTAAGCATGAAAATGGAAAAACACATGCCTCATGATTCGCGTTGGATCTCCATGAATGGCTCAGATCATGCCATGTTTCTTCGATCTAAAATCTGAGGATCCGAACGACTGAGCGTGAAAATGGCGGAAAACATCACCTCATGATTCGCGGCGGATCTCCCTCAACGGCTCAGATCATGCCAAGTAGTTCGGATATAAAATCTGAGGATCCGAACTACCGAGCATGAAAATGGCGAAAAACTTTGCCTCATGATTCGCTCTGGATCTCCATCAAAGGATCAGTTCGCGCCTCGTAGCTCGAATCTAAAATCCGATGATCCGAACAACTAAGCATGAAAATGGAAAAAAAACACGCCTCATGATTCGCACTGGATCTCCATGAAAGCTCAGATCTCGCCATGTATCTCCGATCTAAAATCTGAGGATCCGAACTAACGAGCGTCAAAACGGAAGAAAACGTCACCTTATGATTCACGGTAGATCCCCATCAACTGCTTAGATCACGACACGTAGCTTGGATATAAAATCCAAGGTTCCGAACTACCGAGCGTGAAAATGGCAAAAAAATCACCTCATGAATCGTACTGGATCTCCCTCAACGGCTCAGATCGCACCACGCGGCTCGGATCTAATATCTGATGATCCGAACTACCGAGCGTGAAAATGGTAAAAAACATCTCATCATGATTCGCGTTGGATCTCCATCAACGGCTCAGATCTCGGCACGTAGCCCGAATAAAAAATCCAAGGATCCGAACTACCGACCGTGAAAATGGTGAAAAACATCGCCTCTTGAATTGCGCTGGATCTCAATCAACGGCTCACATCGCTCCATGTAGCTCGAATCTAAAATCCGGTGATCCGAACTACTAAGCATGAAAATGGCAATACACATGCCTCATGATTCGCGCTGGATCTCCATGAACGGCCCAGCTCACGCCACGTATTTCCGATCTAAAATTTGAGGATCCGAACGACTGAGCGTGAAAATGGCGGAAAACATCACTTTATGATTCACTGCGGATCTCCCTCAACGGCTCAGATCACGCCAAGAAGTTCGGATATAAAATCTGAGGATCCAAACTACCGAGCGTGAAAATGGCGAAAAACATTGCCTCATGATTCGCGCTGGATTTCCCTCAACGGCTCATATCGCGCCACGTAGCTCGAATTTAAAATTCGGTGATCGGAACTACTAAGCATGAAAATGAAAAAAAAAAATGCCACATGATTCGCGCAGCATCTCCATGAACAGCTCAGATCATGCCACGTATCTCCGATCTAAAATCAGAGGATCCGAACTAACGAGCGTGAAAATGGCAGAAAACATCACCTTATGATTCACGGCAGATCCCCATCAACTGCTCTGATCATGACACGTAGCTCGAATCTAAAATCCGGGATTCCGAACTACCGAGCATGAAAATGGCAACAAACATCGCCTCATGATTCATGCTGGATCTCCCTGAACGGCTCAGATCGCGCCACGTAGCTCAGATCTAATATCTGTTGATCCGAACTACCGAGCGTGAAAATGGCAAAAAACATCTCCTCATGATTTGCACTGGACCTCCATCAACGTCTCTGATCACGGCACGTAGCCCAGATCTAAAATCTAAGGATCTGAACTACCGAGCGTGAAAATGGAGAAAAACATCGCCTCATGATTCGCGCTGGATCTCCATCAACGGCTCAGATCACGCGACATAGCTCAGATCTAAAATTTGAGAATCCGAACAACCGAGCGTGAAAATGACGAAAAACATCGCCGCATGACTCGCGCTCGATCTCCATCAACGACTCAGATCACGTGGCGTAGCTCGGATCTGAAATTTCAGGACCCGAACTACCGAGGGTGAAAATGGCAAAAAACATTGTGTCATGATTCACGCTGGATCTCCATCAACAGCTCAGATCGCTCCCCGTAGCTCGAATCTAAAATCCGGTGATCCGAACTACTAAGCATGAAAATGGCAAAACACATGCTACATGATTCGTGTTGGATCTCCATGAACGGCTCAGATCATGCCACGTATCTCCGATCTAAAATCTGAGGATCCGAACTACTAAGCGTGAAAATGGCGGAAAACATCAACTCATGATTAGTGGGGGACCTCCCTCAACGGCTCAGATCATGCCATGTAGTTTGGATATAAAGTTCGAGGTTCCGAACTACCGAGCGTGAAAATGGCAAAAAACATTGCGTCATGATTCACGCTCGATCTCCCTGAACAGCTCAGATCACGCCACGTATCTCCGATCTAAAATCTGAGGATCCGAACTAACGGACATGAAAATGGCAGAAAATATCACCTTATGATTCATGGCAGATCCCCATCAACTGCTCAGAACACGACACGTACCTTGGATATAAAATCCAATGTTCCGAACTATCGAGCGTGAAAATGGCAAAAAACATCACCTCATGAATCGTGCTGGATCTCCCTCAACGGCTCAGATCGCGTTACGTAGCTCGGATTTAATATCTGATGATCCGAACTACCGAGAGTGAAAATGGCAAAAAACATCTCCTCATGATTTGCACTGGATCTCCATCAACGGCACAGATCATGGCACGTAGCCCGAATCAAAAATCCGAGGATCCGAATTACCGAGCGTGAAAATGGAGAAAAACATCGCCGCATGACTCGCGCTCGATCTCCACCAACGGCTCAGAACACCCAACGTAGCTCGGATATAAAATCCGAGGATCCGACCTACCGAGCGTGAAAATGGCGAAAACATTGCCTCATGATTCGCGCTGGATCTCCATCAATGGCTCAGATCGCACCTCGTAGCTTGAACTTAAAATCCGGTAATCCGAACAACTAAGGATGAAAATGGAAAAAAAAAAACACGCCTCATGATTCGCGCTGGATCTCCACGAACCGCTCACATCACGCCATGTATCTCCAATCTAAAATCTGAGGATCCAAACTAACGAGCGTGAAAATGGAAGAAAACATCACCTTATGATTCACAACAGATCCCCATCAACTGCTCAGATCACGACACGTAGCTCGGATCTAAAATCCACAGTTCCGAACAACCGAGCGTGAAAATGGTAAAAAAACTTCGCCTCAGGATTCGTGCTGGATCTCCCTCAACGGCTCAGATAGCGCCACGTAGCTCAGATCTAATATCTGATGATTCGAACTACCGAGCGTGAAAATGGCAAAAACATCTCCTCATGATTCGTGCTGGATCTCCATCAACGGCTCAGATCACGACACGTAGCCCGGATCTAAAATCCAAGGATCCGAACTACCGAGCGGGAAAATGGAGAAAAACATCGCCTCATGATTCGCGCTGGATCTCCATCAATGGCTCAGATCACGCGACATAGCTCTGACCTAAAATTTGAGAATCCGAACAACCGAGCGTGAAAATGATGAAAAACATCGCCGCATGACTCGCGCTCGATCTCCATCAACGGCTCAGATCACGCGGCATAGCTTGGGTCTAAAATTTGAGGATCTGAACTACCGAGCGTGAAAATGGCAAAAAACATTGCGTCATAATTCACGTTGGATCTCCATCAACGGCTCAGATCGCTCGACGTAGCTCGAATCTAAAATTCGGTGATCCGAACTACTACGCATGAAAATGGCAAAACACATGCCTCATGATTCGCGCTGGATCTCCATGAACGGCTCATATTACACCACTTATCTCCGATCTAAAATCTGAGGATTCGAACTTCTGAGCGTGAAAATGGCAGAAAACATCACCTCATGATTCGCGGTGGATCTCCATCAACGGCTCAGATCACGCCTGGTAGTTCGGATCTAAAATCCGAGGATTCGAACTACCGAGCGTGAAAATGGCAAAAAACATCGCCCCATGATTCGCACTGGATCTCCATGAATGGCTCAGATCAGCCACGTAGTTCGGATATAAAATATGAGGATCCGAACTACCGAGCGTGAAAATGGAAAAAAATATCGCCTCCTGATTCGCGCTGGATCTCCATCAACAGCTCAGATCACCCCACGTAGCTCGGATCTAAAATTTGAGAATCCGAACAACCGAGCATGAAAATGACGAAAAACATCGCCGCATGACTCGCACTCAATCTCCATCAACGGCTCAGATTGCGCTACGTAGCTCGGATCTAATATCCGATGATCCGAACTACCGAGCATGAAAATGGCGACAAAACATTGCATCATGATTCTCGCTGGATCTCCATCAACGGCTCAAATCGCTCCACGTAGCTCGAATCTAAAATCCGATGATCCGAACTACTAAGCATGAAAATGGCAAAACACACGCCTCATGATTCGTGCTGGATCTCCATGAACGACACAAATCATGCCATGTATCTTCGATCTGTAATCTGAGGATCCAAATGACTGAGCGTGAAAATGGCGGAAAACAACACCTCATGATTTACGGCGGATCACACTCAACAGCTCAGATCATGCCAAGTAGTTCGAATATAAAATCCGAGGATCCGAACTACCGAGCGTGAAAATGGCAAAAACATTGCCTCATAATTCACGGTGGATCTCCATCAACGACTCAAATCGTGCCTCGTAGCTCGAATTTAAAATCCGTTCATCCGAACTACTAAGCATGAAAATGGAAAAAAAACATGCCTCATGATTTGCGCTGGATCTCCAAGAACAGCTCAGATCACGCCATGTATCTCCAATCTAAAATCTGAGGATCCGAACTAACGAGCGTGAAAATGGTTGAAAACATCACCTTATGATTCACGGCAAATCCCCATCAACTGCTCAGATCACGACACGTAGCTCGGATCTAAAATCCGAGGTTCCCAACTACCGAGCCTGAAAATGGCGAAAAACATTGCCTTAAGATTCGTGTTGGATCTCTCTCAACGGCTTAGATCGTGCCACGTAGCTCGGATCTAATATCTGATGATCCGAACTACCGAGCGTGAAAATGGCAAAAAACAACTCCCCATGATTCGCGCCGGATCTCTAACAACGGCTCAGATCACGGCACGTAGCCCGGATCTAAAATCCAAGGATCCGAACTACCGACCGTGAAAATGGAGATAAACATCGCCTCATGATTCACGCTGGATCACCATCAACAGCTCAGATCACGTGACATAGCTCGGATTTAAAATTTGAGAATCTGAATAACCAAGCGTGAAAATGACGAAAAACATCGCCGCATGACTCATGTTCGATCTACATCAACGGCTCAGATCACGCGACGTAGCTCGGATCTAAAATTTGAGGATCCGAACTACCGAGCGTGAAAATGGCGAAAAACATCGCCTGATGATTCGTGCTGGATCTCCATCAATGGCTCAGATTGCGCTACGTAGCTCGGATCTAATATCCGATGATCCGAACTATCGAGCGTGAAAATGGAAAAAAACATTGCGTCATGATTCGCGCCGGATCTCCATCAACGGCTCACATTGCTCCACGTAGCATGAATCTAAAATCTAGTGATCCAAACTACTAAGCATGAAAATGGCAAACCACACCCCTCACGATTTGCGTTGGATCTCCATGAATGGCTCAGATCACGCCACGTATCTTCGATCTAAAATCTGAGGATCCGAACGACTGAGCGTGAAAATGGTGGAAAACATCACCTCATGATTCGTGGCGGATATCCCTCAACGGCTTAGATCACGCCAAGTAGTTCGAATATAAAATTCGAGGGTCCGAACTACCGAGCGTGGAAATGGCAAAAAACATTGCCTCATGATTCGCTCTGGATCTCCATCAACGGCTCAGTTCGCGCCTCGTAGCTCGAATCTAAAATCCGGTGATCCGAACTACTAAGCATGAAAATGAAAAAAAACATGCCTCATGATTCGCGCTGGATCTCCGTGAACAGCTCAGATCACGCCATGTATCTCCGATCTAAAATCTGAGGATCCGAACTAATGAGCGTGAAAATGGCAGAAAACATCACCTGATGATTCATGGCAGATCCCCATCAACTGCTCAGATCACGACACGTAGCACGGATATAAAATCCAAGGTTCCGAACTACCGAGCGTGAAAATGGCAAAAAACATTGCCTCATGATTCGTGCTTGATCTCCCTCAACTGCTCTGTAATATTCCGGACGGATATTAACTCATATAAATTACTATTTTATTATTATTTTATTATTATTTTATTTTAATTCCAAAATCAGATTATTTTGGTGATTTTTCGCCGGTTTGCCCACAAACAGTGTCTACGCACATCTATCGGGCGGTGTGCATCCGAAGCGCATCAAACTGATAGCGCGATCCTCCGAATTAATAATAAAATTTATTTTACTATTATTTTCTAAATTAAACTATTTTTATGGGAATTTTATAAGGTTTTTATAAGGAATATTTTTATACACATACATGTACACATACATACAATTGTATGGTACTTAGTGCACTATACCTAGTATGTAGTATGTACTCAAAGAACAATGTACTTACTCTTGTCATGGCAACTTAATAAGATAATTAGGGTTTGATTAGGAGGTTTAAAAGAGGATTTGTATGCATGAGAAGAACTAAAGCCTTCTAGAAACCTTATCCCTCTACCTCACCACCCTACACCATACCCCTCCCCCCCTAGAGTATGGCCGGCCACCCCCCTCCTTGGGATTTTTGTGCAAAAATGAGTGCAATTTTGCACTTACCCCCTCCTATTCCCTCCTATAAATACCCCCTCATTCTCCTCCTTCTCTCATTTTAGAAAACAAAAAGAAAGAAAGAAAGAAAGAAAGGAAAAGAAAGAGAGAACAAAGATTAACTTGAGAGTTTTGTTTTGTAGGTTGTTAGAAGTTTTCTAAAAAGCTAGGGGAAGGAGAAGGTTAGCAAGCTAGTCCTTCCAAAAAAAAAAGGCTAAGGTGGGGGTTTCTTCATGCTTCTTTGTTTGTTTGTTTGTTTGTTTGTTTGTTTGTTTTGTTGTTTGACTTCTTCTTCTCATCTTGTTGTTTTGTTTTCTTTGGGTTTTGATGGGTGTGTTGTTGTGTGTGAATATAGTAATAAGTAAAAGAGAAAAAGTAGTAGTAGTGACTACTAACACATAAAGATCACACCTTTATTATAGTAGTTGTTGTTTGTGTTTATTGATTGGACTAAAGTTCACATATGGGCTATCGACTTGAACATACAACCACTTAAGGTTGTAGGACTTGGATGAGAACTACACATAAGTATATGAATACATTTTTACAACCATTGTTGGTTGCAGGACTTTTATGGAACTTGGACTAAAAATAATAAGCATATGTTTTGTTGTAATTTTCTTCATTGAATAAAAAGATCTTTCCTTTTCATTAATCACTAGTTGTAGATTAAAAAGATCTTTTCTTTTTATTAATCACTAGTTGCAGATTAAAAAGATCTTTTCTTTTTATTAATCACTAGTTGTAGATTAAAAAGATCTTTTCTTTTTATTAATCACTAGTTGTAGATTAAAAAGATCTTTTCTTTTTATTAATCACTAGTTGAAGATTAAAAAGATCTTTTCTTTTGTTAATCACTAGTTGTAGAAATATTAAAAAGATCTTTCCTTTTAATCACTAGTTGTAGAAATAATAAAAAGAGATCTTTTCTTTCATATTTACTAGTTGTAGAGTAAAATAAAATAAAAATGATCTTTTCTTTTATCACTAGTAATAATAAAGACTAGTAAGCAACTAAGTAGTAGTATGCTAAAATATAAAGTAGTAGTATGTGATTAAATGAGGTAGTAGTAGCATGTATGTTGATTAATAAGGCAGTAGTAGTATGGGTGATTAAATAAAGTAGTAGTATGGTTGATATAAAGTAGTAGTATGTTGATTAAAGGAAGAAGTGGTAGTAAGTAGTATAGATGTTTATGTCCATAAAGTAGTAGTAGTAATGGATAGTTGTATGTTGTGACTTTGATGAGAATGAAGTAGTAGTAGTAGTAGATAGTTGGGTGTTATGTTCTTGACTAAAATAAAGTAGTAGTAATGGTAGATAGTTGTATGTTGTGCTTTTGATTAAAATGGAGTAGTAATAGTAGCAGATGATTGTAGATGTTTATTTTGTGTTCATAAAGTAGATACCATGCTAAGATTATATTAGCATAATTTAGATATGCTTAGAATGTTGTAGGACTTTTTCTAAAAATATCCTACCATGTTTTCATGCTTAGTTAGTTGTAGGATGCCTTCTAAAAATATCCTACCATGTTTCATGCTTAGTTAGTTGTAGGATTTCTTCTAAAAAAATATCCTACCATGTTTCATGCTTAGTTAGTTGTAGGATTTCTTCTAAAAAAATATCCTACCATATTTTCATGCTTAGTTAGTTGTAGGATTTCTTCTATAAATATCCTATCATGTTTAGAATGTTGTAGGATGTTTTATAAAAAATATCCTATCATGCTTTATGTTTAGAATGTTTTAGGATTATTTCTAAAAATATCCTATCATGCTTTATTCACTCTAAAAATATCTAGCACACTTAATGATGTTTAGAATGTTGGGGGAGTAATTCTAAAATTGCCTATCATATGTAGGAATGACATATATGTTGTAGGTTTCTTTCTAAGATTACCTATCATATTTTTAAGCTTAAAATGTTGTAGTATGCCTCCTAAAATTACCCATCATGTTTTAGGAATGCTATATCATGTTAGAATGTTGTAGGACAAATTCTAAAGTTCCTACCATGTTTAGATTAGCCTATTTATGCTTAGGATGTTGTAGGATTAATTCTAAAATTCCTACCATGCTTAGATTAATCTATTTATGCTTAGAATGTTGTAGGATGCAATCTAAGAGTTTCCTACCATGCTTTGATCCACTCATTTATGCTTAGAATGTTGTAGGATGCAATCTAAGAGTTTCCTACCATGTTTAGATTAATTGGGCCTAGAATGTTGTAGGATCTATGATAAAATTACTTACCATGTTAAGTATATACACATATATACTTAGGAATGTTGAATGTTCATACTAGTAGTTACCCATGTTTAGTAAAACATTCATGTTTAGTAGTTATTTATGCTTAATAAGGATTCATGCTTGGATGATAGTAGAAAAGTCGCATACCATGCTAGTTTAAATTGTAGGTATGTGATATACCATGTTAGCTTAACTGTAGGTAAGTGATATACCATGCTAGTTTAATTGTAGGTATGTGATATACCATGTTAGTTTAATTATAGATATGCCATGCTAGCTTAACTACAAGTAAGTTGTATGCCATGCTAGCTTAATTGTAAGTAAGTTGTACGTCATGCTAGTTTAGATTGTGAGTAAGTTGTATACCATGCTAGGATATATGAATACTCATGTTTACATGGTACCCATGCTTAGATAAGTGTTTGTTCATGCTATATTAGTAGATGATCATGATTCATGCTAAGTAAGTAGGTATCATGCTAATTATTGATCATGTTAAGTTAATGACATCCACACTATGATATTCATGCTTAGAGTAAAGGAACTACCCATGGTTAGTTGTAGTGATTTTATGTTGTGTTCTATACCATGCTAAAGTTCAAATACTTGCTTAGAATGTTGTAGGAGTAGTGTTAGAACTACCTACTATGCCTTGGAATGTTGCTTGTTCATACCAGTTGGGTTGTGGGGATTAGTCATGATAAGTAGTAAGCTTTCATGATCAATTTGTAACCTACGCTTGACTATAGTGGACTTCATGTCTAGGTCGTAAGTGATTTTCATGCTTAAGCTCGATGTAAGCACAAGCATTGATCATATTCATACTTAGGAGTATCATGGTGAGTGGTTAAGATTAGATTGTTGTAGGAAGATGTGTGCAATTGTGTGCCACACTTAAGGCGCTATAGGTTGAAGTGATAAGATCGGGAAGACCACTAGTGATAGTTAGTTGATAAAGGCTGCTGTGCCGCCTTCGGTTCTTCCTTAGTAGAATACCAATCATAGACTATTGGTAGATCCCTCTGTTGCTTCTAATAATAGATGACCAAGTTTGTTAGTAAGCACGTTTGGTTGCTTCTAGGATTGATTACCTGTATGGTTGTTTGCATATGGTTATGCTCGTACGTGGCTCGACTGGGCCGTATGTAGCTATGGGTCTCATACGTAGCTTAGTTGGCTCGTATGTAGGTTGTTGTCTCGTACGCGGCCCGACCGGCCCGTGCGTAGCTGTTGGTCTCCTACGCGGCTTATTTGGCTGGTATGTACGTGGTTATCTCCTACGAGGCCCGCCTGGCTCGTAGGTAGTTATTATTTTCATACGTAGCTTAATTGGCTCGTATGTAGTTGTTACTCGTGTATAGCTTGTTAGCTAGTACACAGTTCGTTGTGCTCGTTAGGGTGAGATTACCACCCTAAGGGCTATCGACCATCGAGACATATGTTTTCTTACCCTAAGGAACTGTGGAGGAGTCACTCCTTGTGTACCGTCGAATCTTAACCAGGGTAGGTTAATCGAGGACCGGAGTATAGACGAAATCCATGTCTAGGGTAGCGGCATGCATGTTCGCACGGCCAAAGTCTTAGATCGATGAGCTACGAACCGGATCCTGAGGGATTTGGTAAGTCTAGGTTGAACAGCCTAGTAGAGGTGTCTTGCGAAGCCTAATTTAAGGCCCAGCATGTTGTGTTTATAATATTATCATCCCTAGGATTGTTCGAGTCAGGAACGTCATTAGGGTAGTGACTTACAATGATCATTTTAACCCTTTGCCGGGAGAGAGGAGTCAGTTGTAGGGGGCCCCTTACACTAACTCGTCCCTTAAGGCAGATCATAGGTGGTGTATTGGGTTGTACCTTCCCGTCAAAGGGATACGTACGGTGCCGTCTCACAAGTTAAGGACACGGGTTGCGTATCTCGCGCTGTTAATTCCTGAGGTGCCGTGGCTGGGGGTGCCACAGGATGCATTGTGCAGTCCTGCGCTTGCGATACCCCAGAGGGTGCCACAGGGTAGGCTTCGCGCTACCCTGCGTTTGCGAAACCCTATAGTGTGGTTTTGGAATGACGCCCGATACGTTGTGTTCGTCTATTTTGAGAGAGGTCCGGTTGGCCGGGTCGCAGTGGCGAACATAGACACCACTGGCGAAATGCAATAGTGGGACTTGACCACATCTGCAACCTCATTAGCCACGTGTAGGTGTCAGGAACAGGCTGAGTACAATTAGAAGTTCATAACGCGGGTTCCAATCCCTATATATGGAGAAACGGCTTGAGATGGGGTCGCATGTAGTATGGGCTGCATGTTGCTTCGGAGACTTGCTGACATTAGAATAGGAAGCGTCCTAGTTCTATTTAAATATCGCATTAGAGTCTAGCCATAGCACTCACGAACACTTAAACTACACCAACACCATTGCTATATTTTGTATATTGTTTGGGAGATTCGCTACTATATGATCAGCCTTTAAGCGTCAGTGAATACTGACGTCCCCACTTCCATAGGTACTGGATCGCCGAAGTACAAAGGCGAGATTTAGGAGGACTCAAGGCAAGGAAAGCAAGGAGTCAGTGTTATGTTTAGTTCCGCTGCAGTATATGTATTGATTATGCATTAGTTGAGAAGTACTCTGATGTAAGATGTTGAAGGTTGTAATACTTAGAAATGTAAAGGTAATATTGTAACTCTATTGTAAGGTACTACAGTTGTACAATATTCAGACTTGTAACACATTGTGTATTGAATAAAAAGTTTTAAATTCTCCTGTTTTTCTGTGAATTGTGACTAATTGAAGAAAAGGTCTTGGCTCGTGTCACGGTTTCCCAGTGTCGGAAATCGGGGCGCTACATGCTCAGATCGCGCCACGTAGCTCGGATCTAATATCTGATGATCCGAACCACCGAGCGTGAAAATAGCAAAAAACATCACCTCATGATTCGTGCTGGATCTCCATTAACAGCTGAGATCTCGGCACGTAGCCCGTATCTAAAATCCAAGGATCCGAACTACCGACCATGAATATGGCGAAAAACATCGCCTCATGATTTGCTCTGGATCTCCATCAACGGCTCAGATCACGCCACGTATCTCGGATCTAAAATCCGAGGATCCGAACAACCGAGCAAGAAAATGGCGAAAAACATCATCCCAAGATTCGTGCTGGATCTGTAGCGCCCCGATCTCCGACACTGGGAAACCGTGACATGAGCCAAGACCTTTACTTCAATTAGTCACAATACACAGAAAAACAGGAGAATTTAAAACTTTTTATTCAATACACAAAGTGTTACAAGTCTGAATATTGTACAACTGTAATACCTTACAATAGAGTTACAATATTACCTTTACATTTCTAAGTATTACAACCTTCAACCTCTTACATCAGAGTATTTCTCAACTAAAGCATAATCAATACATATATTGCAGCGGAACTAAACATAACACTGACTCCTTGCTTTCCTTGCCTTGAGTCCTCCTGAACATCGCCTTTGTACTTTGGCGATCCAGTACCTATGGAAGTGGGTATGTCAGTATTCACTGACGCTTAAAGGCTGATCATATAGCAGCGAATCTTCCAAACAATATACACAATATAGCAATAGTGTTGGTGTAGTTTAAGTGTTTGTGAGTGCTATGACTAGACTCTAATGCGATATTGAAATAGAACTAGGACACTTCCTATTCTAATGTCAGCAAGTCTCCGAAGCAACATGCAGCCCATACTACATGCGGCCCCATCTCAAGCCGTTTCTCCGTATATAGGGATTGAACCCGCGTTTAAGAATTCTAATTGTACACAACCTGTTCCCGACACCTACACGTGGCTAATGAGGTTGCAGATGTGGTCATGTGCCACTGTTGCATTTCGCTAGTGGTGTCTATGTTCGCCACTGCGACCCGGCCAACCGAACCTCTCTCCAAATAGACGAACCCAACATATCAGGCGTCATTCCAAAATCAACTATAGGGTTTCGCAAGCGCAGGGTAGCACGAAGCCTACCCTGTGGCACCCTCTGGGGTCTAGCAAGCACAGGACTGCACAATGCATCCTGCGGCACTCCCAGCCATGGTACCTCAGGAATTAACAGAGCGAGATACGCAACCCGTGTCCTCAACTTGTCAGACGGTACCGTGCGTATCCCTTTGACGGGAAGGTACAACCCGATACACCACCTATGATCTGCCTCAAGGGACGAGTTAGTGTAAGGGGCCCCCCTACCACTGACTCCTCTCTCCCGGCAAAAGGGTTTAAATAAACTGATCCTTGTAAGTCACTATCCTAATGATGTCCCTGACTCGAACAATCCTAGGGGTGACAATATTATAAACACAACCTGCTAGACCTGCTAGGCCTTTAATTTAGGCTTCGCAAGACAACTCTACTAGGCTGCTCAACCTAGACTTACCAGAATCCCTCAGGATCTGGTTCGTGGCTCATCGATCCAAGACTTTGGCTGTGCGAATATACACGCATGCCGCTACCCTAGACTTGGATTTTGTCCATACTCCGGTCCTCGATCAACCTACCCTGGTTAAGATTCGACGGTACACAAGGAGCGACTCCTCCACAATTTCCTAGGGTAAGAAAACATATGTCTTGATGGTCGATAGCCCTTAGGGTGGTAACATCACCCTAGACGAGCACAACAAACTGTGTACTAGCTAACAAGCTATACACGAGTAACAACCACATACGAGCCAATAAGCTACGTATGAAACAATAACTACCTGCAAGCCAGGCGGGGCTCGTAGGAGGTGACCACGTACATACCAGCCAACTAAGCCGCGTATGAGACCAACAGCTACGCACGGGCCGGTCGGGCCGCGTACGAGACAACAACCTACATACGAGCCAACTAAGCTACGTATGAGACCCACGGCTACGTACGGGCCTGTCGAGCCACGTACGAGCACAACCATGTGCAAACAACCAAACAAGTAATCAATCTTAAAAGCAACTAAACGTGCTTACTAACAAACTTAATCTTCTATTATTAGAAGCAACAGAAGAATCTACTAGTAGTCTATGATTGGTATTCTATTAAGGAAGAATCGAAGGCGACAAAGCGGCCTTTATCAACTAACTAATACTAGAGGTCTTCCCGATCTTACTACTTCGACCTATAGCGCCTTAAGTACGGCACACAATTGCAAGCATATTCCTACGACAATCTAATCATATAACACAACCACCATGATACTCCTATGTATGAATGTGATTAATGCTTATGCTTACATCGAGCTCAAGCATGAAAATCACTTACGACCTAGACATAAAGTCCACTATAGTCAAGCGTAGGTTACAAATTGATCATGGAAGCTTACTACTTATCATGACTAATCACCACAACCCAATTAGTATGAACAAGCAACATTCCAAGGCATAGTAGGTAGTTCTAACACTACTCCTACAATATTTTAAGCAAGTATTTGAACTTTTAGCATGGTATAGAACACAACATAAGGTCACTACCACTAACCATGGGTAGTTCCTTTACTCTAGGCATGAATATCATAGTTTGGATGTCATTAACTTAACATGATCAATAATTAGCATGATACCTACTTACTTAGCATGAATCATGATCGTCTACTAACATAGCATGAACAACCACTTATCTAAGCATGGGTACCATGTAAACGTGAGTATTCATATAACCTAGCATGGTATACAACTTACTCACAATCTAAACTAGCATGACATACAACTTTCTTATAATTAAGCTAGCATGGCATACAACTTACTTGTAGTTAAGCTAGCATGGCACATCTATAATTAAACTAACATGGTATATCACATACCTACAATTAAACTAACATGGTATGTCACATACCTACAATTAAATTAGCATGGTATGCAACTTTTCTACTATCATCCAAGCATGAATCTTTATTAAGCATAAATAACTACTAAACATGAATGTTTTACTAAACATGGGTAACTACTAGTATGAACATTCAACATTCCTAAGTATATATGTATATATACTTCTAACATGGTAAGTAATTTTATCCTAGATCCTACAACATTCTAGGCACAATTAATCTAAACATGGTAGGAAACTCTTAGATTACTTCCTACAACATTCTAAGCATAAATAGAATAATCTAAGCATGGTAGGAAACTCTTAGATTGATTCCTACAACATTCTAAGCATAAATAGAATAATCTAAGCATGGTAGGAAACTCTTAGATTTATTCCTATAACATTCTAAGCATAAATAGAATAATCTAAGCATGG
The DNA here is from genome assembly GCA_017893485.1 of Hemerocallis citrina. Classification (NCBI taxonomy): domain Eukaryota; kingdom Viridiplantae; phylum Streptophyta; class Magnoliopsida; order Asparagales; family Asphodelaceae; genus Hemerocallis; species Hemerocallis citrina. Next base: position 86,168,985 of record CM030359.1, read on the forward strand.
TAGGAAACTCTTAGATTGATTCCTACAACATTCTAAGCATAAAAAGGCTAATCTAAACATGGTAGGAACTTTAGAATTTGTCCTACAACATTCTAACATGAAATAGCATTCCTAAAACATGATGGTTAATTTTTAGGAATAATCCTACGACTAATTAAGCATGAAAACATGGTAGGATATTTTTAGAAGTAATCCTACAATATTCTAAACATAAAGCATGGTAGGATATTTTTAGAAACAATCCTACAATATTCTAAACATAAAGCATGGTAGGATATTTTTAGAAACAATCCTACAACATTCTAAACATAAAGCATGGTAGGATATTTTTAGAAACAATCCTACAACATTTCAAGTATAAAATCCTGTTAGGATATTTTTAGGAACAATCCTACAACTAACTAAACATGAAAGCATGGTAGGATATTTTTAGAAAAAGTCCTACAACATTCTGACATGAATTAGACTAATCTAAACATGGTGGGAATTTTAAAATTAATCCTACAACTTCTTAAGCATAAACAAAGTAGTCTAAGCATGGTAGGATTTTTAGAATTAATCCTACAACTCCTTAAGCATAAACAAAGTAGTCTAAGCATGGTAGGATTTTTAGAATTAATCCTACAACTTCTTAAGCATAAACAAAGTAGTCTAAGCATGGTAGGATTTTTCGAATTAATCCTACAACTCCTTAAGCATAAACAAAGTAGTCTAAGCATGGTAGGATTTTTAGAATTAATCCTACAACATTTGTAGCATGAATATTACTTCTAAATATTTTTAGAAGTTATCCTACAACATTTTGCTACTACTACTACTCCTATTTTAATCAAAACACAACATACAACTTACTACTACTACTTCATTTTAATTAAGAACACAACATACAACCTACTACTTTATGGGCATAAAACATCTATCGTTACTTACTACTACAACATACCATCACTACTTTATTTAATCAACCATACTACTACTACCTTATTAATCAATCATACTATTACTACTTTATATTTTAGTATACTACTACTTAGTTGCTTACTAGTCTTTATTATTACTAGTGATAAAAGAAAAGATTATTTTTTATTTATTTTTATTCTACAACTAGTAAATATGAAAGAAAAATATCTCTTTTTATTATTTCTACAACTAGTGATTAAAAGAGAAAGATCTTTTTAATATTTCTACAACTAGTGATTAAAAGAAAGATCTTTTTAATAGCTACAACTAGTGTTCAATAAAAAGAAAGGATCTTTTTAATATACAACTAGTGATTAATAAAAAGAAAAGATCTTTTTAATTTTCTACAACTAGTGGTTAACAAAAAGCTCTTTTTTATTACAATAAACATACACTTATTATTATTAGTCCAATGTTCAATCAAGGTCCTACAACCAACAATGGTTGTAAAAATGTTCATGTGCTCATGTATGCCAAGTCCTACAACCTTAAGAGGTTGTATATTCAAGATCATATGCAATATGTGAGTTTTTAGTCCAATAACATACAAAACAACAACTACAAATTTAAAGGTGTGATCTTTATGTATTTTAGTAGATACTACTACTCCTTTCTTTCTTTTTCATTCAACATTCACAACAACATAACAACACACCCATAAAAAAACAAAGGAAACAAAACAAGAAGGTGAGAAGAAGAAGTCAAACAACAAAACAACAACCAAACAAACAAACAAACAAAGAAGGAAGTATGAAGAAACCCCCACCATATTTTTTCTATTTCGAAGGACTTGCTTGCTAATCCTTCTCCTTCCCCTAGCTTTTTAGAACTCTTCTATCAACCTACAAAACAAAACTCTCAAGTTAATTTTTTTGTTCTCTCTTTCTTTTCCTTTCTTTCTTTCTTTCTTTCTTTCTTTCTTTCTTTCTTTCTTTTGTTTTCTAAAATGAGAGAAGGAGGAGAATGAGGGGGTGTTTATAGAAGAGATAGGAGGTGGTAAGTGCACCACATTGGCACAAAATAACCCCAAGAAGAGGTGGCCGGCCATGCCCTAGGGGGGGAGGGTTATGGTGTAGGGTGGTGAGGTGGAGGGATAAGGTTTCTTCTAGAAGGTTTTTAGTTCTTCTCTTATGCATACAAACCTTCTTTTAACCCTCTTAATCAACCCTAACCTTCTAATTAAGTAGCCATGACAAGAATGAGTATATTGACCAAAAGTATATACTACATACTTGTATGATGTACTAAGGACCATACAATTTTTTTGTATGTGTACATGTATGTGCATACAAAAATTTTCTTATAAAATTCCCATAAATAGTTTAATTTAGAAAATAATAGTAAAATAAATTTTATTATTACTTCGGAGAGTCGCGCTATCAATTTGATGCGCTTTGGATGCGCACTGACCGATAGATGCGCGTAGGCACTGTTTGTGGGCAACCCGGCGAAAAATCATCAAAATGGTCTGATTTTGGGATTAAAATGAAATAATAATAAAATAATAATAAAATGGTAATTTCTATGAGTTAATATCCGTCCGGGATATTACATTACTCCCTCCTTAGAATAGTTCTGTCCTCAGAACTACTTTAAGTTAGGAGAGTGAATCGACAAATATCGCCTCATGATTCGCGCTGAAAATGGCCAAAAATATCGCCTCATGATTTGCGCTGGATCTCCATGAACGGCTCAGATCACGCCACGAAGTTCGGATCCGAACTACCGAGGGTGAAAAAAGAGAACAACATCGCCTCATGATTAGCGCTGGAACTCCATCAACGGCTCAGATCATGCCACGTAGCTCAGATCCAAAATTTGAGAATCTGAACAACAGAGAGTCAAAATGACGAAAAACATCGTCACAATATTCGCGCTGGATCTCTAGCAACGACTCAGATCACAAGAGGTTGCTCGGATATGAAATTTGAGCATCCGAACAACCGAGAGTGAAAATGGCAAAAAACATCGACTCATGATTCGCGTTGGATCTCCATCAATGGCTCAGATCACTGCACATAGCTCGGATCTAAAATCAGAGGATCCGAACTACCGAGGGTGAAAATGGCAAAAAACATCGCCTCATGATTCGTGCTGGATCTCCATCACTGGCTCAGATCGTGCCACGTAGCTCGGATCTAATATCCGATAATCCGAACTACCAAGCGTGAAAATGGCAAAAAACATTGCTTCCTGATTCGCGCTGGATCTCGATCAACGGTTCAGATCGCTCCACGTAGCTCAAATCTAAAATCCGGGGATCCAAACTACGAAGCATGAAAATGGAAAAAAAACATGCCTCAATATTCACGCTGGATCTCCATGAACGGCTCAGATCATGCTACGTATCTCCGATCTAAAATTTGAGGATCCGAACTACTAAACGTGAAAATTGCAAAAAACATCACCTTATGATTCGCGGCGGAACTCCATCAACGGCTCAGATCACGACACGTAGATCGGATCTAAAATCCGAGGTTCCGAACTACCGAGCATGAAAATGGCAAAAAACATTGCCTCATGATTCGTGTTGGATCTCCATCAACGGCTCAGATCGCTCCACGTAGCTTGGATCTAATATCAGATGATCTGAACTACCGAGCGTGAAAATGGCAAAAAATATCTCATGATTTGCACTGGATCTCCATCAACGGCTCAGATGACGGCAGGTAGCCCGAATCTAAAATACGAGGATCCGAACTACCGAGCGTGAAAATGGCGAATAACATCTCCTCATGATTTGTGCGGGATCTCCATCAACGGCTCAGATCGCGCCACGTAGCTCGGCTCTAAAATTCGAGGATCCAAACAACCGAGCATGAAAAAGACGAAAAACATCGCCCCAAGATTTGCGCTAGATCTCCATGAACAGCTCAGATCCCGGCACGTATCTCCGATCGAAAATCAGAGGATCCAAACTACTGAGCGTGAAAATGGCAGAAAACTTCACTTCATGGTTCGCGGCGGATCTCCATCAATGACTCAGATCAAGCCAGGTAGTTCGGATCTAAAATTTGAGAATCCAAACAACCGATCATGAAAATGACGAAAAACATCATCTCAGGATTCGCGCTGGATCTCCATCACCGGCTCAGACCACGCGACGTAGCTCGGATCTAAAATTTGAGGTCCGAACTACCGAGCGTGAAAAATGAGAACAACATCGCCTCATGATTCGCACTGGATCTCCATCAACGGCTCAGATCACGCCACGTAGCTCGGATCCAAAATTTGAGAATCCGAACAACCGAGCGTCAAAATGACGAAAAATGTCGTCACAAGATTCGCGCTGGATCTCTATCAACGGCTCAGATCACGCGACGTTGCTTTGATATAAAATTTGAGGATCCGAACTACCGAGAGTGAAAATGGTAAAAAACATCGCCTCATGGTTCGCGTTGGATCTCCATCAATGGCTCAGGTCACTGCACATAGCTCGGAAATCACAATTCGAGGATCCGAACTACCGAGCGTGAAAATGGCCGAAAACATCGCCTTATGATTCGTGCTTGATCTCCATCAACGACTCAGATCGCGCCACGTAGCTCGGATCTAATATCTGATGATCCAAACTACCGAGCGTGAAAATGGCGAAAAATATTGCCTCACGATTCGCTTTAGATCTCCATCAACGGCTCAGATCGCTCCACGTAGCTCGAATCTAAAATCCGGTGATCCGAACTACTAAGCATGAAAATGGCAATAAAACACACCTCAAGATTTGCGCTGGATCTCCATGAACGGCTCAGATCATGCGACGTATGTCCGATCTAAAATCTGAGGATCCGAACTACGGAGCGTGAAAATTGCGAAAAACATCACGTCATGATTCGTGGTGGATCTCCATCAACGGCTCATATCACGCCAAGTAGTTCGGATCTAAAATCCGGGGATCCGAACTACCAAGCGTGAAAATGGCGAAAAACATCGCCTCATGTTTCGCACTGGATCTCCATCAACGGCTCAGATCGCCCCACGTAGCTCGAATCTAAAATCCTGTGATCTGAACTACTAAGCATGAAAATGGCAAAAAACACGCCTCATGATTCATAATGGATCTCCATGAACAGCTCAGATCATGCCACGTATATCCGATCTAAAATCTGAGGATCCAAACTACTAAGCGTGGAAATGGTGAAAAACATGACCTCATGATTCGCGGCGGATCTCCATCAACAGCTCAGATCACGCCAAGTAGTTTGGATCTAAAATCCAAGGATCCGAATTACCGAGAGTGAAAATGGCGACAAACATCGCCTCAGGATTCGCGCTGGATCTCCATCAACTGCTCAGATCGCGCCACATAGCTCGAATCTAAAATCCGGTGATCCGAACTACTAAGCATGAAAATGGCAAAAAACACGCCTCATGATTCGCGCTGGATTTCTATGAACGGCTCAGATCACGCCACGTATCTCGGATCAAAAATCTGAGGATCCGAACTACTAAGCGTGAAAATGGTAAAAAACGTCACCTCATGATTTGCGGTGGATCTCCATCAACCGCTCAGTTCTCCCCAAGTAGTTCGGAGCTAAAATCCGAGGATCCGAACTACCGAGCATGGAAATGGCAAAAAACATCGCCTCATGATTCGCGCTGGATCTCCATGAACGGCTCCGATCATGCCACGTAGTTCGGATCTAAAATCTGAGGATTCGAACTACCGGGCGTGAAAATGGAGAAAAACATCTTCTCATGATTCGCACTGGATCCCCATCAACGGCTCAGATCACACCACATAGCTCAGATCTAAAATTTGAGAATCCGAACAACCGAGCATGAAAATGACGAAAAACATCGACTCAAGATTCGCGCTGGATGTCCATCAATGGCTCAGATCGCTCCACGTAGCTCGAATCTAAAATCCAGTGATCCGAACTACTAAGCATGAAAATGGCAATAAAACACACCTCAAGATTTGCGCTGGATCTCCATGAACGGCTCAGATCACACTACGTATCTCCGATCTAAAATTTGAGGATCCGAATTACGGAGCGTGAAAATTGTGAAAAACACCATGTCATGATTCGCGGTGGATCTCCATCAACGGCTCAGATCATGCCAAGTAGTTCGGATCTAAAATCCGAGGATCCGAACTACCAAGCGTGAAAATGGCGAAAAACATCGCCTCATGATTCGCGCTGGATCTCCATCAACGGCTCAGATCGCCCCACTTTGCTCGATTCTAAAATCCTGTGATCCGAACTACTAAGCATGAAAATGGAAAAAAACACGCCTCATGATTCACACTGGATCTCCATGAATGGCTCAGATCATGCCACGAATATCCGATCTAAAATCTGAGGATCCGAACTACTAAGCGTGAAAATGGTGAAAAACATCACCTCATGATTCGCGGAGGATATCCATCAACAGCTCAGATCATGACAGGTAGTTTGGATCTAAAATCCAAGGATCCGAATTACCGAGAGTGAAAATGGCAACAAACATCGCCTTATGATTCGTGCTGGATCTCCATCTACTGCTCAGATCGCGCCACATAGCTCGAATCTAAAATCTGGTGATCCGAACTACTAAGCATGAAAATGGCAAAAAACACGCCTCAAGATTCGCGCTGGATCTCCAGGAACGGCTCAGATCACGCCACGTATCTCGGATTTAAAATCTGAGGATCCGAACTACTGTGCGTGAAAATGGCGGAAAACGTCACCTCATGATTCGCGGTGGATCTCCATCAACCGCTCAGTTCTCGCCAAGTAGTTCGGAGCCAAAATCCGAGGATCCGAACTACCAAGTGTGGAAATGGCAAAAAACATTGCCTCATGATTCACGCTGGATCTCCTTGAACGGCTCCGATCACGCCACGTAGTTCGGATCTAAAATCTGAGGATCCGAACTACCGGGCATGAAAATGGAGAAATACATCTCCTCATGATTCACGCTGGATCCCCATTAATGGCTTAGATCACTCCACATAGCTTGGATCTAAAATTTGAGAATTCGAACAACCGAGCGTGAAAATGACGAAAACATCGACTCAAGATTCGTGCTGGATCTCCATCTACGGCTCAGATAATGTGACGTAGCTCGGATCTAAAATTTGAGGATCAGAATTACCGAGCGTGAAAATGGCAACAAACATTGCCTCAAGATTCGCGTTGGATCTCCATCAATGGCTCAGATCACTGCACATAGCTCAGATCTACAATCCGAGGATCCGAACTACCAAGCGTGAAAATGGCAAAACACATCGCCTCATGATTCGTGCTGGGTCTCCATCAACGGCTCAGATCGTGCCACATAGCTCGGATTTAATATCCGATGATCCGAACTACCGAGCGTGAAAATGGCGAAAAACATCACCTGACGATCCGCGCTGGAACTCCATCAACGGCTCAGATCGCGCCACGTAACTCGAATCCGAAATCCTATGAACCGAACTACTAAGCATGAAAATGGCAAAAAACACGCCTCATGATTCGCGCTGGATCTCCATGAACGGCTCAGATCACGCCACGTATCTCCGATCTAAAATATGAGGATCCGAACTACTGTGCGTGAAAATGGCAAAAAACATCACCTCATGATTCGCTGCGGACCTCCATCAACAGCTCAGATCACGCCAGGTAGTTTGGAACTAAAATCCGAGGATCCGAACAACCGAGCATGAAAATGGTGAAAAAGCATCGTCTCAAGATTCGCGCTGGATCTCCATCAATGGTTTAGATCACGGGACGTAGCTCGGATCTAAAATTTGAGGATCAGAACTACCGACCGTGAAAATGGTGTAAAACATCGCCTCATGATTCGCACTGGATCTCCATCAACGGCTCAGATCATGCCACGTAGCTCAGATCTAAAATTGAGAATCCGAACAACCGAGCTTAAAAATGACAAAAAACATTGTCTCAAGATTCGCACTAGATTTCCATCAACGGCTCAGATCACGCGAGGTAGCTCGGATCTACTATCCGAGGATCCGAAGTACCGAGCGTGAAAATGGCAAAAAACACCGCCTCATGATTCATGTTGGATCTCCATCAACGGCTCAGATCGTGCCACGTTGCTCGGATCTAATATCTGACGATCCGAACTACCAAGCGTGAAAATGGCGTAAAACATCGCCTCACGATCCGTGCTGGAACTCCATCAACGGCTCAGATCGCTCCACGTAGCTCGAATCTAAAATCCTGTGATCCGAACTACTAATCATTAAAATGGCAAAAAACACACCTCAAGATTCGCACTAGATCTCTTTGAACGGCTCAGATCACGCTGCGTATCTCCGATATAAAATATAAGGATCCGAACTACTGAGCGTGAAAATTGTGAAAAACACCACCTCATGATTCGCGGCGGATCTCCATCAATGGCTCAGATCACGCCATGTAGTTCGGATCTAAAATCCAAGGATCTGAACTACCGAGCGTGAAATTGGCAAAAAAACATCGCCTCATGATTCGTGCTGGATCTCCATCAACGGCTCAGATCGCGCCACGTAACTCGAATCTAAAATCCTGTGATCCAAACTACTAAGCATGAATATGGCAAAAAACATGCCTCATGATTCGCGCTGGATCTCCATGAACGGCTCAGATCACACCACGTATCTCCGATCTAAAATCTGAGGATCCGAACTACTGAGTGTGAAAATAGCGAAAAACATCACCTCATGCAAAGTAGTTCGGATCTAAAATCCGAGGATCCGAACTACAGAGCGTGAAAATGAAGAAAAACATCGCCACAAGATTCGCACTGGATTTCCATCAACGGCTCAGATCACACGACGTAGCCCGGATCTAAAATTTGAGGATCAGAACTACTGAGCTTGAAAATGAAAAAAAAAAACCACCTCATGATTCACACTGGATCTCCATCAACGGCTCAGATCATGCCACGTAGCTCGGATCTAAAATTTGAGAATCCGAACAATCGAGCTTGAAAATGACGAAAAACATCATCTCAAAATTCACGCTGGATCTCCATCAACGGCTCAGATCACGCGACGCAGCTCGGATCTAAAATTTGAGGATCCGAATTACCGAGCGTGAAAATGGCAAAAAACATCGCCTCAAGATTCGTGTTGGAACTCCATCAATGGATCAGATCACTATACATAGCTCGGATCTAAAATCCGAGGATCCGAACTACCGATGGTGAAAATGGCAAAAAATATCGCCTCATGATTCGTGCTGGATCACCATCAACGGCTCAGATCGTGTCACGTAGCTCGGATCTAATATCCGATGATCTGAACTACCGATTGTGAAAATAGAGAAAAACATCGCCTCATGAGTAAAAATTCAGAGAAGTGAGAAATGAAGGGGGGTGGAGTTTTATAGAGCTTGGCACACAAAACGAAGTTAATGGGCACAAAGAGCCAGGCCCATATACACTAGGCGACAAAACGAGCTGAACCGTCACATTATTTACCGCGCCCAGCTGTACCGTTACATTAATGGCTGTCACATCTGTCAGAGTTGTCAGAGTTGTCAGAAGTTCAACAGTCACCTGCCCAGCCTGTCGTTTCCTAAGCCGCCAAAAATCTTGCTCTGGAGCTCGGCACTCTCTTTCCACCAATCATGTTACTTGGAAAAATTGGACCTCGGCACACTTTGCCGAGCGCTCTTGCCACCGACCATGTTACATGGAAAAATTGGACCTCGGCAGCCACCGACCATGTTACATGGAAAAATTGGACCTCGGCACACTTTGCCGAGCGCTCTTGCCACCGACCATGTTACATTGAAAAATTGGAGCTCGACACATGCTGCCGAGCGCTCTTGGCACCTACCCAATTACATGGAAAATTGGACCTTGGCACACTTTGCCGAGTGCTCTTGGCACTGACCCAATTACATAGAAAATTGGACCTCGGCACACTTTGCTGAGCGCTCTTGGCACCTGACCATGTTACATGGAAAAATTGGACCTCGGCACATGCTGCCGAGCGCTCTTGGCACCGACCCAATTACATGGAAAATTGGACCTCGGCACACTTTGCCAAGCGCTCTTGGCACCGACCTAATTACATGGAAAATTGAACCTCGGCACATTTAGCGGAGCGCTCTTGGCACCGACCATGTTGAATGAAAAAATTGGACCTCGGCAAATGCTGCCGAGCGCTCTTGGCACCAATCAAATTACATGGAAAATTGGACCTCGGCACATTTTGCTGAGCGCTCTTAGCCCCGACCCAATTACATGGAAAATTTGACCTCGGTGCACGCTGCCGAGCGCTCTTGCCACCGACCCTTAGATACGGAAAAAAGGGACCTCGCGCCGACAGCCTAGCCGAGGTATCTCCGCACTTAGGCAGAGGGATCCGAACCCTCATAGACTTCAGCCTCCTCCTTGGCAAGCGTACTAGGAGGGTCGGCAGCAGCGTCGAAGTATATAAACTGTGAAATAGAGGAAATCACTCCTCCAAGCAAGCACAAGAGCTAGATCTCCTGAAAATTCGTGCCCAATACTGACAAAGGGATCAGATCCGACCGCGTCGTGAATAATAGCGAGTCGTCTACCTAAATATTGCGAAAAAAATGATTTAAAATTCAGAAAAATTAATTAAAAATTCTAAAAAATAATTATAAATCCGGGAAATACTTTTGAGCCTCTGGATAAATAATTATTGCTTAGAATGGTTAATTAAGATCCCCGAATAACAATCACCACTTCGCAAAATTGAGAAAAATCACCAGATGCCCAAGAGAGCTCAAGAATAACCTTGAGCACACATCTAACTTAACAATTGCCATAATCCCCCACACAGGGCTTCGTCACCTCCTGTTTGGGCTCCGATACAACTCCGCAAGCCGTTAAAACAGTAAAACTACTCCTCAAAGGCTGATGAAACTCAGTCTTTGGGAGTGGGGGGCTCGTGATATGGCTAAAAATCGGGTTAAATCGGAACCATCCAAATTAGGCGTGAATCTTAAATCTCAAGGGTAAAACGGTAATTTCACCTACAAACGGGTCTGAAGAGGGTACTGGTCTTCATTCCAAAAGCCCAGTAACCTGCAAACAGATCCACCTCAACTGGGTACGGGTCCAAACCTAAAACGGACCCAGTCCAGCAGGATAGAATTAGGGTTTCTGATTAATCCTAATCAACGACCCTGATTCACATCTATCATTTCACTGGGAAACTAGGGATTACATTCCTAATTTGATCCCAAAGGCGGCTATAAATACCTCCCATCCACCACCATTAAGAGGTAATCAATCTTTTGCCAGTTGACGCTCTTTCATAATCTTTTCTGATTACTGACTTGAGCGTCGGAGGGTGCGTCGCCGGGATCAACCCCGGTGTCTGGCACTTTTTGTAGGTAAATGGCGTAAGTCAACGGTCAGACTCCGGCGAGAAGATTTCAGGTTTTGCTATTCAGTTTTCATAAGAATCCACAAATATTATCTGTTTGCCACCACACCAGATTTAGTGGTAACATTGCCCAATACAAAAAATAATCCAAGTAACTAAGTACAATTATTCAAGATAGCAACAAGAAATAATAATAATAATAATAATAGCAAAACTCCAGCATGTAGAATCTCATATCACCTACTCCATCTGAGAGCTGGTCTCCAAAATCTGCAATTTAGCAACTAGCCGAAAGAGGAAAAGAAAACAAAATGTCCATCAATGCAAGTTACGGGCCGCTTGTAGTGCAGACACAAGTACATGGAAAAGGATAAACATAGCATGGAGTAGACATGATAACAAAATCGAACAACTAGCATAGCAAGATAAACGAGTGCAAGTGGCATGTAAGAAGTGTCAAGTGAACAAGTATCATACAAACGAGTAACGAGTAACAAGTGTCAAGTATTAAGTATCAAGTAAACAGGTAACATGTAACAATTGTCAGAATCAAGTATCATGTACAAGTAATGAGTAACAAGTGTCAAGTGATCATGTTCAAGTTTTGTATTAAGTCCTATCTAGGTAGCACTTCATGCGTCCTAGGTTTTTACCACATGGTTGCTACATTCAAATAATTTCATTTTAGATTTCGTAGTAGATCATAGAGGGCAGTGTACCCAGGGACAAGCTCCATGTAATCGAGCTCCAAGCTCCATGTATCATGTATCACGTGTCAAGTTTTGCAAGTGCCAAGTATTCACGTGTCAAGTTATGCAAGTGTAAAGAAATCACATGTCAAGTTCCAAGTATCAAGTAATCACGTAGGATCTATAGATCCACTTCCGAGTACACGTTTCTGTATTTTTCACTATTAGATCTTTACTGTCAAACTCATGTTTAGTTATTTATTATTATTATCAAACAGGCATGTATGTGTCTTAAACAGGGCAAGTATAACATGGCATGAACAAGTAACAGGTTCTTATTGAAAGATAAACATGTACAGGTGAAAGACAACTCATAAACGATAGAACAACGAAAATTTTAGTTCAGGACAGCAAGACAGTACTACACTAAATCTAAGATTTTCGTTGCAACAAAAGTGCAAATATGGATCCGTCGAAGAATCTGGAAAATAGAATCCCGGACGAATGCAACAAACATATATATAAGTCATATGGTATTTCACAAAAATATGACTCAAAACAGATTTGTAACCAGAAAACAGGTTCAGCTAGAAATCAGAAGTTTGTATTCATAAACTGGAAAACAGCATGAAAACTTAATAATGAAATTCATGAAAAATCTGAGGTATTCGCTAGTATGTTTAGTATCAGAAAATAAGTTTAATAATTTTCCAATATATATAGAATAGTCAAGTAAAATCAGAAAGCATCAAGATATAGTAGTTTTGCAAATCTGGAATCATAAACATTGCAATACTAAAACAGCGTTATCTCACAAAATTTAAAACGAAATCCAGATCTGTTGAAAGGGTGATAAAATAGATACAGTAGGATACAATTTATATCTACAAAGTTTTTGTAGACAGCAAAAAGAATTAGGTCGAAATTAAGGTTATTTACTGAATAGTATGAAAATTCTACAAGTAAAGTAGTTGTTTGCAAGTATAGAATAGTTTGTAAAAGTTATCAATTAAATCCACAAAAGTTAGGGGTTGATCCCCATCAACACTACTTGTACTCAGCAAAATATTGATCAAAATATTATCTTTAACATCAGTAGAAAAATAAATATTCATACAGAATTCATATAAAACTCGATCTGGAATTTTAAACACATTTGTAGTAAAATAGCCATAACCTGAAACTCATAAATCGAAACTGAGATCTGTCAGAAAATCTGGAAAGTAGATAGAATTCTATATAGTTCATATTCACAAATAATTTTCATATACTGACATTAATAAGGTCTAAAATACTGATAAAAAATGGGGAACCGACAAAACAAAAAATATTCTTCATGCACAAAATCAATTAGTGCATATGAAACTCATCCAAAATATAACCAAACATGAAATAGGGTATACTAGTTGTCCAAACAACATGGTATAAGGTATTTCACAAGTGTACAATGAGTTATACTACAAATAACACATCAAGCATACGAGATCATACAACAAGTCATGAAAAACATGCATGTATACAACAAGAAGTGGTCATTCCTAGGTTATTTCATGTCATGTGTGTAATGAGGCAATACAATAGAGACAAATTACAACAGGGGTTTCACACAAAAATTTTCTCTAGAACACAACTACACCACAGGCGATATTTAGTGCTTGTATTACACAAAGGAAAGAATACAAGTTACTTGCCTTATAGTCGACGATGAAAACGACGAAGCAGAAGCAAGAATAACAAGAACGAATTCCCGGACACGAATACAACGAACGAATCACAAACCAATCACGAACACACAATCACAATTGCAATCACGAACAAAAAGCATGGATCTCGATGACCAAGAGGATGATCAAGCTCAACAAGATCGCACGGATCAGATCGAAGATCAAGATCAAGATGATGGATATGATGATCATGATCATCAAGGCGATTGACGGCCCAAAATCAAAGCCATCACAAATAGAGTAACAAGAATGGAGGTGCACTTGCTTGGCTCCGACGGTGGGCGGCGGCGCTGGACAGGCGGCGCGACAGTGGAATAGGGGCAGTGCGCCTGAGGGGACGGCGGGGTGAGGCGCAGCACTGTTGGGGTTGCTAGCCGACTAGAGATGCAGGAGGGCGGTAGAGGGAGAGAGGTGCACCGGCAGCTGTAGGTGGCATTGCAGGAGGGAGAGGGCACTGGCTGAAGGCGACACAGAGCAAAGGAGAGATCGGGAGGCTTGGAGGCGCAACTGGCTGGTGCGATGTAGGGGACTGATGACTGAAGGCGCTAGTAGCTGCACTGGGGAAGAGCATGGGGGGGGGAGCTCTGACTATCACAGCGTCTGCGGTGGTAGATGCAGGGAGACAGGGACCAGGGGGTCACGATGGGGAAGATGCACACAGTGACGATGCTCGGGAGGTGGGCATCGGAAGGACTGGTGTTGCATTGCACTGCCTGCACATCGATGAGGAGCACAGTGCAGTCGCTGGCTGAACAGGCGACTGGGGGTCTGGCATCGGGGTGCAAGGGCGGAGCAGCAGGCATCGAGGACATGGAGCAGAGGATGAGAGGTCACTGTTGGGATACTGCAGTCACGAGGCCAGAGGAGGCGGGGAGAGGAGAGGGGTTACTGCTGTGGGTAGATGACAGGGATGAAGATGAAACGGCTAATAGGTTTGAGAAGGAGATGAACAGGGTTTTTGGGGGTTGGCGGCTAGGTATGCAAGTGATAGGGGGTAGGAATATATGGGTATATATATATATGAACAGGGATAGAAGATGTTAGGGTTTAGGTATTAGGTGACGGTTGATGGTTAATATGGGTTTCAGGTTAAACGGGTATTGGGTATTTGCAGAAAACGGGTTATAAGGTTTTAGGGTTAATGGATAGTTTATTGGGTAGTTGGATTTTGGGTTAAAATCCATTAGGGAATATATATATATATATATATATATATATATATATAATTAAACTTAGGTTAATTTTGGGGACATTAGAAAGAAAAATTTAGTAACAATAATAATAATAGAAATCAAAGTAATAATAACAATAATAAGATTTGTATTATAACTTAAGAATCATTTGAAAATAGTTACAAATAAAATTATTGATCAAAAATAGATTTTAATAGAAGATCCAACAATATATTTTAACGAAAGAATTTGAAAGCAGAAAAATTAATTTTCGAAAATTTTAAATACAGAAAATACATATTTACAAAAATAGGGGTTACAAATCCTACCCACCTTACAAAAAAATTTCGTCCTCGAAGTTTGCTTAGTGGGTACATAGGACAATGCAAAAACAAACTTTCGGGGGATAACAAAGCAGAGAATTTGGGAAACATAATTGAAATGGAGGCAACACCAGAAGAAAATAAGGAAGTGGATAACAACGAGGTCAAATGGAATGTATGAAAGAGAGTCGGCCCAAAACCTTCGACCCTTCTTTCTATATGGGGGCGCCTCATCGGACGGTTGCAATTCATAAACGGAAAAACACCACAAGATAATAAAGCAAGATAGGGAATAGGCAGAACTGAAATCAAAGAGAGAATGAACAGGAAAGAATTGAATCAAATAATGAATTGGTGCATGATGGCAAAATGGAATGCAAGAAGGAAGTAACTGGTATAAAAAATGAAGAAGAAACATCACAAGACTTGCAAGATAACAATGAAAAGAGATGATGAAATAGTTAGAGCTGGAATCGAAAAAAGGATGGACAACGAAGAGATGAACCAAGTAATGAGTCAATGGATGAAGACTAATACAAGGGATGGAAAGAAGCAAACAATGCAGGGAAGGAGAAACAACAAGAGAATCCTGGGACCTGTGGGTTATGGGCCTACAACGCTTCCGCTGCGCCACTCTAATCGAGAAAGACTCTGACAATAGAATCCATTAGCTGCAGCAATCTACTTCATGGCTCACCATATCTTTGGTGCATCCAAATGACATCTCACTAGCATGAAGTTTGAACTCCTGGAAACTACGAATTCTTAACACTTCCTGAGATCCTGAGACTCTGCATGCACATCTTGGAGCAGAAGACGCTACTTCCTCTTGTAACGCCCCGATTTCCAAACACTGGGAAACCGTGACATAAGCCAGAATATTTTCCTTCAATTAGCCACAATACACAGAAAAAATAGGAAAATTTAAAACTTTTTATTCAACACAAATATATTACAAGTCTGAATGTTATAAAACTGCAATACATTACATCAGTATTACAATAATGCCATACAAGTCCAAGTGTTACAAACTTTCAATACAAATTACATTAGAGTACAATGAATAATAAATAACACTTGGTACTTTCACTTGGATGCTCTCAACATAAATAAATTACAATAGTTGTTACAATGGGGAGCAACATATATTATAATTTGAAATCAACACTTTGCTTCCTTGCCTTGAGTCCTCCTGAATCGTGTACCTGTAGCTCTGCAATCAATACTTGTAATTTTGCAATCCAGTACCTATTGAAATGGGGACATCAGTACATATACTGATGCTTTAAGGCTGATAACTAGCAGCGATTCTCAACTTTAAACAAACAAATTGATGAAAAGAGAAGTGTTTATATATATAATTGATGTGTCGGTGTATGCTATGACATAGACTCTAATACAAGATTAACTAATGCAAGGATGCTCTTATTCTAATGCAAGCAAGTCTCCGGAACAGTATGGGTCTCATACCACATACGCCCATAACAAGCCATTTCTTCGTATATAGGGATTTGAACCCGCGCCATGAATTCTACTCTTGTACTCAATCTATTTCTGAAGATACAGCGTGACTGATGAGGTTGCTCTAAAACGGTCTAATCCCGCCATTCACAGTCATATAGTTGTGTCTCCGTTTGCCACTATTACCCAGCATACTGGACCTCACTCTGATGAACCCTTTGAGTTAACTAAAACACAGGTTAGCTCGAAGCATCCCTTGTGGTCCCTAGCAGATAGACCGTAGTCTATGGCTTGTTCGCCCTTCTTTATATAGAGCATGACGGAGTTCCGGGGTTCCATCCCCTAGCTCCGACAAGAATCGCTCCCACCCTTATCATGGCAATTCAGAAATTAACAGACGAGATATGGATTCCGTGCTCCCAACTCGTGAGAAGGCACAGACCATTTCCCTTTGACATGAAGGGTACAACCTATAACACTACCTAGTAGTGGCCTATTAATAAGGTCAGATCATAAGGTATCACCCTGAATACCAACTCTTTCTGTTCGGCGAGAAAATGATAATAACTAAGGGTTAAATAATAATAGCCATGAGTTACTACCCTAACGATGTCACTAATCCTAAACAATCCAAGGGATGACAACAGTACTAACACAACATATTAGGTCTTAAGTTAGACTTCGTAAGATAACTCTAATAGGTGCTCAACCTAGACTTACCAGAATCCCTAAGGATCCTGTTCACAGCCTATCGATCCAAGACCCCAACAATACGAACGTATTCGCATTCTACTGCCCTGAACTTGGATTCCGTCTACACTCCTCGTCCCGATCCACCTACACTGGTTAAGATCTGACGGTGCACGAGGGGTGACTCGTCCACAGTCCATGAGGAGTAAAATAAATACACGTCTTCATGGTCAATGGCTCCTAGGGCAATGATATCACCCTAGACGAGCACAATAACTGCGTACTAGCTATTAAGCTACATACAAGCTAAACAACTTACATTCGAGCCGGCTAGCTATGTATGAGGCAAACGAATTACATACGAGCCAACTGCTATCTATGCGATAAATGAATCATATAGAAGCAACCTTAAAAGTCTTCTAACAACCTAGAAGCAAAATAACATGCTACTAGCAAAACATGAACTTTTATAATTAGAAGCAACAGAAGAATCTTCTAACAGCCTAATATAAGCATACTACTAATGAGTTCACAAAAGCAACATAAAAAGTCTTCTAACAACCTAGAAGCAAATAGTGCTGCATTTGTTGGAATTCGACAAAATTATAATTTTTTTAAGAGGTGAGAACATCTACTACAACTTCCTAGTTGAATACTTTTCCAGATTCCATAAGGATTTCAAAATCTGGTCCATTAAACACACACAAACAGTTAACCAAACTGCAAAATTTTAACATGAAGCTGAAACTTCTAAAGCTTGTAACTTTTGCTCTACTTGTCAGAATTTAACGAAACTAGAAAATTTGAAAAGGTGGGAACATCTACTACAACTTCTTAGTTGAACACTTTCTCAGATTCCGTAAGGAATTCCAAATCCGGTCTATTAAACACAACTCAAAACAACGAAATAGGACATTTTGAAACTTTTAAAGGTCATCACTTTTGCTATACTTGTCAGAATTTAATGAAATAAGACATTTTGAAAAGGTGAGAATATCTACTACAACTCTCTAGTTGACCACTTTCTCAGATTCAGCAAGTAAGAGGTACAAAAACATCAAGCAAACATTCAGCTAAAAGCTGGCTGCTATGTTTTGGAACAGTCATAACTTTTGCACCACTTATCGGAATCTAACCAAATAGGACATTTTTAAAAGGTGAGAGTCTCTAATACAACTCTCTGGTCGAACACTTTCTCTGATTCAGCAAGTAAGAGGTACAAAAACATCAAGCAATCCAAACAGCAAGCCTTCAGCCAAAAGCTAGCTGCTGTGTTTTGGAACGGTCATAACTTTTGCGCTACTTATCGGAATCTAACTAAATATGACATTTTAAAAAGGTGAGAGTCTCTACTACAAATCTCTAGTTGAACACTTTGTCAGATTCTGCAGGTAACTGGTATAAAAACATCAAGCAAACAAAATAGCAAGCATTCAGCCAAATGCTGGCTGCTATGTTTTGGAACAGTGTAACCCTTGTTTTCCATTTCGTGTATTTTTTGGGTGTATTTTTCTTTTTCGTGTATTTCTCTCTTTGTAGCATTTCTTGGACAGTATATTTGATCTTTTGTTTTCAATATATTCATTTTATTGTTTTTATCATCTTTTATTTAAGTTCTTGATTCTTTTATCTCGTTTTGTTTCGTCTCTGTTGGATCATGCCATTATTTTTTATACTCATTGTTAAATTGATTCATATCCTATCTTTATTATTTTATTCATTTTTTTGCTCTACCTAAATTGTTGGATCTTTATTAACCCAATTAACCTATACCCTATTACCCAAGAAAACCCATCACCAGACCCGTTTACCGTATAAACTACCCATTATCTATATTATATAATTACCCTACCCAATATTTCCCCTGTTCCATCCCCCTAAGCCAGACCCGTTACCACCCTACCCGAAACCCACTTCAGCCTAAACCTTATCTCTCCCTATTTATACTCCACCATGTTCATCCCTCTCATTGTCTAACCCTAGCGCCGCTCTCATCCCCCTCATGCTCTCCTCCTAACCCATTTCCCTATGCTCCGCCCTTGTTCCCGCTATCTCTCTTCCCTAGCCCTGCTACAATGACCTGCAGCTGAGCCATGTCGCCCTGCACCACAGCGACAACAGCGCAGACCACCCCAGTGTTTCCCTGTCTTCTCGATGCGAGCAGCCAACAGTCCAGCCTCTGTCTCCCCGTGCACCTGCCTCTGTCATCGTGCCGCTGCAACAGCAACAACAACAGCACATCGCTGTGCTGTGCTCCGTCCACAGTGCGCACCGGTAGCACCTCACGGTGTCCCATCGTTCCCGCTGCCTTCCTTGTGCACGGGTGTTAAGTTGCGTGGGTGTGTGTGTGTTCTCGTTGGCTCGCGTGTTTGTTTGGAGTTCATGTGTTCATTGTGGTTCGTGGTTCGCCATTCGTTGTGTTCGAAGTTGTGTTCTTGGGTAATTCATTCATTGAGTTCCTTTCCCGGGAATCCTTTCCCATTATTCTTGGTCTTGCATCATTTTCGTCGTCGGTTAAGGCAAGTAACTTGTATTCTTTTCTTTGTGTAATACAAGTACTAAATATCGCATGTACTGTAGTTAGGTTCTAGATCCAATTCGTGTGTGAATTCTCTGTTATATATTGTCTCTATTGTGTTGATTCGACCATAGTTTCCTCACAACATACATGACATGAAACAACTAGGGATGACCACTTTTTGGATGTATATATGCATGTTATTTTGTGATATCGTGTGCTTGATGTGTTATTCGTGTTATACTTGTCACGGGCTTGCAAAATACTCTATACCATTTTGTTTGGGCATCTAGTACACTATATTTCGTGTTTGGTTATGATTTTGACAATTTTTGTATGATATATGTTGATTTGTGCATGAGTAACAATTTTGTATTTTCTGTTGTCCTGTTTTTCATTCAGTATTTTAGACCCTATTATGGTCAGTATATGAAAAATATTTGTGAACATGAACTATAGAGAACTCTGTCTATTTTCAAACCTTTCTGACAGATATCAGTTTCGTTTTGTTGTTCGTGAGTTATGACTGTTTTACTACAGAGGTGTAGAGAAATTTCCTGATTCTAGTTCTATGAATCCTAAAGAGTAATCTATTTTTATCATGATGTTAAGATGTTAAAAGTATTATTTTGATCCAATATTTTGCACAATATAACTACACCTGATTGGGATTAATCCTAAACTTTTGTGGATTTATTTGATGAGTTTTGCTAACCATTCTATGTTTCCAAACAATTACTATACATGCAGAATTTTCATACTGTTTAGTAAAGAACCTGATTTTTGACCAAATTCTACTTGCTGTTTGTAAAATATTTGTGAATATGAAAGTTAGCCTACTGTATCTATTTTATCACCCTTTTGGCAGATTTGGATTTCGATTTATGATTTGTGAGATATTGATGTTTTCGTACTGCAGTGTTTATAATTCAAGGTTTACAAAACTACTGCATCTTGATGTTTTCTGATTTTTGTTGACTAAATTATTTATATTGAAAAATTATGAAACTTTATATTCTGATGCTGCAGATATAGGGGAATACCCCAGATTTTCCATGGATTTAATAATGAGTTTTCATGCTGTTTTCCTGACTTTGAATACCATTTTCTGATTTCTTGCTGAACACGTTTTCTGGTTTCAATTCAGTTTTGACTCATGTTTTTGTGAAATACTATATGACTTATATATATTTGTTGGATTCGGATGGGAGTCTATTTTCCATATTCTTTGATAGATCCAGGTTTGCACTTTTGTAGCAACGGAAAATCCAGATTTAGTGCAGTACTGTCTTGCTGTCCTGAACTAGAATTGTCGTTGTCTTGCTGTCTTGCTGTCCTGAACTAGAACTGAACATGTTTATTCTTCATCCTGAACCTATTACATGTTTATATCATGCTATTCTTACTCTGTTTGTGACACATACATGCCTGTTTGACAATAATAACAAAATAACCAATCCGGAGTTAAGGGAAAGATCTAGTAGTGGAAAATATAGAAATGTGTACTGAGAAGATGACCCGTGTCCTGCCTGTTACGTGTTCATGACTACATGATTCACGATCCTGTTACCTAACTGCACGCTTCCCTATAAGAATGTGTACTCGGAAGGGAACCACTAGGTTCTACCTGTACATGTTTACCTGATTACCTGACTGCACGCTTCCCTATAAGAAGGTGTACTCGGAAGAGGACCACTAGGTTCTACTTGTTCCTATTTTTTCTGGTATCCTGATCCCTGAGTACACTTCCCTATTGACTCCACTACGAAATCTAAACGTAACTTGTTTGAATGTAGCAACCATGTGATAAAAACCTGGGGCGCATGAAGTGCTACCTAGATTGTAAATAAACACAAGACTTATAAGAACATGGCATCTGTTATCTATTTATCTGTATCTGTTATCTGTACCTGTTATCTGATGATCTGTTATCTGTCTGACTACCACCTGACACTATCATCTGTATATCTGTATGCATACCACTTGACACTTGACACATGTTATCTGTATCTGTTAGTATACCATGCTATCTGATTTGTTTTCCTGATTCATGTTAGATATTATATTTCTGTTAATATGCTTATTCCATGCTATTTAGTTTCTGCTACTATTACAAATTTGTTTAATTATTCTCTGTACCTGTATCCCGCACTACAAGCGGCCCGTAACTTGCATTGACGGGTGTTTGTTTTCTTTATTTTTTTCTGCAATTTATTAATTGCAGATCAGGGTGACCAGCTGCCAGATAGAGTTGGTGATATCTCTAATATTATAATGGGAGAAAGCCTTAGTGTCATTTGTAAATGTTTTGTCATTCTACCAACCCGTGCAATATACATGCAATTAAAACCCAAACTCATCGAATCCTTACACCGCACGTGCATTCAACAAAACCCCAAACCCTCTCCCGCACGTCTGTTCCTCTCCCTCTTTCTCAAAAAATCAACCCCGCTGCCCACCTCCGCCATCCGCCGTCGTTGCGACGTACCTCCGCCATCGAATGCTCTGTACCGCCATCGCCTCGCCAACCGCTGTAGCTTCGTCAGTCGCCGTCACCACTCTTTAGCCCCATCGCCACCCACCGCACTTCTATTCCTCTCCTCTCTCTATCAGAATCAACCCTGCTGCCCACCTCTGCCATCCGCCGTCGTTGCGCCGTACCTCCTCCATCTGCCGGCCATTCTGCCATCGCTTCGCCAGCCACCGTCTCCGCTCTTTAGTCCAATCGCCACCTGCCGCTCTTTAGCCCCATCGCCACTCGCCACCCGAATTCTTCGGTATTATGTCCCCATCGCCACCCGCTGCTTCTTCGGTATTAGGGTAAGTGGCAAAAATGAATGCACATCTACTGCAGATTCATTAACTCTTTTATTATTGCT
Source organism: Hemerocallis citrina (assembly GCA_017893485.1). Taxonomy (NCBI): domain Eukaryota; kingdom Viridiplantae; phylum Streptophyta; class Magnoliopsida; order Asparagales; family Asphodelaceae; genus Hemerocallis; species Hemerocallis citrina. The sequence continues at coordinate 86,191,683 of CM030359.1, forward strand.
CCTTTAGATATATAGATTAATTAATCATCTTTTTGCTTAGGCAAGCTTGAATTTTAGGGTTCTTAATTTCTGTGATTTAATGGATGTTAGATAATCTTGGTTCTTGATTAGTGATGCTATATGGATATACTATTTGATGCAGAAACTCATTTATTGCTCCTTTTATTTAATTAGTCAAACTTTAATTTTAGGGTTATTAATTTTTGTAATTTAATTGATGTTAATTGATGTTAAATATTCTTGGTTCTTGATTAGTGATCGTATATGGAGATATTATTTCATGCAGAAACTCTTTTATTTTAGAAAAATTAATTAACTATTTGCTTAGGCAAGCTTCAATTTCAATGTTAGATGTTATATGGAGATATTATTTGATGCAGAAACAACTCCAAAGTTGCCTCTTCAGACGATGAGTGTGAAAGGGCTTAGTAGTTCTCACTTTCTCGGAACTACTAATTAGTTGCAATGTCCATGATGAATTTAATTGTTGAGATTCCATATTAGAGAATAGCAATCAGTTGCAATGTACAACAATAATGAATCAGTTTTATCCATTTAATGATTTCAATTTGGCATTAGATTATCAATTTTAGTTTCAATTTTAAATCATGGGTTTTGCTATGTGCACAAAGCTTTACTTCACGATAATGCACATCTTCCTAAACATACCTAGGTGGCCGGATAATTGCAAGATCATATTATGGAGTAAAGTTTGTCTGCATAAAGCTTGTGCACATAGCATTCCTCTTGAAATCATATATCTAATAAACTTCCTCAGCATGTTATCTATAATTGTTTAAAACTTAATCTTATCTATATCAGGCAGTTTGGCAATCTTATACAACTTTCACATTTTCAGGAGTTGGGCTGTAAGCATTGTATCAATTTCTTGAAAGACAAAACAGATAAGCAATTTAAATACAACTTCACCTGTTATTTTTCTTCTTATTGTTTAGATATTTATGAACTGTTTCAAGTTCAGAAGCCATGTTTTTTGGGACTTTCTATTACAATCATTAGGACTACTGCAGAGCTAGTACTTAAACAACTAATGTTGTGCATTACAGGTTTTCTTAACAAAGCACTACAGGAATAGAAGAGCAGATGATCCTGAGTTTGTACTTGATTTTGAAGAAATCTATGTAATTGACTCGAAGTCTAAATCCATAACAAGGGCTAAAGTCACGGTATGAAATCATTACTTCATATATTGTCAGTTTTATGTACAGTATCATGCTCTCTTTGATCACCAGGATAGTTTATACGGTGACTCAGATCATGAAGCATCTTTAGGCAGCTCAGGACAGGCAGAGGAGATGGGCAGATGTCCATCTAAGAGCTTTGGAATTTGAGGTTGGTGACCATGTTTTCCTAAAGGTATCGCCGTGGCGAGGTGTCATTCGGTTTGGTGGTGGGGGCAAGCTGAGCCCTAGGTTTATCGGACCGTTCATTATCGTGGAACGAATATGCAAGGTGGGCTATCGTCTTGCATTGCCACCGCCTTTATCAGGAGTGCACGGGATGTTTTCCATGTCTCACAACTCAAGATATATATCCGCGACGATAGCCATGTGATCGACTATTCTGAGTTATCCGTGCGGCCGGATCTGACTTGTGAGATTTTGCCAGTTGCTATTTCGAATCGGCGGGAGAAAGTGCTAAAGAACAAGGTCATCAAGCTGGTCTATATTTCTTGGAATCCTCACCCGCCAGGTGAATCGACATGGGAGTTGGAGGAGCAGATTCAGCAGAAGTTTCCTTATCTGTTTGAGTAGCTTTTTGTTTTGTTCTTTCTTTCCTTTTCGGGGTTACCCTATGTACCTCTTGTTTGAATTTCGATGACTAAATTCTTCTTATTAGGGGGTAGGATTTGTAACCCCTGTTTTCCATTTTCTGTATTTTGGATGTTTTTTTTTTCTTTTTGGGTATTTATTCATCTTGTATTCTCCGACACTTTTGAACCATGTATTTGATTTTCATTATCTATATATTAATCTGTTTGATTTTTTGCCTTTTATTTGATCTTCTTGATTCAATTGTTTGTCTATTAATTCATCTCTGGTTGATCGAGCTACTATTTTTTATCCTCATTAATAAATTGTTCATGTCCTATTCTATTTATTCATTTTTGTTCCTATATCTATTGTGGGACCCCTTAATTGAACCATATTCTAATCCTTTTGGATCTTATTAATCCCTACCCGTTAACCCCTTTTAACCTAATATCCATATATCTATATCCACCCGCACCCATTCAACACGTTAATACCCTATCTCCACCTATATATATTCATTATACTGTTATCCCTAATATCTCCAAAACCCTTCAGCCGTCTTCAACTTCTCATCCCCTACTGCATCCCCCGATCCTCCTTAATCCTATCTTCCAATCTCTCCTAGTTCTCCCTACCACCTGTGCTTAGCCCCGACGCCTCAACCCCCTATGCGCCCCTCTCCTTGTCGTGACCAGCAGCGACAGACAGCCCAGCGCTGTCATCCCCCGACGCCAGTAGTAACCGTGATAGCGCACCTCCCCATGCTGTTCCCTCCCGATTGCAGTATCAGCTGCATCGGCAACGAGCACCGCAGCCACCTAGCCCGCTGAGCCGTTCAACCATCCCCCTTGCACACCTGGCCCTCTCCCTTTCTTGTGTGCGGGTGTTGATCTTATGGGTGTGTGTTGATCTCGTGTGATCATTTGCTCGTGTGTTCGTGAGTCGTTCGTTGAGATCATTCCCGGGAAACCGTTCCCGTTATTCTCGTTCTTGCATCGTTTCTGTCGTCAATTTCAAGGCAAGTACCTTTTATAATTTCTATTTGCATATATAAGTACTAAATACCGCCTGTAGTGTAGTTGCTTCAAGACCTATTCTCATAAAAATCCTTGTTAGATCTTGTCTTTATATGTTGATCCGCCCGTAGTTATCTCATTACACACACAACATGAAATAACTTAGGAATACTAAATTCTTGATGTATACATGCATGATGTATATATATATCTTTGTATTGCATGAATTGAAGAGTATATGTTGCATTGCATAATTTTAATGTGCTATTGGCATCATTCTATTTGTTCTAGTTGGAGGTCCCGCTCCTTAGGGGGCAGTTGTTCAAGGTCAAGGTGGACCAGCGCTTCCACCTCAGAGGCCGTTCTTTCTCAGAGGAGAGCCGCTCTTATGGGTAATCTTCCTGCAGGTCATGGTTAGGCCTACAACTTTACTACGCTGGATGCTGAGACTGCTTTGGGCGTTGTTGCAAGTATATCTTTAGTTGTTTTCATTTTGTATTTTATTTTGGATTTTCTTGCTATTTTATTCTTCTATCCTGTTGTTTATTCATGTTAGCCTCTCATTCATGTCTGTTCCTTGCATTTTGCTTCTGCCTTTTCATGTCTTCACTTTGACTTCTTGGTAGGCATTATCCTTCTTCATTCCTTCCCTGCTCATGTTCTCTTTGATTCTGGTGCTACCAATTCTTTTGTTTCTTCCCGCTTCGTCGATCTGCATCACTTGGCTAGCACCTCTATGCCAGTAGCTTGGAACATTATGACAGGTGGAGGTTTTGTCGAGTGTTCTTAGATTTGTGAGAAGAGTCCCTTGGTTATTGGTGGTGTGGATTTTGTTGTCAGTCTGATTGGCAACAACAATTCTGGAATTTGATGTGATCTTAGGAATGGATTGGCTTGGTTCCACTCATGCTGTAATTGACTACAGTATGAAGAAGGTGGTGTTTCATATGCCAGAACATCAAGAATTTGAATTATGTGCTGGTGAAACGCCGCTTGCTTGTGTGGAGAAGTTGACTAGTCAGGAAGTTGGAGTTATGGAGGAAGTGTCTGCTGATGATGTTGTTGCACCGTTGGTTGTGCGGGATTTTCTGGATGTTTTTCCTGAGAAATTGTCGGGATTACCGCCAGATCGTGAAGTGGTATTTAGTATTGATGTTCAGTCGGGTACAACTCCAATATCTAAGAGTCCATACAGAATGGCTCCTATTGAGTTGTCTGAGTTGAAGGAGTAGATTCGGGAGTTACTGGATAGAGGTTTTATCAGGGGGCAAGTGTTTCGCTTTGGGGAGCTCCAGTTCTATTCGTCAATAAGAAGATGGTAGTCGGACGTTGTGCATTGTCTACCTTGAGCTCAGTAATGTCACAGTGAAGAACAAGTATCCGTTGCAAGGAATTGATGACGTATTTGATCAGTTGGGAAGTGCTTCTGTATTTTCGAAGCTGGATCTACGTTTTGGTTTTCATCTGGTTAGGGTGAAAGCCGAAGATGTACAGAAGACTGCAAACTTTGAGGGAGAATCAACTGTATGGGAAGCTTAGCAAGTGTGATTTTTGTCTGGATCGCATAGCTTTCTTGGGCCATATTAGTTCTGGTGATAAAGTTTCTATCGATCCATCCAAGATTTCTACAGTTAAGGATTGGCCAACGCCGAAGTCAGTATCGGAAGTTTGGAGTTTTCTTGATCTAGTTAGGTACTACAAGAAGTTTGTTCAGGATTTTTCGAAGAATGCACGGTCATTGACCAAGTTGACTGGGAAGGATTAGAAGTTTGTGTGGGATGAGTCCTGTGATGAAGCCTTCTCTAAATTGAAGAATCAGTTGACATCATCACCTGTGTTGACTAACCGGATGGATCCGGAGGTTTCGTAGTTCATTGTGATGCTTCATATAGAGTTTTGGGTGCTGTTATGATGCAACGAGGCAAGGTTGTTGCATATGCATCTAGACAATTGAGGCCGCATGAGAAGAATTATCCTACCCATGATTTGGAGCTTGCTGCTGTGATTTTTCCTTGAAGCATTGGAGGAATTATTTACTTGGAGACCGAGTGCAAATCTTCACTGATCAAAAAAGTCTCAAGTATGTGTTCACTCAGAAGGAGCTAAATATGAGGCAAAGGCAATGGTTGGAATTGATGGCAGATTATGATATTAGTTTGCAGTATCACCCTGACAAGATTAATTCGGTACCTGATGCCTTAAGCAGGAGACCTATTGCTAGGGTTCTTACTGAGCAGAAAGAACTTTTGGAAGCTATGAGGAGATTGAAATTGGATGTGGTTTTGCCTGGTTCTGAGCAGGGTTGTATGCTGCTTTAGTTGCTGTTGTCTTTGGTGGATCAGATTAAGGAGGCACAGTCTGGCGATGTCCAATTGAGGCAATTTCGAGCTGAGGTTGAAGATGGTTCGAGGACTGATATGGTAATTAATGAGGATGGATCGCTCTACTTTGGGACCCGTCTATGTGTTCCGAAAGGAGAAGTCAGACAGAAGTTACTCGAAGAAGCTTACCGTTCGCCATACTCTATTCATCCCGGTGGTACAAAGATGTATCGGGATTTGAAGTTGCATTTCCGGTGGCATGGCATGAAGAGGGCTATTGCAAGATTTGTTTCTCGGTGTCTGATCTGTCAGCAAGTGAAATGTAACCCCTGATTCTCTTTTTCTCTATTTTTAGGTGTATTTTTTTCCTTCCGTGTGTTCTTTCAGCTTGTATCTCTTTTTGGACCATATATTGGATCATCTTTTTCAATATATATTCATCTATTTGATTTTCCCCTTTATTTGGTCTTCTTGATTTGATTGTCAGTCTATTTCTCGTCTCTCTTTGACCGAGCTATTACTTGTTGTCCCTCTTTATTTTTTTTGTTCATGCCCTACTTCATTTATCCGTTTTGTGCCCATATCAATATTTTTGGATCACTATATTTCCTTTTATTTTGAATTATCCTACTAAAACCCTATATTCTATTTAGTTTAACCCTAATCCTGCTAAACCCATTTAACACCTTAGAACCCAATAACCCATTTGTTAAATTATCTTACCCGTTACCCTATTTTTCCCCTGTGCCCAAACCTGTTTGCACCTTCAACTCATCCTTCGTCATTCATAAAAAACCCTAGCACCCTAATAATACCCAACTTTAACCCTAATACAACCTTATATAAATACCCGTTGTTTACCTCTACCTATTCATCTACCCTAGCTGCCAATCTCCTTCACACCATGCCTTCCGAAACCCTAAACCTTGCACCCATCTTGACAGCCCTGCCTCCCCCCATTCACCATCTTTTGACCATCTTTCAACCTCGTTAACATCTCCCTGCACTTCAACCCAACTCCCTAGCCAGCCCTCTCTCTCTGGACCTTCCCTTCATCCTCTCCCTGATGCACCCCCACAACAGCTCGACCGCATCCCTGCCTCCATCCTCCTGTCGCGACAAACTCCGTCAGCCAGAGGTCGTCAGCTAGTGCTAGCCATCATTCTGACCTCCCCATGCACCTCGACAGCAGCACCAGTGCCTCCCCACTGTTGCGCTGCTACCCCAACGCCGACCTAGGAACAACAGCAACAACACTGTTGTGTACTGTGTTTCGTTGACAGACCAGACCAGTCGCGCCATCGCATGCCATCGTTCGTGCCGTCGTCCCCCTTGCTTTTGGGTGTTGCCGTTTGGGTTTTGTGTGGTTTGCACGTACACGAGAGTGCACGTGTTTTCTTGGTCGAGTGGTTCTCGCTTCGTGATTCGTGGTTCGTTCGTTCGTTGAATTCGTTTCCCGGGAATCCGTTCCTGTTTTTCTCTTTTCTTTACCATTTTCTTCGTCAGATTCCACGCCAGTAACTTGTATTCTTTTCTTTGTGTAATACAAGTACTAAATACCGCCTGTATTGTAATTGTGTTCTAGAGACAATTCTTGTGTGAAAGCCCTGTTGTATCTTGTCTCTATTGTGTTGACCCGCCTGTAGTTTCCTCCCTACACACATGACATGAAATAACCTAGGGATGACCACTTCTTGTTGTATACATGCACGTTGTTCGTATGATATTGTGTGCTTGGTTGTGTTAGTTGTAGTATAACTCATTATAGACGTGTTAAATACCCTATACCATTTTTCTTGGATATCTAGTAAACCATATTTCACGGTTGGTTATGTTTTGGATGTGTTTCATGTGAACTAGTTGATTTTGTGCATGAAGGATATTTTCTGTGTTGTCGATTTTCCGTTTTTGTTCAGTATCTTAGACCCTATTAAGGTAAGTATATGAGAATATTTTTTGAATATGAATTATAGAGAATTCTGTCTACTTTTCAGAATTTCTGAAAGATCTCAGTTTTGATTTTTGAGTTGCGAGTTATGACTATTTTACTACAGACGTGTTTAAAATTTCCAGATTTAGTTTTCTATGAATTCTGTATGATTATTTATTTTTCCACTGATGCTAAAGATATTATTTAGATCCAATACTTTGCTGGTTACAACTAGACTTGATTAGGATTAACCACTAATTTTAAGGATTTAATTGATGACTTTTACAAACTATTCTATACCTAATTTCATGCTGGTCAGTAAAGATACTTAATTTCAACCTGATTCTACATGCTGTCTGTAAAAACTTTGTGAATATGAAGTATATCCTACTGTATCTAGTTTATCAACCTTTTGGTGGATCTAGATTTCGATTTGTATTTTGCGAGATATTGCTATTTTCGAACTGTAGTATTTAAGATTCCAGATTTACAAATTTGTCGTGTATTGCTGTTTTCTGATTTTGCTTGACTATTCTATTTATGTTGGAAAATTACGAAACTTTATTTTCTGTTATGAAACATACTAGTAAATTCCCTAGATTTTTCTTGGATTTAATCAGTAAGTTTTTAAGCCGTTTTCCTGTTTATGAATACAAGCTTCTGATTTCTGGCTGAACATATTTTCTGGATTTAATTCTTTTTTGAGACATGTATTTGTGAAATACCATACAACTTATATATATTCTCTAGATTCGGCCGGGAGTCTATTTTCTAGATTCTTTGACGGATCCAGGTTTGCGTCTTTGTGGCAACGAGAATTCCAGATATAGTGCAGTACTAACTTGCTGTCCTGAACTAGAATTTTCGTTGTACTCTTTTGTGTATTGCCTTTCACCCGTGCATGTTATATTTCAACCTGAGCTTGTTACTTGATCATACCAGGTTATTCTTGTAACGTTTTGGTCACATACATACCTGTTTGATAATAATAATAACTAACTAAGCCGAGGTTAAAAGGAAAGATCTAATAGTGGAAAATACAGAAACGTGGACTCGGAAGGGGATCTGTAGATCCTACGTGATTACTTGATACTTAACACTTGGAGTTTGACACGTGATTACTTGACACTTGCACAACTTGACACGTGAATACTTGGTACTTGCACAACTTGACACGTGATACATGATACATGGAGCTTGGAGCTTGATCACTTGATACTTGTCCCTGAATATACTGCCCTCTATGATGCACTATGAAATCTAAAATGAAATTTTCTGAATGTAGCAACCATGTGGTAAAAACCTGGGACGCATGAAGTGCTATCTAGATAGGATTTTAATACAAGACTTGAACATGATCACTTGACACTTGATACTTGTTACTTGTTTACATAATACTTGTTCAGTTGACACTTGATACATGCCACTTTCCCTTGTTCATCTTGCCATGCTAGTTGTCTCTTTTGTTATCATGCCTATTCCATGCTATGTTGTTTACCCTTTCGTGTATTTGTGCCTGCACTACAAGCGGCCTGTAACTTACATTGGTGGGCATTTTGTTTTCTTTTCCTCTTCCTACAATTTGCTAAATTGAAGATTTTGGAGATCAGCTGCCAGATGGAGCAGGTGATATGAGATTCTAGACAGTGGAGTTTTGCTGTTATTATTATTATTATTTCTTGTTGCTATCTTGAATAATTGTACCTGGTTACTTGGATTATTTGTATTTGGGCAATGTGACCCAAGATTACTAATTTGTTCAGATCTGGTTTATTTGAGATTAATATAATTTTGTTTGAAGTAAATTCATGTTGGTATTTTGATTCAGTTATGCATGCGTGGTTGACTTCTCTTGCTTCCTACTCTAATTATTCTTGTGAAATATTGTAAAGATCCTGACCGCTTGTGGATGTTGAAAATCATTCACTGGGCTTAGTCACATATCCGTATTCCGTATTCTCTTTTTGGGAAGCGGGGCATGACAAGGATTTTAGTGGTATCAGAGCCCAAGTTTGGCTAATGTATTAGTTTGACTGATATATTAGACAAGCTTGGCTCGACCTGGGATTGGCTGAACAGTACACAGACCATGCATACATAAATGAATTATAATCAACTTTGATCTGGATGCTAATTGTTTTTGATTTTGTGCAGACCATGGCTCATAGAGGTTCTACTTCTCGTCCCCAGGAAGATCAGTCCGGGTTTAAGGCCATTACCAATGTGTTGGAATGGTTGATCAATATGCAGCAAAACCACAGTGACCGGGTGATGGCTGCTTTGGAAGCTATTCGGGTTCTGCCTCCTCATGTGCCTATGCAGGCAACACTCCCTCCTCATCCGGGTATAGTCACAAATTTCATGAGGCTGCATGCTGACAGATTCTCCGGCATTGAGATGCCTTTGGAGGCAGAACAGTGGTTGATCCAGACTGAGCAGTTGCTCTTGGCAGCAAGAGTTACCGATGAAGATAGAGTGGATGTGGTGACCATTTTGCTGGTGGCCCTGGCTCACATTTAGTGGAGGTCCGAGTTCGAGAGGCTCGTGCGGCCATTTGCTTGGGCTACGTTCACTAGGAGCTTCTTGGAAAAGTTCTTCCCTTGTAGCACTCGAATGGAAATGGTGCAACAGTTCCTGGCCCTGAAACAGGTTGGTCATTGTTCTATTATTGGAATTTGTTACATATTGTCTATGCAATGTTGTAACATGAGACTTTCTTAGAACATGGCTCCTGGTCTGTGGATGAGTATGCAGTGGAATTTATAAGACTTAGTCGCTTCGCAGCCATTCTTGTGGCGAACGAAGAGGACAGGGCTTGACTCGAGCGAGACATTAAGGTGCATCTTGTCTCCCTTCGCTTGCGTACCTATGCTGAGGCTCTTGATGCAGCTCGAGCTCAGGGACAGGCTTGTGGTGGGTTGGCTCCTCCACAGCGGACTGTTCCGCACTCTGTTGTTGCTAGGCCTTCTGGTGGGCCGGTTCGGAGGCCTGTTCCCGCCCATCCTGTTAAGGCAGCTCCTTACTCTTCTGCGATTCCTCAGAGGGTTCATTTTTGCGACTTTTGCCGACTTCCTGGGCATGAGTGCAAGGACTGCAGGCATGCCAACCGTCGCTATTTTGGATGTGGTGCTGCTGACCATTCAGTGCAGGATTGCCAGCAAAAGGGGATGGCTCTTCCAGCTAGGGGTCCTGTTTAGCAGGTTGTCCCAGCTCACGGTCCAGTCAGGCCACCGCTTCCTCCGCAGCGCCAAATTGTCGGTTAAAGGCCCGCTGTTCCCAGGAGAGGTCAGGCTTTCAACCTGACTATTGCTGATGCTGAGACAGTAGAGAGTGTGGTTGCAGGTATATTTTGCTTTTATTTCTCTGTTGTTTTGTTGTTTCTCTTCTGCTTCTGTTCATTTCTCCTGCTTTTATTCTTTCATATCATCTTTTTGCGTTTTGTTCCCTCACCCCTGTTCATCCATTCTTCTTCCCTATCTTTTTATTCTATCTTAGGTATTGTCTTCGTTTGCCCTTTCCCTGCTCATGTTTTTTTTTTATTCCAGGACAACCCATTCCTTCGTCTCTTCTCGGTTAGTGGCTCGACATTAGTTGGAGTTCAGTATCATGTCAGAGGCTTGGAACATTGTGTTAGGTGGTGGTATTGTTATTTGTTTTCGGGAGTGCAGGCAGTGTCCCGTGATTATTTGTAGCGCGGATTTCAAGGCCATCCTGATTGTAATTGGGAATTCATGATTGGACGTCATTCTCGGTATGGATTGGTTGGGTGAATCCCATGGCATTATTGATTATCGTGCCAAGAAAGTTGTATTCCGAATTCTAGATTGCACTGAGTTGGAGTTCCATGACGGAGAGATGTTCCTTGGCCGAACTGAGACTGCAGTTGATCAGGAGGTTTGTGCGATGGAATTGCATTTAGGCTGTGAGGATGCGCCTCTAGTAGTGCGGGATTTCCTGGATGTTTTTCCATAGGATTTTTCTGGCCTACCCCGTGATAGGGATGTGGAATTCGGTATTGATGTTCAGCTGGGTATGACGCCGATATCGAAGAGTCCCTACAGGATGGCACCGGTTGAGTTAGCAGAGCTTAAGGTGCAGATTCAGGAGTTGCTGGATTTGGGGTTTATCAGACCTAGTGTTTCGTCTTATGGTGCTCCAGTCCTTTTTGTCAACAAGAAGGATGGTTGTCATCAACTGTGCATGGATTATCGGGAACTGGACAGTGTTACCGTGAAGAACCGGTATCCGTTGCCTACAATCGATGACTTATTTGATCAGTTGAGCAGAGCTGCTATTTTCTCGAAGTTGGATCTTCGTTCCGGGTATCATCAGGTCAAGGTGAAGGCAACTGATGTATAGAAGACTGCATTCAGGACCAAATATGGGCAATATGAGTATCTTGTGATGTCTTTCGGAGTTACGAACGCACCTGCTGTATTCATGAGACTTATGAACAAGGTCTTTTCCCAATTCCTGGATAGATTTGTGGTGGTCTTCATTGATGACATTCTCGTGTATTCTCGGAATCGGGTGGATCATGTTGAACATCTTAGGTTGGTTCTGCACACTTTGAGGGAGAATCAGCTCAATGGGAAACTCAGCAAGTGTGAGTTTTGGCTCGACAGATTTACCTTCTTGGGGCTCATTATCTTGGGTGATGGTATTTCTGTGGATCCGGTAAAGGTTGAGGTTGTGAAGGAATGGCCAGTTCCCAAGTCAGTTTCTGAAGTGAGGAGTTTCCTTGGTCTAGTTGGCTATTATCGGAAATTCTGTTGGATTCTTTGGCAAGGCAAGAAACACTAGGGGGGTGAATAATGTTATATAAAAATTAAAGACGAAATTGAACTTTTCTTCTGTTCAGTCGACTTAAAAGAGAAACAAGTCAACTGAGGCGTCAGAACAGAAGTGTATTTTAGACAAGTCTGATCAGTCGACTTATAGCGGAAACCAGTCGACTTGCCGGACAAGTTATATGAAAAGTATATTATACGAGTCTGACCAGTCGACTTAAGTAAGAGAGGAAGTCGACTGTCCAGACAAGTTTCACAGAGTAATTAAAAACCAAATAAAGAAAATACAAGTTTAGAGAAATACAACCACAGAGTACACACGATGTATCCTGGTTCGGTCCTCCTGACCTACGTCCAGTTCCCAAGCAACCCACTTGAGATTTTCCACTATTCTTGAAAAATTACAAGAATACTCTACGACGTTTAAACAACAACCTTGTCCATTCCGTAGACTTATCTCACCACTAGAAATAACAAACCCACTCTTCCACCAAGAGTGAAAACCTGACTCTTCAACCTAGAGCCCTACTCTCCAAAGAGAGGACCACTCTCACAACCCGAGAGTGAAGAACAACAACAAAATAGTTACAACAACCTATAGCCTTGTTTGTGATTTTTGATCTTTGTATGGTGGCTAATAGGTCAACTTCCGAAATCAGTCTAAAATGAAATCATTGTTATACTAGACTGATTTCAGAGAACCAAGACTTAGAAAAAATGAATGCTTTTAGAATGCTTTTTCTTGTAAAAACCAAAAGCTTGAAAACTTAAGAAACGAAATGCTTGGAAAAAGTTGTAACCTTTGCCAAATGACCTCTATACTCTTTTTACAGAGTTAGCGACGTTTAAATGTCGATCTTTTTAAGTTTGTAAAACACTCAATTATTTAAAGATATGTATGAGTGTGTGTGACAAGGGTATTACAACATTCTAAGACTCAAAGAATAAAAAGCAACAATTGTTACAAGATACTTAATACAACACATTGAAGCATAGGTCTTGTCTTGAGTCTTGAGTCTTGAGATGGAGCTTTAGCCTTTGTCTTTATCTTTGAAGCTGACAACCTTGTAGCTTTCTTGATCAATTAGCTTTGAGAGCTTTGTTTGTAGCTTTGCTTGATCAACTTGCTTTGAGGGCTTTGTTTGTAGCTTTGCTTGATCAACTTGCTTTGAGAGCTTTGTTTGTAGCTTTGCTTGATCTACTTGCTTTGAGAGCTTTGTTTGTAGCTTTGCTTAATCAACTTGCTTTGAGAGCTTTGTTTGTACATTTTGTCTTTGTGTAATACAACCTGCAATATATTAGATGTAGCACAACAACTTTGCATTGTGTTGGAATCATCAAAACCAAGAATCAAAAAATTCGTCCAAGATTTTTCGAAGATAGCAGGACCATTGTCTAAGCTGACTGGGAAGGATCAAAAGTTCTGTTGGTCTGAGGCTTGCGGTGAGGCTTTTGCTGAGTTGAAGAACATGTTGACTTCCGCGCCAGTGTTAACTATTTCAGATGGTTCAAGCGGATTTGTAGTTCATTGTGAAGCTTCGGGTAGGGATCTTGGAGCAGTTCTGATGCAGAAGGGCCAAGTCGTTGTTTATGCATCGAGGCAGTTGAGGCCGCATGAGAAGAACTATCCGATTCATGACTTGGAGTTAGCGACAGTGATCTTTACTTTGAAGCTGTGGAGACATTATTTACTTGGGGACCGAATGGAGATCTTTACAGACCACAAAAGTCTCAACTACGTATTCACCCAGAAAGAGTTTAACATGAGGCAAAGGTGTTGGTTGGAGCTTATGGCCGATTATGACATCACTTTGCAATACCATCCTGATAGAGTGAACTTGGTGCCAGATGCTTTGAGTAGGAGACCAGCAACTATGTTCCTGACTCAACAGAGTGATCTGGTTGAGTAGATGCGGAGGTTGGAGTTTGATGTGTTATTACCGAGGTCTGATCGGAGTTGTTTGGTGCTCTAGCTTCAGTTGTCTCTTGTGGATCAGATCAAAGAGGCTCAGGCTGGTGATGAACAATTGCAGGGTTTTCGAGCTGAGGTTGCGTCTGGATCCAGAAGGGACATGATTATTCATGCTGATGGATCGCTTCGTTTTGGGTCCAGGTTGTGTGTCCCGAAGGGTGAAGTTCGTTAGAGGTTGCTTGAGGAAGCCCACTAGTCATCGTATTCTATCCATCCTGGAGGTAATAAGATGTATCTTGAAGCTTCAGTTCTGGTGGCAGGGTATGAAGAGGACTGTGGCTCGATTTGTTTCTCAGTGTTTGATCTGCCAGCAGCTTAAGATAGAGTATCAAAGGACCCCCGGACTTCTTCAACCGCTTTCCATTCCGGAGTGGAAGTGGGAACATATCACTATAGATTTTGTGACTGCTTTGCCGAGGAGTCCTAAGGGTCATAATGTCATTTTGGTGATAGTCAATCGATTGACGAAGAGTACTCACTTCATTCCCTTCCGTGTCAGACAGTCTACTTAGAGCCTAGCTGAGAAGTACATGCAAGAGATTGTCAGACTTCATGGGGTTCTAGTCAGTATTGTATCTGACATGGATAAGAGATTTAGATCTCAGTTTTAGGAGAGTTTTTAAAGCAGTTTGGGGAGTAAATTAAAGTACAGTATGGCTTCATCCACAGATTGATGGAAAGTCAGAGAGGACCATCGAGATTCTTGAGGACATGTTGTAACACCCCGAATTCCAAAACATACTGAATTCGAAGTTCCACAGGATCTTTACACTTCTCTTCATACAACTTTACAAGGAAATAAAAACTTTTGTTACATCAGAGTTTACATTTACATTACATATTTACAGCGGATGCAATTTACAATAATTTACATGAATTGTAATGTACAACACTTGAATCAATCTTTACTCAGCATGCATTCTTTAGTCTTGTTAATCACTTTACCCTGCATAGAAACTGTGGGCGCGTTAGTTGCTTACAACCGACGATATATTATACACGGCTATCCTCTCTATGCCGAAACAATATAATGATTCTCAAATACTTAAACAAACCAGAAACTTGATCACAAATAGAACGACAAGGGACTATCCTATTGATGTCGTGTTGCGCGGTGCACTTAGCCCTTAATACAGTTATGTATATTACATGACACTAATGCGCACTTGTTCAGATTCTATGCATCCTATACTACATAGGTCTGAGGCCAAGCCCTTAACTGTTCTTCATCTTGTAGGGTTCAATCCATCGTCATGACTTAAACTACTACTGTAACTACGATAAGTATCCTAGATGTTCTATGAATTAAGAGCTCATGTCCAGACAGCGTGGAGGGGAATCCTACGTCATGTCACGACGCATCGTGAAGAACCTATGGACAATTCAGCATCCGTCATGGGACATGACACCACTCGCAGTCACCAAACACCCCACGAGCATCACTTGTGGTACGGACTCCTGGAAACATATCCACGTCATGTCACAACGCATCTTGAAGACATCCTGTGAATATTCTCACACCATAGCTCCGAGGCCCTCATACTCGTGTTTTTTTCTCACTTTCATCACATCTTCACTATGTATCTAGTTCTTAGTTATTTGAATCATGAACAAAAATAAATTCTCTAGAGTTAGCCTTTCCACTATACCGGTCTTAACCATTTATATCACATGACCCAAATCTTGGTCTTTTCATTTCAAATTTCATTTCAACAAATTTCTTTTTCAATGCCGGTATGAGGCTTAACTATACTCTAGTTCTCAATTTCAATTCATAATCACAAAATTGAGTCTTTATACTCATAAGTTCTTTTTCACAATTAACATGATTTCCATTCTTCTCTATGAATCAAATCTCACATATCAAGTTCAATTTCAATTCTCTTTTTTCATGCTCAAAATTTCTTTTCAATAAACACATTAGATTCTCATCCATTACTTAATTCAATAGTCATAAAGTCATATTTTTCACTCATATATAATATTCAAATTAGGCAATAAAATCCATAGATAACACACTTAAATTTTCTTTCATTCAAATTCTTCTTTTATAACTTAGTGTAATCTTCTCATGAAAATAATCACTTTTCATATTTATACAGATATTAACTTCATGCAATTCTACTTAATTCTTTGCTTCTAAACCACCATTATTTTAGTCAAATCATGCCCCAAATATTTTTCTTTAAGTCCACATAATTTTAGAATAATTATAGTATTTTTTTCCAAATTTTTATAAGCCACAAATCAATTCTAAAACCCAAAAATAAAAAATTACAATTCCAGCCGAAGCCATGAATTGAACTCACCACAGGGTAACCAACCGCCACCAAAAGCCAGAACAACCAAGGTGCCAGATCGATACAGACTAGGGGATAATTTAAGATGAAGTGTGTGTCTCGGTTTTACGGATTTTTTGAAAAAGGGGAAAACAATAGGCCAGAACGGCCAAGGCGCCACATCGATGCAGACTGGGGGTTAATTTAAGATGAAGTGTGTGTCTCGGTTTTTGGATTTTTTGAAAAAGGGGAAAACAAAAGGCTCCCGCCAAGTTTCGAATCCAAGACCACCAAGCCCAAACCTGCGGCTACAGTAACCGAACCCAAATGCACCGACTAACCAGTATGGCCAAGTGACTAATCTGATATGTTTTTAGACTACGAGGATTATAATCTAAGTCTCTGTTCTTTTCGAATTTTTACAAAAAATGAATGTTTTTAGAGTTCTGTTCTTCTCCAAATTTATTCAAAAACTCTAGATTTTATTTTTCATCTCAGTACAGCATTTCAGTAAATTAAAATTTGATTTTTGATACAAAACACATAATTTGCTCCCTACTTCATTTTGTTCTTAAATTTTCGAATTTAGGGGAAAATAAGCATATTCTCCATATAAATTACACTTAAAATTTTCGTTGGTCACATATAATATTTTTATTAATATTGTACAATTATCATAGTAATAAATTTCGTTTTCATGCCAATTAACAACTCAGTAATCAAAGTTACATATTTCATAGTTCTTTCTTCAGTTATTCAACATACAAGCATATATTCTTAATTTAGCACATAACAAACAAATTGAGCATGGTAGCATGGTAAACATCTACATTAACAAATCATAATTCTTGCAATCAATTTAACACTCTTATAACATACATTCAAACTAATAGCAATTTGTCTGATTTTCATAACGCATGGTTAAAATAGTTAGAGTTTCTTCTTAATTTGTCAACCACATCCTAGCATGATGTCTAGCTAGAAGTTTAAGAGAACCACCTACCTTAAATGGAGAGAAAAACCAAATAAACTCCTAGAGATCTCCTACAACGAACGAGCGAAGCCTTCTCCTCCTAGATCAAGCCACCAAGTTGACCGCTCCTCCTATTGAGCAAGCAACCTGGCAATCTGAGCCTCCCCTATTGCAATCCGGCCTCCTCTCCTTGGTTGAAGCACTCACACAAAAATACTCACTCTTTTCAACTCACAAAACTCCTCAATCTTGTCTTACTAATTTGTATCTTTTTCTCTCTTTCTTTTTCAACTTTAGGTGTAAGGAGAACTACTATAGGGGGGGGGGGGGTATTTATATAAATTTTTAGGGTGAATGGAGGGCTAAGATTAGATCAAATGGTTAGAGATTAAGGGCCAAGATGCACTAGGGAGTTATAGAAACTACCCATGATGAACAACCACCTCTCAACCACTTCCATCTCTCCCACTCTCTCCTATCCTATCCAGCCATGGTGAAAAGGTGTGCAATGCACACTCCATTGCATGCACATCCACCTAGTGTCCTCCATTTACAAATTTGTTCATGTGACAAAAATTAATTGTCTATGAAAAGAGTCTACACTACAAGTTAGACCATTTTAAAAGAGAATTATGTTAAATGGGCTCACCAATGGGCCAATTTAACCATGGTCTTAAAATAATTAAATTAATTAATTAATAGAGTGGGCTTAAAAGAGACAATTAGGCTTAGATTTTAATTAGGTTTTAAAGGAAATAGTTTTTGGAAAAATAAAGAGAACAAATACTATATAAGAAATATTTTATACGAGAAATAATACAAATGAAATTATACGTGTAAAACATGTAAAATCACAAAATCTGATAAATGAAAAATTAGGGTGTTACAACACTCCCTCCTTAGAATAGTTTCATCCCCGAAACTACACTTAAAGAGTGAGAAAACAGGAATACAACAAAGAGATAAGAAAAGAAAAGAAAAGAAGATACAAATGACACAAAGAGCTCAGGATGATCATTCATCATCCTCTCTTCAGATTCCCAAGTAGTCTCTTCAACCAACTGGTTTCTCCAGACTACTTTGACCATTAGTATCGTCTTTTTCCCCAAGACTTTCTACCGAAGATAGACAATCTCAACCGGAAGCTCAATATAACTCAGATCCAACTGCAAACCCTCCGGTACTTCGGGCAAGTGATGACTCAGATCTGGAATGTACCCTCTCAGCATAGACACGTGAAAGACATTGTGCACCTGAGACAACTCTTCTGGCTACTCTAACCCGCTTCAATATCTTGTATGGGCCTATGAACCTTGGGGCCAACTTCCAACCTTTGCCGAACCGAATCACACCCTTGCTAGGTGAAACCTTCAGAAAGACAAAGTCACCAACCTCGAACTTAAGGTCCCTCCTCCGGTTGTCTGCATAGCTCTTCTTCCTACTCTGAGCATCCACCAACCTCTTCCTGATCAAGTCGATCTTTTCAGAGGTCTGCTACACAATCTCCGGTCCAAACATCTGCCGCTCCCCAACTTCGAACCAACAAATAG
Source organism: Hemerocallis citrina (assembly GCA_017893485.1). Classification (NCBI taxonomy): domain Eukaryota; kingdom Viridiplantae; phylum Streptophyta; class Magnoliopsida; order Asparagales; family Asphodelaceae; genus Hemerocallis; species Hemerocallis citrina. Next base: position 86,210,289 of record CM030359.1, read on the forward strand.
GTGTTCTGCACTTCCTGCCACACAGAGCTTCGTACAGTGCCATCCCGAGACTAGTCTGAAAACTATTGTTGTAGGTGAACTCCACCAGAGCTAAATGCCTTTCCTAACTGCCTCCAAAATCTAGTACACAAAAGCGAAGCATATCCTCAAGAATACGTTTGACTCTCTCGGTCTGCCCATCGGTCTGCGGATGAAAAGCAGTGCTAAAATTCGTCTTGGTACCCAACGTTGTATGAAGACTCCTCCAGAAATGCGAAGTAAACCGCACATCTCGATCAGACACAATAGTTAACAGAACACCATAAAACCTGACGATCTCACCAACATACAGCTCAGCCAATCTGTCCATCGACGAAGTGAGTTTCATCGCCAAGAAGTGAGCGGACTTGGTAGTCGATCGACTATGACCCAAATCGCATCATTGCCCTTTGAACTCTTGGGCAAACCCGTGATAAAATCCGTACTTATGTTATCCAACTTCCATTCCGGAATAGGTAACGATTGCAATAAACCTCCGGGTTTCTGATCTTCGGCTTTGACCTGCTGACATATCTCACACCTCGCCACGAACCTGGCCACATCCTGCTTCAAACCTGACCACCATAAATGCTGCTTAATGTCCCTATACATCTTAGTACTCCCAGGATGTATAGACAAAAGAGTAGCACGTGCCTCCTGAAGAATGCTGTCCCGTAATTCTGCTTGATCTGGAACACACAGCCTCTTTCCAAACCACAACATTTCATCCCTGATTTGAAACTCGGACAATCTGCCAGCACCGACCTGCTCCTTCATCTTCTAAATCTCTGCATCTTCCTTCCGACATGCGATAATCCTTTCATTCAGCGTTGGTTGAAGGCTCAACCGTGCTAAAGATGATCCCAAGCCTTACAGAACAACTTCAATACCAGCCCGATCCAACTCCTCTGCCAGCTGCCTCTGAGTTGTAATCAAACTAGCCTGACTGCTTGTGCAGCTAAGTACATCAGCAACAACATTAGCCTCCCTCGGGTGGTACTTAATCTCAGGACGAATGTTCTTAAGTACTTCCAGCCATCTCTGCTGCCTCAGATTCAGATCCTTATGCTGATAGATATACTTCAAGCTTTTGTGGTCCGTGTACATGTTCAATTTCTCACCATATACATAGTGTCTCTATTGCTTTAAGGCGAAGATAATCGCAGCCAACTCCAGATCATGAGTCGGATAATTCTTCTCATGCGGTCGTAGTTGTCTAGACCCATAAGCGATCATTTTTCCTTCTTGCATTAAGACACAACCAAGCCCACGAAGTGAAGCATCGTTGTAGACATCATACTCAACTCCTGCTCTATGAAAGCTAAAATGGGAGCAGTAGTAGCCTCTCCTTCAATTCCTAAAAGCTTGCCTCGCACTGCTCAGTCCACTTGAAGTTCACATTCTTCTTGGCCAGACCAGTGAGCGGCACGGCTATCTGAGCATAGCCCTGGATAAACCTCCTGTAGTATCCAGTTAGTCCAAGGAAACTCCTAATTTCCTTCACTATAGTAGGCCTCGCCCAATCCTTCACTGCCTCTATCTTCTGCGGATCAGTTGTCACTCTCTCCTTAGAAAGGATGTGACCCAGGAATGCCACTTCAGATTTCCAGAAATCGCACTTGGATAACTTGGCATACAACTCATGCTCCTAAAGCTTCTTCAAAATTGCTTCCAGATGCTCTGTGTGCTCCTCCTCCGACTTGGAGTGCACAAGGATATCGTCGATAAACACCACGACGAAAGAATCAATGAACGGCCTCAGAACTCTGTTCATCATATCCATGAAAATTGCAAGTGCATTCGTCACTCCAAATGGCATAACTAAGAATTTGTAATGCCCGTGTCGAGTTATGAACACAGTCTTATGCACATCTTCAGTCTTCACTCGAACTTGATGATATCCTGATCGAAGATCTAATTTGGAGAAAACAGCTGCTCCTTGCAGATGATCGAACAAGTCATCAATTCGTGAAATCGGATACTTATTCTGAACAGCGACCTTATTCAGCTTTCCGTAATCGTTACACATCCTCATCGATCTATCCTTCTTCTTTACCAAAAGAACCAGTGCTCCCCAAGGTGACGCACTCAGTTGAATAAAGTCTTTCTCCAACAGTTCTCTAATCTGCCATTTGATCTCATCCTGTTCCACAAGCGCCATCCTATACGGTGCCGTGGAAATAGGTGCACTCCCTGGCTGAATAGTGATGCTGAACTCCACATCTCGATGCGGGGGTAACCCAGGCAAATCTTGCAGGAACACAGTCGGATAATCCCGAACCACCGGAATTTGCTGCACCTCTACAGGAACATCCATCTTGCAAATAGCTGTCACCAGACCAGGACACCTCCTCTTCCCTTGGAAAGTGACTTCAGGACCACCTGGAGCCTTCACTGTTACTTCCTTGGTCTTGCACTTGATGCTTGCACTGTACACCGACAACCAATCAATGCCAATGATCACATCGACTCCCAAGACATTCAGCTCGATCAGATCAATTCCGAGAATTCTATCCCCAATCTCGATCTCTTCGTCTGCATAGTACCGATCAGTGGTTAAAGTCTCCCCTGATGGAGTTGCTACTGCTAAGACCTTGCCTGGAAAGACCTTCGGTTTGACTCCCAAAACTTTAGCCAACTTAGGTGATACAAAAGTCTGAGATGGCCCAGTATGGAACAAAACAATAACCTTTTTCCATTCAAAATAAGTTCTACTATTACATAACACACACTCGTTCCATAATAGTTCACCATATAAAGCGGGAGAAAGAGAAACAACAGAAAAATACTTTTAAACATCCTCCCTCGTACCAGTAATGCGTGATCCACCTCATCAGCGTCAGCTTCAGTCAAGGCAAATACTCGCCCCTGCTGGTACGGCTTCTTCCCAACTTGCTGCGTTGGTCCACTACAGGTGACATTCTGCGGCTTGGGGTATTTAGACTTGTAATGTCCCGTCTCACCACATTTGAAGCAAGTCACCACAGGAGGACTCACCCAATTGTTTCCGGGTCTCCCAGCTATGTTGACAGTATTTGCTCCCGTTGGTTTGAACCTCTGGACTGGTGGCTGTCCCCTGAAGTTGCCAAAAACTGCGGGCCTCTTCCCAATGTTCCAGTTGGTCCTCTAATTCTGAACAGCATGGAACTGCTCCATTTCTGCCTCAGTGGCTGCCACTCGTTTGACCGGCTTGTCAAACCTCCTGATACCGAGGGATATCATCCTAGATCTCAGACTTGGCCTTAACCCATGCTCGAATTTTTGAACCTTCTTCACCTCGTCCCTCACCAGTTTGTGTGCATACCTCGAGAGCTGAGTGAACCGTGTCTCATACTCCCTAATTGACATATTGCCCTGCTGTAGCGCTAGAAACTTCATGACCTTCTTCTCCTGGACGTCTGATGGAAAGTAATGACTGCAGAATTCCTCCAAGAATTCCTCCTAGCCAAGAACAATATCTCCCATCGTCCGCTTCATCGACTGCCACCACACAGCCGCATCCTTCTCGAACTGTAGCACCGCCAACTACACCTTGCTGCCTTCCGGAGTCTCCAAGACATCGAAGATAGTCTCTACCTGTCGGATCCAATTGTCAGCTGCATCAGGGTTAGACTTCACCTAAAATACGGGTGGTTTCATCCCGCTTGAATGATTCCATAAGTTTGATTGCTTCGGATACTAGATTCGCAGGCACCCTTCCTTGATTCTGATTCATGGCAACGGTATTGAGTGTCTGATAGACCCTCGCTAGTTCTATTTCCAAGTCCAAGCATTCACCATTTTGAGCTCCTCTTCTAGCCATATTCTGATGCAAAAGATCCATTAAATTCGAAGTATAAACATGAATCAACTTTTCATTTCATTGAATTCCAATCTTTATACATTCGAATTTAAAACATTTTCTGACATCAAATGAAAGCAGTAAGAAGATACAACAGTCTAGTTCCTACGGTTCCTCTTGGCTTCTCGAAGCTCTTCCCGTAGTTCCGCCACTTCCTCCTTCAGTATATCGTACATGTTCTTCCTCTTCTCGAGTTCCCATACACGATGACTGAGCGTGACAATGCTCTTCTTGCACTTCGCACACTGTGCCTACAACAGCTCCGTTCTCTCCCTCTGAGTCTCTACCTGTCTCTGAAGAGACACAATGAGACTACTCAAAACTGGTTATTCCTCGTCAGAGGAATCATCAGATGAATTCGGAGGTGGAGTGATCTCTCTGGACTCAGGTCATTCCTCTTCAAATTCTTCAGGATCATCTTTGCCTGAATCAGCTTGTCCGGAGTAGTAATCCTCCTCAACTATGTGCAAGTCGTCATCTCCAGCTGGGTCGAAGTGGTCCGCCATCTTAGAGGAAGGAGAAGAAGAAACATAAATCATAAAGCAACACAAATGTAAGTGACTTATATTTAAATCTCTAGACTCAACACACGCCCTAGTGTCCACTTCTAGGGTGTCGTTCCTTATCAATTTGTAATACTTGGAAGTGTGGCTCTGATACCACTCTGTAACACCATGAATTCCAAAACATACTGAATTTGAAGTTCCACAGGATCTTCACACTTCTCTTTGTAAAAGGAAAAAAAAACTTATTGTTACATCAGAGTTTATATTTACATTACATATTTACAGCGAAAGCAATTTACAATAATTTACATGAAATGTAACGTACAACACTTGAATCAATCTTTACTCAACAAGCATTCTTTAGTCTTGTTAATCACTTTACCCTGCATAGAAACTGTGGACGTGTCAGTTGCTTACAACTGACGAAATATTATACACGGCAATTCTCTCTATGCCGAAACAGTATAACGATTCTCACATACTTAAACAAACCACAAATTTAATCACAGACAGAACTACAAGGGACTGTCCTATAGATGTCGTGTTGTGCGATGCACTTAACCCTGAAGACAGTTATATATATTACATGACACTAATGCGCACTTGTTCAGATTCTATGCATCCAATACTACATAGTTCTAAGGGCAAACCCTTAACCGTTCTTCATCTTGTAGGGTTCAATCCCTCATCATGACTTAAACTACTACTATAACTACGATAAGTATCCTAGATGTTCTATGAATTATGAGCTCATGTCCATACAGCCTAGAGGAGAATCCCATGTCATGTCACAATGCATCATGAAGAACCTATGGACAATTCAGCCTCTGTCATGGGACATGGCACCATCCGCAGTCACCAAACACCCCACGAGCATCGCCTGCGTTACGGACTCTTGGAGACATATCCACGTCATGTCATGACGCATCGTGAAGACAACTTGTGAATATTCTCACACCGTAGCTCCGAGGCTCTCATACTCGTATTTTTCTCTTATTTTCATCACATCTTCAATATGTATCTAGTCCTTAGTTATTTGAATCATGAACAAAATTAATTCTCTAGAGTTAGCCTTTTCACTATACCGGTCTTAACCATTTATATCACATGACCTAAATCTTGGTCTTTTCATTTCAAATTTCATTTCAACATATTTCTTTTTCAATGCCGGTATGAGGCTTAACTATACTCTAGTTCTCAATTTCAGTTCATAATCACAAAATTGAGTCTTTATACTCATAAGTTCTTTTTCACAATTAACATGATTTCTATTCTTTTCTATGAATCAAATCTCACATATCAAGTTCAATTTCAATTCTCGTATTTCATGCTCAAAATTTCTTTTCAATAAACACATTAGATTCTTATCCTTTACTTAATTCAATAGTCATAAAGTCATATTTTTCACTCAAATTCAATACTCAAATTAGGCAATAAAATCAATAGATAACACACTTAAATTTTCTTTCATTCAAATTCCTCTTTTATAACTTAGTGTAATCTTCTCATGAAAATAATCACTTTTCATATTTAGACAAATATCAACTTCATGCAATTCTACTTAATTCTTTGCTTCTAAACCACCTTTATTTTAGTCAAATAATTCCCCAAATATTTTTCATTAAGTCCACATAATTTTAGAATAATTATAGTATTTTTTTCTAAATTTTATAAGCCAAAAATCAATTCTAAAACCCAAAAATCCAAAATTGCAATTCCTGCCGAAGCCAGGAATCGAACTCACGACCACAGGGTAACCAACCGCCATCGAAAGCCAGAATAGCCAAGGCACCAACATCGTTACAGACTGGGGGTTAACTTAAGATGAAGTGTGTGTATCGGTTTTCGGATTTTTTGAAAAAGGGGAAAACAAAAGGCTCGTGCCAAGTTTCAAACCCAAGACTACCAAGCCCAAACCCGCGGCTACAGTAACCGAACCCAAATGCACCGACTAACCAGTATGGCCAAGTGACTAACCTGATATGTTTTTAGACTACGGGGTTTATAATCTAGGTCTCTGTTCTTTTCGAAATTTTGCAAAAAATGAATGTTTTTTGAGTTATCTTCTTCTCCAAATTTATTCAAAAACTCCAGATTTTATTTTTCATCTCAGTGCGGCATTTCAGTAAATTAAAATTGGATTTTTGATACAAAACACATAATTTGCTCCCTACTTCATTTTGTTCTTAAATTTTCGAATTTAGGGGAAAATTAGCATTTTCACCTTATAAATTACACTTAAAATTTTCCTAGGTAACATATAATATTTTTATTAATATTTTACAATTATCTCAGTAATAAATTTCCTTTTCATGCCAATTAACAACTCAATAATCAAAGTTACATATTTCCATAGTTCCTTCTTCAATTATTCAACATACAAGCATGTATTCTTAATTTAGCACATAACTAACAAATAGAGCTTGGTAGCATGGTAAACATCTACATTAACAAATCATAATTTTTACAATCAGTTTAACATTCTTTTAACATACAATCAAACTAATAGCAATTTGTCTCATTTTCATAACGCATGGTTAAAATAGTTAGAGTTTCATCTTAATATGTCAACCACATCCTAGCATGATGTCTAGCTAGAAGTTTAAGAGAACCACCCACCTTGAATGGAGAGAAAAACCAAATAAACTCCTAGAGATCTCCTACAACGAACGAGCGAAGCCTTCTCCTCCTAGATCAAGCCACCAAGTTGACCGCTCCTCCTATTGAGCAAGCAACCTGGCAATCTGAGCCTCCCCTATTGCAATCCGGCCTCCTCTCCTTGGTTGAAGCACTCACACAAAAACACTCACTCTTTTCAACTCACAAAACTCCTTAATCTTGTCTTACTAACTTGTATCTTTTTGTCTCTTTCTTTTTCAACTTTAGGTGTAAGGAGAACTAGTGTGTGTGTGGGGGGGGGGGGTATTTATACAAACTTTTAGGGTGAATGGAGGGCTAGGATTAGATCAAGTGGTTAGAGATTAAGGGTCAAGATGCACTAAGGAGTTATATAAATTACACATGATGAACAACCACCTCTCCACCACTTCCATCTCTCCCACACTCTCCTATCCTATCCGGCCTTGGTGAAAGGGTGTACATTGCACACTCCATTGCATGCACATGCCACCTAGTGTCCCCCATTTACAAATTTGTTTATGTGACAAAAATTAATTGTCTATGAAAATAGTCTACATTACAAGTTAGACCATTTTAAAAGAAAATTAAGTTAAATGGGCTCACCAATGGGCCAATTTAACCATGGGCTTAAAATAATTAAATTAATTAATTAATAGAGTCGGCTTAAAAGAGACAATTACGCTTATATTTTAATTAGGCTTTTAAAGGAAACAGTTTTTGGAAAAATAAAGAGAACAAATACTATATAAGAAATATTTTATATGAGAAATTGTACAAATAAAATTATACGTGCAAAACATGTAAAATCACAAAATCTCATAATTTAAAAATTAGGGTGTTACACATGTTGAGGTCTTATATGCTACAGTTCGGTAGATCATGGGAGGAACATTTGCATCTCATAGATTTCTCATACAATAACAGCTTTCAGGCCAGTCTTAAAGCTACACCGTTCGAGGCACTTTATGGTTGGAAGTGCAGATGACTAGTGTGCTTGGACGATATTTGTGAGAGGAAGTTGTTGGGTCCGGAGTTGATCTCCAGGACAGTTGATGCTGTGACTCAGATCAGGAAGCATCTTCACGCAGTTCAGGGTAGGCAGAGGCGATGGGCTGATGTCCATCAAAGAGCTTTGGAGTTTAAGGTTGGTGACCATGTTTTCCTAAAGTTATCGCCTTGGCGCGGTGTCATTCGGTTTGGTGGTAGGGGCAAGCTCAGTCCTAGGTTTATTGGACCGTTTGATATTGTGGAGCGAGTAGGCAAGGTGGCCTATCGTCTTGCATTGCCGCCAGCTTTATCAGGAGTGCACGATGTTTTGCATATCTCACAACTCAAGAGATATATTCGCGATGAGAGTCACGTGATCGACAATTCTGAGTTGACAGTTCGGCTGAATTTGACTTGTGAGATTCCACCTGTTGCTTTTTTGGATCGGCGGGAGAAAGTGCTTAAGAATAAGGTCATCAAGCTGGTTCGTGTTTCTTGGAATCCTCATTTGCCGGGTGAGTCGACTTGGGAGCTGGAGGTGGAGATTCAGTAGAAGTTTTCTCATCTGTTTGAGTATCTTTTTGTTTTGTTCTTTCTTTTCTTTCGGGGTTACCCTATGTATCTTCTTGATTGAATTTCGAGAATGAAATTCTTCTTCATAGGTTGGTAGGATTTGTAACCCCTGATTCTCTTTTTCTGCATTTATTGGTGTATTTTTCTCTTTCCGTGTATTCTTTCAGCGTGTATCTCTTTTTGGACCGTAGATTGGATCATCTTTTTCAATATATATTCATCTATTTAATTTTCGCCTTTATTTGGTCTTCTTGATTTGATTGTCAGTTTATTTCTCGTCTCTCTTTGATCGAGCTATTACTTGTTGATCCTCTTTATTTTTTTTGTTCATGCCTTATTTCATTTATCCTTTTTGTGCCCATCTCAATATTTTTGGATCACTATATTTCTTTTTATTTTGAATTATCCTATTAAAACCCTATATTCTGTTTAGTTTAACTTTAATCCTGTTAAACCCAATTTAACACCCTTGAACCCAATAACCCACTTGTTAAACTATCCTACTTGTTACCCAATACCCGTTACCCTAATTTTCCTATGTTCCCAAACCTGTTTGCACCCTCAACTCATCAGCCGTCATTCATAAAAAACCCTAGCACCATAATAATACCCAACTTTAACCTTAATACAACCCTACATAAATACCCACTGTTTACCTCTACCTATTCATCTACCTGAGCCGCCTATCTCCTTCACCTCGTGCCTTCTGAAACCCTAAACCTTGCACCCATCTCGCCAGCCCTACCTCACCCCATTCACCATCTTCCGACCTTCTCTCAACCTGGTTAACATCTCCCTGCACTTCAACCCATCTCCCTAGCATGCTCTCTCTCTCCCAACCTTCCCCTCATCCTCTCCCAGACGTACCCCCACAGTAGCTCGACAGCATCCCTACCTCTATCCTCTTGTAGTGGCGAACTCCGTCAGCCAGTTGCCATCAGCCAACGCCAACCATCATCCCGACCTCCTGGTGCACCTCGACAGCAGCACCAGTGCCTCCTCCCTATTGTGCTGCTACCCCAACACTGACCTAGGAACAACAGCAACAGCACTGCTATGTGCTGTGTTCCGTTGACAAACCAGACCAGCGGTGCCATCGCATGCCATCGTCCGTGCCGTTATCCCCCTTGATGTTGGGTGTTGCCGTTTGGGTTTTTGTGTGGTTTGCACGTACATGAGAGTGCACGTGTTTTCTTGGTCGAGTGGTTCTCGCTTCGTGATTCGTGGTTCGTTCGTTCGCTGAGTTCGTTGCTCGGGAATCCGTTCCCGTTATTCTCTTTTCTTCGTCATTTTCATCGTCAAATTTCAAGCAAGTAACTTGTATTCTTTTCTTTGTGTAATACAAGTACTAAATACTGCCTGTAGTATAATTTTGTTCTAGAGACAATTCTTGTGTGGAACCCCTATTGTGTCTTGTCTCTATTGTGTTGACCCGCCCGTAGTTTCCTCCTTACACACATGACATGAAAATAACCTAGGGATGACCACTTCTTGTTGTATACATGCATGTTGTTCGTATGATATCGTGTGCTTGGTTGTGTTAGTTGTAGTATAACTCATTGTAGATGTGTTAAATACCTTATACCATGTTGCTTGGACATCTAGTATACCATATTTTGCAGTTGGTTATGTTTTGGGTGAGTTTCATGTGAACTAGTTGATTTTGTGCATGAAGAATATTTTCTGTTTTGTCAATTTTCCATTTTTTTTCATAATCTTAGACCCTATTAAGGTCAGTATATAAGAATCTTTTATGAATATGAATTATAGAGAATTATGTCTACTTTTTAGATTTTCGGACAGATCTCAGTTTCGATTTATGAGTTGCGAGTTATGACTATTTTACTACAGATGTGTTTAAAAATTCCAGATTCTGTTTTCTATGAATTGTGTGTGATTATTTATTTTTCTACTGATACTAAAGATATTTTGATCCAATATTTTACTGGTTACTACTAGACATGATTGGAATTAATCCCTAATTTTTATGGATTTAATTGATGACTTTTACAAGCTATTCTATACTTGCAAACAAGTACTATAAGTGCAGAATTTTCATGCTGTTCAGTATACTTGCTGTCTATAAAAAAATTGTGTATGAAGTATAGCCTACTGTATCTAGTTTATATTTTATCAACCTTTTGACGGATCTAGATTTTGATTTGTATTTTGTGAGATACTGCTGTTTTCGTACTGCAGTGTTTAAGATTCCAGATTTACAAATTTGCCGTGTCTTGTTGTTTTCTGATTTTACTTGACTATTCTATTTATATTCGAAAATTATGAACCATTATTTTCTGTTACTAAACATACTAGGGAATTCCCCAGATTTTTTTTGGATTTAATCAGTAAGTTTTTATGTTGTTTTTCTATTTATGAATACAAGCTTCTGATTTCTGGCTGAACATGTTTTCTGAATTAAATTCTATTTTGAGACATGTTTTTGTGAATTACCATATGACTTATATATATTCGCTGGATTTGGTCGGGAGTCTATTTTCCAGATTCTTAGACAGATCCAGGTTTGCGTGTTTGTGGCAACCAGAGTTCCAAATTTAGTGCAGTACGGTCTTGCTGTCCTGAACTAGAATTTTCGTTGTTCCTACTCTTTTGTGTGTTGCCTTTCACCCGTGCATGTTATCTTTCAACCTGAGCTTGTTATTTGATCATACCATGTTATTCTTGTCTTGTTTTGTAAACGTACATGCCTATTGGATAATAATAATAAATAACTAAGCCGGAGTTAAAGGGAAAGATCTAATAGTGGAAAATACAGAAATGTGTACTCGGAGGGGGATCTATAGATACTACGTGATTACTTGATACTTAACACTTGGAGCTTGACATGTGATTACTTGACACTTGCACAACTTGACACGTGAATACTTGGCACTTGCACAACTTGACACGTAATACATGATACATGGAGCTTGGAGCTCGATTACCTGATACTTGTCCCTGAGTATACTGCCCTCTATGATCCACTACGAATCTAAAACAAAATTGTCTGAATGTAGCAACCATGTGGTAAAAACCTGGAATGCATGAAATGCTACCTAGATAGGACTTAATACAAACCTTGAACATGATCACTTGACACTTGACACTTGTTACTTGTTTACATAATACTTATTCACTTGACACTTGATACATGCCACTTGCACCTGTTCATCTTTCCATGCTAGTTGTCTCTTTTGTTATCATGCCTATTCCATGCTATGTTGTTTACCCTTTCCTGTACTTGTGTCTGCACTACAAGCGGCCCGTAACTTGCCTTGACGGGCATTTTGTTTTTTTTTTCTTCTTCCTGCAATTTACTAAATTGCAGATTTTTTAGATCAGTTGCCAGATGGAGTAGGTGATATGAGATTCTAGACGCTTGAGTTTTGCTATTATTATTATTATTTCTTGTTGCTATCTTGAATAATTGTACTTGGTTACTTGGATTATTTGTATTTGAGAAATTTGACCTAGGATTACTAACTTGTTTAGATCTAGTTTATTTGAGATTAATATAATTTTGTTTCAAGTAAATTCTTGTTGGTATTTTGATTCAGTTATTCATGCGTGGTTGACTTCTCTTGCTTCCTACTCTGATTATTCTTGTGAAATGTTGTAAATATCCTGACAGCTTATGGATGATGAAAATCATTCGCTGTGCTTAGTCACGTATCCCTATTCTATATTCTCTTTTTGGGAAGTAGGGTGTGACAAGGTTTTTAGTGGTATCAGAGCCCATGTTTGGATAGTGTATTAGTTTGGTTGACATATTAGACAAGCTTGGCTCGACCTGGGATTGGCTCAACAGTACACAAACCATGCATACATAAATAAATTATAATCAACTCTGATCTGGATGCTAATTGTTTTTGATTTTGAGCAGACCATGGCTCATAGAAGTTCTACTTCTCGTCCCCAGGAAGATCAGCCCGGGCTTGAGGCCATTACCAATGTGTTGGAACATTTGATCAATATGCAGCAAAACCACAGTGACCTGGTGATGGCTCCTTTGGAAGTTGCTCTGGTTTCTCCTCCCGCTGTGCCTATGCAGGCAACACTCCCTCCTCGTCCGGGTATAGCCAGATTTCAAGAGGCTGCATCTGATTGATTCTCCGGCACTAAGATGCCTTTGGTGGCAGAACAGTGGTTGATCCAGGATAAGTAGTTGCTTTTGGCAGTAAGAGTTGCCGATGCTGATAGAGTGGATGTGGTGACCATCCATTTGGTGGACCTGGTGGAAGCAAGGCGTGACATGAAAGCAGAACATCAGAGGACTGCTGGACTTCTTCAACCACTTCCTATTCCGGAGTGGAAGTGAGAGAATATCACTATGGATTTCGTGACTGTTTTGCTTAGAAGTCCCAAGGGTCACAATGTCATCTAGGTGATTGTGGATCGCTTGACGAAGAGTGCTCATTTCATTACCTTTAGAGTTGGTAAGTCTACGGAGAGCCTTGCAGAGAAGTATATGTAGGAGATTGTGAGATTACATGGTGTTCCTGTCAGTATTATATCAGTTAGAGATACTAGATTCAGATCTCAATTTTGGGAGTCTTCAGACCAGTCTTGGGAGTAAGCTAAAGTTCAGTACTTGTCACGCCTCGCTATCCACAACGAATACGGAATACGAGTACGTGACAAAGCCCAGCGAATACGGAATACGAGTACGTGACAAAGCCCAGCGAATAATTTTCATCATTCATAAGCTGTAGGATCGACTCAGCATCATAACAAGAAATATAGAAAAATATATTCAACCATGCATGCATGAATAATTTATTAATCAACAGAAATATTTGAAACAAATATAAATATCCCAAATAAATTCAAGATCTAGATCAAAGGTAAAAATTTCGGAACTACATGCCCGTTACAAAATTTAAATAGCAACAAGAATTAAATAACTCAAATACAAATAACTGAAGCAAGCTTTCCCAAGAGAAGCATAGAAGGTTTGCTCACCAATTCTAGCAAGCAACTCGTCTCCAAAGACTATATATATACAAAAGGAAAAAAATAGGGAAACAAACACAGAAGCCCTTAGTGGAAGTTCGGGCAGCAAATAGTACAAGCAAGGGTATGAAAATGAGTGTAAGAAAGTATGAAACAAGATTTGGAATCAAGAGTGTACAACATGATTGACAGGCATGCAACGTGTAGTGAAGTTCAAGAGGCCATCTATCAAGTAAGGCAAATCAAATAACAGGATCAGGTAACCATACAAGTGGTAGAAACTGGTAACAAGTGAGCATGTAGTTGTATCAAACGTCAAGTAATAAGTATCACGTAACAAGTGTTAAGTAACAAGTATCACGTAAGTTGTCAAGAACGTACAAGTGACAAGTTAGTCTTAAGTCTATTGTTTAATTCTATCTAGGTAGTACTTCATGCGTCCCATTTATTTACCACATGGTTGCTACTTACAAACAAGTTACGTTTAAACCTAGTGCTGGATTTTATAGGCCGGTGTACTCAGGCATCAAGTATCAAACAAGCATGTTTATGAATCAGGGTAGTCATATAACTAGTTCATGAGTCAAGTAATAACATGACAAGTCATGAATCAAATAATAATATATTAGTTCATGAATCAAGTAATAACAAGTCCATGAATCAAATAATAATATACTAGTTCATGAATCAATAGTAGCGAGTTCATGAATCGAATAATCATATAACTAGTTCATGAAACAAGTATCAAGTGGGAAACATGGGCCCCCTTGCGAGTACACTTACCTATATTGTCCATAACTACGGTCTTTCTCCTAAACCTCGGCTTATTATTTATTATTATTTTCAAGACAAATATGAAAGTGTGCGAAACAGGGCAAGTAAACATGATCAAGAATAGGGGATAAGTATAAGCAAGGTAGGAAGTACATTCGAGGGTCAAAACAAATTGAAATTATTTGTCACGCCCCGTTTTCCAAAAAGGAAATATAGAATACGGATACATGACTAAGCTGTTTAGAACCTTTACAACATCTCACAGAAATAATCAGAGTCGGAAGCAAATGAATCAACCAAGTATGCATAATCGAATCAAATATACCAACAGATTTTTACTTGAAATCCAAAATATAATCTCAAATAAATCAAGTCTGGACAAGTCAATAATATCCTGGGTCACCTTGCCCAAATACAATAACAAATCCAAATATCAATTACAATTGTTCAAGCAATAATAGGAAATGATAATAATAAATGCCAACAAAACTCCAACACTAATATTGCATATCACCAACACCATCTGGAAATTATTCTCCAAAATCTGCAATTTAACAATTACAGGAATAGGAAAAAGAAAATAAACTCCCGTCAATGCAAGTTACAGGCCGCTTGTAATGCAGGATACAAGTACATGGGGAAGGATAACAAATACAAATAACAGCAGGAATAAACAAGTATGGTATAAGTGTGTCAGCAGAAATGTAATATCTAACATAAATCAGGAAAATAGAAACAAGTAGCATGGTATACTAACAGGCACATGTAACATGTATCAAGTGTCAAGCTAACAGGTAAACAGGTAAACATGTAACAGGTATACAGGTAATCAGATATATATGTAAATAGGTAACCAGGTAAATAGGTATACAGGTAATTAGGTACAAGTACAGGTACCTAATTACCTGTATCAGGTTAAGTCAAGTCTTGTATTATTACTAACTAGGTAGGACTTCATGTGCCCCAACTTTTATCACATGGTTGCTACATTCAAACAGTTCCAGTTAGATTTCGTAGTGGAGTCCATAGGGCAGTGTACTCAGGGATCAGGATAATAGGAAATAGGAAAAGGTAGAATCTAGTGGTAAACACGATCATGAATCATGTAGTCAAGAACACGTAACAAGCAGGACACAGGTCCTCTTCTCAATACACGTTTCTATATTTTCCACTACTAGATTTTTCCTTAAACCCCGACATGATTATTTTATTATTATTACCAAACAGGCATGCAGGTGTCACAAACAGGTCAACAATAACATAGCATGAACAAGTAATAGGTTCAGGTTGCAAGATAAACATGTTCAGGTGAAAGATAACTCATAAAAGGATAAAATAACCAAATTTCTAGTTCAAGACAGCAAGACAGTACTATACTAAAACAGCGATTTCCGTTACCACAAATTTCAAAACCTAAATCCGTGAGAGAATCTAGAAAAAAGACTTCCAACCGAATCCAACAAGTACATATAAGTCATACAATGTTTTAGAAAAACATAACTCAAAACTGATTTGAAACTAGAAAATACGTTCAGCCGGAAATTAGTAAATCGAATTCACAGTCAGGAAAACAACATCAAACCATCTCAAATTAATCCAGGAAAATGCGTATTCTCCTATATGTCTAGTTTCAGAATATAAAGTTTTATAATTTTCCAGTAAGAATAGTTCAGTCAACAAAAATTAGAAAACATCAAGAAACGAAAGTTTGGCAAATCTGGAATTCCCAACACTGATGTACGAAAACTGTGATATCTCGCAAACCGTGAAACGAAAGCCAAATCTGCCAAAGGAAGATCAAAATAGACAAAATAAGCTAACTTTCATATTTGATAGATATTTTTCATACAGAAAAAGGAATTAGGTTGAAAATACAAATCTTTACAGAATAGTGAGCAAAATCCAGCAGGTATAGTTTTTATAACCAAGAATGAAACGCATATAAAACTCATCAATAAAATCCACCATTATTCTGGGTAATCCCTAAATAGATATAGAAATACTGTCCAAAATTTCAGATCAAAATAATATGCTTAGAACTAGTATAAAAATAGTTTAGTCATCGAAATCTTCAAGAAATGAAATCTGGAAATGAAATACACCTTTGTAGTAAAAAAATCGTATCTCACACATACGAAACCGAAATTGATTAAGGTCATAGAGTTTGGAAAGAAGACGGATTTCTGTAAAAATTATGTTTACTACTGAAGTTAAGATACTGAACTTAATATGTTCTAAAATACCAATCAAAACTTATCACTTGCAAAATACAGATTTTCCTCTTAACAACAAATCAACATACAACATAAGAAACTCATCCCAAACACAACCAAACATGTTATAGAGTCTACAAAGTGTCCACACAACATGAAATAGGGTATATAGCATGTCCACAACAAGTATATCACATGGATCCAAACAAACATACGATTTCTCATAATTATCCCACAAATATAATCGCATCAAGAACGATTAAAACCTAAGTTGTTTCATGTTAAATTTGTGTCGTGAGGCAACCATGGACAATAGCACTATAGAGACAATACTCATCAAGATACATCACACACGAGTTGTCTCTAGAACCCAACTACACTACAAGCAGAATTTATGACTTGTATCAAACAAAGGAATTGAGTACAAGTTACCTGCCTTAACCGATGACCAAAATGACTCCAAGCAAGAATAACAGGAACAGATTCCCGCCCAACGAAATCAATGATCACACGAACGAAACTCATGAACAAAAACCCACAAACTACTAGAACCACGAGAAAACGACCACGATCCAACAATCACACGTGCAACTCCGTGCACACGCAAACCAAAAGAGAGAGAGCGGTCGGGAGTGGCACGGCGGACGATGATTGCGGCCACTGTAGTTGGCAAGGGGAACGACGGCGTTGGCGGCGCTGGCTTCGACTGGTGTCGCTACTGCTGTCGCTGGCGGCGCGCCGAAATAGAGCGGAGAGAGACAGAGCGGATGGCAGGGACGGGCGACTGGGGTGCAAGGGAGAAAGAGAGCTCGGTGCTAGGGTAAGCAAGGAAGATGACGGCTAGGGTAAAGAGGAAACGGGGGGTGCATGGGTTTAGAATATAAATAGGTGGAGTGTTAGGGTTCAAGAACAGTGGATGAGGGTGACGACGCTACAGGGTCTTCGGGTCGGGTCTGCATGGTGCACAAGTGGTTTTGGTTGCATGGTTTAAACACACAGGGAAGGGAAAATAGTGTATATGCTGGTAATTTAATGGAATGGGCTTTAAGTAATTGGGTATGGTATAAATAAACAGAGTATGGTTATCTTTAATTGGCTTTAGGTAAATCTGGGTGTGGGTTTAATAGGCATAGGTGGTTAATGGGTTGGGTAGTGGCTGTTTAGGATTAGTAATTGGTTTGGGTATTTTAGTGAATAGGATTTTATATCATAGGTATTGGTTCACTAAAGGGTATTAGGGATAAAGAATAGAACATGAGCAATAAAAAAAAGGACAAATGTAGGAAATCAAAATAATGGTCCGAACAAATAGAACGAAACAAAAGACAGACAGCGAATCAAGAACTCCAATAAAAAGAAAACAAAATAATAAATGAAAATATATTGAAACTAAAATCCAATATACGGTCCAAAAGAAATACAAGAGGAATACAAAGAGAGAAAATACACCAAAATGAAAAATACACAAAATGAAAAACAGGGGTTACAAATCCTTCCCACCTAACAAGAAGAATTTTGTCCTCGAAATTCAACAAGAAGATATATAGGGTAACCCCAAAAACAAAAAAAAAGGAACAAAACAAAACCTACTCAAACAATGAGGAAACTTCTGCTGAATCTCCTCCTCCAGCTCCCAAGTCGACTTACCGGGCGAGTGAGGATTCCAAGCAACACAAACCAACTTGATGACTTTGTTCTTAAGCACTTTCTCCCGCCGATCCACAATAACAGCTGGCGGAATCTCACAAGTCAATTCAGGCCGAACGGTCAACTCAGAGTAGTCGATCACGTGGCTCTCATCTCGGATATATTTCCTAAGTTGTGAGACATGGAAAACATCGTGCACTCCTGATAAAGCTGACGACAATGCAAGGCGATAGACTACCTTGCCTACTCGCTCCACAATATCAAACATTCCAATAAACCTAAGGCTAAGCTTGCCCCCACCACCAAACCGAATGACACCCCGCCAAGGCGATACCTTTAGGAAAACATGCTCACCAACCTCAAACTCCAAAGCTCTCCGATAGACATCAGCCCATCGCCTCTGCCTATCCTGAGCTGCCTGCAAATGCTTCCTGATCAGAACCACTGCATCAACTGTCCTGGTGATCAGTTCCGGACCCAACAACTTTCTCTCACCAATGTCATCCTAGCACACTAGTGATCTGCAATTTCTCCCATAAAGTGCCTCGAACGGAGCAGCTTTAATACAGACTTGAAAGCTATTATTGTACGAGAACTCTACGGGATGCAAATGGTCCTCCCATGATCTACCAAACTGAAGGATACAGGACCTCAACATGTCATCAAGAATCTGGATGGTCCTCGCTGACTGTCCATCAATTTGGGGATAAAAAGCTGCATTGTACTTTAATTTACTCCCCAAACTGTTCTGAAGACTCTCCCAAAACTGAGATCGGAATCTCGTATCCCTATTTGATACCATACTAAATGGAACCCCATGAAGTCTAACAATCTCTTGCATGTACCTTTCAGCTAGGCTCTCAGTAGACTGTCCGCCACGAAAAGGAATGAAGTGAGCACTCTTCGTCAAACGGTCGACAATCACCCAAATGGCATTATGACCCTTAGGACTCCTGGGCAAAGCGGTCACAAAATCCATAGTGATATGTTCCCACTTCCACTCTAGAATAGGAACCGGTTGAAGATGTCCAGCGGTCCTCTCATGCTCTGCCTTAACCTGCTGGCAGATCAAACATTGAGCAACAAACCGAGCCACTGCCCTCATCATACCATGCCACCAGAAATGAAGCTTCAAATCACGATACATCTTAGTACCGCTAGGATGGATATAATACAAAGACTGGTGTGTATCTTCAAGCAACCTCTGACGAACTTTACCCTTCGGGACACATAATCTGGACCCAAAACGAAGCATTCCATCAACATGAATAACCATATCCGTTCTGGCCCCAGACTCAACCTGAGCTCGAAAACCCTGCAACTGCGCATCACCAGCTTGCGCCTCCTTAATCTGATCAACAAGAGACGACTGAAGCTGGAGCGCCAAACAACTTCGACCAGAACTCAGCAATAAAACATCCAACTCCAATCTCCGCATCTGCTCAATCAGATCCCTCTGCTGAGTAAAGAACATAAATGCCGGTCTCATACTCAAAGCATCTGGCACCAAGTTTACTTTACCAAGATGGTATTGCAAACTAATGTCATAATCAGCCAAAAGTTCCAACCAATGCGTTTGCCTCATGTTTAACTCCTTCTGGGTGAAAACGTACTTGAGACTTTTGTGGTCTGTAAAAATCTCTACTCGGTATCCCAGTAAATAATGTCTCCACAGCTTCAAATCATAGATCACTGCCGCTAACTCCAAATCAAGAGTCGGATAGTTCTTCTCATACGGCCTCAACTGCCTCGATGCATACTCAACGACTCGGCCCTTCTGCATCAGAACTGTTCCAAGACCCTTACCAGAAGCATCACAGTGAATTACAAATCCGCATGAACCATTGGGAATAGTCAACACAAGCACTGACATCAGTCTGCTCTTCAACTCAACAAAAGCCACACCACACACATCATACCAACAAAACTTCTGATCCTTCCCAGTTAGCTTAGTCAACGGTCCTGCTATCTTAAACGAATTTTCGATCATAGCCAGCCAAACCAAGAAAACTCCAAACCTCGGAAATAGATTTAGGAACAGGCCAATCCTTCATAGCCTCTACCTTGGCTGGATCCACAAAAACACCATCGCCTAAGATAATGTGCCCCAAGAATGAAACCATGTCGAGCCAAAACTCGCACTTGCTGAGTTTCCCATAGAGTTGATTCTCTCTCAAAGTCTACAGAACCACTCTAAGATGCTCAGCATGATCGTTCCGATTCCGAGAATACACCAAAATATCATCAATGAAAACCACCACAATCTATCCAATAATTGAGAAAAGAACCGGTTCATAAGACTCATAAATATAGCAGGCACGTTAGTAACCCCGAATGGCATCACAAGATACCCATAGTGGCCATATCTGGTCCTGAAAGCAGTCTTTTGTACATCAGTCCCCTTCACTTTGACTTGATGATACCCAGAACGAAGATCCAACTTCGAGAAAACAACAGCCCCACTAAATTGATCAAACAAATCATCGATCCTGGGCAACGAATACCTGTTGTTCACAGTAACATTGTTTAGTTCCCGGTAATCCACACACAGTCGACGGCTACCATCCTTCTTGTTGACAAAAAGGACTGGAGCACCTCAAGGTGAAATACTGGGTCTGATGAACCCCAAATCAAGCAACTCCTGAATCTTCACCTTAAGCTCTACTAGCTGAACCGGTGCCATCCTGTAGGGACTATTCGATATAGGCATCGTACCCGGCTGAACTTCAATACCGAACTCCACATATCTATCAAGTGGTAAGCTAGACAACTCCTCTGGTAAAATATGCAAGAAATCCCGAACCACTAAAGGCGCAGCCTCACAGCCTGAGTGCAATTCAATCACACAGACCTCCTGATCAACTGCAGTTCGGCAAAGGCACAACTCCTCGGCATGGAACTCAAAATCTGCACGATTTGGAATCCAGAACACAACATTCTTGACATGGCAATCAATAATGGCAAGGGTTTCACCCAACCAATCCATACCCAGAAAACATCGAATCCTGAATTCCCAATTACAATTAGATTGGCTTTAAAATCTATGCTACCAACAATCACGGGACACTGCCTACACTCCCGGGAACAAATGACAACACCACCACCTGTCACAATGTTCCAAGCCTCTTACATGTTGCTACACTCCAACTGGTGGCGAGCCACAAATCGAGAGGAGACAAAAGAATGGGTAGCCTCGAAATCAAAAAGAACGCGAGCAGGGAAAGAGCAAACAATGATGATACCTAAGAGAGAATCAAAAGACAAAGGAAGAGAATGGTTGAATAGGGGTGAGGAAAAACAAAATGCATCAAGATAAAATGAAAGAAACAAATGCAAGAGAAAATAAAAGAATCAAAAGAAAGACAACAAAACAACAAAACAATAAACAAAATATACCTGCAACAACTCCTTCAGCTGACTTTGCATCTGCAGCAGTCAGGTTGAAAGCTGGACCTCTCCTCGGAACAGCGGTCCTCTGACCGACAATCTGGCTCTGAGGAGGAAGCGGTGGCCTAACTGGACCACGAGCTGGGGCAACCTGCTGAACGGGACCCTGGCTGGAAGAGCCAGCTGCTGCCGTGGTTGTGGACAATCTCGCACTGTATGATCAGTAGAGCCACACCTAATGCATCGGTGATTGGCTCGCCTACAGTCCTTGCGATCATGCCCAGCCAACTGACAGAAGTCACAGAAACCACTCTTCTGGGAACCAGCAGAAGAGTAAGGAGCTGCCCTGAACGGAGGGGTTGGGACAAGCCTCCGAACTGGCCCACCAGAAGGCCTAACAACAGCAGAGTGCAGAACAGTCCGCTGGGGAGGAGCCAACCACCATGAGCCTACTCCTGAGCTCGAGCTGCCTCGAGAGCTTCAACATAAGTACGCAAGTAGAGAGAGACAAACTGCACCTTGATGTCACGAGCAAGTCCCAAAATAAATCTACGGGCCCTATCCTTTTCATTTGCCACAAGAATGACAAAGAAGCCGGCTGAGTCTAGTAATTTCAGCTGTGTACTCATCTACAGATCTAGAGCCCTGTTTCAGGATAGTCTGATGTTACAATATTGCATGGACAATATGTAAAAAAATTCTGTTACTAGAAATAATGACCAACCTGTTTCAGGGCCAAGAATTGTTGCTCCATCTCCACTCTAGTACTGCTAGGGAAGAACTTCTCCAAGAAGCCCCTAGTGATGGTAGCCCAAGTGATCGGTTTTTCAAACCTTTTGGACTCGGACCTCCACCAGATATGAGCTAAGTCCACCAGTTGAATGGCAACCACATCTCGATCTGCATCTGCAACTCTAGCTGCCAAAATGTAACGCCCCAATTTCCACGTAACTGGAAAACCGTGACACATGCCAAGATCTTTCCTTCAATTAGTCACGATACACAGAAAAAACTGGAAAATTTAAAAACTTTTCTTCAACACAGAGTTACTACGCAGTAATTACAAATATCAGTTTGTAATACCAAACTGTAACGCCTGCCCCTTTTCTTTTCTTTTCGACTCCAAAATCAATTCTTCCAATTTCTATATCACTTTAAACATAAACTAAAATAGTTATGTTTCAAGGAAAAATTTGGGCAGAGTCTCCCTTGTAATTTTTGCCCCAAAACACAAAAAGCTTACGAAATTCTGCTCTAAATTCCGTAACTCACATCACAGGCAATAATATCACGGGCTCCCCAGGCCAAAATGAGCATCATCACACGGGCAATATATATATATGCTCTGGGGGCCAAACTCATAACGGTATATTAATTATCAATTAAAAACCATAAATTCTTTTGAAAACGTAGTAAGTTTTTAGAAAATAACTTGTAAAAACATACCACAACGCCCGGTACTCTACAATGAGATGGGTACGGGTCAAAACCATATCATGCCACCTCACACTATACTCTTCATCATCATCCACATACTTACACATCAAAAATACAATTTAAAACATAAAACCTTTACTATTTACAATTAAACCATAACAACAAATTTGTAAACTGGAGCTCCACTCCACAGAAACCTGTACCTACACCTCACCTCTGCACTGCTGAGGACCTGTAACAGTAGGAACCTAGGGTAGTCCAGGGACTCCCTAACCCCTAAACACTAAGGGGTTAGCCATTTCTGGTGTGAGTATAATTTATAAAATAAGTAAATAAATTAAACTTACAGGTAAAAACATAACGAAATCACAATTACCAAGATAAAAAAATCTTACTTGACATTTGAACATGTAAACATCATAAATGAGATTTCACATCAATTACTTTCTGAGTCATCACCTGTATGTATATCTATACCCGCTCATAACATACTTATATTTAGTAACCATTTGAATAACCACTCTCATAATACAATATTGATTTTATTTCCTTATATCACGTATCACATCATAGACATATGCCTTCATTCTCATACTACCACATTCATTCATGTCCAACCTAACATCTCATTGCACCTTACCATTTACTTGCATTTTATCACAATATACCCCATATCCCAACATAGTTTGGCAATAACATATCACACGCCAAGCCGATAGCTTGGGTAATAATCATCGCACATCCCAAGCCCAACTTGGGTAATATCACATCGCATCCCAAGCCCATAGCTTGGTTATTAATTTACTTCAACTATCGCACTCGCAATTCATCTTGAATGACAAAGAAACGTGTACATATAATTTGTGCCAGTGTACGTTATGACTTAAACTCTAATGCAAAATTACCAATACAGTGATGCTCTTATTCTAATGCGAGCAAGTCGCCGGAACAGTATGCATCCCATACTACATACGCCCCATCTCAAGCAGTTTCTCCAAATATAGAAATTTGAACCCGCGTTATGAATTTCTAATTTTACACAACCTGTTCCTAACAGATACAACGTGACTGATGAAGTTGCAGACGTGGTCAAGTCCCACCAATGTAGTACGCTCATGGTGTCTATGTTTGCTACTACTACCCGGTACACCGGAGCTCACTCAAAAACCAGACGAACACAGGGTCTTCCGAGCGCAGGATAGCATAAAGCCTATCCTGTGTCACCCATAACTCATAGACCGTGATCTATGGCTTGTTCGCTCTCCCTGGCCAAGGACCGGACGGAGTTCCGAGGTCCATCCCCTAGCTCTGCCCGCCTTATCATGGCACTTCAGGAATTAATCAGTGTGAGATACGCAACCCGTGCTCCCAACTCGTGAGAAGGCACCGTACGTATCCCTTTGACGGGAAGGTACAACCCAATAACACCACCCTAGGTCGGCCCCAAAGGACGAGTTGGTCGTAAGGTGCCCCCTACTACCAACTCCTCTCTTTCTGGCAAAATGGTTAAGTAAAGGATCTTTATAAGTCACTACCCTAACGATGTCACTAACCCTGAACAATCCTAGGGATGACAATATTATACACACAACATGCTAGGTCTTAAATTAGACTTCGCAAGATAACTCTACTAGGCTGCTCAACCTAGACTTACCAGAATCCCTCAGGATCCGGTTCATGGCCTATCGATCCAAGACCCCGGCAATACGAACGTATTCGCATGCTACTACCTGAACTTGGATTTCGTCACACTCCGGTCCGCAATCAACCAATGGTTAAGATCTGACGGCACCCGCAGAGTGATTCGTCCACAGTCCCTTAGGAGTAAGCGAAAAACACGTCTTAATGGTCGATAGCCCTAGGGCAATGATATCACCCTAGATGAGCACAACAACAACGTTTTAGCTAAGAAGCTACATACGAGTAACTAAAAACACATACGAGCTAAACAACTACGTATGGGACCAACAGCTACATACGGGCCAGTCGAGCCACGTACGCCCAAAACCAATTTTCAGGCACATAAAAATCCGTATTTTCCAACAAATCAATCTTTAACATAACTTCTACGAAGTATAATCAAAAGCCATAAAATTTGGTCACAACATAAAATATAAGTAGATACATCATACTCACATATTTCTTCAAACCACAAAATATATAAATAAATTAACTCACATATTCTTCAAACCACAAAAATACATAATAAATCAATACTCACATATTTCTTAAACCCACAAAAATATATAAATAAATTAGTACTCGCCATATGTTTTACAATCACAAAATACGTAATAAATCGATACTCACCATATTCCTTAATACACAAAATACACAATTAAATTTATACCCACATATTCTTCAAACCACAAAAATATATAAATAAATTAGTACTCACATATTTCTACACTCACAAAAATACGTAAATAAATCGATACTCACATATTCCTCAATTGCAAAAATACATAAATTAATTAACTCACCATATGTTTTACAATCACAAAATACGTAACAAATCGATACTCACATAATTTTGCGAAGATCCAAAGTGCCGTGCCACCTCGCATCCAAGGTCGCAATATATCCTATCATCAATTTCAAAGCAATTAAACTCAAATAATTCAAACCAATCATAAAAGCTAATAACACTATCCCAAATATCACACAAGCATTTATTGAACGCTTGGGATATACACGTGCGATGCACGTGATAATCTAATACCTACGGTATTTTCATCCCCAATTAATTACTAAAATTGCCCCCAAATAATCTAATAGTCCAACTACAATTTCTATTAGTATACGAGAATTAATTCATACCCATGTAGTTCTCTTTTACAAACCCAAAACCCTACTTTACTAACAATTTGCAACCTCTCTAAAAAATCCGCTAATTTCTCACATCTACAATTTCCAATATCTCTGAATCTCTCTACCACCATAATCCTACTCAATAAAAACTAACCCAACTTAATTTTATACAATAAAATAATTAGGGTTTACCTTCCCGAAATCCATTCGAAAATCCGACGCTACTACGACGTAGAGAATCCCTCACTTAGTCTACCCCTCACCTTAATTTGGAATCGATGAAGGATCGGAGGGGATTTGAGCGGGGTAATCGTTCGCCGAAGTGGGTTCGATGGGTTTGTTTGGATCGGGATGGAAACAGAAGGAAGGAAAAGAAGGAGGAAGAGGGAAATGGGGGTCAGGGTTTCTTTTGATCTCGGCTAGAAGTGAACGGAGAAAGGAGGAAGGGAGAGGAGGTCGGGCGGTTTCCATGGGGTCGGCATCGAACCCGGAAGGGAGAAGAAGAACGAAATGAGAAGGAAATGGGGTTTTGGTTTCTTTGGTTGGGAGTGAACGGGACTGAGAAGGGA
Source organism: Hemerocallis citrina (assembly GCA_017893485.1). Lineage (NCBI taxonomy): Eukaryota > Viridiplantae > Streptophyta > Magnoliopsida > Asparagales > Asphodelaceae > Hemerocallis > Hemerocallis citrina. Next base: position 86,236,645 of record CM030359.1, read on the forward strand.
AAGAGGGAGGAGAGGAGGAGAGGAGGCCGGGTGGTTTCTTTGGGTCGGGATGGGGAAACGAACGGGAATGAGATGAAGAAGGGAAGAAGGAGAGAAGGTGGGAGAGAGGAGGGGGGGTTGTAAAAAAGGGAATAAATAACAATAGATAGATAAATATCTAAGGGAATATTTCGTACAAGCCCTCTAGCCTTAATACATTTCAAATAAAACCAAACTCTCTATTTTAATAATCCAAACAATACAAAATATGTTAAAACTACTTCGTAATAATAATTTAATTTCGAAAATACTAATAAATAAAGTACACAATATATCTTATATTTCTCGATTAAAAAAATAATTATTATCAGAAATACATACTCGCGTGCAATTCTCAATTGCGCACAGATTACGATGCAAAAGAGCCATATGCTATTTTTCGGGTCGTTACATTACTCCCTCCTTAGAATCGTTCTGTCCTCAGAACGCAACTAGTGGAGAGGAAGACAACCACAAACATTAATGGTTCACGAGACATTTCCCTGAACCATCTCCAGTTCCTCGAATGATATTCTCGAAAACTGGTCTTCTACCAAGTTGAACTGTTGTCCTTCAGCTTTTTGGACAGACCCACCTTGAATTTAATGTTGTCATTCTTCTGCTCCTGTTATGGAGTAGACAATGGCTGTATTACCTTGCTCTATCCTCGTCTACAAGTGATGTTGGTTTACTCCTTGATTACGACTTCTATTGGTTGGTGACCACTCCCTCCTTAGAAAGGTCGAAGTCACACATTGCCGCTTTAGCCCCTGAGCAGCTCCTCTTGGTGACCTTGCTGAATTGTTAACATGATTGCCCTCTGTCTGAGCAAGATTTCCTCCTTGGCGTGCTCTTAGTGGCTGCTTAATCATAAGCTGATCTTGGAGAACTCTGCTGCTTCAGCGCTTCAATCCCTGCATTTCCTGCCTAAGCCTTCTGACTTGCTCACTTGGACTCGGTTGCAGCTCCCATCGTGCAAAATTGAGCTCTAAACTTGAGTAATCACTATAATACTGGCTTACTTGATCTCATCATCTATCTTCTTGCTTCTCTCACGGTCTTTGGCTGAGGTCAATCCTTCACTTATCTCGATCTTTTGCAGTTCAGTAGCCACTCCCTCCTTAGAATAAGGCATGGCCTACGATCATTACTTCAACTTCCAGGATTCTCTCCTGTAATTTGTTCGAAGCTGATGCTCCAGATGGTGTATTCAAACAAACCAAATCTAGAGTTGCCTCCCGCACACCACTCAACTTTTGAAAAATAGTTCGGACAAAACAATACGATGAACCACAATTGAACAAAACAGTTGTATGGATTCCATATATATATATAAATCCAACTGGTTACGGAAGTGTTTCATTATACCTTACTTCTTAGTCCAAAATAATTTTCAAAAATACAACTTTCAACTTAGTTGCAGTTCTATATGCACATACCGGTACTAGCACTCCTGCCTTCTACAACTTGCTGGTAGTAAGTGCGAACTCTACCCTTGGTGAATTTTCATCTTTGGGGTTGATCTACTGTTCTTTCTCATGAAGCTGGGGACAATCTGGTCGGATATGACCAATCCTCCCACATTTGTAACATGCACTGGTATCTATCTAAGTGTCCTTCCTCAAACACTGGTTCTTGAGATGACCATGCTCACCCCACCGAAACAACTTCCTGTCTTGGTGCCTCCAAGTTTGCCCTCCGTTTTCTAAGTTTTCTGCTTCTGACCTTGGTTCTTGAACCCTGATGCTGGTGCATATATTTTCCCTTGTAGTCGTGGACAGACTGATTTCTTGTGCCCGACTCTCTCACAAAGATTGCATACTTCAACCTTGGTGGTCTCTAGGATTTGCTCCCATTCATGTTGTAGTCGTGCTAATCTGGAATCAAGGTGTCCCTGCTCCTTTGCTAGGCCTGCTAATATAGCTCTGCAAGCCTTTCTCAGTTGCCTAGCTTAACAACCTTTCTTGATCACGTACTTCCTCAGCTTCCACATTTCCCGATGTATGCTGGCTGCCGCCACTGTGCATTGATTCACACTTAGTCCTTGCAGTGGTGAAGTCTCCTTCGGCTCCTCGCTCAAGATTATCGCATCATCCATCGATATCGGTTCACTCTCTTCCATCAACACCTCCTTAGTTAGGACATCCTCGAACATCATTCATGTGCTTAAAGGACGGTAACACATATACTGGAATTAGTCCAGATATAGAAAAATTATAAAACATAAGTTGAAGAGACAACAATATGAATTATAACTATCTACAACTAGCTAAAACCCTATTCCTAAAGGCATCCAAGTTTAATTTTCCTACTGTATTGGACTGTAAATTGAAGTCGGCTCTGATACCATCTATAACGCCCCAATTTCCACGTAACTGGGAAACCGTGACACATGCCAAGATCTTTCCTTCAATTAGTCACGATACACAGAAAAAACTGGAAAATTTAAAAACTTTTCTTCAACACAAAGTTACTACGCAGTAATTACAAATATCAGTTTGTAATACCAAACTGTAATGCCTGCCCCTTTTCTTTTCTTTTCGACTCCAAAGTCAATTCTTCCAATTTCTATATCACTTTAAACATAAACTAAAATAGTTATGTTTCAAGGAAAATTTGGGCAGAGTCTCCCTTGTAATTTTTGCCCCAAAACACAAAAAGCTTACGAAATTCTGCTCTAAATTCCGTAATTCACATCACAGGCAATAATATCACGGGCTCCCCAGGCCAAAATGAGCATCATCACACGGGCAATATATATATATGCTCTGGGGGCCAAACTCATAACGGTATATTAATTATCAATTAAAAACCATAAATTCTTTTGAAAACGTAGTAAGTTTTTAGAAAATAACTTGTAAAAACATACCACAACGCCCGGTACTCTACAATGAGATGGGTACGGGTCAAAACCATATCATGCCACCTCACACTATACTCTTCATCATCATCCACATACTTATACATCAAAAATACAATTTAAAGCATAAAACCTTTACTATTTACAATTAAACCATAACAACAAATTTGTAAACTGGAGCTCCACTCCACAGAAACCTGTACCTACACCTCACCTCTGCACTGCTGAGGACCTGTAACAGTAGGAACCTAGGGTAGTCCAGGGACTCCCTAACCCCCAAACAGTAAGGGGTTAGCCATTTCTGGTGTGAGTATAATTTATAAAATAAGTAAATAGATTAAACTTACAGGTAAAAACATAACGAAATCACAATTACCAAGATAAACAAATCTTACTTGACATTTGAACATGTGAACATCATAAATGAGATTTCACATCAATTACTCTCTGAGTCATCACCTGTATGTATATCTATACCTGCTCATAACATACTTATATTTAGTAACCATTTGAATAACCACTCTCATAATACAATATTGATTTTATTTCCTTATATCACGTATCACATCATAGACATATGCCTTCATTCTCATACTACCACATTCATTCATGTCCAACCAAACATCTCATTGCACCTTACTATTTACTTGCATTTTATCACAATATACCCCATATCCCAACATAGTTTGGCAATAACATATCACACGCCAAGCCGATAGCTTGGGTAATAATCATCGCACATCCCAAGCCCAACTTGGGTAATATCACATCGCATCCCAAGCCCATAGCCTGGTTATTAATTTACTTCAACTATCGCACTCGCAATTCATCTTGAATGACAAAGAAACGTGTACATATAATTTGTGCCAGTCTACGTTATGACTTAAACTCTAATGCAAAATTACCAATACAATGATGCTCTTATTCTAATGCAAGCAAGTCACCGGAACAGTATGCATCCCATACTACATACGCCCCATCTCAAGCAGTTTCTCCAAATATAGAAATTTGAACCCGCGTTATGAATTTCTAATTTTACACAACCTGTTCCTAACAGATACAACGTGACTGATGAGGTTGCAGATGTGGTCAAGTTCCACCAATGTAGTACGCTCATAGTGTCTATGTTTGCCACTACTACCCGGTACACCGGAGCTCACTCAAAAACCAGACGAACACAGGGTCTTCCGAGCGCAGGATAGCATAAAGCCTATCCTGTGTCACCCATAACTCATAGACCGTGATCTATGGCCTGTTCGCTCTCCCTGGCCAAGGACCGGACGGAGTTCCGAGGTCCATCCCCTAGCTCCGCCCGCCTTATCATGGCACTTCAGGAATTAACAGTGTGAGATACGCAACCCGTGCTCCCAACTCGTGAGAAGGCACTGTACGTATCCCTTTGACGGGAAGGTACAACCCAATAACACCACCCTAGGTCGGCCCCAAAGGACGAGTTGGTCGTAAGGTGCCCCCTACTACCAACTCCTCTCTTTCTGGCAAAATGGTTAAGTAAAGGATCTTTATAAGTCACTACCCTAACGATGTCACTAACCCTGAACAATCCTAGGGATGACAATATTATACACACAACATGCTAGGTCTTAAATTAGACTTCGCAAGATAACTCTACTAGGCTGCTCAACCTAGACTTACCAGAATCTCTCAGGATCCGGTTCATGGCCTATCGATCCAAGACCCCGGCAATACGAACGTATTCACATGCTACTACGTGAACTTGGATTTCGTCACACTCCGGTCCGCAATCAACCAACGGTTAAGATCTGACGGCACCCGCAGAGTGATTCGTCTACAGTCCCTTAGGAGTAAGCTAAACACATGTCTTAATGGTCGATAGCCCTAGGGCAATGATATCACCCTAGATGAGCACAACAACAGCGTTTTAGCTAAGAAGCTACATACGAGTAACCAAAAACACATACGAGCTAAACAGCTACGTAGGGGACCAACAGCTACATACGGGCCAGTCGAGCCACGTACGCACAAAACCAATTTTCGGGCACATAAAAATCCGTATTTTCCAACAAATCAATCTTTAACATAACTTCTACGAAGTATAATCAAAAGCCATAAAATTCGGCCACAACATAAAATGTAAGTAGATACATCATACTCACATATTTCTTCAAACCACAAAATTTATAAATAAATTAACTCACATATTCTTCAAACCACAAAAATACATAATAAATCAATACTCACGTATTTCTTAAACTCACAAAAATATATAAATAAATTAGTACTCGCCATATGTTTTACAATCACAAAATACGTAATAAATCGATACTCACCATATTCCTTAATACACAAAATACACAATTAAATTTATACCCACATATTCTTCAAACCACAAAATTATATAAATAAATTAGTACTCACATATTTCTACACTCACAAAAATACGTAAATAAATCGATACTCACATATTTTTCAGCTGCAAAAATACATAAATAAATTAACTCACCATATGTTTTACAATCACAAAATACGTAACAAATCGATACTCACATAATTTTGCGAAGATCCAAAGTGCTGTGCCACCTCGCATCCAAGGTCGCAATATATCCTATCATCAATTTCAAAGCAATTAAACTCAAATAATTCAAACCAATCATAAAAGCTAATAACACTATCCCAAATATCACACAAGCATTTATTGAACGCTTGGGATATACACGTGCGATGCACGTGATAATCTAATGCCTACGGTATTTTCATCCCCAATTAATTACTAAAGTCGCCCCCAAATAATCTAATTGTCCAACTACAATTTCTATTACTATACGAGAATTAATTTATGCCCATATAGTTCTCTTTTACAAACCCAAAACCCTACTTTACTAACAATTTGCAACCTCTCTAAAAAAATCCGCTAATTTCTCACAGCTACAATTTCCTATATCTCTAAATCTCTCTACCACCATAATCCTACTCAATAAAAACTAACCCAACTTAATTTTATACAATAAAATAATTAGGGTTTACCTTCCCGAAATCCATTCGAAAATCCGACGCTACTACGACGTAGAGAATCCCTCACTTAGTCTACCCCTCACCTTAATTTGGAATCGATGAAGGATCGGAGGGGATTTGAGCGGGGTAATCGTTCGCCGAAGTGGGTTCGATGGGTTTGTTTGGATCGGGATGGAAACGGAAGGAAGGTGAAGAAGGAGGAAGAGGGAAATGGGGGTCGGGGTTTCTTTAGATCTCGGCTAGAAGTGAACGGAGAAAGGAGGAAGGGAGAGGAGGTCGGGGGGTTTCCATGGGGTCGGCATCGAACCCGAAATGGAGAAGAAGAACGAAATGAGAAGGAAATGGGGTTTTGGTTTCTTTGGTTGGGAGTGAACGGGACGAGAAGGGAAAGAGGGAGGAGAGGAGGAGAGGAGGCCGGGTGGTTCTTTGGGTCGGGATGGGGAAACGAACCAGAAGGAGAAGAAGAAGGGAAGAAGGAGAGAAGGTGGGAGAGAGGAGGGGGGGTTGTAAAAAAGGGAATAAATAACAATAGATAGATAAATATCTAAGGAAATATTTGGTACAAGCCCCCTATCCTTAATACATTTCAAATAAATCCAAACTCTCTATTTTAATAATCCAAACAATACAAAATACATTAAAACTACTTCGTAATAATAATTTAATTTCGAAAATACTAATAAATAAAGTAGACAATATATCTTATATTTCTCGATTAAAAAAATAATTGTTATCAGAAATACATACTCGCGTGCAATTCTCAATTGCGCATAGATTACGATGTAAAATAGCCATATGCTATTTTTCGGGTCGTTACACAAAAGCAGTTGCTCTGTCCGAATCAACCACTATTTAGACTCCAAAGGCGTTTCAGTGCCTGAAAACCTGTCGGGATGCAGCCTCATGAAGTTCGTGACTGTACCCGGACGGGGAGGAAGAGCTTCCTGCATAGGCACAGCGGGTGAAGGAACTCGAGCGGCTTCGAAAGCAGCCATCACCAAATTACTATGGTTCTGCCGCATATTGATCAAGCACGCAAGCACACCGGTGACAACCTCAATCCCAGGCTGATCTCCCTGGGGATGGGAAGAAGAACCTCTACGAGCCATAGTCTGCACAAAACCAAAACAATCAGCATCCGAATTAAGGTTGATAATAATTAATTCATTTATGCATGCATGGTTGGTGAAATATTGAGCCGATCCCAGTTCGAGCTAAGTTTGTCTAATATATTAGGCAACTAATACATTAGCCAAACCTGGGCTCTGATACCACTAAAAAATAATGTCACGCCCCGCGTCCCAAAAAGGAAATATGGAATACGGATACGTGACTAAGCCCAGCGAATGATTTTCATCATCCATAAGCTGTTTAGAATCTTTACAACATCTCACAGAAATAATCAGAGTCGGAAGCAAAAGAATAAACCAAGTATACATAATCGAATCAAATATACCAACAGAATTTTACTTGAAATCCAAAATATAATCTTAAATAAATCAAGTCTGGACAAGTCAATAATATCCTGGGTCACATTGCCCAAATACAATAACAAATCCAAATATCAAATATAATTGTTCAAGTAATAATAGGAAATAATAATAATAAATGCCAACAAAACTCCAGCACTAATATTGCATATCACCAACACCATCTGGAACTTGTTCTCCAAAATCTGTAATTTAACAATTGCAGGAATAGAAAAAAGAAAACAAACTCCCGTCAATGCAAGCCGCTTGTAATGCAGGAAACAAGTACATGGGGAAGGATAACAAATATAAATAACAGCAGGAATAAACAAGCATGGTATAAGTGGGTCAGCAGATATGTAATATCTAACATGAGTCAGCAAAATAGAAACAAGTGGCTTGGTATACTAACAGGCACAGGTAACATGTATCAAGTGTCAAGCTTACAAGTAAACAGGTAAACATGTAACAAGTATACAGGTAATCAGAAATACAGGTAAACAGGTAACAAGGTAAACATCTATACAGGTATTCAGGTACAAGTACAGGTATTAGGTAACAGGTATCAAGCCATATCAAGTCTTGTATTATTACTAACTAGGTAGCACTTCATGTGCTCCAACTTTTATCACATGGTTGCTACATTCAAACAGTTCCGGTTAGATTTCGTAGTAAATTCCATCGGACAGTGTACTCAGGGATCAGGATAACAGGAAACAGGAACAGGTAGAACCTAGTGGTTCTCTTCCGAGTACACCTTCATATAGGGAAGTATGTAGTCAGGTACAGGAAACAGGCAGAACCTAGTGGTTGTCTTCCGAGTATATCATCCTATAGGGAAGCATGCAATCAGGTACAGGTAAACAGGATCGTGAATTATGTAGTCATGAACAAGTAATAGGCAGGACACAGGTCCTCTTCTCAGTACACGTTTCTATATTTTCCACTACTAGATCTTTCCCTTAACCACGACATGATTATTTTATTATTATTAGCAAACAGGCATGTAGGTGTCACAAAACAGGTCAAGAATAACATAGCATGAACAAGTAACAGGTTCAGGTTGCAAGATAAACATGTTCATGTGAAAGATAACACATAAAAGGATAAAATAACAAAACTTCTTGTTCAGGACAGCAAGACATTACTGTACTAAAACAGTGATTCCCGCTATCACAAATATCGAAACCTAGGTTCGTAAGAGAATCTGGAAAATAGACTTCCAACCGAATCCAGCGAGTACATATAAGTCATACAGTGTTTTAGAAAAACATAACTCAAAACTAATTTTAATCCTGAAAATACATTCAGCCGGAAATCAGTAAATCGAATTCACAGTCAGGAAAATAGCATCAAACCATCTCAAATAAATCCAAGAAAAATCTGGGGTATTCCCCTATATGTCTAGTATCAGAATTTAAAGTTTCATAATTTTTCAGTAAGATTAGTTTAGTCAACAAAAATCAGAAAACATGAAGAAACGATAGTTTGGCAAATTGGGAATTCCCAACACTGCTGTACGAAAACTGTGATATATCGCAAACCGTGAAACGAAATCCAAATCCGCCAAAGGGAGAAGAAACGGTACAAAATAAGCTAACTTTCATATTTCATAAATATTTTTCATAAAGGAAAAGGAATTAGGGTGAAAATACAATTTTTTACAGAACAGCGAGCAAAATCCAGCAAATATAGGTTTTATAAAGGAACATGAAACGGCATATAAAACTCATCAATAAAATCCACCAAAATTCTGGGTAATCCCTAAATAGATATAGAAATATTGTGAAAAAATTCAGATCAAAATAATATGTTTAGCAATAGTATCAAAATAGTTTAGTCATCGAAATCATCAAGAAACAAAATTTTTTTTTGATGAATCGGATAGAGCCCTAAGGCTCCAGCCATCAAAAATATATTAATCAATAAATCAGTAATGAAACATACAAGCATCAATGGTTTTACAAGAGGTAAAACAGAATAAAGCAAGTAAATAAGTACATACAAAAGATACAAAAACAGTATACAACCCAGAGGGCAAAATCCGGCAAGGAACTCCAAATAGAATAACCATCGAGCAAAGCAGAAGCCCAGTGACTCGATAAGCCAACCGAAGACTACAGGGGCGAAACCAACTCCACTAGCAGTCAAGAGAGACTCTAGAGGCATCACGGCGGAAGGACACTATGGCCGCCAGGGGATTCAACGAGCCGCCACGGAGCCTGCTTTCTTTGCAAGAAGGCGGGCACTCACTCGAATCACGGAACGATCGAACACTTTCTTTTTAAGACCCCGCTTGACAGGGCGAAAAGCAGCCGAAGCAGGAGGGGCCGAGATCGTTTGAAGGGCAAAAGGAGAAAACTCTACAGAGATAGGACGCGAGGGGGAGCCAAGACTGCTGGGAGCGATCGATGAAACAGATGGGAAGGGCTTGGTAGAGCCGTCCTCAAAGGGAGCAGAAGAGAAATCAATACTAATAGTATTCTTATGGGGGAGGGATAGACAAAAGAGTTTAAAAGCCCTCAGGATCATGTGGAGCCAATCGTGAGCCCCTAAGAGTTGATACCAAGAGAAAAGGCATCCAGGATAATGGAAAGATATGTCAAAACATAAGGAATGAGAGAACTTCAAATTACAAGGAAAATTATAGTCCAGAGAAGGGGACTTTAACTCAGTAATGGCTCTGTCTGGATGGAGGATTGGGGAGTCAGCAGTGCGGGAGTAATGTGCAGGCTCCTTCGCACTACTAGACAACAAGAGATACGAGGAGTTGGATTTAAAACCAAAAGGATAATATCCAAACTTCCTGACTGAATACGGAAAGTTCGGGACAACGCGGGGGCGATCCTTGAAAGAGGCTCGATGAGGGGCGCCAACCAGGTTCGAGAAAACTTTGCGATCCTTAAAAAGGAGAGCAATATTAGGCCGATAAAGAGAGACAGTCGATGTGCAAGGAGAAGGACTAGAAGGGGAGGAGTTCGACCCAGAGCTATCCAACAAGGCAGAGGGTTTGAGGCCCAGGCACTCGACCCTGTTGTGATAGCTAACTGAGCTATTCATAAGCTTGAACTTTAAGACGGGGTAATTAAGGAAAGATAGGAGTTTGGCCGGTAAAGGGTGCCCTCTGGGCCATCCCAGAAGTTTTTGAAGAGAAAAACATCGGTTACGCGAGTGACCGAGCTTATCACAGAATAAACACTTCATTTTATTCCTACAATCACGCTTAAGATGCCCCAGAAGGAGGCACCTGAAGCAAACCCGATGAGGATCGGGCTTAAGAGACGAAGGAGAATAACAACTCCTCTGCGGAATCAGAGGCGAAAAAGAACAATTAGAGCTTACAGCTACCCTGTTAAAATCCATGGAAGAAGCCCTTCCAAAAAGGGAAAACACAATGCTCTGATAAAGGAGAGTAAGAGAATAGGGGAACCACAAACAGGGTGGGGATACTCCCGCAAAATGAAAAGATACCAGCGTTATAATAGGCCAAGGCCTTCGCAAACCAGAGCTACTTAAAGAAGAGAGTCCACACACTCCAATCAGGAGAATAAGAATGGAGCAAAAAGAGAGGAAGGGAGGAAAGTAAGAACGGACAATCTTGAAAAAACTCAGCCAGCACTTGAACTGCAGAATCGCTAGCAAGCAGTCCCCAGGGGAGGAGGGACACAAAGCCAGCAAAAACCAACGGGAAGCCCGAATGAGTAAACTACAAATGGATCAGTAATCAGATCAATTAATAAGCAACAAGATGAAACCGAGTGTCTCGAAAGATACTCGAATCTAGAGAAGAACAATAGGGATAATAACACCCAATACCACGGGCACAGCTGCTCAGAACCACAGCAAGAATGTTATGAAAATGATGACAAGCAACGAAAACGCAAAGCAATCCCAGAACTCAACCGATAATGAAGCACCACCAAGGAACAAACCTACCCACAGCACTTAAAAATAAAAGAATACTCACAGAGAGGGGGCGTCAGCACCACCGGAGAAACAAGCACTGACCTACCATGCGTCGGAGAGCCGCTGGAGGGAGGAAACCGCAGTTAGGACTCGCAAAACTAGGGGGGCAGCCTAGTACGAAGCGCGACAGACAAGGGGCTCCGAGCAAACAGGAGGATCACCGTCGGAAGCAGCGCGGCTACCTCTCAGAACAGGAACGAATCAACCGAGCACCACAACGTAGGAGGAGCGCCGAAGAGAACCGGGGGGGAGAGGGGGAAGGAAAAAGGTTAAAAAAAGAAGATGGGTCGATAGAGAATCGGGAGCTGTACAATATTAATGAAGGGAAGGGGAGTCGACGGCGAGGGGATCCGCCGGATCTGGCAGGAAAAGGACGGAGAGGAAGGACTTTTGAAATCGCTTTTTGAATCGCAGGTTCAGAATCATCCAATATTTTTAAATCTACAACTTTGTGCTTTCATCAAGAAACAAAATTTGGAAATGAAATACACCTCTGTAGTAAAATAATCATATCTCACACATACGAAAACGAAATCGGTCATGGTCAGAGAGTTTGGAAAGAATACGGATTTCTCTAAAAATCATGTTTAATACTGAATTAAGATACTAACCTTAATATGGTCTAAAATATTAATCAAAACTGATCACTGGCAAAATACAGATTTTCCTCTTAACAACAAATCAATATACAACATACGAAACTCGACCCAAACACAACCAAACATGTTATAGAGTCTACTAAGTATCAAAACAACATGAAATAGGGTATATAGCATGTCCACAACAAGTATATCACATGGATCCAAACAAACACACGATTTCTTATAATTATCCCATAAATATAATCACATCAAGAACGGTCAAAACCTAAGTTGTTTCATGTCAAATTTGTGTCGTGAGGCAACTATGATCAATAGCACTATAGAGACAATACTCATCAAGATACATCACACACGAATTGTCTCTATAACCCAATTACACTACAAGCAGAATTTATGACTTGTATTATACAAAGGAATTGAGTACAAGTTACTTGCCTTAACCGAATATGAAAACAACTCCAAACAGGAATAACGGGAATGGATTCCAGGCCAACGGACTCAACGATCACATGAACAAAATCCACGAACTGCGAGAACCACGAGCAAACGACCACGATCCAGCAATCACACGTGCAACTTCGTGCACATGCAAACGATGACTGCGGCCACTACAATAGGTGAGGGGAAGGATGGTGGCAGTGGCGCTGGCTTCGGCGGGCATCGCTACTGCTGTTGCTGGCGACACGCCGAAATAGATCGGAGAGAGACAGAGTGGATGGCAGGGACGGATGACTAGGGTGCAAGGGACAGAGAAAGCAGGATGGGAGAGAGAGAGCTCGGTTCTACGGTAAGCAAGGAAGATGACGACTAGGGTAAAGAGGAAACGGGGGGTGCATGGGTTTAGAATATAAATAGGTGGAGTGTAAGGGTTCAAGAATAGGGGATGAGGGTGACGGCGCGATAGGGTCTTTGGGTCAAGTCTGCATGGTGCGCAGGAGGTTTCGGTTGCATGGTTTAAACACACGCGGAAGGGAAAATAGTGTATAGGTTGGTAATTTAATGGAATGGGCTTTAAGTAATTGTGTATGGTATAGATAAACAGAGTATGGTTATAGTTAATTGGCTTTAGGAAAATCTGGGTGTGGGTTTAATAGGGATAGATGGTTAATGGGTTGGGTAGTGGCGGTTTAGGAGTAGTAATTGGTTTGGGTATTTTAGTGAATAGGATTTTATACAATATTTATTCCTTCACTAATGGGTATTAGGGATTAGGAATAGAACATGAGCAATAAAAAAAGGGCAAATATAGGAAACCAAAATAATGGCCCGAACAAATATAACGAAACAAAAGACGGACAACGAATCAAGAACTCCAATAAAAAGAAGACAAAATAATAAATGAAAATATATTGAAACAAAAATCCAATATACGGTCCAAAAGAAATACAAGAGGAATACAAAGAGAGAAAAATACACCAAAACGAAAAATACACTCAACATACACAAAATAAAAAACAGGGGTTACATTATCAAGAACGACGAGAATTCCAATTCTGGACAGCATGATGTTGCTGCACCAAAAGTTAGATTCCCGTTGCTACAGGAACGCAAATCTGGATCCGTCAGAAAATCTAGAAACTAGACACTCTTTTGCTTCTAGCGCATATAAATAAGATACATGAAAGTTGTAGTAACAGGGATCAAAACAGCAAACTACACAGAATTTGTGTTCCGCCAGAATTTATAAAATTGTGTTTATAAATATGAAACAGGTCTGAAACTTTATTAATTAATTCCAAAAAAATTGGGAAGGTCCTCTAGTGTGTCCAGCATCCGCATGAAAAATTTCAAGTCATTATCTTACAAGTAGCATAGTTAATTTAATTGTAAAACAAAGTGATGCAGCAATTTCATGAATCTGAAATTCTACGACACAGCAGCAGTAAAACTGTGATAAATCATAAACTATAACTCGAAATTCAATTCCATCAAAAGGGTAGTAAACTAGACATCTAAAGATAAATTTCATGTTTAGAACTCAAGTCCAGATTCTGATGTTATCAGGGACGAAACAGCAAGCAAAAACAGGAACAGCAACATAGATGGTTTCTTTTAAATAAAAAGTGTCATGATTAAAAACTAATATGAGTCTAAATCAATGTGTGATAAAAATTAGGGTGTAATAGGTATCAAATCATCAAGTCACATTTATTTTTCGACTCAAAAGAAGTAAAATTAACACATACGTCATACAACATACATCAACAAGTCAATGTGGTTCTTAATTACATGTGTTCGAATAATTATATTATAAAATAGATCCAACAAGTTGTGAAACGAATGTATCAATGAAAAATTGTGACTCTTATGATCATGGAGTTGTTAAGGACGGCAACAAGTATAATGAGATCATCAAATGATAAGCCAAAGGGAGTCACAACTACAATGTACTTGTAGTATTTTCAAATAAAAGATTGTACTAGAACAACAAATTGTACAAGAAGATACTTGCCTTGATTGGATGAGGACGCTGATCGACGTTCGAGATCGGATGGATCGGATCGGCATGGATCTTGATGGCGATCAAGATCGAGAAACATCGGCGGCTGAGATTGCTCTGATCTGATGATGATGGAGATGATGATCATGATCAGGTCAAATGAACGGTCCAGATCAAGGTGATCAAGTCAGATCTGATGATGATGTCATGCCCCGCTTCCCAAAAGGAAATACTTAACACGGATACGTGACTAAGCCTAGCAAATAATTTTCATCATCCATAAGTTGTCAGGATCTTTACATTATTCCACAGGAATATCAGAGTAGGAAGTAAGAGAAGTCAACCACATGCATATATGAATCAATATACCAATAGAAATTTACTTGAAACAAAACTTAATAAATTTCAAATAAACCAGATCTGAACAAGTTAATAATCATGGGTCATATTACCCAATACAAAATCATCCAAGTAACAGATACAAATATTCAAAATAAACAACATGAAATAATAATAATAGCAAAACTCCAGCATCTAGAATCTCATATCACCTACACCATCTGGCAGCTGATCTCCAAAATCTTCAATTTAACAAATTGCTAGAAAAAGATAAGAGAAACAAATTCCTGTCAGTGCAAGTTACGGGCCGCTTGTAGTGCCAAATATAAATAATGACAGAAACAAACATAGCATGGAATAGATATGACACAGCAAAACAGAATATCTAACATGAATCAGAAAATATAATCAAGATACATGTGATACTAACAGATACATGTGATATGTATCAGGTGTCAAGTGTTATACCGACAGGTAAACAGGTAACAGATATCCAGTAGCATGTAACAGTCAGACAGATAACAGATGTCAGATAACGGATATAGATAAACAGGTAACATATATCATGTTATTACAGGTCTTGTGTTATTACTATCTACGTAGCACTTCATGTGTCCCAAACTTTTACTACATGGTTGCTACATTCAAACAAATTACGTTTAGATTTCGTAGAGAATTCTATAGGGCCGTGTACTCCGATATCAGACAGATAGATATCAGATGCAAATCCAGACAGACAGGTAGAACCTACGGGTTCTCTTCTGAGTACACCTTCCTATAGGGAAGTGTGTAGTCATGGTAATCAGATAGACAGAGTTTTGTATCATGTAGTCATGAACATGTAATAAATAATCCTGTGGGAAACACGGGCCCCCTTCCAAGTACACATTTCTATATTATCCACTACTAGATCATTGCCTTATCCCGACTTGGTTATTTTGTTATTATTATCAGACAGACATGTATGTGTCAAAAACAGAGCAAGAATAATATGACATAAACAGGTAACAGGTTCAGATTGAAAGATAAACATGTACAGGTGAAAGACAGCACATAAAGGATAGAACAAAGAAAATTCTAGTTCAGGACAGTAGGACAGTACTGCACTAAAACTGGAATTCCTGTTGCTACAATAATGCAAACCTAGATCCGTTAGAAAATCTGAAAAATATACTCTCGGCTGAATCCAGCAAATATATATAAGTCATATAGTATGTCACAAAAACATAACTCAAAACAGACTTGAATTTAGAAAATGTGTTCAGCCAGAAATCAGAAGTTGGTATTCATAAACAGGAAAACAGCATAAAAACATATTGATTAAATCCAAGAAAAATCTGAGGTATTTTCTAGTATGTTTAGTAACAGAAAATAAAGTTTCATAATTTTCCAACATAAATAGAATAGTCAAGTAAAATCAGAAAGCAGCAAGTTACAGTAGTTTTGTAAATCTGGAATCATAAACATAGCAGTACTAAAACAGCAATATCTCACAAAATATAAATCAAAATCCAGATCCGTCAAAAGGGTGATAAAGCAGATACATTAGGCTATACTTCAGGTTCACAAAGTTTTTATAGACAACAAATATAATCAGGTTGAATTTATGGTTCTTTACTGAATAGCAAGAAAATTCTACAAGTATAGTAGTTGTTTGCATGTACAGAATAGTTTATAAAAGTTATGAATTAAATCCACAAAAAATAGGGGTTAATCCCGATCAAGTCTAGCTGTACTCAGCAAAATATTGGATCAAAATATTATCTTTAACATCAGTATAAAAATAGATTACTATAAAGAATTCATATATAACTGGATCTGGAATTTTAAACACATCTGTCGTAAAATAGTCATAACTTGCAACTTATAAATCGAAACTGAGATCAGTCAGAAAATCTGGAAAGAAGAAAAAAATCTCTATAATTCATATTCACAAGTAATTTACATATACTGAAATTACTAGGATCTAAAATACTGAACAGAAACGGGGTAACCGTAAAGACAGAAATACTCCTCATGCATAAAATCCACATAGATTATATAAAACTCATCCAAACCATAACAAACGTGAAATATAGTGTACTAGATGTCCAAGCAACATGGTGTAGGATATTTCACATGTCTAAAACAAGTATAATCCAACTAAGCTAACCAAGCACACGATATCATACGAACACATGCATGTACACATCAAGAAGTGGTCATCCATATGTTATTTCATGTCATGTGTGTAATGAGGCAACTACGGACGGGTCAACCCAATATAGACTAGATATAACAGTGGTTTTGCACAAGAATTGTCTCTAGAACACAACTACACTACATGCGATATTTAGTACTTGTATTACACAAAGAAAAGAATAAAAGTTACTTGCCTTATAGTCGACGACGGAAATGACGAAGCAAGAACAAGAATAACGGGAACGGAACGAACTCCAGCAAATGGATCACGAACCAATCACGAACACACGATCACAATTGCAAATCACAAACCCAAGGCACAGATCTTGATGACCAAGAGAGTGATCACGATGATCACGATGATCGAATGGCTAGATCCAAGAGATCAAGATCAAGATGATCGAATCAGATCGAATGGCCAGATCAAGACTGATGATGATGGAGACGATGATCACGATCAGATCAGACGGTCCAGATTGTCCTGATGATGATCAAGATCGATCGACGAACGAACGGTTCAGATTGATCCTAATGTTAATGATAATCAAAATCAATCAGATGGTCCAGATCAGATGATGGAGATCATGATGATCGAGATGATCAAGTCGATAGGATGGCCAGGACTCAAGGTGATCAACACTTAATCACAGAGCAAATGGCAATGGGGTGCACTGGCTTGGCTCCGACGGTGGGCGGCAGCACTCAGGGCGAGGCTAACGGTAGTAGGGCGAAGGTGGACAAGTAGTGCACTGCGGTGGAGCGGCTGAGCACAATATGGCACAGGGCGGCGACTAGGGAACAGGCCGAGAGGCCTGCTGGCTAGCGCGAGGGTGGTTGAGTGTGGCAGGGGGTTGCAGGCTGTCGATGCAAGAGGAGGGCAGGGCCGTCGGGTGTTGTGCTGCCGCAGAGGAGGCAGGAGGATGGGGAGCAAGGACTGCGTTGGCGACTGGCATGCGGGTGCGATACAGGAGGTTGCATCAGGGTGCACACAGGAAAGGGTAGGCATCGTCACGGTCTGGTGATGCTGTCGAGGAGATGTCGTGACCAGGAAGGGGAGCACAGGGAAGAGGTGTGTCGGCTTTAAGGCTGAGCACAGCACGATAGGGGGTGTGTGCTGCTGCTGCTATAGTGGCTTGCAACAGGAGAAGGGAAAGAGACAAACAGGAGGGAAGACGAGGTGGTGGAGGAAGAGGAGACGGCGAGAGAGGGATGAGCGAGAGAGTAGGAGGTAGGGGATGAAAAGGATCGGGAGCTGCTAGGGTTGGGGTTTACGGAGAAGCATGCACAGGAGTATATATAGAGTTGGGTTCGGGTAGGATATAGGGTTAATAGGGTATAAGGGTGTATGGGCTAACGGGTAATGGGGTGTTATGGGTTTTGGGGAGTTTAATGGGTTTTGGGTATTAAATCCAATAGGGAAAATAATTATAAAAATATTAGATAAATTAGAGTATGTTCAGTCTTAAAACAAAACAATAATAATGATAATATTAACAAAAATAATAATAATAATAATGCAAATAATAACACTAACAAAATAATATTGATAGTAACAATAATAATAACAATATTAATAATTAGAATAAAGATAAAATAATGATAGTAATAATAATAGAAATCCAGGTAATAATAACAATAATAAGATTTCTATTACAATATAAAAATTATAGAAAATAGTTACAATTAAAATTATTGATCAAAAATAGACTTTAACAGAAGATCCAACAATACATTTTAACAAAAAGAGAATTTGAAAGCGAAAAAAAATAATTTACAAAAATTGAAATACTGAAAATACGTATTTACGAAAACAGGGGTCACAGATGATTACAATCACGATGAAAGATCAGATGGCCTTGATCTCCTTGATGATGAAGATGATGATGATGATCAAGATCGATCGATCGAACGGTTGCGATCAAAGGAGGCTCTTTGATGATCATCATGATCCTAATGATCAAGAAGAGATCGGATGGCCAAGATTCAAAGCCGTCACAAAATCAGAGCAAGAAGGGAAAGTCCTCTGCGACTTCGGCTCGACGGCAGCAGGGCTTCGGCGATGGCGATCGGCATAGGGGCACAGGGCGGTGATAGCAAGAGGCTGAGGGTGCTCAAGGTTGATGGCGAAACAGTGGAGGGTTGCTGGAGAAACAAAAATGGCGGGAGGAGGTGAAGGCTCGATGGGTATGATGAGGAGGAAGACGGAGTAATGGCGAAGGTCGATGGAGCTTCGGGGCTGAGCAGCAGCTGGAGGAGGCTGCGGCGGCACTCTGGAGGAGCAGTGGCGATGGGTCACTATAGCAATGGAGTGCCGGCAATTATGGAAGATGAGGTGGGTGTTGGCGCTGAACAGGGGTGATGAAGACGGTGGAGGTCGATTGAAGGTAGATGATGGGTTGAAAGGATGATGGGGAGATGGTGGATGGGTTCGAAGATGATGCATGTAAGGGCAGAAGGAGGTGACGAGGATGAGGTCGGGGATGAAGGCGAAATGGTTGCGGGGAAGCTGTAGAACGGGAGAGTGAGATGGGTTAGGGGGTTGGCGGCTAGGTAGGGCTGAACAGTAGTCAGGGTAGGGTTGATTAGGGTTAGGTTTACTGTGATTAGGGTATTTATATTTTAGGGTTTCGGGTTAAAATCTAATAAGATAATGGGTATAGGGTTTTAGAAAAACGAATGAATAAATTGATCAATAATAATATAGTAATACAAATAATCAATTTGTATGCATTAAGTTAGTACTCAATTACTACTAAATACAATCGAATGTAAGACCTTACGAAATGATCAAAACTGTATTTGAATCGAACCAAAATATAATAAGGAGGAAAATAATATTTCATATTATTTAATTAAATAAAATGGTATAGATAAAATCCATACACTAGTAAAGATACAATATAGATTACGATCTATAGGCTTCCAAAATTTTTATAAACAATAAGTTTATTGACAATAATAACAATAATATCCATAATAATCAAAGTCCTAACAATAATAATAATAAGATTTGTATTACAATATAAAAATCATTGGAAACTAGTTACAAATAAAATTATTGATTAAAAATAGACTTTAATATAAGATCCAACAATATATTTTAACAAAAAGAAGTTGAAAGTGGAAAAACAATTCACAAAAATCGAAATACCAAAAATACACATAAAATACGTATTTGCGGGAACATGGGTTACAATCCTACCCACCTTACAACAAAATTCTGTCCTCGAAATTTGTTTAAGCGGTACATAGGACAAGGCAAAAAGCAAACTTAGGGGATAACAAAACAGAGAACTAGGAAAACAGAAATGAAATGTTGGCAACACAAGAATAAGAAGGAAGAAGATAAGAATGATGTCAAATAATGAATTGATGCATGATGACGCATGAAATTCAAGAAAAGGAGCAAACGGTATCAAAAGGAAAGAACAACACAAGACAACAAAGCAAGATAAGGAGTAGGTAGAACTGGGATCAAGGTGAGAATAGGTAGGGAAGAATTGAATCAAATGATGAGTCAACAGATGACGATGAATGCAAGGGATAGAGAGAAGCAAACGATACAAAGGAGGAGAAGCAACAAGAGAATCGTCGGACCTGTGGGTTATGGGCCCACCACGCTTTCGCTGCACCAGTCTGATCGGGAAGACTCCGTCACCAGCATCCATTAGCTCCAGCAATATGCTTCGTGGCTCACCATATCCTTGACGTGTCCAAATGGCATCCCTCTAGCATGAAGTTCGAACTCCTGGCAACTTCAAATTCTGAACACTTCCTGAGATTCTGGGACTCTGCATGCACATCTTAGAGTGAACGATGACACTTCATCTCCTGGTGATGATCCGAGCCGTTGAAAAGTCGTAGTAGATCAAGAGATGCCGACCGACGGACCGAGCAGAAATAAGAGAATGGATGACACCAGAATGAAAAGAATATGGGTACAAAAGAATAAGGAATCAACAAATGAGAACGACTACAAAGGAAGGAAGGAAAGAAGGAATCAAGGAATTGAATATGAAGGGATCCAAATCAATGAGATAAGATTAGTTTTCAAATCGAATTGATTATCAAATTGTTTATGTGATTGCATGGCCTGTTAATAGTTGAGTTAATCCTGATTGAGTCAACTATTTAACGTATTAGTCAAACTAACACATTAGCTAAACCTGAGCTCTAATTGTAATACCCCAGATTTTTAAATAATTCTTTTAAGATTAGTAAATGAATTAAAATGATTTTTTGGTGTTTTAATAAACATTTTTCTGAAATTTACCTTTTTACACGTACAAAACACATGTAAATATTTTCTTAGGAAGTTCAAAGTCAAAAATTCATTTGGGGAAACCCATTATTTATTATTAGATATTATTTGTGAATTTTCTGAAATTTTCTGATAATTATTTGACCTATTTGCAAATATTACAAAACGAGAGACTTTTGTGCAAAATTACCACTTGGAGTGAAAACTCCAGATTTTTGGGTTTTTGGGTTGGGCATGATGCCTACTCAACTCAGAGGTGAAGATGTTACTTTTTTTAAAAATAAATTTGGTTTATTTTGCAAGATTTGATAAAGAAGGGTCTTTTTTCAAAATTGCCACTTAGAGGGCAAAAAAGTACAATTTCGTTTTCTGGGTTTTTAAAATAGTGCCGACCAATATTAGGGTATTTTTTTTGTTTTTAAATCTCAATTAATTTGGTTTTATCTAATTTCCAAGTATAAGGATTTATATATGTAAAGGTATATTCAAAAAAGATATTTTGCAAATCTATTCAAAAACCCTAGATACCTTATATCGGGCCTATATAAGGTGAGGTGCAGCCGTCTCTTTGCTGCACAACACAAAGAGATTTCTTTATTGTTATGTTATTGGAGTTCCAAAGCGAGGATCTTGGTTTTCTTGCGAAATGATGAATTTTTCTTATTTCATTATTATCTTCGGTTGATTCTTCAATAATGTGAGTGACATATGTTGTTTTCTTATTGTTCTAAGCATGCTGTATGTGATGATTTATCTATTAGAAAGTATGTTAGATGATGGTATATATATATAATGAATTTTGATGGATTGAATCTTTTCATGAAACCTATGCTTTAATGATTAAAACTTCATATAGATAATTTGAGATTGTTAAAGAACCTAATAGAAATCATGAGTAGGTTGTTTCTTGCATAATCTTGTTGATTTGAACAAGATACTATGATATTATACGATGTTATTGCAAAAGTGAACAAAAGCCATGCTTATTGTGTGTATACATATATATGCTCTGTTTGGTTTTGATGAATAAGAACTTGATTAAAAACATGTAGTGAATGCATATATCTCTTGGGCAACTTATGTGAGGGTTTGTGTATGTGGTTAATAAATTTTAAAGAGGTATTTTGGATCGAAGAGATTAAGCTTTGAAGTATTGAGGAGGGGATGAATTTTCGGGTTTGTTTGCACACAGTCGAAATTAAAATTTTGGGATTATGTGATGTTTTCGATTGACTCTTGAGTTGTTTTTAATACTGAGATTAGATTAAACCTTACACTACTCCTATATACTAATTCTTAATGCTTAAACACGTATAGGCATATATACATACATATACATACACATGGATCCCTATGTTAAGTGTTGTCGAAATTGATATTGGTGTTCTTATGAAGTTTTCAATTGAGAATTGATTTGTTTAATATTGAGACTGAATCTTAACATCATACTGCTGCTACTTGAAGAGATTTGATACTTAAACTGATGCTTAAACACCCTATGCACCTATCTATATATTCTTTACTATTTTGAAGAGTTTTGTAAAGATTTTACTCTTTTATGATTTGATGTGGATTTGATATGTTTTATAAACTCTTATATGTTATACAGGTTGTATTCAATCATCTTAGGAATTTGGTTTTACAAATTTGTTATTTTTCAAAGTGAAATCAATGTGTCAGTCTAAATGTGCACAATCTTTAAACTGGCTGTATAGCAGCCAACGGTCGACCGAACGGTCCACCAAAATTCTTTAATCTGGGACTTTTTCACTTGACAGTCGACTGCCCCATTTTTGCCCTGTTTGAGTGGTCGACCGTCAATTGTTTCTTTTGGCTGTTTTATTGAATTTTCTTCGTTTCTTTAAACGATTATTTCCTCGATATTATGGATTATTGCTCTACTGTTTTAGATGATATTTTTACTACAGATTACAGTATTTTACAGAGAGTTATATTTTAATTCTAATCGAGTTTTAAACGCACTCTTATGACTTTATTAAGTGAGTTATATGTGTTTTCAAAAGAATTGATATTTTGGTGATATTCTACGACTTAAAAATATGGTTTTCGGTTATTTAATGGATTTAATATTTTATTTGAATTATGGAATTTTATGAGTACATTATAAAAATTTGGATCTTTGTTGATTTAAGAAGTTTTCTTTATATAATGTTTTGATGATGGATGTATGAGTTTTATTGAATGTTTTGGTATTGATGGTTGAGTTATGAGTCTTTAGAGATTGAGTGGTGCCTTAGATACCGGCGGTTGATATTTTGGTGGTTGTTCAGTTGAGTTCAGCCCGGTAGGGTACACCAACTCTAAAAGATTTGCAGTCTATTAAATAATTAATTAACTTAACAAGATAAGGAAAGACAGTAAGTAGATGGTGATATGATGAAATGAGAGCTAACGTGAGTTATGGACTCCAGGATGATCCAAGGAGTGCGATATTTCCCAGTTTTCCAGGACGAATGACGTAAGGGCCACAGAGTGATCCACGGAGTGGGACTGATCTCCAACATTCCGAGGACAAGAGCAACACTGATGGGATGTTTGTGCAATGAGGGTTCCAGGATGACCTGCGGAGTGAGCCAATCTCCAGTTTTTCGGGACGATGGATGTAAGGGCCACAGAATGATCTGCGGAGTAGGATTGGCCTCCAGTATTCCATGGGCGAGAACTGGATACTTGTAGAATGTCTAAATCTTGTAGTAGTCATCATAGTAGGATTAGTTGAATAACGGGGGATTAAACCCTATCAAGTGGAGAACATTAAGGGCTTGCACCGGACCTATGTAGAGTGGGATGCATAGAATTCGACAAGTATGCATTAGCGAGCAGCATACAACATTGGTGTTTTGTTGACTTGGTTTTATGCATATTGTTTTCTATTTTTTTCTACACTTGACACTTAGCATAGTTTCACTTGATGTTTTCATGTTTTAATTATTGTTATTTCTTATTCTATTTATTCTTGCTGTTGATACATGTTTTTCATGACTTTATCTTTTATGCTTTATCTATGTTTCATTTACTTTTATGTCATTCACACCGTTATGACTGATCCCTGTAGTTTTGGGGGTTAGGGTTATCTATACCCTCATATTTTACAGGTAGGTACCTATAGCTTGGGATTTGGATGCATGAGATAGAATGATGTTATGAATTATGTAAATTGTAAAAGAATGTGTTGTAAAATAAAGAATTTGTAATTCAAGGTGTTTGTTTTCCACTGTGCTTTGTTAAGAATTAATGTAATAAAAGTTGAAAAATTAACTTTGTGTTTTGTCTATGTTTTTTTACTACAATTGAGGTTGATGCTGAGAATTGTGCCACGTATTTCTGAGATATCATATTGAAAATTCAAGGCACTATACCACTAAAAATCCTGTTACGCCCCGCTTTCCCAAAGGAATACGGAATACGAGTACGTGAGAAAGCCCAGCGAATGATTTTCATCATTCATAAGCTGTAGGATCGACTTAGCATCATAACAAGAAATATAGAAAAATATATTCCACCACGCATGCATGAATAATTTATTAATCAACGGAAAACATTTGAAACAATTATAAATATCCCTAATAAATTTATGATCTGTATCAAAGGTAAAAACTTCGGGACTACAAGCCCGTTACAAGTTTTAAATAGTAACAAGAATTAAATAACTCAAATATAAATAACTGAAGCAAACATTCCCAAGCGAAGCATAGAAGGTTTGCTTACCAACTCTAGCAGGCAACTTGTCTCCAAAGTCTGTATATATATATATATATATATATATATATATATATAGAAGGAAAAATATATATATGAATAAAGACAGACGCCCTTAGTGCAAATTCGAGCCGCAGGTAGTACAAGCAAGGGTATGAAAATACGTGTAAGAAAGTATGAAACAAGATTTCGAATCAAGAGTGTACAACATGATTGACAAGGATGCAACAAGTAGTGAAGTTCAAGAGGCTAGCTAGCAAGTAAGGCAAATTAAATAATAGGATCGGGTAATAATACAAGTGGCAAGAACAAGTAACAAGTGAGCATGTAGTTGTATCAAGCGTCAAGTTACAATTATCACGTAACAAGTATCAAGTAACAAGTATCACGTAAGGTGTCAAGTGTGTACAAGTGACAAGTTATTCTTAAGTTTATTGTTTAATTCTATCTAGCTAGCACTTTATGCATCTAATTTATTTACCACATGGTTGCTACTTAGAAAGAATTTACGTTTAGACCTAGTAGTGGATTTTATAAGGCGATATACTCAGGCATCAAGTATCAAGCAAGCATGTTCATGAATCGGGTAATCATATAACTAGTTCATGAGTCAAGTAATAACATGAAAAGTCATGAGTCAAATAATAATATACTAGTTTTTGAATTAAGTAATAACAAGTCAATGAATCGAATAATAATATACTAGTTCATGAATCAATAGTAGCAAGTTCATGAATCGAATAATCATATAACTAGTTCATAAAACAAGTATCAAATGGGAAACACAGGCCCCCTTCCGAGTACACTTACCTATATTGTCCACTACTATGGTCTTTCCCCTAAACCCTAGCTTATTATTTATTATTATTTTCAAGACAAGCATGATAGTGTGCAAAACAGGGCAAGTAACCATGATCAAGAACAGGGGACAAGTTTAAGCTAGGTAGGAAGTACATTCAAGGGTCAAAACAAATTAAAATTATCAAGAGCGACGAGAATTCTAATTTTGGACAGCATGATGTTGCTGCACCAAAGTGAGATTCCCGTTGCTACAGGAATGCAAATCTGGATTCGTAAGAAAATATAGAAACTAGACTCTTTTCCGGTTCCAGCACATATAAATAAGATACAAGAAAGTTGTAGCAACAGGGGTCAAAACAACAAACTATACAGAATTTGTGTTCAGCCAGAATTTATAAAATTGTGTTTATAAATATGAAACAGGTCTGAAACTTCATTAATTAATTCCAGAAAAATTTGTGGAGGTCCTCTAGTGTGTCCAGCATCATAATGCAAAATTTCTAGTCATTATCTTATAGGTAGCATAGTTAATTTAATTGTAAAACTAAGTGACGAAGCAATTTCATGAATCTGAAATTCTACGACACAGCAGCAGTAAAACTGCAATAAATCACAAACTATAACTTGAAATTCAATTCCGTCAAAAGGGTAGTAAACTAGATATCTGGGGATAAATTTTATGTTTAGAAAACAAGTCCATATTCTGATGTTATCAGGGTCGAAACAGCAAGCAAA
Organism: Hemerocallis citrina; assembly: GCA_017893485.1. Classification (NCBI taxonomy): domain Eukaryota; kingdom Viridiplantae; phylum Streptophyta; class Magnoliopsida; order Asparagales; family Asphodelaceae; genus Hemerocallis; species Hemerocallis citrina. Next base: position 86,263,028 of record CM030359.1, read on the forward strand.
AATAGGAACAACAACATAGATAGTTTGTTTTATATAAAAAGTGTCATGATTAGAAACTAATATCAGTCTAAATCAATGTGTGATACAAATCAGGGTGTGATAGGTATCAAATAAGAAAGTCACATTTATTTCTCAACTGAAAAGAAGTAAAATCAACACATACGTCATACAACAAATATCTACAAGTCAAGGTGGTTCTTAATTTCATGTGTTCGAATAATTATAGATGATAAAATAGATCCAACAAGTTGTGAAACGAATATATCAATGAAAGATTGTGACTATTATAATCATGGAGTTGTTAAGGACGGCAACAAGTATAATGAGATCATCAAACGATAAGTCAAAGGGAGTCACAGCTACAATCTACTAGCGGTATTTTCAAATAAAGATCGGTGTAGCGGATCGGTGCGGATCGTGATGGCGATCAAGATCGATAAAGATCGACGGATGAGATTGCTCTGATTTGATGATGATGCAGATGATGATCAAGATCAGGTCAAGCGAATGGTCCAGATAAAGGTGATCAAGTCAGATCTAATGATGATCACAATCACGATGAAAGATCAGATGGCCCAGATCTCCCTGATGATGAAGATGATGATGATAATTAAGATCGATCGATCGAACAATTGCGATCAAAGGAGGCTCTATGATGATCATCATGATCGTGATGATCAAGAGGAGATCGTACGACCAAGGTTCAAATCCATCCCAAAATCAGAGCAAGAGGGAAAGTGCTCTGTGACTTCGGCTCAACAGCGGCAGGGCTTCGGTGACGGCAATCGGCATAGGGGCACAGGGCCACGATGGCAGGAGGCTAGGGGTGCTCAGGGTTGATGGAGAAACGGTGGAGGGCAAAAGCAAGGTCAAACGGTAATGGTGGGAGGAGGTGAAGGCTCGATTGGTTCGATGAGGAGGAAAACGGAGTAATGGAGAAGGTCGGTGGAGCTTCGGGGCTGAGCAACAGCGGGAGGAGGCTGCGGTGGTGCTCTCGAGGAGCAGCGGCGATGAGTCACTGCAACAATGGAGTGTCGACAATGGTGGAAGACGAAGGGGGTGCTCGTGCTGAGCAGTAGTGATGAAGACGGTGGAGGTCGACTTAAGGTGGATGATGGGTTAAAAAGGATGATGGGGATGGCAGATGGGTTCAAAGATGATGCAGGCAAGGGCGGGAGGAGGTGACGGGGATGAGGTAGGGGATGAAGGAGGAATTGTTGCAGGGAAGCTACAGAACGAAAGAGAGAGAGGGGTTAGGGGGTTGGCGGCTGGGTAGGAGTAGAACAGTAGTTAGGGTAGGGTTGATTAGGGTTAGGTTTAGAGTGATTAGGGTATTTATAGTATAGGGTGTCGGGTTAAAATCCAATAAGATAATGGGTATAGGATTTTAGAAATATGAATGAATAAATAGATCAATAATAATATAGTAATACAAATAATCAATTTGTATGCATTAAATTAATATTCAATTACTACTAAATACAGTAGAATGTAAAACCTCACGAAATGATCAAGACTGTATTTGAATCGAACCAAAATATAATAAGGAGCAAAATAATATTACATATTATTTAATTAAATAAAATGGTAAACATAAAATCCATACTCTAATAAAGATACAATATAGAATACGATCTATAGGCTTCCAACATTTTTTATAAACAATAAGTTTATTAACAATAATAATAATAATATCCAATAATCAAAGTCATAATAATAATAATAATAAGATTTTTATTACAATTTAAAAATCAATGGAAACTAGTTACAAATAATATCATTGATTAAAAATAGACTTTAATAGAAGATCCAACAATACATTTTAACAAAAAGAATTTGAAAGCGGAAAAATAATTTACAAAAATCGAAATACCGAAAATACGCAGAAAATACATATATGCAGGAACAGGGGTTACAGTACCGCATCCCATCCACAGACAGATGGTAAATATGTGACGACTATTCAGACATTGGAGACTATGTTGAGGTCCTATGTGCTTCAGTTTGGAGGATCTTGGGAAGACCATCTACACTTGGTGGAGTTTTCATACAATAATAGCTACCAAGCTAGCCTTCAGGTAGCTCCGTATGAAGTCTTGTATGGTCGGAAGTGTAGATCACCAGTGTGCTGGGTTGACATTGGTGAGAGGCAGCTTTTGGGGTTAAAATTGATCTCGAGGACTATTGATGTAGTGGCCCAGATCAGGAAGCATTTGCAAACCGCATAGGACAGGCAGAGGAAATGGGCAGACATGCACAGGAGACCATTAGAGTTCGAAGTGGGTAATCATGTGTTCCTCAAGGTGTCTCCATGGAAAGGTGTGATTTGGTTTGGTGGTGGGGGCAAGTTGAGCCCTACATTCATTGGTCCGTTCAATGTGGTGGAGCAAATAGGCAAGGTGGCCTATAGACTCGCGTTGCCGCCAACTCTTTCTGGAGTTCATGACGTCTTCCATGTTTCTCAACACAGGAAGTATATTCGGGAAGATAGTCATGTTATTAACTATTCGGAGTTGTCGGTTCGACCAGATTTGTTGTGTGAGATTAATCCAGTTTCGATTGTGGACCGGTGGGAGAAGATTTTGAAGAATAAGGTTTTCAGGTTGGTTCTGTTGCTTGGAATCCTAACTCGTCTGGTGAGTCGACTTGGGAGCTTGAAGATGAGATTCGGAAGAAGTATCCCCATCATTTTTTGTAGCTCTTGTTTTTTTCTTTTGTTTGGTGTTACCCTACTACCACTTGCTTAAATTTCGAGAACGAAATTTTATTGTAAGGTAGGTAGGATTGTAACTACTATTTCCGCTATTTTTATTTCCCCCCTCCTTTTTGTAATATTTTATTTGTAATTGAATAAAATACCCTATTTTTCTCTTCCTTGATTATTTTAATTTAATTTGTTCATAAAATCCGTCATTCTTCTTGATTGAGCTATCCTTGTTGATCTTATTTTCTATTATTTAATTGTGGGTATTTTTATTTGAACCCTATTATTTTAGATTCATCTCTTATTGAACACTAAAACCCAATTTCAATTGTTCTTGACCCTAAACAACTAATATTGGATCCTAAACCACTAACCCAACACCCTAACCGTACCCTATAAATAAAACTCTATTGCAAACTATAAAAATTGGACAATTGAAACCTTAAGAGCCATTTATTCTCTCTCCTATTCTCTCTCATCTCTGTTTCTCTCTCCCCGTCTCGTTTTACCCGCCCAAATCCCCATCAGCCAAACCCCTTTTCCTGTGTTTCTTCCCCGACCAAACTCCGGCCAACTTCCGTCGACCCCATCGCCCTCCTAGCGACCCCCGACCTCCTCCTCTTATGCCCTCGTCCACACATCGAGCCCCCGACCTCTCTTGCTCTGATTTCCATCCATCAGTGCCCAATCGAAACCCAGTCGACGCCCAGTTCAAAACCCCGAAGCTGCTTGTGTCGATCCCCTCGGCAGCGACGCCGCCGTTCGCCACCATCGACGTCGAGCAGCCAAACCTGCAAGCCCTTTGCTTGCGGTCTGTTGCTGACATTACTATTGCTGCTATCTCTTATACTATTGTTACTGTCTATGCTTGATTCTCTATTGCACCTAGATTGCACGTGTTATTCGTGTGTTCGTGGGTTCGTTGCTTCGGGATCCTTATACCGTTATTCTTGGTATTCAATTTCACCGTCAATAAGGCAAGTCACTTTCTCCTTGAATTGAACATCGTATCAGATTCAAGTTTTATTGAAACTGTTGCAAGTAGATCCTATTCATTATCATATCGTTGTATTGATTATCCTTCGTTGGGTCTATGGAGGGTTTACATGAGCTGACCCCAATATTCTTGACACCGAGCCACTTTTGACTCTAAATATTGAATCTTTCATGCATTCAAGTAGAATTGATAATAGGGTTAATCATATTATCATAACATAATGAATTATTGCAGAGATAATTGCTAGGTTGTATGTTTGATTGATCATTTGATATTTCATTGTTGTTAGAATCGTGTATGTGTGTGTTTTTAATTGTATTTATCATGCTATTTCACCTTTCATGTTCATTACATAATTTATTGACTAATAGAATCGATACCCATCATGTTTAATTAATTTATTTTATGAAAAATACCCAAAATCTTGTATGATGCTTGTTGGTTGTATGTTGTCTGCTATTTTCGACTCAGTAAATGATCTCAAAATAAATTACTTTTTGAATAAGAATTGTAGCCTTATCTTTCTAGTTTCCAGAACATCTTTAATTTCTGAATTTCGAGTTGTGTAGCAAAAGTTATGCTAATTTTACTACAACTGTGTTTTTACTTCCAGATTTTTAGATTCTTATATATTTGATGTTTAAACTGTTAAAAGACTGATCAAATGTTAAGATATTGCTCTGAAAATTTCCAGATTGTTAGTGATCATGTTTAGGAGTCTAATAAATATTTTTACTGAATTTATTATTGAGTTTTTACTGATTCTAAAAATAAAATAACATGATGTCGAATTTCTACCTGAACAAGAAATCTATAAAGAACGATGTGTTTGACCAAGCTACTGTTGTCGGATTCTGAACTTTAAATATGCGTTGAAACCGTGTGGAAGTTTAGTTTCTATAAATTCTCACGGATTCAGTTTTCAAGTTCTGAAATAGCAGGAAATCATGTTTAGTACAGACTACTCTTTTTGTCCATATTTCACTTTTCAGTTTTCATGAATTAATTGTACCTATATTGTAGTCTTGCATGATTTAGAGTGTGTATATTGCATTGCATGATCCTGGTGTCCTATTGTCATCATTTTCATTGTTCTATTCAAGTTATCATCTCATTGTTTCTCTATTGTTACAATCGTTCATCGAAATGTCCCTTAATTGTATATTGTATTGTTGCAGCGATAAAATAATTAACAAGCCGGGATTTAAAGGGTGATTTAAGTAGTGAAAAAAGTAGAGACTGTACTTCAAGGAGGGGCCCGTGTTTTCCTAAATAATGTTCTGGCTAGTGTTTTATCGTGTGATTGTGGATTACGACTGTAACCCAATCCATCGTGTACTGTATTGTTACTGAAAACTGTATCGTGCACTGAATGGTGAATAGTGTTTACCTTCGCCAATCACATGATCTATAGAATTCACCATTTAAGTCTACACGAAATTGTATGTATGCATCGAACCTATGATATGGAACATATGGGACACAGTAGTACGTGCATTAGTTAGGGTTAAAATGATTAATAGACATAAGGATTGACACATCATCGACATTGCATATTGTACATCGTTGTTCCTATTGATATCAAATATTGGCTAAGCGTTATTGATAGTGACCATTGAACATTGTTATCGAATATTGAATCATTGTTTATACCAATTGCATCGATTACCATGATATTGATTATTGATTATTGATTATTGTCCCATGTTATTGATTCCTATTGATCAATTGAATTCAATGTCATACTGTTATTTCATTGTTCCTTGCTTTCTCTACTTACTGTCCATGACTTGCTCTAAGGACAATTTCTATCAACTTTTTAGATGAAGTGTTCACAGGTAACGAATGAGAATTGCCTAATGGAATTGGAGAACAAAGATTTTGAAGATTTTAATGCTTTTAATTGTTTATTGTTTTATCAAACTTAACTTATTGAGACTTAATATCTATTTGTGATTGGTTTTTTATTATATTGGGCTTATGACCCGAATTTTGTTATTGTTTTCAGACGTTGGTTTATTGTATTTGGATATTTCATATTGCTTCATTCCAAGTATTATTGTTCATGAGATTATTATTATTGCCTGCGCAATTATTATGTATTTATTATATTGTTGAGTTGATCAGATAAACAACTTATGGGTGATGTTAGTCATTCGCTGGGCCAATGTAATGTACTCGTATTCCATATTTTTGGGAAGCAGGGCGTGACATACAGATTATAGTATTCCAATTCATCGTGTATTGTTTTATTGTGCCGATCAGTGTGCACCAATGCTGCAAAAATTATTATCGTGCTGTGTACATGATCTATAGAATCTTCCACCTAAGTCTAAACAAAATTGATTGTATCCATCGAACCTGTGCTATGGAACATATGGGATATAGAAGTATGTGCATTAGTTAGGATTACAACGATTAATAGACTTAAGAATTAACACAATATCAACATTGCATATTGTACATCATTGTTTCTATTAATATCGAATATTGTCTAAGTGTTATTGACTTCGACCATTCAACAATGTTATCGAATATTGAATCATTGTTTATAAGCATTGCATCGATTACAATTGATATTGATTATTGCTATCGTCCCATGTTGTTGATTCCTATTGATTCATTAAATTCATTATTATATCGTTATTCCATTGTTCCTTACTTTCTTTACTTACTGTCCATGACATGCTCTACGGAAAACTTTTCTCCTATTTTTAAATGAAGTGTTCACAAGTGTTGAAGTAGAATTACCTGCTGGAATTGGAGAACAAGTTTTCTAAAGATTTATTGCTTTCTAGTTGATTATTATTGCATTGGACTTATTGTACTGAGATTTATTATCATTGTGTTTGGATTTATTATTGTATTGGGCTTATTACCCGGATATTGTTATTTGTTTCCAGATGTTGGATTATTGTATTTGGATATTTCATATTGTTTATTCCAAGTATTATTGTTCATGTGGTTATTATTATTACCAGTGCAATTGTTTTATATTGTTATTATTGTTGAGTTCAATAGGTAAACAGTTTATGGATGATGCAAGTCATTCGCTGGGCTAATATCACGTGCTTGTGTTCCATATTTGTCACGTTCCGCTTCCCAAAAGAATACGGAATACGAGCGCGTGACAAAGTCCAGCGAATGATTTTCATTATTTATAAGCTATATGATCGACTCAACAGCATAACATGAAATATAACAGAATATATACAACCACGCATGTATGAAACATACATAAATTCCTCAAATAAATACAAGATCTTGATCAAAAGTAAAACTTTGGGACAACAAGCCCGTTACAAGTTTCAAGTAGCAACAATAATTAAATAAACTCAAGCACAAGTAACTACAGCAAGATTTCCCAGGCGAAGCCTAAAATGTTTACTCACCAACTCCAGCAAGTAGCTAAACCACAAAACCTGTATTTTATCATATGGAAGAAAATAGAGAAACGAGTGACAGATGCCCGTTAGTGCAAGTTACGAGCCGCAAGTAGTACAAGCAACGGGTATGGGAACAAGTGTAAGAAAGCATGAAACAGAGATTTGGAATCAAGACTATACAACATGACATAGCAGGGATACAACAAGTAATAAAGTTCAAGAAAACTAGCAAGCAAGTAAGACGAATCAAGTAACAGGATCAGGTAACAAGTAACAAGTAACAAGAACAGGTAACAAGTAATAAGTTAGTGGAACATTTAACAAGTGAGCATGTAATTTGTATCAAGTATCAAGTAACAAGTATTTAGTAACATGCGAGACAGGTGTCAGGTGTGTACAAGTAACATATGATTCTTTAGTCTATTGTTTAATTCTATCTAGGTAGCACTTCATGCGTCCAATTATAGGGCTGTGTACATGATTGCTACATACAAACAAATTATGTTTAGACCTAGTGAGGGATTCTATAGAGCTATGTACTCAGGTGTCGTATAACCAGAACAGGCACGAATCACGTAATCGTGAGATCATGGCATCATGTAATCAAGATCAAGCATGGATCATGTAATCATGAATTCATGGCATCATATAGTCATATACTAGTAACAGGCATGAATCATGGCTTCATATAGTCATATACTAGTAACAGACATGAATCATGTAATCATGAAATCATGGCATCATATAGTCATATACTAGTAACATATATAAATCATGTAATCACGAACTCATGGCATCAAGTAATGGGAAACACGGGCCCCCTTTCGAGTACACTTACCTATATTGTCCACTACTACGGTCTTTCCCTTAAACCCCAGCTTGTTCATTATTATTATTATCAAACAGGCATGAAAGTGTGCAACGGGGCAAGTAAACATGGTAGAAAACAGGAAACAAGTTTAGGCTAGGTAGAAAGCATATTCGAGTATCAACATAATTTATAATTATCAAAACGACGAGAATTCCAATTCTGGACAGCAGGACGTTACTGCACCAAAACTGAGATTCTCGTTGTTATAGGAATGCAAATCTGGATCCGTCAGAAGTTCTAGAAACTATACTCTCTTCCGGTTCCAATGCATATAAACATGATATATAAAAGCTACAGTAACTAGGTTCAAAACAGCATTCTACACAAATTTCACGTTCAGGCAGAATTTTCAAAGTTGTGTTTACAAGCATGAAACAGGTCTTAAACTTCATCAATTAAATCCAGAAAAAATAGGAAAGATTATCTAACATGTCTAGTCTCAGCATATTAAATTTCAGGTCATAATATTTCAGATAGCATGCTCAAATTAAATTGTAAAATATGGTGATGCAGCAAAATTATGAATCAGGAAATTCAGACCCGGCAGTACTAAAACTGCCATAACTCACAAAATATAATTTGGAATTAGATTCCGTCAAAAGTTCTGTAAACTAGATACATGGGGCTACATTTCATATTTACAACTCATGACAAAATTTTGAAATTATCAGGGTTGAAAACAGCAGGCAGAATCAGGGCAGCAACAAATATGATTTCTTTTGCATGAAAATTAATATGGTTATTATTAATCATGGATTCTAGGTTAATGTATGATACTAATCAGAGTGTAGCAAGTATCTAATCATCAAGCATCATGTATTTTGAAGTCATTAACAAAGGGAACATCATTCACATGCTCAACACACAGCCCAACATCTACAACATGCATTCATATGAATAAATTTCCTAGATCTACATAGTGTTTGTGTGACGGATATATAATAATGGATTGTTTGAGGGACTCTTTTTGACTTTAGAGTTAATAGAAGTCAAATGACGTATAGAATCAAGATCGTCAAGGAGTAAGAATGTAACCCTTGTTTTTAATTTCTGTATTTTGGGGTGTATTTTTTTTCCTTTGTGTATTTATTCATCTTGTATTTATTCTACTCTTTTTGAACCATATATTGGATCTTATTTTACAATATATATTTATCTATTTGGTTTGTCGTCTTTTTTTGTAATCTCCTTGATTCGATTGTCAGTCTATTTTTTCGTCTCTGATTAATCAAGCTATTATTTTATATCCTCATTATAATTTGTTCATGTCCTATTCTGCCTATTCATTTTGTTCCAATTATTCCAATACCCAATTAAACCCTACCCAATTCTATTTGGATCCATTAACCCTATAAACTCATTACCCACAAAGTCCCCAACCCGAAACCCATATATCCAATAACCCATTGTACCTGTTTACCCACACTCGCTCACACCACTAAACCCTAATACCCAACTTATATATATACTGCATTATACCCTGTTCATCTTCATCTAACCCTAGTCGCCTATACCCACATCCCCTACCTCCAACCTATGCATCCTGACCTCCCTAACCCCTAACCCTGTGCGCCTCATCACCCCTGACCTCTCCTCTTGTGCTCCTCCCGACTGCAGGCCCTTATCTTGGTGCTCCTTCGCATCTCTCCTCCCTTCCCCCTGATGCCCTAGCAGCTAATGATGCAAGACCAGCAACCCTCGTCTTTCGCTGTGTGCCCCCTCCTATCGCGATGCCACGGTGACAGGCAGACCAGGCACCTCTGCCTCCTCTCGATGTCGCAGCCAGCACCCAATGTTCCTCCCTCTGCGCTGTTTCCCTTCGATTGCAGCGAGCAGCATTGACTCTGCCGCTGTCCGTTGGAATTGTCTATTCGGCTAGATTTGTCCTATGAGATCCGTCCAATTTCGATTATGGACCGAAGGGAGAAGATTCTGAATGATAAGGTTATCGAATTGGTTCGAGTTGCTTGGAATCCTTACTCACCGGATGAGTCGACTTAGGAGCTTGAGGAAGAGATTCAGAAGAAGTTTCCCCATCTTTTTGTGTAGTTCTTTTCTTTTCTTCTGGGTTACCCTACTACCACTTGCTTAAATTTCAAGGACGAAATTTTATTGTAAGGTGGGTAGCATCGTAACTACCATTTTCATTCTTTTCATTTTTTTCCTTTTATTGTAATATTTTATTTGCATTGAATAAAATACTTTATTTTTCCTTGATCATCTTAATTAAATTTTGTTCATGAATTGCACTTGTTCTTCTTGATTGAGCTATCTTCTTGTTGATCTTATTTCTATTTTATTTTGAGTATATTATTTCAACCCTATTGTCCTTAAAATCCATCTCTTTTGAACCCTAAACCCAATTGCAATTATTTCCTAACCCAAACCCATTATTATTGGATCCTAGCCCATTAACCGAACAACCTAATTGCACTCTATAAATATATTCCTATTGAAAACCCTATAAACACAAAATACAAACCCTAAACCCTAGCCATCATCTCTCTCTCCTCTCCCCTTTCATCCCATCAGCCAAACCCACACCTCCGACTTGCTCCTTCTTCCCCGACCCAACTCCGGTGCCCTCTCCGTCGAGCCAGCCGTCGACGCCATCGCCCAGACCCAACAACCTAACCCCGATGCCCTGCTCCTCTATTTCCGCTCGAGCCACAAACCCACACCGTCACCCCCTGCTGCTCCCCTTCCCGATCAACAGTAGCAGCCCCAGATCGCCAAGTTGACTGTCATTGCCCCTCTCTTTTAATGTTGCTGTGGGTTCTTTTGTTCTTGTTGTTGTTGCTGGATTTCTTTGTGCACGTAGTGTGCACGTAATTTTTCAGGGGTTCTTTGCTCCAGGATTCTCATCCCGTTATTCTTTGGTAAACGAATTTATCATCTATAAGGCAAGTAACTTTTCCTCTTGAATTGAATCTAGTATCAAATTCCAGTTTTTATTGAAATTCTTGCAAGTAGATCCAATTGTTCATCGCATCGTATATTGTTCTTCTCTTTCTGTTGAGTATATTTAGGGCTTACATTAACTAATCCAAATATTCTCGACTTCGTGCCTCTATTGACTCCAAAAATTAAATCTTTCACGTATTCATGTAGTATCCACCAATGCTGCAAATAATGTTATTGTGCCATGTACATGATCTATAGAATCTTCTACTTAAGTCTAAACGAAATTGATTGTATCCATCGAACCTGTGGTATGGAACATATGGGACACAGAAGTACGTGCATTAGTTAGGATTAAAATGATTAATAGACTTAAGAATTGACACAATATCGACATTGCATATTGTACATCATTATTTCTATTGATATCGAATATTATCTAAGTGTTATTGATATCGATCACGAACATTGTTACAGAATATTGAATCATTCGTTATAATCATTGCATCGATTACTATTGATATTGATTATTTCTATCATCCCATGTTATTGATTCCTATTTATTCATTGAATTCATTGTTATATCGTTATTCCATTATTCCTTGTTTTCTTTACTTACTATCCATGACTTGCTTTAAGGACAACTTTTCTTCTCTTTTTAGAGGAAGTGTTCACAGGTGTTGAAGAAGAATTACCTGCTGGAATTGGAGAACAAACTTTCTAAAAATTTATTGGTTTTTAGTTGATTATTATTGCATTGGACTTATTGTATTGAGATTTATTATCATTGTGTTTGGATTTATTATTGTATTGGGCTGATGACCTGGATATTGTTATTTGTTTCCAGATGTTGGATTATTTTATTTGGATATTTCATATTGTTTATTCCAAGTATTATTATTCATGTGGTTATTATTATTGCTTGCGCAATTGTTTTTTATTGTTATTATTGTTGAGTTGAATGGGTAAACAACTTATGGATGACGCAAGTCATTCGCTGGGCCAATGTCACGTGCTTGCGTTCCGTATTTTTGGAAAGCAGAGCGTGATATTGATAGTGAACGACAAGTGACTGTATGCGGATGAGGGGCCCGTGTTACCCTATCTTGTTATCTTGTTATCTTTTTATCTTGTCGATATAGGCTTGTTATGGATCATGGATGGTAGACTTGTTATTGTTATCGTGTCGAGTACATGATCTGTACAGTTCACCACTACAGTTTAAGCATTTACTGCTTGTATGCACCGAACCTGTGGTATGGAACATAGTATTATTACGTGTATTAGATAGGATAATAAAAATTTATGGACCTAAAGAACATTGACTATAGATTATTGTTTATTGATTATTGTTCATCGACTAATGGACTATTGTTTAATGATTATTGTTCATCGGCTATTGATTATTGATTATTGAGTATTGTTTATCGACTATTGTTTATCAGTTATTGACTATCGAATATTGTTCTTGTTATTGACTATTGTTTATTTATTATTGACTATTATTTATCAACCATCGTACCATTGATTATTGACTTTCGATCTTATTATCATTTATCATTTATTGACTATGATATCGTTTTCATTTCATGTTATTTTTATATAGTCCTTTATTTCTTTCGTTGCTTGCTACTAATTGTCGCCAAACCTTGTTCTAACGGGTACTCTTCATCTTTCTTTCAAGTTATTATTTGTACAGGTACAAATGATGAAATATTGAAGCACTTGACGTACTGCTATTGAATTGTATATTCTCGACATCCTGTAAGTTATTGTATCTCAATTATTGATACTCATGTTCTTATGATGATTATTATATTGTTGAGCGTACTGGTATTTGTATAGCTTATGGATGATATGAGTTGGTATACTTATATCATCCGCTGGGTCTCAATTACGTGCTCGTGTTTTCGTATAATGGGAAGCGTGGCATGACAATGTGTTTTGCACGTGCAAAAATAGTAATTGAAGAAAATAATAAATTTATCATTCCTTCATCCAAATGAAATAAAATAAATAAATAAATTTAGTGAATGGAAGATATTGGTAAATGAATAATAGTCATTATATAATCATAATTCATAGTATTGCACGTGCTAAACGACAATTTTATAAAAATTCAAAATAATTAAATAAATTGATTTTAAAATTATTTATTAATTCAAAATATATTATTTAAAATTCTGGGAGTTACATCACTCTCCCCTTAGTATAGTTCTGTCCTCAGAACTACTACTAGCCAAGAGAAAATAAAAACAAAGAACGTATACAAACAGTTCAGAAAAATCACTCTCTTTTATTTTCTAGTTCTATTTGGTTACGAGATTAAAAAAATAATGTATAATAAGAAGCACAGATAGTAATGATGGAAACTAACAGAGCAAACAATCTTATGCAAAACCAATGCGGTACATAATAATTAAAAAAAGGTATATATATAATGGAAATATAAACTATGTAATAACTTATTAAAGACAACTAGATAACTAACTAATGTTTATAAATTTCATTAGTATAAACAACATAACTAATATAAATTAGTCAATAACACTTTAAGGTACAAAGAGAAAAATTAAATTAAATTAAATTATATTAAATTAAAGCTTTCTTAATATTTAAATACATTATAGACACAATACACTCTGAATATAAGAATTAATGAAAATGGACACACGTACGTAACACCAACTTAGACAAAAACATAAGCAAAAGAAAACTGTATAAAGTAAGAATATGTTTAGTCAGTAAAACAAAAATATTAAGCACTCCAATAATTTCTGAAACAATTGTATAAAACCAGAAAATGCAAAGTACATATATATATATATATATATCATTAAATAAAGTGATTAAATAAACAATGTGAAAGTAAAATAATAGATAATTAAAGTAAAAAAAAAGTGAACATACAAAATAAGTGATTGTGAAAAAAGTTGTGTTAATAAAAATTATGCACAAAGAACAAGAAATATAAAAAGAAGATAGAAACAGTGAATGAAAAAAGAGTAAGCGTTAGTTAACAAAAAAACATATAAAGATCAAACGTAATACAACAAACAGTCAAAATTAGAGCAAATATTTATAAGAGGTAAAAGAAGACTATAAAAAAGTTTTGCAACTAGTAAGGAGTCAAAGTAGAAGTAATATAGAAATTTAAAAAAGCACTTACTACATGAATAACAAGTCAACCAAAAAAGACACTAATGAGCAAGCGATACTTAAAATAATTAGAGAATGAATTTGAGTAATTAGTAATGAAAATTGATAAGTGATCATAAAACAGACAAGGAATGGTATAAAAAAAAAGGAAAAAAAATGCAGTACGAAATGAAGCAAGTAATGTGTATAAGTAAAGATAATATTAATGAGAAGAAAATGCTAAAATAATAGTGGTAAAGAAATAAAAAGATACAAAAGTAAAATCTACGATAAAACCGTGAAACATAATCATGTTAGTAATGAAATGAAGAAAAATATATATTGTAAAATTTAAGTTAGAAAAATAGAAGAAGAAGTGTAAACAAAAACGTAAATGTACTCAAATTATAATTATAATAACTTACAACTGTAAACTTAAACAATAGTATATGTACTCAAATTCAATTATAAATAAATATACAAATGCATTAAAAAAACGGAAGTAGATAAAAATTAAACAAACTAGTTCGAGTTATCTTACAATATAAAACATAACGGTGTAAAACAATATGACATAAAGAAAAGAAATTATATGTGAACTTTAACTATTAATTAGAAAAACTTTTAAAATTTAGAATAGTTAGTTAACACATATTTCTTAAGTAAATTGTATAATAAATTATTAACATTTAAATCTGAAACAAACCAATTCAAAATCTAAAATTTATACGACTTAAAAACTGAAACTAAATGTTTTCAAATCCGAAATTATATTCACTGAAATATGAAATTACAAATTTCTAAATATGAAATTATATGCTTCAAAAATGCAAAATTATATCGTACCAATCATGGAACTATAGATCTAAAATCACATCATACTAAAACTGAAATAATTATGTACTTAAATCTCAAACTTTTATCATACAAATCAGAAACTTAAACTAAAAAAATCTGAAATTTATAATAGATAAATTTTGGAAAGTAGGCTATCAAAATCTGGAACATAAACTTCTCAAAATATGAAATTTATTCAATTTAAATCTTTAAGATAAAAATGTTCAACGTAGTAAGAAACGATTATAAAATTTTGATTGTGTTACTATATAGTTATACATGTATACACCTTGCTTGCTAGTACATTATGGAAAGAGAAAAAAATATATAAATTATTATAACATTAAGTCCAACTTTGAAACGTTATTAGCACCTGACCTAAATAGCTACAAATAAGCACAATATATTTAAAAACAATACACAAAAGTAAATAAAATTTCAGTAAAAACTGTTAAATAGAAGGTAATTAGTATAGTACTCGTGACAAAAAAATGACAGATAAAAACCAAGCGTTACGGTATTCAAAAAATATATAGCGCAAACACGGATCGAAGAAGAAAAACTAGATTTGCCATATTCCAATCTCCAATAATAAAACATTGTTTCTATAAAAAGACAAAACTTATAGAACAAATAAACTAAAATCAGCAAAAAAAAAAAACTTTAAAATTAAAACAACTATAAATAGACTGTAACTAACGTATATAAGTTAGTAAACTAATAACATTAACACATTTAAACATCAATAAAAAAAATTATTACAATAAGAGAAAAGTCAACTATTTATTATATTAATGCAAAAATAACTAATACACTTATGGTAAAGTAATTTTATTCGAATTTAGGCATACAAATAATCTAAATTTTACTACAAGTATTCATGATAAAAATAACTAACTCACACATCTAATGTCCACCTAGATACACACCTCCAATGTCCACCTAGGTACTCACACTTCAAATGTCCACCTACGTTTTGTCCCTATACCATGTTTAGTATTAGCAATTGAAGTTTGGTTCTAATACCAACTCTGTAGCGCTCCAAATTTTCAATAAATAAAATTAGAAATAAGTGGCACATTTTCCAGAATCAACTTCAATCGCAATTATAAACACAATCTCAAATACAGGAAAAAATTAAAAACTTTCTATTACATCTTTTCTTCTTACAAAACACAGCAAGATTAAACACATTAATTAAAAATATTTACAACACATAAAATCTTCAATTTGCATTTATACTCCAAACTATTTGCATCGATGCTATCCATAACTGAAAACCCTGCAAGAGTCTATTGAAAGTGGGCACGTCAGTTAAATGTAACTGACGTCAACTATAGTAATAGTGATACTTCTAAATCTCACATTCACAAACTTGATGCATATTAATAAAACAATAATAAATGATGCATAAATAATAATAAATAGAATATAGAACAACAAGTGAAGCTAGGCTAAGTGTCAAGTGTATGAGATGAAAACAGAAAGCTAGCATGCATAAAACAAGTCAAGAAACACAAATGCATATGATGATTTCTAATGCATACTTGTCGGATTCTATGCATCTCATACTACATAGGTCCGTTGCAAGCCCTTATCGTTCTCCAATTTATAGTGTTCAATCCCTCGTAATGCACTAACCTACTACGTTAATTAATTTAAGATTTAAATTGTTTTGTGAGTATCTAGTGTCATACCCCGAAAATTCTTGAGAATCAACTTTTCACTGCAAGTGATTTTGGGTACACTCCCTCACACCCCAATAATTCTGGAAATTGAAACCCACACCGCAAGCCAAATTGTACCTCATCACACGAACATCCCATGAGCATTGCCTCGATCCCGATAATTCTGAAAATACATCCCACACCGCAAGTGATTACACCCCGATCATTCTTGAGATCATATTCCACCGCGAATCATATGTGCCCCCCTACCCATATTTGCTCTTATTTCATCACAACTCCAACTAGTGCATGTCCTTATGCTTATTATTTCACATTCTCCCCTAGAGTTGATGTACCTAATCAGACTTAACTCTACAAAACCAGGTACGAAGGCCCCACTGGCCCACTTCCTCAAAATCTCAATTTGCCGGCACACTAGGGTCCCACTCAACCTCTAGAGTCTCAAAACTCAAAATGTCAACACAATCCTTTCTTTCAATCTTTTAAATTCAAAGACAAAGTCATTCACAGAGAGAATTTCCCTCAAATCAATGTCACTCTGAACCATATCTATAGTCATTCAATGTCTATATATTTTATTACAAAATATCCCAACCATTTTTGTAATTCGATATATTAATATCCATGAAATTTTACAAAGATGAGTTCTAAGTTTGTATTCTACCCCCAATTTTTAAATCTTTTTAATCATGAACAATCCCCCATTTTGAATTTGAACTCGAAAATAAAAATTCATCTAACACTATCTAATGCCATTTTAAATATCCAAAATACATTCAAAAAATTTGGTGGAGAATTATTAGAAATGTTCTAGTATTTTAAAAAATATTTCTTCACTTTTCCCCAATTTTTGAAATGTGAAAAACCCATTAAAAAAAAGGTAAACACAAATTGTGCATGGCCACGATTGAACCCGAGACCAGTAGCAAGCCAATCGCAATCCCCAACCACCAAGCGAAATCACTTTGGTGAAGGATCTACATAAAGAATTCTCATATGATTTCTTTCCATTGTTTTTATCTGAGTTTGAAAAAATAAAGGTCCCCTTCATGGAATCGAACCCCAGACCAGGCAGCACCCAACACAGCGTGCCAACCAGTAGACTAAACCAACATTCTAATTATAACCATATTAAATTCTTTTTATCTCAATTCTCTGTTTCTCACATATTTTAAATTTAGCCATATAACTCCAATTTTCTTCTTTTTCAAATATTTCCATAATTATTTATACTAACATCTCTAAATTTTCAGAAACTTTCTTTTTAATTTAAGGCATTTTAACATGGAATTTTATACAAATTAATTTGAATAGAAAAATTTTGACTTCTACATTCATGTACCTTATTAGCCAATTAGACTACAATTGGCTATAGACCTATAAAATTAGCATGAATGTTTCTATCCATTGATATAAAATTGGGAGAATACCCACCTTATGCATATGTGAAACCATTACTTAATCGCAATCTACTTTACACATGATGTAATTGCAATAAAGTAAGCAACTTCATAAAATTCAAAGTTTAGATCTTTTCCAATTTAGATAACGACTCATACAAGTCTCATACAACCTACAATAGATTATAATCATCCACCATTAAACCTATGAACAACCAATCAATTCTATAGATACAAATTTAGATCCATCATACATCATTAATATTGTAACTCCTGTTTCCCATTTCTTGTATTTTTGTACTGTATTTTCTTCCAATGTGTTCTACCTGATTGTATTCTTTCATTTTTTCTGAACTGTGTATTTGTTCTTCATTCTCAATATAAATTCATCTATTGTTTTGTCGCCTATGATTTGATCTTCTTGATTCATTTCTGTCTGCCAATTATTTTATCTCTGAATGATTTGTTGTTTGAAATCTATTTTATTTCTTGGCCTAATTGCTCATTCATTCGTTTCTGGCTTATTGGATCCGGTTTTTACCTAGTCTACCCTATTTTAACCCTTATATCCGTCCTACTAGATCCTAACCCGCTACCCATTACCCTCTTCTTTTACCCAGTCTTCCCTAGATATTTCTTCACGTTCTGTTTCTGCCTAACAAGCAGATCATGCTTTTCCCTTATCTTCTCTTGATTCCCAAAATCCTTCTAGCCAAAAATCCCATTAAAACCCCCAACAAAATTTGTTACTGCTATCTACAATTGCTATCTCGTAAACCCTAACCCTAATCTCTTTCTCTCTCTCCATCTTATCTCTCTCCCTCACTGCATCCCGATTCCCTACCCCTACCGTGCCGCCCTCCGACTGCCACGCTGCCCCCGTCGCCAGCGCCTGCTCGCGACCCCCTGTTGCCCCTGCCCTTATCTCGATGCCAGAGCCCTCTCGATCTCTTCGCGTATTTCCTCCTCAGGCCGACTACAGCACCCACAACTAGCCGCAAACCCCCCCCCCTCTCGGCATGTTCTCTTCCGATGCCAACAGCCACACCTCGTGCCCTTGCCATCGCTGCCCCTGTTCGCCGCCGTCGTCCTCTCAATGCCGAGCATACACACCCCTGGATGCCTTGTTTTTTGTGTGCACATGGTTGACCCCAAGCGTTGTGTTCGTCGTCATCTTGCTCGTCTCGTTCATGATTCGATCGTGTTGTGTTCGTTGCCAAAAATCCATTCCCGTTATTCTCATCTTTCCATTAGATTTGTCGACTATCCTAAGGCAAGTAACTTGTATTAATTTTTGTTGTATATATAAGTACAAAATACCGCCTGTAGTCTCACCTTTGTTTTTAGATTCGCCCTCATGAAAATCTCTTGTTAGATCTTGACTCTATTTGTTGATCCATCCGTAGTCAGAATTGTCACACACACGTCATAAAAATAATTTAGATCTAACTAGACTCTTGATGCATGTAGTTATATTGTTTCGTGATCCATGATATGTTGTATACTTCTTGCATGCTTGGTTTGTTGGTTGTAGCATCTTGTAGTGGATTTGTTAAGCACCCATAGCATGTTGTTTTCGAAATCTATCATACCATGTTGTGTATTTTTTTCTAATTTGGATTTATTGCACATGAACTATTTGATTAAATGCATGAGAAGAGTTTACATTTTGCTGCTGCCCTGTTTTGTTTCAATAATTTAGACCCTATTGAGGTCAATAAATCAAACTAATTTGTGATTTTTAAATTGTAGACCCTATTGTCTATTTTTCAGAATTTTCGACATATCTCAGTTTTGATTTGTGAGGTGTGAGTTATTGTTGTGTTGCTACATATGTGCTGAAAATTCCAGATTATGTTTTATGTGACTTCTGTATAGTTATTCATTTTAATACTGATGTTAAAGGTAAGATTTGAATCTAATATTTTTCTGGGTATGACTAAACATAACTGGAATTAACCCCAAATTTTTGTAGATTGGTTCAATGACTTTTATAAACCATTCCACGCTTGTGAACAAACCAATTTATTCCAAAACTGCATGTTATTAAGTAAAGAACCATATTTTCAACCTGATTCAAGTCGCTGTTGATTAAAACTTTGTGAAGATAAAATGTAGCATGTTGTATCTATTTTACAATCCTTTTAACGGATTTGGATTTCGAGTTATACTTTGTTATCTATCCCTATTTTATTACTGCTATGTCTAAAATTTCAGATTCATAAACTTGTTGTACCTTCCTGTTTTCCACATTTATTTGACTATGCTATCTGTAATGGAAAATTATGAAAATTTATTTTCTGATACTAGATATACTAGGGAATCTTCGAGATTTTTCTTAGATTTATTCAGTAAGTTTTTATGCTATTTTCATGCTGATAAATACAAAATTGTGATTTCTTGCTGAACACTAATTCTGTAAAATACGCTTTTTTGAGCCCTATTTTTGTAGTTATTATATGACTTGTGTATATGTGCTGGATTCGGTAGAGAGTCTATTTTCTAGATTTTCTGACGAATCCAGATTTGCATTCTTATGGCAACGGGAATCTTGGTTTTGGTGCAGTCATGTCTTGCTGTCCAAAATTGGAAGTCTCGTTGTCCTAGCATATTTTTGTCCTAGCATTCTTATGAGTTGTTTGTCACCCGTGCATATTTTTGTCCGACCTGGACCTGTCACTTGTTCTTACCATGTTATTATTGCCCTGTTTTGTGTATGTATACCTGTTTTGATAAAAATAACAAGTAATCATGCCGGGATTAAGCGAAAGACCTTAGTAGTGGACAATATAGGTATGTGTACTCAGAAGGGAACCTGTGTTTCCCACTTTATGTTTGGTTCATGAACCTATTTTACTTTATGTTGATTCATGAACTTGTTGTAATTTATTCTTTGATTCATGAATCTGTTGATTCATGAACTTGTTGATTCATGAACCTGTAATGTTACTACCTGATTCATGAACATGTTACCTATTACCTGTGCATGATGCTTGAGTATACGGCCCTATGAAAACCCACCACTAGATCTAAATGTAACTTGCATGTAAGTAGCAATCATGTGGTAAAAATTTGGGATGCATGAAGTGCTACCTAGATAGGATTAAAAACAAAACTTGAGAATAACATGATCACCTGCAGATTCCTGTTTACGTGTACATGCTACTTGGCACATGTTACATGTTTACCTGCTTGCATGCTATCTGATACCTGTAACATGTTACATGCACCCAGATTATCTCATCACATTACTTGACTCTGTTCCTGGTTAGTGTTAGTCATTCTATTGTTTCTGTCACTTGCATTCCATGCTTATTCAGTACTTGCTTCCGTTGTTACTCTATACTTGTCTATCTTTTCTGTACTTGTTGCCTGCACTACAAGCGGCCCGTAACTTGTATTGACGGACATTTTGTTTCTCTTTCCTCTTCCTGCAATTTTTTAAATTTGCAGGTATTGGTGACTAGCTACCCGAGGGAGTAAGTGACCAAGTATTCTAGCTGGCTGGAGTTCTTGCTAGAATTTATTTTCCTGTTGTTTATGAATAAATTGTAATTGCTACATGGATTTTGTATTGGGCATTTTGTCCGAGATTGATGTCTTGTTTCCATACTTGATTATTTGAGATTAAATATTCTTGTTTTCAAGTAATCCTGTTGACTATGTTAATTTATTATTTCATGCGTGGTTGATTGTTTCTCTGTATATCTCTTGTTTATTCTGGTACATGTTGTAAAGATCCTTACAGCTTATGAATGGTGAAGGCCATTTGCTAGACTTGTGTCACGTATCCGTATATTCCTTTTGGGAAGCGGGGTGTGACAAATATTCAACTTTCAAGATTAATAAAACATGATCATCTCTCATAAAAATTGCATCTTTATCTCATATAAACTTCTAAAAGTTCACTCATCATGAATAACAACCATCAACTCAATTTTTTTAAAAAAATCATGATCAAACTATCAAAACATATATCTACAAATTCACAACAAGCCCTAGCATGATCTATACTAGATTCATCATAATAATATAATAAAAACAAATCAAGAGACAAGAAGTACGACCCACTTCAAAGAAGACCAATTGATGAATAATAATAAGAATAAAGAAAAGCTCCCCATCCTCCTTGCGAAAAATCGAAAGATTCAAGCCTCCAAAACTCCAAGAAATAATATAATAGATAATATTTTTGTTCACGACAGAGGTTGCTGTTGTTCTATTATAGGCCGGGGGTCTACTATTAGGTTGACGAATTTTACCCCCTCCCCCCCCCCCCCCCCAAAAAAAAAAAAACAAATCTTTACAAATATGTAAATCTACCAAATTAAGTAGTTAATCAAATTAATTAGGGTAAGATTCTATCTCCTCCTAATCTCTTCTAATTTGGCTAGCTCTCATTTGCAGCCAAGGGGTTTCAAATTTCAAATTTTGTCTCCAAGTAGTAATTTTGCATAGAAGTCTTTCACTTTGAAATATTTGCAAACATACCACAAATCATTCATAAAAAATCAGAAAATTTAGAATTGTTATCTACTAATAAAGATTAGATTTTTCAAATAAGTTTTCTGACATTTTATTTCCCAAAAAAAAATTTGCACGTGGAAAAATACTAAATTTCAGAAAAATTCTTAATAAATCACAAAAATTCATCACAAATTATTTATTAATTCCAAAAACATATTTAAGCCGTCAAGAAGATAATATTTGGGGAATTAGGGTTTTAATCACAGTTTTGCAATAAAGTCCCCAACAAGCCCAAAATTGCATAATTATATATTTACTCAGTAAAATCAAATCAAATCAAATTAGAGGGATAAAATATCTCCCCCCAATCTCTCCACTGCCAGATCAGCCTACCAAAATAGCTCAGCAATAATTTGAATTCGAATTTTTCTTCCAAACAACATTTTGCAAAAAAACCCTTTTCTTTCAAAGTATTTACGAAAATAGTTTCTTTATTCAGAAAAATATCAAAATTTAGAATATACTCAATTATAAATAGGAGAATTTATTCAGCAAATCAAAAGTGGAAATTTGCACCTAAAAATAGTTGCATGTGTTTTGCACCTGCAAAAATAGTAATTGAAGAAAATAATAAAATTTACCATTCCTTCATCCAAATGAAATAAAAACAAATAATAATTTTTTTTGAATGAAAGATATAGATAAATGAATAATGGTGACTGTATAATCATAATACATAGTATTGCACGTGCTAAATGACAATTTTACAAAAATTCAAAATAATTAAATAAATTGATTTTAAATTTACTTATTAATTAAAAATATCGTATTTAAAATGCTGAGGCGTTACACCTGGAGGTGCTAAGGCCCAAGCATGCTCGGAAATTCTTCAACGTCAATAACACCCCCTTCTCCTCAAAGGGAAGAATGAAGCTGACGAGCTGCTTCCATGAGTTTGGCCCATACTACATCAAACTGATGCCGACCTAATTTAACACCTCCTTGATGAATGGGTGCATGGGTAATCAAAGCACCGAGACGAAGGCATCCAAGGGGAACATGCAAAACCAAAGGGCTAGGTTGTCTGTCGGCCTGAGTCTGGGGTTCATGATTATCTGCTCGAATTGCCGAGGAATGTGGTAGCACAACTGAATCTGGTGAAGGTCGATCTTCAAAAGCGTGATCCGTATCTTTTGGGCTTCAATTTTCTGTCAGCCAGGTGAAGACGGCTGTATCCCGAACTTGACCAGATATAGGTTCTCACCCGGATACATCCTTATGGGTACAAATCCTAATAGTATGGGACGTCGAACCACCCTTCGGGAAGGAACTCGATAGGCTCGACCTTCGGGCTCGAAGGGAAAGTAAACTTCTACCTTCTCCACTACGAACGGGGGACTCGAGGAGGTGAAGGAGAAGCCAAACGGCTTGGACTATCTGCTCCACCTGAGGGACCTGCCTAGAACCCCACTTCCTCTTCCTCCTTTCCCCTCATCTACTTATCCTTCCCCCTTATCTCCCTCCTCTTACTATTCTCCACCCTCCTCATCTTCCTCATCTTCCTATTCTTCCTTATCCCCTTCACTGTAACACCCCGAATTTCAAATACAACTCAATTTGAAGTTCCACAGGATCTTTACATTTCTCTTCGTACAATTTTACAAGGAAATTTAAACTTTTCTTTACATCAAAGTTACATTTACATTTAAACTTAAACATCGGAAGCAGATTACAATATTGACATAAATAGATGTACAACACTTGAAACATTCTTTAAGCTTCTTGGATACTTTAATCTTTGTCAATTCTTTCATCCTGCATAAAGACTGTGGGCACGTCAGTTCATTCAACTGAAGAGATATTATAAACGGCCATCCTCTCTATGTTGAAACAGTATAATGATTCTCAAAGCTTAACAAAACACAAACTTGTTCACAAACAAAGCTAAGAGGACTATCCTATTGATGTCGTGTTGTGATTGTGCGCCTAGTCCTTAATGCAATTTATTATTATTATTAGATGCCACTAATGCGCACTTGTTCGGATTCTATGCATCCCATACTACATAGATCCGAGGGCAAGTCCTTAATCGTTCTTCAACTTGTAGGGTTAGAACCCTCGCCATGACTTAATCTACTACTGTAACTACGGTAAGTATCCGAGATGACATATGAGTTACGAGCCCATGTCCAGACAGCCTGAAGGGAAATCCTGCGTCGTGACATGACGTATCATGTAGAGCCTATGGTCAATTCAGCCCCCGTCACGGACCATGGCACCACCCGTAGTCAATCAAACATCCCACAAGCGTCGCCACGATCCCGATAATTCTGGAGTAGTGTCTACTCCAAGACTTGACACATCACGTAGGCAACCTATGAATCACTCTCACGCCATAGACTCGAGACCCTCATACTTGTGTTTTTCTCTTACTTTCATCACATCTTCTCTATTGTTTGGTCCTTAATTGTATGAATTATGAAAAAAAAATCAATTTCTACGGTTAACTTTTTCCTCTATACCGGTCTTAACCATCAATCAACGCATTTGACCCAAACCTGGTCTTTTATCTCAAATATCATATCAGCATTTCTTTTATTGCCAGTATGAGGCTTAGGTACACCTTAATTCTCAATTTCAATTTACAACTCTAACATTGAGTTTTTCATACTCAAAAGTTCTGTTTTTCAAATAACATGATTTCCAATCTTTTTCATGAATGAAGTATCATATATCAAGTTCAATCGCAATTCATGCATCTCATAATCAATTTCATTTCATTTCATTCTCATACTATTGTATACATTTCATTTATTTACTTTAAGGATCACAAAGTCATATTTTCATACTTGACCAGATTTAATTTGACCATAATAGTCCATAGAACAGTACAACTACATTTCCTTTCATCCAGAATTTCTTCTTAAATACTTGTCATAATTTTCTCATGGAACAACGCTTTATTATAACTTTCTAAGAGTAGAATTCAATAGTTTTCAACACAATTTCACTTCTAATCTCACTTGATTTTAGTCAAAAATAATCCCCAATAATTTTCACAACTTCTACATGAATTTAGAGTAATTAACATGTTTTTTCGGATTTTTAAAAATCAAGAATAAGTAAAAAAAAATCGATATTCCAAAAAATATATTCAGGCCGAAACCTTAAATCGAACTCACAACCTAAGGGAAAATAGCCGCAAGCTCCAGCCACTGGGCCAGAGTGCTCACACGGTATAAAGGGGGTTTAATACTTTAAATATCAATGGGTCGGGTCTAGGTTTATTTAAACAAACCGAAAGCAAAAGAGGGTAGAGCCTAGGACTCGAACCCGCAACCTCTTGGATTGCCCACGGCTATAGTGAACACCCAAACACTCAGCAACCAGATGGTCTAAGTGACCAAGTCGATCTAAAGTTGAAATAATAGTTCTTGTTCAAGTCTCTGTTCAAATCAAATTCTCAAAATTTCTCAAAACGTTTTACTTCTTTTTCTCCATTTTTTTTCAGTCCAACTTTTTCAGAATTTATTCTATAATAAATTACAGTAACCCAGTAATTTTAGAATCTATAATTACTCATATAACACACAATTTTTATCTCTTTTCTAATGTCCATAGTTTCGACATTTAGAACCATTTCATTTTTATGAAAGTAGCATAACTAAGTTTCTACAAAAGTGTTTTAATTCTTCATTCTTCCATCATTTAATCATCTACATTAATTTAGAACACAAAAATTCCATCTTTCCTACAATAGGGTTCATTCTAGTTTGCACAACCAATTTCACATACAGTTCATCATTTGTCTCAGAAGCATAATTTCTTCACATAGCATGATTCTTAAACATATGATATGGCAAACATGATAACTTTTCTAATACTTTCATTCACAATTAATCAATCTAGCAACCATTTTAGCACACATCTACTAGAATATCAATTCATCTATAGTTAGGCAAACATGAATTAAATTTCAACTAGTTGCTCTCTAATAATTGCTCAATTCATTCCTAGCATGATTTCTAATTTATATGCACGAGAAACACCCACCTTCTTGAAGATAAACACACAAAAGATCTTAGGGGAAAGCTCCTAGAATGAACAAAAGGCCTTCTTCTCCTAGTTTGAGTTTGCAAATTTGCCTTCTCCTCCTTGCTCCTTGGTATTGCTGCAAGCCCTTAGTCTCCAAAAGAATTGGCTGGCCTCCTTTGATTGGAACACACACAAAAGCACACTCGATCTTTTGAAACTCACTTAACTCTCAATCTTTTGCTTACAAAATGTGTCTTTTTCTCTTAGTCTTTTGATGAAGAAAAGGTGTAAGAGTAACTAAGGTGGGGGGGGGGGGGGGTATTTATACTTATTTTAGGGTGAAAAGAAGGGCTACGATTAATCTAGGAGTTGAAGATTAATGACCAAGATTAGTTGGGAAGTTGTAACTTCCATGAACTCAATAACTACTCCTCCACCTCATCCACTCTCCCTCTCCCACTCATCCAATCCTGGCCTACCCTAGAATTGGTGTGCATTGCACACCTTAGTGCATGCACAAACTTTCTAGTGTCCCCATTATTAAGTTGTACACATTTAATTAATCAATTGCCTACTAAATGTGCCTACATGACAAGTTAGGGCAATTTAAGAGATTAATTAGTTGTGGGCTTCAAAATAGTGGGTTCAAATCCAAGGGCCAATTAAAAATAATTAAATAATTAGGATGGGCTCAAAATAGAGAAATAAATCTTAGGCTTTATAAAAATAGGCTTTTATAAGAAAACAAAGAGAAAGAATTATATTTATTTGTTCATGTTATAAAAGATAATTTGTTTAAGAAATACATCCAAGATTGCACGTGCACAACACATAAAATCAACAATTTCACATAAAATGAAAACCAGGGTATTACAACACTCCCTCCTTAGAATAGTTCCGTCCCCGGAACTACAATCAAAGAGTGAGAGAAACAAGCACAACAACAAAAGAAAATATAATTACAAATCAAACAAAAAGCTTCGGATGGTCCTTCAACATCCTCTCCTCAGATTCCCAAGTAACCTCTTCCACCAAATGGTTTCTCCAGACTACATTGACCATTTGTATCGTCTTATTCCTCAAGACTTTCTCCGGACAATCAACAATCTCAACTAGGAGCTCAATGTAATTCAGATCCAATTGCAAACCTTCCGGCACTTCGGGCAAATGATGACTGGGATCTGGAATGTAACCTCTCAGCATAGACACATGAAAGACATTGTGCACCTGAGACAACTATTCCAGTAACTCTAGCCGGTAAGCAGTTTTCTCGATCCTTTTCAATATCTTATACGGGCCTATGAACCTCGGGGCTAACTTCTCGTCTTTGCCAAATCAGATCACACCTTTACTGGGTGATACCTTTAGAAAGACAAAGTCACCTTCCCCAAACTCAAGGTCCCTTCTCTGGATGTCTGCATAGCTCTTCTGCCTACTCTGAGCATCTACCAATCTCTTCCTGATCTGATCAATCTTTTCAGAGGTTTGCTACACAATCTCAGGTCCAAACATCTGCCACTCCCCCACTTCAAACCAACAAACAGGTGTTCTGCATTTTCTGCCATACAGAGCTTTGTACGGTGCCATCCCAATACTAGTCTAAAAACTATTATTGTAGGTAAACTCTACCAAAGCTAGATGCCTTTTCCAACTGCCTCCAAAGTCTAGTACACAACACCGAAGCATATCCACAAGAATATGGTTGACTCTTTCGGTCAGCCCATCGGTTTGAGGATGAAAAACAGTGCTGAAATTTGTCTTGGTACCCAAAGCTGTCTGAAGATTCCTCCAGAAATGCGAAGTAAACCGCGCATCTTAATCACACACAATAGTTAACGGTACACCATGAAGCCTGACGATCTCCCCTGTCACGCCCCGCTTCCCGAAATACGGAATACGAGTACGTGACGAAGCCCAGCGAATGATCTTGACATCATTCATAAGCTGTAGGATCGACTCAGCATCACAACAAGAATATACAAGAGAAATATATATAACCCAGCATGCATGAATAATTTATTAGCAACAGAAACAACTGAAATATAATAAAACATCCAAAAAGTTTCAAGTCTGGATCAAGTTAAAACTCGAGAACATCAGCTCGTTACAAGTTCTTAAATTTGCAAGAGATAATAGTCCAAGAAAACAAATAATGCAGGAAATAAATATTCTAATCAAGTTCTTCTCCACATGAAGGCTAAAACCTTTGCTCACCAATTCCAACGGGTAGCTCGTCTCCAAAGTCTGCTTAATAAATATAAAAAAAAAGAGGACAGGGAAAAACAAGAGAAAATACCCTTAGTGCAAGCTAGGGCCACAAATAGTAAAAACGAGTACATGTATGGGGAACAGGAATCAAGAATGTAATAGGGATATAACAAGTAGTGGAAGAACCAAGAACTAGCTAACAAGAAGGATAACTCAAGTAAACAGGCTGGATAACAAATACTAGTGGTAAAACAAGTGACAAGTGAACACATAGGGTATCTAACCTCAAGTGACAGGCATCTAGTTCAAGTGTCAGGTATCTAGTCTCAAGTCTAGTGTCAAGTTGTCAGGTCTCACGTATCAAGCTGTCAAGTATCAAGTAACAAGTTATCAAGTATCAAGTAACATGTATCCAGTTCAAGTTCCATGTATCGGGATTCATGTGTCAAGTTCCAAGTATCAAGTAGTCAAGAATCGTGTAAGCATGTTTCATGTTCAAGTCTTATAGTTATTACTATCTAGGTAGCACTTCATGCATCCATCCTTTTATTACATGGTTGCTACAGTCAAAACAATTTCGTTTGGACCTAGTAATGGATTTTATAGGGTGGCGTACTCAGGTATCAAGTATCAAGCAAGCACGGTTCATGAATACGAAAATAAATAACAAGTTCACGAAGCGAGTCCGTGAAAACTAACAAGTTCAAGAACCACACAGTGGGATCATGAATACAACAAGTTCATGAGCCAAGTGATTGACTCCATGAATACATCAAGTGCAACAAGTTCATGATCCGAGTACTGGGAAACACGGGCCCCCTTCCGAGTATACTTACCTATATTGTCCACTACTATAGTCTTTCCCTTAAACCCCGGCTTGTTACATTTATTATTTTATCAAGCAAGCATACGTGTGTGCGAAACAAGTCATAAAATCATGATCATGTACATGGGATGAGCTTAGGGTAATTATATGGCATAATCGAGGGTCGACATGAATAATTTTCCCTGCTAAAATGTTCAGGCAGAATTTGGGTATTTGTATTTATGCATATAAAATAGTGTTGAAAAAAATGTTAATTAATTCTTGGAAAAAAAATTGGGGATGTCCTATAGGGTGTCTAGCAACCGCATATAAAATTCCAACCCCAATGCTTGCTATTTACATAACTAAATTAATTCGCAAAGTAAAGGTGTGCAACAGTTTTGCAAATCTGCGTCTACTGACACAGCTGCAGTAAAACTGCCACAACTCCTAGACCGAAACTCCAAATTCAAAAATTTCGTAGTCTAACGATATCTAGACATCCAGAGCTACAACTTCTATTCAGGTCTCGTGTTCAGATTCTAATGTTAAATGGGTCGAAACAGCAAAAGAAGATTCAGGACAGCAACATGTGGGAATAACTTACTAGTATAGATTTCAGGGAAATTTGTTATTAGGCGTCTAAGTTATTGTGTGATATAAATACATGATATTGGTGGTCCAAACAGCAAGTAATAATTATTTTCCAAGTCAAATAGTTGCAAGTTCATCAAATACAAAATATACCATGCGTCTACAAATTTAGGGCTCCTTAATCTCATGTGTTCATGTGTTCAAGGGGTAAAAGAGTCAAAGTAATTAAAATTTAATACAACGAAATTATTGTGACTCTTAGAATTATACATTTTGGAGGTTCAATATTGATCAACAACGATATTCAAGGAGGAGTCACAATTCTAACTATTTGTAGTATTTTTCAAGGGGTGCTTGTACTAGAACAAATAAATTGTACAAGGGATACTTGCCTTAATTGGCGATGATTAGATCTGCTTGTTGAAGAAAACTGGGTTGAAAAATCCCGGAAGAAATCTCCCAAAAGCACGTGCAAAAATCAACCGTATATCGAGTTTTCCCCCACACCGGATCAGCCCAGAACGGCATACGGCGACTTGGGATCTGCTGTGCCAAAACACGGAACACCGGATCCTGCCCAATCAGAACTCTCCCGTGCAGCGGATCAAGCCAGAACACGGGACAGCAAGCGAGGGATTCGCTGTGGCAAAACAGCGAACAGCGATCAGGCTGGCTCTGATAGCGTGGATCTTGACACGATCCGATGGTCGAAATCGAATCCCACCCAAACCGGCTGCTTCTTCTCCCTTCTCTTCTTCGTCGAAACACATAGTGCAAGAGTGCAGCGTGGGGTCTTCGACGGCAGCGATTGTGGTGCGACTGCGTGGCGGCGCAAGGCAGCGTCAACGGCGAGAAGTATGGCAGTGCGACTGGTCGGGAAGCGACTGTCGCGGCGATTGAAAATGGCGCTCTGTTCTGAATCAAAACAGGGGAGGGGAGAAAAGATAATGGGTTCGAGTTGTTGGCAGTTGATGATGGTGGAGGTCGTGGGATGGGGATGACGACGGGAGTGTCTAGAAGTGGTCGGAGGGCGAGGTGACGGTGGAGAGTCGATGGGTTATGGTGGTTGGGAAATGGTGAATTAGGGTTTCGAGTGTTGGGGACGATGAAGGCAATGGATTTGCAGTGGTGTTGGGGTACAGTGGAGGCCAGGGCGATAGCGAGGAGGTGGCAAGGCGATAATCGAAGGAGGCGAAATGGGTATGGTTGGGCCTGGGTGATGGGGGCGAGAGCTTGGTTAATTGCGATGGGTAATGGCGGTGGGAGTTTGGGTCGATGGTGAAGACGGTGGTGGTGGTGGTGGTCGGGTGCTGACGAGGAGCGGGTGGTGAAGGCGAGAGGAAGGCGAAGGTCTTGGTGGTGATCGGAGGTGGGGAGATTGGTTTCGAAATCGAAGGAGAAAGAAGAGGAGGAAGGAGACGAGCGAGCGGCGGGGATTGTTTTTAGGGTTACACAGTAAATGGGGGCTTAGAGTTAGGGTTAGGGGTTAGGGTTTAAATAGTATAGGGTTTCGGGTTTGTGGGTTTTAGGATATCCGTTTCGAATAGGACCCAACAGGAGAATTGGTCAAAATGTGATAAAATGGGGAATAAAGGGATGAATGAGAAGAAATAGTCATTTCTTCATGAATAATGACACAAAAAGCACACAAATGAATTCAATAAAAGGACCAAAATTTGAGTCGAAAACAATTTAATGATTTTATTTGAATGGAAACAGATTACGGGATCTCAAATACATAAAAGAGTACAATTGAGCAAAATACAGTATAAAAATACAATACGGGGAAACAGGAGTTACAAATCCTACCCACCTTACCGCAAAAATTTCGTCCTCGAAATTTGCTTAGGCGGTACATAGGACAGGATAAAAGCAAGTTAGGGGAGGGTAACAAAACAAGGGACCCAAAGAAAAGTCAACTTGGTGGTAACACCAAAATAAGAAGGGAGTGGATAACAACGATGTCAAATGGAATGCATGGAAGAGAATAGACGGTATCAAAAGGGAGGAGACAACACACGATAACAAGGCAAAATAGGGATTAGGTAGAACTGGAATCAAAAGAGGAAAAGATAGGGAAGAATCAAACCATTCGAGGAATCAACGGATGGAGATGAATACAAGGTACAGAGAGGGAAGTAACAATACAAAGGACTAGTCGCAACAAAGGGGATCCCGGGACCTGTGGGTTATGGGCCCACCACGCTTCCGCTGCAATACTTTGATGGTGACGTTCCAAGCTGCAGACATGTCGTTGTAGACCACGTGACACCAAGCGACGTTCCGAGCATGAAGAAAGGAATGAGACACCAAGATCAAAGAGAGTATGGGCTCCAAATAGAGATAGGCGATAATGCAAAATGGATATAAGGCTTGAGCTTCAATCTTCATAATTAAAAGATAGAATACATATCAAAACTAATGGCTTTTAACAGAAATAATAATGCAACAAATATCAATAGTACTAATATCAATAGCAATCGAAAATAATAATGACAATAAAAACTAATAATAGCAATGATAATAACAAAATCAGTAATAATAGTAACAAAATAATAATAATAACAGAAATAAAAATCATCATAATCATACAGGTAATAATAATATGATGAAATAAAAATATCAACAATACTAATAATAACGATAATACATACATGACAAAATAGAATTCAACACATTCATGAAAATAATGCAATAATAATAATAATAGCATTAAAAATAACAACAACAATATTAAAAATATTAGCAATAATAATCTTATATACAAAATAGAGTAAAATCAACTATACGAGTTCAAATTGTATGGAAACATAAAATGTAACTGTATAAACAAAGTGACATAAAGGAAATATTTCTTCACCTTTAGTTTCATTATATAAGTAAGAATTGTCTTGAAATATCAATTTGCAAATACGTAGAAAATCTTGCCTCGTTAACATCAAGTTGCATGTTTGCCCTCCCGACATCAGGTTTCAAGTTGCCGTCCGGATATTCGGCTGCACATTTTGCCTCGCCGATATCCAGTTGCAATTTGCCTCCATTGACATCGAGTTGCATATTTGCCATCTCGACATTAGGTTGCATCGAAATTGAGAAATGTATATAAAATTGAGCATGCTCAGGCTCAAAACATATTAATAATAATAATAATAGTAACGATAAAAATAATAATACCAATAACAATAATAATAACAAAATATCGATACTAGTAACAATAAGAATAACAATGATAAGAACAATGATCATAACAATAATAATAATAACAGTAATCGCAAAAAAAATGATAATAATAATAATAATAATAACAACAATAATATTGAAATATTAACAACACTAGAAAAAGTAATATTGCAAGACTAAATATAGTTTGGGCCCAACATTTTTATGGAAGCAATTTAATATCAACAATAATAATAAAATAATGAAAACAACAATAAGAATATCAATAGTAGCAACAATAATAATAATAATAATAGTAATGATAATGAAGATAATAGCAATAATCATAATAGTAATAATAGCATTACACCACAAAATAAGAATTGTCTTATCAAAATAGTCCGGTAGAAATATATAGTCGATCAAATGTGAAAAGTGAAGTTAAAATACATCATTGTTCGAAATAATAAAACCTTTGTTGAGAAACATTTCTATAGAAGATCGAAAATAAATATAACAATTAGTAATCGAAATATAGAAAGTATTTGGAAAAATAATTATAAAGAGAAAAATAAGTTGGAGAAAATGAAGCTACACCCAATAAGGAGTTAAAGGGGAGGATGACGACTAGGAGGGACAAAAGAAAATTAAGGAATTGAATACGAAGGAAGAAGGACGAGGGGCAAAATCGGAATTGAAGAGAATATAGCAGAGGAGAAATAACTAGCATGGTACTCAAAGTGAGTCAACAATTGAAGATGAATGCAAGGCACGAAGAGCAATAAACGCCACACGAACCGGAATAAGGAGGGTTCAACGAGGCAAGCAGAAATAAGAGACTGCTTGCACCGGAAGCAAAAGTATATGGGTACAGAAAGAATAAATTGTACCCAATAAGGAATGAATAAATCAGGATGACTGTAAGAAATGGAAGGAAGCAATGAATCAAGGATTAAATCAAAATAGATGGAATAAGACTTGTATCCAGATCGAGTTGATTATCAAATTATTCATGTGGTTGCATGACCTGTTTAATGTTGAGTTAATCCTGAATGAGTCAAGCCTGTCTAATGTATTAGTCAAACTAACACATTAGCCAAACCTGAGCTCTGATACCACTAAAAACCTTGTCATGCCCCGCTTCCCGAAATACGGAATACGAGTACGTGACGAAGCCCAGCAAATGATCTTGACATCATTCATAAGCTGTAGGATCGACTCAGCATCACAACAAGAATATACAAGAGAAATATATATAACCCAGCATGCATGAATAATTTATTAGCAACAGAAACAACGAAAATATAATAAAACATCCAAATAGTTTCAAGTCTGGATCAAGTTAAAACTCGGGAACATCAGCCCGTTACAAGTTCTTAAATTTGCAAGAGATAATAGTCCAAGAAAACAAATAATGCAGGAAATAAATATTCTAATCAAGTTCTTCTCCACTTGAAGGCTAAAACCTTTGCTCACCAATTCCAGCGGGTAGCTCGTCTCCAAAGTCTACTTAATAAAAAAAAAGGAGGACATGAAAAAACAAGAGAAAATACCCTTAGTGCAAGCTAGGGCCACAAATAGTAAAAACGAGTACAAGTATGGGGAACAGGAATCAAGAATGTAACAGGAATATAACAAGTAGTGGAAGAACCAAGAACTAGCTAACAAGAAGGATAACTCAAGTAAACAGGCTGGATAACAAATACTAGTGGTAAAACAAGTGACAAGTGAACACATAGAGTATTTAACCTCAAGTGACAGGCATCTAGTTCAAGTGTCAGGTATCTAGTCTCAAGTCTAGTGTCAAGTTGTCAGGTCTCAAGTATCAAGCTGTCAAGTATCAAGTAACAAGTTATCAAGTATCAAGTAACATGTATCCAGTTCAAGTTTCATGTATCGGGTTTCATGTGTCAAGTTCCAAGTATCAAGTAGTCAAGAATCGTGTAAGCATGTTTCATGTTCAAGTCTTATAGTTATTACTATCTAGGTAGCACTTCATGCATCCATCCTTTTACTACATGGTTGCTACAGTCAAAACAATTTCGTTTAGACCTAGTAATTGATTTTATAGGGCGGCGTACTCAGGTATCTAGTATCAAGCAAGCACGGTTCATGAATACAAAAATAAATAACAAGTTCACGAAGCGAGTCCGTGAATACTAACAAGTTCAAGAACCACATAGTGGGTTCATGAATACAACAAGTTCATGAGCCAAGTAACTGACTCCATGAATACATCAAGTGCAACAAGTTCATGAACCGAGTACTGGAAATCACGGGCCCCCTTCCGAGTACACTTACCTATATTGTCCACTACTATAGTCTTTTCCTTAAACCCCGACTTGTTACATTTATTATTTTATCAAGCAAGCATACTTGTGTGCGAAACAAGTCAAGAAATCAGGGTCATGTACATGGGATGAGCTTAGGGTAATTATATGGCATAATCGAGGGTCGACATGAATAATTTTCCCAGCTAAAATGTTCAGGCAGAATTTGGGTATTTGTATTTATGCATATGAAATAGTGTTGAAAAAAATGTTAATTAATTCTGGGAAAAAAAATCGGGGATGTCTTATAGGGTGTCTAGCAACTGCATATAAAATTTCAAGCCCAACGATTGTTGTTTACATAACTAAATTAATTCGCAAAGTAAAGGTGTGCAGCAGTTTTGCAAATCTGCGTCTATCGACACAGCTGCAGTAAAACTTCCACAACTCCAAGACCGAAACTCCAAATTCAAAAATTTCGGAGTCTAACGACATCTAGACATCCAGAGCTACAACTTTTATTCAGGTCTCGAGTTCAGATTCTAATGTTAAATGGGTCGAAACAGTAAAAGAAGATTCAGGACAGCAACATGTGGGAATAACTTACTAGTATAGATTTCAGGGAAATTTGTTATTACGCGTCTAAGTTATTGTGTGATATAAATACATGATATTGATGGTCCAAACAGCAAGTAATAATTATTTTCCAAGTCAAATGGTTGCAAGTTCATCAAATACAAAATATACCATGCGTCTACAAATTTAGGGCTCCTTAATCTCATGTGTTCATGTGTTCAAGGGGTAAAAGAGTCCAAGTAATTATAATTTAATACAACGAAATTATTGTGACTCTTAGAATTATACATTTTGGAGGTTCAATATTGATCAACAACGATATTCAAGGAGGAGTGACAATTCTAACTATTTGTAGTATTTTTCAAGGGGTGCTTGTACTAGAACAAATAAATTGTACAAGGGATACTTGCCTTAATTGACGACGATTAGATCTGCTTGTTGAAAAAAATTGGGTTGAAAAATCCCGGAAGAAGTCTCCCAAAAGCACGTGCAAAAATCAACCGTAGATCGAGTTTTCCCCCACACCGGATCAGCCCAGAACAGCATACGGCGACTTGGGATCTGCTGTGCCAAAATACGGAACACCAGATCCTCTCAATCAGAACTCTCCCGCGCAGCGGATCAAGCCAGAACACGGGACAGCGAGCGAGGGATTCGCTGTGGCAAAACAGCAAACAACGATCAGGCTGGCTCTGATAGTGCGGATCTTGACGCGATTCGATGGTCGAAATCGAATCCTGCCCAAACCTGTAACGACCCGAAAAATAGCATATGGCTATTTTGCATCGAAATCCGTGCACAATTGAGAATTGCATGCGACTGTATTTTTTCTGATAATAATTATTTTCAATTGAGAAATATAAGATATATTGTCTACTTTATTTTTATTATTATCTTCGAAATTAAATTATTTTTTTATACGGATTATTTAAAAGTAGTTTTAATGTATTTTTGTATTGTTTGGAATTATTAGAGTAGAGAGTTGGGCTTTATTTGAGATGTATTAAGACTAAAGGGCTTATATGTAATATTTCCTATACATTAGTTATTATCTATCTATTATTATCTATTTCCATTTTTACAAAAAAAAACCCCCTTCTTTCTCCTTCTCCTTCTTCTTCCTTCTCTTCTCTTCCCGTCCAGTTCCACCCCAACCCAAGTAATACCCGCCCCGGCTCCCCCCACTTCTTCTCCTTCCCCTACTTCTTCCTCCTCCCATTCACTCCCAACCAAAGAAAACCCAACCCCTTCTCTTTCCCTTCTTCTTTCTCCTTCTCCCATCTCCTTTTCTTCTTCCGTTCGTTCCCAAACCGAACCCCAAAGCCCACCGGCCTCCTCTCCCTTCCTCCTTGACCCGTTCTCCCCCACCCGATCGAAAAGAACCCTGACCTCCATCTCCTTCTTTCTCCTTCTCCTTCCTTTCCCATCTCCATCCCGATCAGAAGGAACCCAACAAAACCCATCGGCTAACGATCCCGACCCCATGCCCCCAAGCCCCCCCCCCGGCCTCCTCCCGTTCGCACGCCAGCCCAGATCGAAGGAACCCCGACCCTCACCTTCCCTCTTCCTTCTTCTTCTCCTTCCCTTCCATTCCCGATCAAAACGAACCCAACAGAACCCATCGAAGGATACTCTCCCCACTTCAAATCTCCTCCATTTCTTCGTCAAATCCAAATTAAAATGAGGGGTAGACTAATGGAGGGATTCTCTACATGGTGGTGTTGTCGGATTTTCGATTGGATTTCGGAAGGTAAAACCCTAACTATTTTGTTGTATAAAAATTAGTTGGGTTAATTTTTATTGAGTAGAATTATTTTGGTAGGGAGATTTAGAGATATTGGAAATTGTAGATGTGAAAGAATAGTAGGTTATTAGAGAGATTGTGAGTTGTTAGTAAAATAGGGTTTTGGGTTTGTAAAAGAGAACTATATGGGTATGGATTAATTCTCGTATAGTAATAGAAATTGTAGTTGGACTATTAGATTATTTGGGGGAGATTCTAGTAATTAATTGGGAATGAAAATACCGTAAGCATTAGATTATCACGTGCATCGCACGTGTATATTCCAAGCGTTCAGTAAACGCTTGTGTGGTATTTGGGGATAGTGTTATTTAGCTTTTATGATTGGTTTGAATTATTTGAGTTTTAATTGCTTGAAATTGATGATAGGATGTATATTGCGACTTGGGACGCGAGATGGCTTGGTGACGCTTTGGACCTTCGCAAATTATGTGAGTACTATTTTATTATATGTATTTCTGTGATTTTAAAGATATATGTGAGTTAGTTTGTTTATATATTTGTGTATTTTATGGTTTAAAGATATGTGTGAGTTAGTATGTTTATATATGTTGTGGGTTGATGAATATGTGAGTTGGTTTATTATATATTTTTGTAGTTTGATGAATATGTGAGTTATATTATTTATATATTTTTGTGGTTTAAAAATATATGTGAGTTAGTATATTAATATATTTTGTGGGTTAAAGAATATGTGAGTATTGATTTATTTTACATATTTTTGTGATTGTAAAAATATGGTGAATTTTAACTATTCATGAGTATATAAAAACCTATATAATGGATGAGTTATTTTTAGATGATGATATCAAAATATGGGTGTATGGTTTATATACGTATTTTGATGTTTTGAAGAAGTTCGAATAAACTAAAGTATTGATATAAATTTATGGATCAAAAGGATCCTATGAAAAGTATGAATGGTAGAACTTGAGTTGTATTAGATCCATGCTTGAATTGTTGTAGAAAGAAACCCATGGTTAAGTTGTAGTAGAATATCATGTTTGGGTCGATTTTAGAAAGAAACTCATGTTGAGTCGATTATAGTAGGTATGCCATGATGAGTTGATTTTAGAAGAAATCCATGCTAAGTTGATTATAGTAGATTCTTTTGTTACTTCTAATTTTAGAGGATCAAGTTTGCTAGTAAGCACAGTTGGTTGTTTCTAGGTTTGATTACCTGTATGATTGTTTGTATGTGGTTTTGCGCGTACGTGGCTCGACTGGCCCGTATGTAGCTGTGGGTCTCATACGCAGCTTATTCGGCTCGTATGTGTGTTGTTGTCTCATACGCGGCTCGACTGGCCCGTATGTAGATGTTGGTCTCGTACGGAGCTTATTTGGCTCGTATGCATGTTGTTGTCTCATATGCGGCTCGACTGGCCCGTA
The DNA here is from genome assembly GCA_017893485.1 of Hemerocallis citrina. Taxonomy (NCBI): domain Eukaryota; kingdom Viridiplantae; phylum Streptophyta; class Magnoliopsida; order Asparagales; family Asphodelaceae; genus Hemerocallis; species Hemerocallis citrina. The sequence continues at coordinate 86,302,254 of CM030359.1, forward strand.
TGTAGCTGTTGGTCCCATACGTAGCTGTTTAGCTCGTATGTATTTTTGGTTACTCGTATGTAGCTTCTTGGCTAATACGCAGTTTGTTGTGCTTGTCTAGGGTGATATCATTGCCCTAGGGCTATCGACCATCAAGACGTGTGTTTAGCTTACTGCTAAGGGACTGTGGACGAGTTACTTCGCAGGTGCCGTCAGATCTTAACCGTTGGTTGATTGCGGACCGGAGTGTGACGAAATCCAAGTTCAGGTAGTAGCATGCGAATGCGTTCGTATTGCCGGGGTCTTGGATCGATAGGCCATGAACCAGATCCTGAGGGATTCTGGTGAGTTTAGGTTGAACAGCCTAATAGAGTTATCTTGCGAAGTCTAATTTAAGACCTAGCATGTTGTGTAATGTTGTAATTCCTAGGATTGTTCAGGGTTAGGAACATCATTAAGGTAGTGACTTATAGAGATCATTTTACTTCGACCCTTTGCCGAAAAGAGAGGAGTTGGTTGTAGGTAGTGCCTTACGACCAACTTTTCCCTCGAAGCAGGCCTTAGGTGGTGATATTGGGTTGTACCTTCCCGTCAAAGGGATACGTACGGTGCCGTCTCACGAGTTGGGAGCACGGGTTGCGTATCTCGTGCTGTTAATTCCTGAAGTGCCATGATAAGGCGGGCGGAGCTAGGGGGATGGACCTCGGAACTTCGTCGGGTCCTTGGCCAGGGGGAAGCGAACATGCCATAGATCGCGGTCTATGAGTTATGGGCTCGGAAGACCCTGTGTTCGTCTGGTTTTTGAGTGAGGTCCGGTGTACCGGGTAGTAGTGGCAAACATAGACACCATGAGCCTACTGCAATGGTGGGACTTGTCCACATGTGCAACCTCATCAGTCATGTAGTATCTGTCAGGAACAGGTTGTGTACAATTAGAAATTCATAACGCGGGTTCAAATCCCTATATATGGAGAAACGGCTTGAGATGGGCGCATGTAGTATGGGCTGCATGTTGCTTCGGAGACTTGCTGGCATTAGAATAAGAGCATCATCGCATTAGTAATCTTGCATTAGAATAAGAGCATCATTGTATTGGTAATTTTGCATTAGAGTTAAGTCATAACATACACTGACACATCAATTATATGTACACGTGTCTTTTCCATTCAAGTTGAATTGCGAGTGTGATAGTTGGAACAGATTAATAACCAAGCTATGGGCATGGGATGTGATTGTGTTATTACCAAACTATGTTGGGATATAGGGTGTATTGTGATAAAATGCAAGTAAATGGTAAGGTGAAATGAGATGTTAGGTTGGACATGAATGAATGTGGTAGTATGAGGATGAAGACATATATTTATGATGGGATACGTGATATAAGGAAACAAAATCAATATTGTATTATGAGTGGTTATTCAAATGGTTACTAAATATAAGTATGTTATGAGCGGGTATAGATATACATACAGGTGATGACTCAGAGAGTATTTGATGTAAAATCTCATTTATGATGTTTACATATTCAGATGTCAAGTAAGATTTGTTTATCTTGGAAATTGTGAGTTCGTTATGTTTTTACTTGCAAGTTTAATTTATTTACTTATTTAATAAATTATACTCACACCAGAAATGGCTAACCCCTTAGTGTTTGGGGGTTAGGGAGTCCCTGGACTACCCTAGGTCCCTACTGTTACAGGTCCTCAGCAGTGCAGAGGTGAGGTGTAGGTACAGGTTCCGTGGAGTGGAGTTCCAGTTATAATTCATTATTATGTTTTAATTGTAAATAGTAAAGATTTATGCTTTAAATTGTATTTTTGATGTATAAGTATGAGGATGATGATGAAGAGTATAGTGTGAGGCAGCAGGATATGGTTTGGACCCGTACCCATTTCGTTGTGGAGTGCCGGGCGTCGTGGTAGGTTTTTACAGGTTATTTTCTAAAAACTTACTACGTTTTCAAAAGGATTTATGCTTTTTAATTGATATTTGTTAAACCGTTATGAGTTTGGCCCCCAAAGCATATATATATATTGCCTGTGTGATGATGCTCATTTTGGCCTGGGGAGCCCATATTATTATTGCCTGTGATGTAAGCTACGGAATTTAGAGCAAAATTCCGTAAGCTTTTCTGTGTTTTGGGCAAAAAATACAAGGGAGACTCTGCCCAAATTTTCTTTGAAACATAACTATTTTAGTTTATGTTTAAAGTGATATAGAAATTGGAAGAATTGATTTTGGAGTCAAAAAGAAAAGAAAAGGGGCAGGCAGTACAGTTTGGTACTACAAACTGATATTTGTAATTACTGCGTAGTAACTCTGTGTTGAAGAAAAGTTTTTAAATTTTCCAGTTTTTCTGTGTCTCGAGACTAATTGAAGGAAAGATCTTGGCATGTGTCACGGTTTCCCAGTTACGGGGAGATCGGGGCGTTTCAGATGGTATCAGAGCTGACTTCAATTTACAGTCCAACACAGTAGGAAAATTAAACTTGGAATGCCTTTAGGAGTCGGGTTTTAGCTAGTTGTAGATAGTTATAATTCATATTGTTGTCTCTTTCAACTTATGTTTTATAATTTTTCTATATCTAGACCAGTATATGTGTTACCATCCTTTAAGCACCTGAAGGATGTTCGAGGATGTCCTAACCAAGGAGGTGTTGATGGAAGAGAGTGAACCGACATCGATGGATGATCCGATAACCTTGAGCAAGGAGCCAAGGAGACTTCACCACCACAAGGACTACAACATGAATGGGAGCAAATTCCAAAGACCCCCAAGGTTGTAGTATGCAACCTTGTGAGAGAGTCAGGCACAAGAAATCAGTCTGTCCACGACTACAAGGGACAAGATCTGCACCAGCATCAGGGTTCAAGGACCAAGGTCAGAAGCAGAAGACTCAGAAAACGGAGGGCAACCTTGGAGGCACCAGGACAGGAAATTATTTTTTTATGTGGTGAGCATGGTCATCTCAAGAACCAGTGTTCGAGGAAGGACACTTAGATAGATACCCGTACATATTACAAATGTGGAAGGATTGATCGTATCCGACCAGATATTCCCCAGCTTCACCGGAGGAACGACAGATCAACCTCGAAGATGAACAATAAAGGAAAGGAGCCTGTTCACCAAGGGTAGAGTTCGCACTTACTACCAGCAAGCCGTAGAAGGCAGGAGTGCTAGTACCGGTATGTGCATATAAAATTGCAACTAAGTTAAAAGTTGTATTTTTTTGAAAGTTATTTTGGACTAAGAAGTAACGTATGATGAAACAATTTCGAAAACAGTTGGATTTATATATGGAATCCATACAACTGTTTTGTTCAATTGTGGTTCATCACATTCGTTTGTCTGAATTATTTTTCAAGAGTTGAGTTGTGTGCGGGAGGCAACTCTAGATTTGATTTGGTTGAATACACCATCTGGAGCATCAGCTTCGAACAAATTACAGGAGAGAATCCTGGAAGTTTGAAGTAATGATCGTAGGCCATGCCCTGTTCTAAGGAGGGAGTGGCTACTGAAGTACAAAAGATCGAGATCCGTGAAGAATTGACCTCAGCCAAAGACCGTGAAGGACGCATGAAGCTAGATGACGAGATCCAGCAAACCAGTAATGGAGTGATTACTCAAGTTTAGAACTCAGTTTTGGCACGACGGGAGCAGCAACTGAGTCCAAGTGAGCAAGTCAGAAGGCTTAGGCAGGAAATGCAGGGATTTAAGCACTGAAGCGGCAATGTGTGACTTCGTCCTTTCTAAGGAGGGAGTGGTCACCAACCAACAGGAGTCGTAATCAAGGAGTGAATCAACATCACTTGTAGACAAGAATAGAGCAAAGCAATGCAGTTACTGTCTACTCCAGAGCAGGAGCAGAAGAATGTCAGCATCAAATTCATGGTGGGTCTGTCCAAAAGGCTGAAGGACAACAGTTCAACTGGGTAGAAGACCAGTTTTTAAGAATATCACTCGGGGAACTGGAGATGGTTCAGGGAAATATCTCGTGAACCATTGATGTTGTGGTTGTCTTCCTCTCCACTAGCAGCGTTCTGAGGACAGAACGATTCTAAGGAGGGAGTAATGTAACGACCCGAAAAATAGCATATGGCTATTTTGCATCGAAATCCGTGCACAATTGAGAATTGCATGCGACTGTATTTTTTCTGATAATAATTATTTTCAATTGAGAAATATAAGATATATTGTCTACTTTATTTTTATTATTATCTTCGAAATTAAATTATTTTTTTATACGGATTATTTCAAAGTAGTTTTAATGTATTTTTGTATTGTTTGGAATTATTAGAGTAGAGAGTTGGGCTTTATTTGAGATGTATTAAGACTAGAGGGCTTATATGTAATATTTTCTATACATTAGTTATTATCTATCTATTATTATCTATTTCCATTTTTACAAAAAACCCCCCCTTCTTTCTCCTTCTCCTTCTTCTTCCTTCTCTTCTCTTCCCGTCCAGTTCCACCCCAACCCAAGTAATACCCCCCCCGGCTCCCCCCACTTCTTCTCCTTCCCCTACTTCTTCCTCCTCCCATTCACTCCCAACCAAAGAAAACCCAACCCCTTCTCTTTCCCTTCTTCTTTCTCCTTCTCCCATCTCCTTTTCTTCTTCCGTTCGTTCCCAAACCGAACCCCAAAGCCCCCCGGCCTCCTCTCCCTTCCTCCTTCTCCCGTTCGCCCCCACCCGATCGAAAAGAACCCTGACCTCCATCTTCTTCTTTCTCCTTCTCCTTCCTTTCCCATCTCCATCCCGATCAGAAGGAACCCAACAAAACCCATCGGCTAACGATCCCGACCCCATGCCCCCAAGCCCCCCCCCCGGCCTCCTCCCGTTCGCACGCCAGCCCAGATCGAAGGAACCCCGACCCTCACCTTCCCTCTTCCTTCTTCTTCTCCTTCCCTTCCATTCCCGATCAAAACGAACCCAACAGAACCCATCGAAGGATACTCTCCCCACTTCAAATCTCCTCCATTTCTTCGTCAAATCCAAATTAAAATGAGGGGTAGACTAATGGAGGGATTCTCTACATGGTGGTGTTGTCGGATTTTCGATTGGATTTCGGAAGGTAAAACCCTAACTATTTTGTTGTATAAAAATTAGTTGGGTTAATTTTTATTGAGTAGAATTATTTTGGTAGGGAGATTTAGAGATATTGGAAATTGTAGATGTGAAAGAATAGTAGGTTATTAGAGAGATTGTGAGTTGTTAGTAAAATAGGGTTTTGGGTTTGTAAAAGAGAGCTATATGGGTATGGATTAATTCTCGTATAGTAATAGAAATTGTAGTTGGACTATTAGATTATTTGGGGGAGATTCTAGTAATTAATTGGGAATGAAAATACCATAAGCATTAGATTATCACGTGCATCGCACGTGTATATTCCAAGCGTTCAGTAAACGCTTGTGTGGTATTTGGGGATAGTGTTATTTAGCTTTTATGATTGGTTTGAATTATTTGAGTTTTAATTGCTTGAAATTGATGATAGGATGTATATTGCGACTTGGGACGCGAGATGGCTTGGTGACGCTTTGGACCTTCGCAAATTATGTGAGTACTATTTTATTATATGTATTTCTGTGATTTTAAAGATATATGTGAGTTAGTTTGTTTATATATTTGTGTATTTTATGGTTTAAAGATATGTGTGAGTTAGTATGTTTATATATGTTGTGGGTTGATGAATATGTGAGTTGGTTTATTATATATTTTTGTAGTTTGATGAATATGTGAGTTATATTATTTATATATTTTTGTGGTTTAAAAATATATGTGAGTTAGTATATTAATATATTTTGTGGGTTAAAGAATATGTGAGTATTGATTTATTTTACATATTTTTGTGATTGTAAAAATATGGTGAATTTTAACTATTCATGAGTATATAAAAACCTATATAATGGATGAGTTATTTTTAGATGATGATATCAAAATATGGGTGTATGGTTTATATACGTATTTTGATGTTTTGAAGAAGTTCGAATAAACTAAAGTATTGATATAAATTTATGGATCAAAAGGATCCTATGAAAAGTATGAATGGTAGAACTTGAGTTGTATTAGATCCATGCTTGAATTGTTGTAGAAAGAAACCCATGGTTAAGTTGTAGTAGAATATCATGTTTGGGTCGATTTTAGAAAGAAACTCATGTTGAGTCGATTATAGTAGGTATGCCATGATGAGTTGATTTTAGAAGAAATCCAAGCTAAGTTGATTATAGTAGATTCTTTTGTTACTTCTAATTTTAGAGGATCAAGTTTGCTAGTAAGCACAGTTGGTTGTTTCTAGGTTTGATTACCTGTATGATTGTTTGTATGTGGTTTTGCGCGTACGTGGCTCGACTGGCCCGTATGTAGCTGTGGGTCTCATACGCAGCTTATTCGGCTCGTATGTGTGTTGTTGTCTCATACGCGGCTCGACTGGCCCGTATGTAGATGTTGGTCTCGTACGGAGCTTATTTGGCTCGTATGCATGTTGTTGTCTCATATGCGGCTCGACTGGCCCGTATGTAGCTGTTGGTCCCATACGTAGCTGTTTAGCTCGTATGTATTTTTGGTTACTCGTATGTAGCTTCTTGGCTAATACGCAGTTTGTTGTGCTTGTCTAGGGTGATATCATTGCCCTAGGGCTATCGACCATCAAGACGTGTGTTTAGCTTACTGCTAAGGGACTGTGGACGAGTTACTTCGCAGGTGCCGTCAGATCTTAACCGTTGGTTGATTGCGGACCGGAGTGTGACGAAATCCAAGTTCAGGTAGTAGCATGCGAATGCGTTCGTATTGCCGGGGTCTTGGATCGATAGGCCATGAACCAGATCCTGAGGGATTCTGGTGAGTTTAGGTTGAACAGCCTAATAGAGTTATCTTGCGAAGTCTAATTTAAGACCTAGCATGTTGTGTAATGTTGTCATTCCTAGGATTGTTCAGGGTTAGGAACATTATTAAGGTAGTGACTTATAAAGATCATTTTACTTCGACCCTTTGCCGAAAAGAGAGGAGTTGGTTGTAGGTAGCGCCTTACGACCAACTTGTCCCTCGAAGCAGGCCTTAGGTGGTGATATTGGGTTGTACCTTCCCGTCAAAGGGATACGTACGGTGCCGTCTCACGAGTTGGGAGCACGGGTTGCGTATCTCGTGCTGTTAATTCCTGAAGTGCCATGATAAGGCGGGCGGAGCTAGGGAGATGGACCTCGGAACTTCGTCGGGTCCTTGGCCAGGGGGAAGCGAACAGGCCATAGATCGCGGTCTATGAGTTATGGGCTCGGAAGACCCTGTGTTCGTCTGGTTTTTGAGTGAGGTCCGGTATACCGGGTAGTAGTGGCAAACATAGACACCATGAGCCTACTGCAATGGTGGGACTTGACCACATGTGCAACCTCATCAGTCATGTAGTATCTGTCAGGAACAGGTTGTGTACAATTAGAAATTCATAACGCGGGTTCAAATCCCTATATATGGAGAAACGGCTTGAGATGGGCGCATGTAGTATGGGCTGCATGTTGTTTCGGAGACTTGCTGGCATTAGAATAAGAGCATCATCGCATTAGTAATCTTGCATTAGAATAAGAGCATCATTGTATTGGTAATTTTGCATTAGAGTTAAGTCATAACATACACTGACACATCAATTATATGTACACGTGTCTTTTCCATTCAAGTTGAATTGCGAGTGTGATAGTTGGAGTAGATTAATAACCAAGCTATGGGCTTGGGATGTGATTGTGTTATTACCAAACTATGTTGGGATATGGGGTGTATTGTGATAAAATGCAAGTAAATGGTAAGGTGAAATGAGATGTTAGGTTGGACATGAATGAATGTGGTAGTATGAGGATGAAGACATATATTTATGATGGGATACGTGATATAAGGAAACAAAATCAATATTGTATTATGAGTGGTTATTCAAATGGTTACTAAATATAAGTATGTTATGAGCGGGTATAGATATACATACAGGTGATGACTCAGAGAGTATTTGATGTAAAATCTCATTTATGATGTTTACATATTCAGATGTCAAGTAAGATTTGTTTATCTTGGAAATTGTGAGTTCGTTATGTTTTTACTTGTAAGTTTAATTTATTTACTTATTTAATAAATTATACTCACACCAGAAATGGCTAACCCCTTAGTGTTTGGGGGTTAGGGAGTCCCTGGACTACCCTAGGTCCCTACTGTTACAGGTCCTCAGCAGTGCAGAGGTGAGGTGTAGGTATAGGTTCCGTGGAGTGGAGTTCCAGTTATAATTCATTATTATGTTTTAATTGTAAATAGTAAAGATTTATGCTTTAAATTGTATTTTTGATGTATAAGTATGAGGATGATGATGAAGAGTATAGTGTGAGGCAGCAGGATATGGTTTGGACCCGTACCCATTTCGTTGTGGAGTGCCGGGCGTCGTGGTAGGTTTTTACAGGTTATTTTCTAAAAACTTACTACGTTTTCAAAAGGATTTATGCTTTTTAATTGATATTTGTTAAACCGTTATGAGTTTGGCCCCCAGAGCATATATATATATTGCCTGTGTGATGATGCTCATTTTGGCCTGGGGAGCCCATATTATTATTGCCTGTGATGTAAGCTACGGAATTTAGAGCAAAATTCCGTAAGCTTTTCTGTGTTTTGGGCAAAAAATACAAGGGAGACTCTGCCCAAATTTTCTTTGAAACATAACTATTTTAGTTTATGTTTAAAGTGATATAGAAATTGGAAGAATTGATTTTGGAGTCAAAAAAGAAAAGAAAAGGGGCAGGCAGTACAGTTTGGTACTACAAACTGATATTTGTAATTACTGCGTAGTAACTCTGTGTTGAAGAAAAGTTTTTAAATTTTCCAGTTTTTCTGTGTCTCGAGACTAATTGAAGGAAAGATCTTGGCATGTGTCACGGTTTCCCAGTTACGGGAAGATCGGGGCGTTACAAAACCGGCTGCTTCTTCTCCCTTCTCTTCTTCTTCGAAACACATAGTGCGAGAGAGCAGCGCCGGTGGGGTCTTCGACAGCACCGATTGTGGTGCGACTGCGTGGCGGCATCAACGGCGAGAAGTACGGCAGCGCGACTGGTCGGGAAGCAACTGTCGCGGCGATTGAAAATGGCGCTCTGTTCGGAATCGAAACAGGGGAGGGGAGAAAAGATAATGGGTTCGAGTTGTTGGCAGTTGATGATGGTGGAGGTCTTGGGATGGGGACAACGACGGGAGTGTCTAGAAGTGGTCGGAGGGTGAGGTGACGGTGGAGAGTCGATGGGTTACGGTGGTTGGGAAATGGCAAATTGGGTTTCGAGTGTTGGGGACGATGAAGGCAATGGATTTGCAGTGGTGTTGGGGTACAGTGGAGGCCAGGGCGATAGCGAGGAGGTGGTGAGGCGATAATCGAAGGAGGCGAAATGGGTATGGTTGGGCCTGGGCGATGGGGGCGAGAGCTTGGTTAATGGCGATGGGTAATGGCGGTGGGAGTTTGGGTCGATGGTGAAGACGGTGGTGGTGGTGGTGGTTGGGTGCTGAAAAGGAGCGGGTGGTGAAGGCGAGAGGAAGGCGAAGGTCTTAGTGGTGATCGGAGGTGGGGAGATTGGTTTCGAAATCGAAGGAGAAAGAAGCGGAGGAAGGAGACGAGCGAGCGGCGGGGATTGTTTTTAGGGTTACACAGTAAATGGGGGGTTAGAGTTAGGGTTAGGGGTTAGGGTTCAAATAGTATAGGGTTTCAGGTTTGTGGGTTTTAGGATATTCGTTTCGAATAGGACCCAACAGGAGAATTGGTCAAAATGTGATAAAATAGGGAATAAAGGGATGAATGAGAAGAAATAGCCATTTCTTCATGAATAATGACACAAAAAGCACAAATGAATTCAATAAAAGGTCCAAAATTTGAGTCGAAAAAAAATTAATGGTTTTATTTGAATGGAAACAGATTACGGGATCTCAAATACATAAAAGAGTACAATTGAGCAAAATACAGTATAAAAATACAATACGGGAAAACAGGAGTTACATCCCCAATATACTTCTCAGCTAATTTGTCCATCGAAGCAGTGAGTTTCATCGCCAAGAAGTGAGCAGACTTGGTTAGTCGATCGACTATGACCCAAATCGCATCATTGCCCTTAGAACTCTTGGGCAAGCCTGTGATGAAATCCATACTGATCTTATCCCACTTCCATTCCGAAATAGGTAATGGTTACAATAGACCTCCGGGTTTCTGATTCTCGGCTTTGACTTGTTGACAAATCTCACACTTTGCCACAAATTCAGCCACATCCCGCTTCAATCCTGGCTAACAGAAATGCTGTTTAATGTCCTTGTACATCTTAATACTCCTAGGATGTACTGACAAAAGAGTAGCATGCGCCTCCTGAAGAACACTTTCTTTCAAGTCCGACTGATCCGGAACACACATCCTCTCTCCCAACCACAGCACTTCATCCCTGATTTGAAATTCGGGCAACCTGCCAGCACCAACCTGCTCCTTCATGTTCAGAATATCAGCATCTTCTTTCTGACTTGCAATAACCCTTTCATTCAGCGTAGGCTGAAGCCTCAACTGAGCTAAGGATGCTCCCAATCCTTACAAGACAACTTCAATACCAGCCCGATCCAATTTTTCTACTAGATGCTTCTGAGTTGTAATCAAACTGGCCAAACTGCTCTTACAGCTAAGTGCATCAGCAACAACATTAGCTTTCCCAGGATGATACTTGATCCTAGGACGCATGTCCTCAAGCACCTCCAGCCTTCTCCTTTGCCTCAGATTCAGATCTTTCTGCTGATAGATGTATTTCAAACTCTTGTGTTCCGTGTATATGTTCAATTTCTCACTGTACACATAATGTCTCCATTGCTTTAAGGCGAAGATAATCGCAGTCAACTCTAGATAATGAGTCAGATAATTCTTCTCATGCGGTCTTAGTTGCCTAGACCCATAAGCGATCACCTTCCCTTCTTCCATTAAGACACAAGCAAGCCCACGATGTGAAGCATCGCTGTAGACATCATACTAAACACCTGCCCTAGGCAAAGTTAAAATAGGTGCAGTAGTCAGCTCTCTTTCAACTCCTGAAAGCTTGCCTCGCACTACTCGCATTGCTCGGTCCACTTGAAGTTCGCATTCTTCTTGGTCAAACCAGTAAGCAGCACGGCTAACTGAGCATAACCCTGAATGAATCTCCTGTAGTATCCCATCAATTCAAGAAAACTTCTTACTTTCTTCACTGTAGTAGGCCTTGCCCAATCTCTCACTGCTTCTATCTTTTGAGGATCAGTTGCCACTCCCTCTTTAGAAAGGATTTGACCTAGGAATGCCACTTCAGATTTCTAGAAATCACACTTGAATAACTTGGCATACAACTCCTGCTCTTCCAGCTTCTTCAACACTGCTGCCAGATGCTCAGTGTGCTCCTCCTCCGACTTGGAGTACACAAGAATATCGTCGATAAACACCATGACAAAAGAATCAATGAACGGCCTCAGAACTCTGTTCATCATGTCCATGAAGATTGCAAGTGCATTCGTCACTCCGAATGGCATAACTAAGAATTCGTAATGCCCATGTCGAGTTCTAAATGTAGTCTTGTGCACATCTTCTTCTTTCACTCGAACTTGATGATAACATGATCGAATATCTATTTTGGAGAAAACAACAGCTCCTTGTAGACGATCGAACAAGTCATCAATTCGTGGAATAGGATACCTATTTTGAACAGTGACCTTATTCAGCTCCCGGTAATTGATCCACATCCTCATCGATCCATCCTTCTTCTTTACCAAAAGCACTGGTGTTCCCTACGGTGATGCACTAGCTTGAATAAAGCCTCTCCCTAATAGTTCCTCAATCTGCCATTTGATCTCATCCTGCTCCACCGGAGCCATCCTATATGGTGCTTTAGAAATGGGTGCACTTCCTGATTGAACTGTAATACCCCGATTTTTCTATATATATATAAAGATTATTTAATTCTACATATGATATGCATGTGTAATATTGTTTCTTAAGCCCAAATGTTTTTCTACAAGATAATTAGTTTGGCCCAATTAATTTTAGCCCATGGATTTAAAACCCCTTCTATTGTATTTTTATAACCAGCATGTGTGACATCTTTTTCTTCTTTTGGCCGGGTATTTGATATACTATTTGTAGGGTGTAGTTGGTGCATGCACGTGCATTCGCGTACACGTGCATTGGACACAACCCTTGGCCGGATTGTGGAGTGATGGGTGTAGATCATGGGTAGTTATTTTGAGTTGTGGGTAGTTTTCTCAACTCCCGATCTGATCTCAGCCTTTGATCTCCAACTCCCCAACAAATCTCATCCCTCCATTTCACCTATATTCTAGTATAAATACCCCCTCCTATTCCCTATCTCTTTTACACTAAAATTTCCTAAGATTTCAAGAGAGTATCTGTGAGTTGTGTGGGAGCTTTTCTGTGGAGGCAAGCAACACTGCTGAGGAGCCGGTGTGGGACAAAGGAGCAAGGAGTGCAGTACGGTGTTGAAGGACTTTGCGGGATTTCGTTATTTCTCCATATAAGGTGGGTGTTTCTCAGGACTTCTAATGTAGGAATGATATTGCAATTGTTATGATTGATACTATGTTATAAAAAGTGAATGGAATGCGGTAGAAATTGCTTGAACATGCTAGTAATATTGAGATGGGACTGTCGGTACAGTCGACTGCCATGTGAGCCAGCCGACTGGTACAAGACACTACTTTTCATAATGTACTGATAAAATGTGTGCAATAGACATGATGGTGTGATTACTAAATGTATATTTTCCCTATGACACATATGATGGAGGGAAGGTAAATAAATGAAAAGAACTAATAGTGATAAATATCCGAAGTTGTCGGCGCAGTCGACTGACTTGGTGTTAAGTCGACTGGTGCTTCATTTCTGAATATGACTGTTTGAAAGTCCCCTGAATAAAGATATTCTATTTACGTAGACCCATTATGATGATTCGAGATTTGTACCTTCATTATTGTAAGAAAGTAGGGCAATGCGAATGCATGTTTAGAGTAGTTTTCTCTAAAGGAGCATGTTAATAACTGGGAAAATTATGCTGTGAATGCTACTGAACAAGAAGAAACTCTGTTTATGAAACATGAATTGATGTATACTGTTAATTGATATCATGAAGCAAGTACACGTAAGAACTGTAAATAAATTCCCTAATTGAAATGGATCTGTCCAGTCGACCGAATGCGTGTAGCAAGTCGACTGATCTGGACTTGGAAATTATGCTGTTTGAAATCTCCAGGACAGACGACTGATTAATGAACAGTCGACTGTTATGTGGATAATATTGTGAATATGGAAGGTTGCGGGACAGGCGACTGGTTGAGTGCAACAGTCGACTATCCCGAGCTTTTATGAGGAACCTGTATGTGACTGTATAAGTCGACTGGTATTCTTCCAAGTCGACTGTACAGAGTGGACTTTTGATAATTTGATTCATGTTATTTACTGTTGGTAATGATGAACTTTATGCTTTTAATCGATGGATTCTGTTTATGGCTGTATGAATTATGTGAAAGGAATCATAGATGAGAATTGAGAATTAAATGAATAATTATGAAAGGCTAAATCATGATGAGAAAGTCTGTGGGACTCAAAAATGAAATCATGAGCTGATGGCGCTCAATTGGATATTGTGAATTTGAAATTGAACGAAGGAGTAGCTAAGTCTCCCCGACAGTGAAATGAAATGATATTGAGAAATAGACCAGGTTGGTCAAGTGAAATGAAATGATAAGTCCGGTTGATGGAGAGGCTAACTCTAAAGCTTGATTTTTATTCATGATTCTAATGTAACTTTAATACATAGTGTGGAGGTGATGAAGGTGAGAGAAAAACATGAGTATGAGAGCTAGGGTACGGTGCGGGTGTGTGAGCCGCAGAATGCATGCTTGATGCGTCAAGACATGGCGCGGGCACAACTCAGTAATGATCGGACTCTAGTCACGCTTGTGGGATGTTTTGGTGACTGCAAGAGAAGTGTGTTCAGGGAGGATGCTGAATTGTCGCAGAATGCATGCTTGACGAGTCAAGACATGGCGCGAAATTCTACTCCAGGGGCCAGGATACATGCTTGTACTCATAGAATCATCTAGGATACTCACTGGAATTACAGAAGTAGAGTAAGTCATGGCGGGGGATTGAACCCTACAAAAATGAAGAACGATTAAGAGACTTGCCCTCGAACCTATGTAGTATGGGATGCATAGAATTCGAACAAGTGTGCATTAGTGTCATGTGAAAATTAAATAAATTGCATTAAGGATTAAGTGCACAATCACGACACGACATCTCTAAAAGTTCCCCCTTTGATTTTTACATGCTTATTATGAACAAGATTGTTGATTTGTTAAGAAATGAGATTCATTATACTGTTTCTGGCGTAGAGAGGATGGCCATGTATAATTATCGTCGGTTGAATAAACTGACGTACCCACAGTTTTGTATGCAGGATAAATTACATGTAAAGAGGAATGGATGCATAAAGATCTCATTATGTTGTTGTTCATTTATGTAAATGTTGTATATTTTGCTTCCGCTGTGTAAATTTAAATGTGAGATGTTGTAACTCTGATGTAAAAAGAAAAGTTTGAATTTCCTTGTAAAATTGTACTCGAGAAAAGCGAAAAGATCCTGAAAAACATCTCGAACTCAGTAATTTTGGGATTCGGAGCGTTACATGAACAGTGATGCTGAAATCTACATCACGGTGTGGAGGTAACCCATGCAAATCATCCAAGAACACATTTGAATAGTCCCGAACCACAGAAATCCCTTGCACTTCTACAGGAACTTCCTGCTTGCCGATGGCTGCAACTAAACTAGAGCACTTCTTCTTCCCTTGGAAAGTGACTTCAGGTCCACCTGGAGCTTTCACTGTTACTTCCTTGGTATTCCATTCGATATTCACACTGTACACCAACATCCAATCAATGCCAACGATAACATTGACTCTCACGATAGTCAGCTTGATCAGATCAATCCCGAAAATTCTGTTCCCAATCACGATCTCGCAGTCCGCATAGTACCGATAGTGGTTAAAGTCTCCCATGATGGAGTAGCTACTGCTAAGACCTTGCCTGGAAAGACTTTCGGTTCGACTCCCAAAACTTTAGCAAACTTAGGTGACACAAAAGTATGAGAGGACCCAATATCGAACAAAACAACAGCCTTCTTTCCATTCAAATAAAGTTCTCCTGTTACATAACACACACTCGTTACATAACAGTTCACTATTAAAGCGGGAAAAAGAAACAAAAGAAAACACTCTTAAACATCCCCCCTTGTACCAGTGATGACATGATCCACCTCATCGGCGTCAGCTTCAGTCAAGGAAAATACTCGCCCTTACTGGTACGACTTCTTCCCACTTTGCTGTGTTGGTCCATTGCATTCGACATCTCGCAACTTTGGGCAGTGAGATCTGTAATGACCGGTCTCTCCACAGTTGAAACAAGTCACTACGGGAGGTCTCACAAAACTATTTTCGCGTCTTCCAGCCACGTTAACAGCGTTCGCCCCTGTCGGTTTGAACCTTTGAGGTGGTGGTAGTCCCCTGAAATTGCCAGAACCTGCGGGCCTTTTCCCCACGTTCCAGTTGTTCCTCCTATTCTGAACAGCGTGGAACTGCTCCATGTCCTCTTCCATAGCTGCTGCGTGTTTGACCAGCTTGTCAAACCTCCTGATACCGAGGGGAATCATCTTGGATCTCAGACTTGGCCTCAACCCGTGCTCGAACTTTCAAGCTTTCTTCGCCTTGTCCATCACAAATTCGGGAGCATACCTCGAGAGCTGGTGGAACCTCATCTTATACTCTCTAACCGACATGCCACCCTGCTGAAGCGCTAGAAATTCCATGGCTTTCTTCTCCTGAACGTCTGATGGAAAATAATGACTGCGAAATTCCTCCAAAAATTTCTCCCAGCCAAGAACAATATCTCCTATCGTCTGCTTCATCGACTGCCACCACACAGCCGCATCCTTCTCGAACTACAGGCTGCCAACTTCACCTTGCTGCCCTCCGGAGTCTCCAAGACTTCGAAGATAGTCTCTACCTATCGGATCCAGTTGTCAGCTGCGTTAGGATATGACTTCCCTTCGAATACTGGTGGTTTCATCCGTTTGAATGATTCCACGAGTTTGATAGCTTCAGGTACTGGATTCACATGAACCCTCCCTTGGTTCTGATTCATGGCAATGGCATTGAGTGTCTGATAGACCCTCGCTAATTCCGTTTCCAAGTTCAGACCTTCACCATTTTGAGCTCCTCTTCTTCTGATGCAAAAGATTCATTAAATTCGAAGTAGAAAAACATGAATTTTAAGTTAACTTTTCATTTCATTGAATTTCAAACTTTATACATTCGAATTTAGAATATTTCTTACATCAAATGAAAGCAGTAAGAAGATACAACATTCTGGTTCCTACAATTCCTCTTGGTTTCACGAAGCTCTTCCCGTAGTTCCTCCACTTCCTCCTTCAGTACATCGTACATGTTTTTCCTCTTCTCGAGTTCCCAAACATGATGACTGAGAATTGCAATATCATCGTTGCGCTTCGCCAACTGAGTCTCCAGTAGCTCGGTTCTCTCCCATTTAGTCTCTACCTGCCACTGAAGAGACACAATGAGACTACTCGGAACTGGTTCTTCCTCGTAGGAGGAATCATCAGATGAATCCGGAGGCGGAGTGATCTCTCTGGACTCAAGCCATTTCTCTTCCAATTCTTCAGGATCTTCTTAGTCTGAATCAGCTTGTCTGGGGTAGTAATCCTCCTCAACTATGTGCCAATCGTCGCTCCAGCAGGGTCGAAGTGGTCGGCCATCTTTAGAAAAGGGAAGGAGAAGAAGAACTGTCAATCATAGAGCAACACAAATGTATGTGACTTACATTTAAATCTCTATACTCAACGCACTCTCTAATGTCCACTCTAGATTGTCGTTCCTTATAAAGTTGTACTACTTGGAAGCATGGCTCTGATACCACTCTATAACACCCCGAATTCCAAATACAACTGAATTCGAAGTTTCACAGGATCTTTACACTTCTCTCCGTACAATTTTACAAGGAAATTTAAACTTTTCTTTACATGAGATTTACATTTACATTTAAACTTAAACAGCGGAAGCAATTTACAATATTTACATAAATAGATGTACAACACTTGAAATATTCTTTAAGCTGCTTGCATACTTTAATATTTGTTAATTCCTTAATCCTGCATAAAGACTGTGGGTACGTCAGTTCATTCAAATGACGAGCTATTATACACGGCCATCCTCTCTATGCTAAAACAATATAACGATTCTCAAAGCTTAACAAAACACAAACTTGTTCACAAACAAAGGTAAGGGGACTATCCTATTGATGTTGTATTGTGATTGTGCACCTAGTCCTTAATGCAATTTATTATTATTATTAGATGACACTAATGCACACTTATTCGGATTCTATGCATCCCATACTACGTAGGTCCAAGGGCAAGTCCTTAATCGTTCTTCAACTTGTAGGGTTCGATCCCTCGCCATGACTTAATCTATTACTGTAACTACGGTAAGTATCATAGATGTCCTATGAGTTACTAGCCCATGTCCAGACAGCTTGGAGGGGAATCCCACATCGTGACATGACACATCATGCAGAGCCTATGGTCAATTCAGCCTCCGTCCTTTGATATATATATTCATTTTTGTTCATTTTTTATCTTCCTGTGATTTATTTTTCTGTCCTTTGATTTGTTCTTGATCGTTATTGTTATTTCGCTTTTCATTGGTTCTTGTTCTCTTATTTTATTCTTGGGTGCTCGTGGTGTTTTGGTTGCTTATCCTATAGATTTTGATCCCTAATTAACTACCAAAGCCAAATTAGCCTAAATCTTATTTTTAATCCTGTACAATCCTATTAAACCCAATCTCCTACTACTACTCCTAAACTACCCATTAACCCAAATACCCACAACCTACTACCAACCCTATATAAATACCCTACTCTCTCTCTCCCTAAAACCCAAACCCTACTACTCCCGGCATCCTCCATCTCTCTTCTGATTTCTGGCTGAACACGTTTTCTGGATTCAAATATTGTTTGAGTTATATTTTTGTGAAATACCATATGACTTATATACATTTTTTGGATTCGGCGGGAAATCTATTTTCTAGCTTTTCTGACAGATCCAAATTTGCATATTTGTAGCAACGGAAATCCCTATTTTAGTGCAGTACTGTCTCGCTGTCCTGAACTAGAATTTTTGTTGCACTATTCTTATATGAGTTGTCCGTCATCTGTATATGCCTGCCTTTCACCTTGAACCTGTCATTGGTTTATACCATGCTATTCTTACTCTATTTTATACACATACATGTCTGTCTGATAATAATAATAAATGACCAAGCCGAGGTTTCAGGGAAAGATCTAGTAGTGGAAAATATAGAAATGTGTACTCGGAGGAGGACCGGTAGGTTCTTACTATCTGATTACTATTACTGTTTACCTGACTGCACACTTCCCTATATGAAGGTGTACTCGGAGGAGGACCGGTAGGTTCTTACTGTCTGATTACTGTTAGTGATTACCTGACTGCATACTTTCCTATAGGAAGGTGTACTCGGAGGAGGACCAGTAGATTCTTACTGTCTGATTACTGATACCTGAGTACATGACCCTATATGATCCCCTACAAAATCTAAAATTTAATTTGGTTGAATGTAGCAACCATGTGGTAAAAATATGGACGCATGAATTGCTATCTAGTTAGTAATAAAGACAAGACTGTAAGAACTGACATCTGTTACACTGTTATCTGTTATCATCTGATTGTTATCTGACACTGTTATCTGTTACTGTTTGATTGTTACCTTACACTGCTATCTGTATATCTGTCTGTATACTGTTTAACACTTGACACATGCTATCTGTACCTATTAGTATACCATGCTACCTGATTCTGTTTTTCTTATTTATGTTCTACTCTGTTGACATGCTTATTCCATGCTATGTTTGTTCTACTGTTACTTTCTATTTGTTTATCCATTGATGTACTTGTTCCTGCACTACAAGCGGCCCGTAACTTGCATTGACGGAAGTTTGTTTTCGTTTTCCTTTTCCTGCAATTTATTAAATTGCATATCAGGGTGATCAGCTTCCAGATGGTTTAGGTGATCTAATATATTAGATGCTGGAGTTTTCTATTGTTATTTCATGTTGCTTATTTGAACAATTGTATTTGATACTTGGATTTATTTGTATTTAGGCAACGTGACCCAGGATTATTGACATATTCAGATCTGATTTATTTGAGATTATTAAATTTTGGTTCAAGTAAATTTCTATTCGTATAGTGATTCATATATGCATGTGTGGTTGACTTCTCTTGCTTCTGATTCTGATTATTCCTGTGAGATGTTGTAAAGATTCTTGACAGCTTATGGATGATGAAAATCATTCGCTGGGCTTAGTCACATATCCGTATTCCGTATTCTATTTTTGGAAATCAAGGCATGACAAGGGTTTTTGGTGGTATCAGAGCCCAGGTTTGGCTAATGTATTAGTTTGGCTGATATATTAGGCAAGCTTGGCTCGATCTGGGATTGGCTCAACACTTCACAGACCATACATATATGAATGAATTATTACCAACTTTGATCTGGATGCTAATTGTTTTGGATTTTGTGTAGACTATGGCTCGAAGAGGTTCTAATTACCATCCTCAGTAAGATCAGCCTGGGATTGAGGCCGTTACCACTGTTTTGGACCGGCAGATCAATATGCAGCAAAACTATAGTGATTTGGTGATGGCTGCTTTGGAAGCTGCCCGGGTTCTTCCTCCTAGTATGCCTATGCAGGCAGCTCTCCTGCCTCATCCGGGAATAGCTACGGATTTCATGATAATGCATCCTAACAAGTTTTGTGGCATTGAGACACCTTTGGCGGGTGAACAGTGGTTTATCCGGACTGAGCGGTTGATTTTGAAGGCACGTGTTGCCGATGCTGGTAGGGTGGACATGGTTACCGTCCAACTGGTTGATCTGGCCCACACTTGGTGGATGGCCGAGTCGGAGAGGCTTGAACAGCCTATTGCTTGGGTCACGTTCACTAGAGGCTTCTTGGAGAAGTTCTTCCCCAACAGTACTCGGGTTGAAATGGAGCAACAGTTCCTGGCCCTAAAACAGGTTGTTCATTATTCTATTATGGAATTTTGTTACATAATTGTTCATACAATGTTATAACGTAAGCCTTTCTTGAAACAGAGCTCCAGGTCTGTAGATGAGTATGTAGCGGAATTTACCAGACTTAGCTGCTTCGCAACCGTTATTGTGGCAAACGAAGAGGACAGGGCTCATAGATTCATAATGGGACTTGAGCCGAATATCAAGAGGCATCTTGTTTCCCTTTGCTTGCGTACCTATACTGAGGCTCTTGAGGCAGCCCGAGCTCAGGAGCAGGCTCATGGTGGGTTGGCTCCTTCCTAGTAGACTGTTCTGCACTCTGCTGTTGCTAGGCCTTCTGGTGGGCCAATTTGGAAGTTTGTCTCAGCTCATCAGGTCAGGGCAGCTCCATAGTCTTCTTCTGGTTCCCAGAGGGGTGGTTTTTGAGACTTCTGCCATGTGTCTGGGCATGGTTGCAAGAACTGTTGGAACATCAACCACCGGTGCTTTAGTTGTGGCGCCACTGATCATTCAGTGCGGGATTGCCCGCAGCAGCAGCGGATGGCTTTTCCAGCCTGGGGTCCAGCTCAGCAGGTAGCCCCAGCTCGTGGTCCTATTAGGCCACCACTTCCTCCTCAGCGCCAGGTTGTCTGTTAGAGGACTGCTACTCCGAGGAGAGATTAGGCTTTCAACCGTACTGCTGCAGAGGCTGAGTCAGCTGAAGGAGTTGTTGCAGGTATTTTGCATTTGTTGTTTTGTTTTTTCTCTTTTGCTTCTTTCATTTGTCTTGCTTTATTCTTTCATGTTATCTTCCTGCATTGTGTTTTCCTCACCCTTGATCATCAACTCTTTTTCTTCTTGTCTTTTTGATTCCATCTTAGGTGTTGTCCTTGTTTGCTCTTTCCCTACCCATGTTCTTTTTTATTCTAGGGCAACCCACTCCTTCGTCTCTTCTCAGTTCGTGGCTCACCATCAGCTGGAGTGCAGCATCATGTATGAGGTTTAGAACATTGTGACAGGTGGTGGTGTTGTTATTTGTTCCTGTGAGTGCAGGTACTGTTCTGTGGTTATTGGGGATGCAGATTTCAAGGCCAACCTGATTGTAATTGGGAATTAAGGATTCGACATTATTCTCGGTATGGATTGGTTGGGTGAATCTGATGCCATTACTGATTGTCGTGCCAAGAAAATTGTGTTCTGAATCCCACGCCACGCAGAGTTTGTGTTCCATGCCGGGGAGACTCCCCTTAGCCAAGCTAAGACTGCAGTTGATCAGGTGGATTGTGTGATGGAATTGCACTCAGGCTGTGAGGCTACGCCTCTAGTAGTACGGGATTTCCTGAATGTTTTTCCAGAGGAGTTGCCTGGCTTACCCCCTAATAGGGATGTGGAATTCGGTATTGAAGTTCAGCCTGGTACGGTGCCTATGTCAAAGAGTCCCTACAGGATGGCACCGGTTGAGTTAGCAGAGCTTAAGGTGCAAATTCAGGAGTTGCTTGATTTGGATTTCATCAGACCCAGTGTTTCGCTGTGGAGTGCTCCAGTCCTTTTTGTCAATAAAAAGGATGGTAGTTGTTGACTGTGCATTGATTATTGGGAACTAAATAGTGTCACTGTGAAGAACCGGTATCCGTTGCCCATGATCGATGACTTATTTGATCAGTTGAGCGGAGCAGTTGTTTTCTTGAAGTTGGATCTTCGTTCTAGGTACCATCAGGTTAAAGTGAAGGCAACTGTTGTACAGAAGACTACATTCAAGACCGGATATGGGGCACTATGAGTATCTTGTGATGCCGTTCGGGGTCACTAATGCGCCAGCTGTATTCATGAGTCTTATGAACAATGTCTTTTCTCAGTTCTTGGATAGATTTGTGGTGGTCTTCGTTGATGACATTTTGGTGTATTTTCAGAATCGAGAGGATCATGTTTAGCATCTTAAAGTGGTTCTGCAGACTTTGAGAGAGAATCAGCTATATGGAAAACTCAACAAGTGTGAGTTTTGGCTCGACAGGGTTTCTTTCTTGGGGCACATTATCTCGGGCGATGGTATTTTTGTGGACCCGGCCAAGGTTGAAGCTGTGAAGGATTGGCCTGTTCCTAAGTCAGTTTCAGAGGTGCAGAGTTTCCTTGGTCTAGCTGGCTATTATCGAAAATTCGTCCAAGATTTTTCGAAGATAGCAGGACCATTGACTAAGCTAACTGAGAAGGATTAGAAGTTTTATTGGTCTGATGATTGGAGTGAGGCTTTTGTTGAGTTGAAGAGCAGGTTGACGTCAGCGCTAGTGTTGACTATTCCAGATGGTTTAGGCGGATTTGTAGTTCACGTTGATGCTTCTGGTAAGGGTCTTGGAGCAGTTCTGATGCAGAAGGGCCGAGTCGTTACTTATGCATCGAGGCAGATGCAGCCGCATAAAAAGAACTATCCGACTCATGACTTGGAGTTAGCGGCAATGATCTTTGCTTTGAAGCTGTGGAGACACTATTTACTTGTAGACCGAGTGAAGATTTTTACAAAACACAAAAGTCTCAAGTACGTCTTCACCTAGAAGGAGTTGAACATGAGGCAAAGGCGTTGGTTGGAACTTATGGCCGATTATGACATCAGTTTGCAATACCATCCTGGTAAAGTAAACTTGGTGCTAGATGCTTTGAGCAGGAGACCGGCAGCTATGTTCTTAACTCAGCAGAGGGATTTTATTGAGCAGATGCGAAGGTTGGAGTTGGATGTGTTGTTGCCGAGTAGGATGTGTTGAGGGAGCAGCTATGTTCCTAACTCAGCAGAGGGATTCGGACTCTGATTATTCCTGTGAGATGTTTTTAAAAAATTCTGACTGCTTTTGGATGATGAAAATCATTCGTTTGGCTTAGTCACGTATCTGTATTCCGTATTCCCTTTTTGGGAAGCGGGGTGTGACACAAATTTAGGAGACACAAAAGTATAGGATGATCCAGTATCAAACAAAATATTATCTTTTATTCCATTTAATAGAATTTTTCCTGTTACATAATGAATTTTATCTTTCAGTACATAACATTCTTCTAATACAAGATTTGAAATAACAACATAAACTATATTCAGATGCTCCCATACCGGTGATGACATTGTTGGCATCCTCAGCGTCCTCTTCTGTAAGAGGGAATACTCACCCTTGCCGGTATGATTTCCCATCCTTCCTCGATGGGTACCTACTAGCACTCCCTTGATTCAGTTGCGGGTAGGATGGTCGAATATGCCCTTCCTTGCCACAATGGTAGCAAGTCTAGACCTTCTACAGTTTAGGACATCCCGTTGCAATGTGGCCCATCTCTTCAGATTTGAAGCAAGTGCTTGGTCGTCCAGTGACAACAACAGCATTTGCCCGAGTAGGCTTGAACCCTTGTGCTGGGGGTTGTCCCTTGAAGTTGTGTGATGTTTCGGGCCTTTTCCAGCATTCTCGTTGTTCTTCTTGTTCCGCGGAAACTTATATTGTTCCATATGTGCTTCTGTGGCTACAGCTATCCGTACCAGCTTATCAAATTTCCTGATACTGAGGGGTATCATTCGAGACCTCAGACCTAGCCTCAGCCCCTGCTCAAACTTTCTCTGTAACACCCCGAATTCCAAATAAAACTGAATTCGAAGTTCTACAGGATCTTTACACTTCTCTTCGTACAATTTTACAAGGATTTAAAACTTTTATTACATCAGAGTTACATTTACAATACATTTATACACCTCTTGAATAAAATATACAACTCTTGAATACATTCTTTAAGCAGCATGCATACTTTAATCTTGTCAATCACTTTATCCTGCATAAAAACTGTGGGCACATCAGTTCATTCAACTGACGTTAGGATATAATATATCAATTTTCTCTTACTTGGAAAACACAAACTTGTCACAAACAGAACTATGGGGACTATCCTATTGATGTCGTGTTTTAAAATGTGCACTTAGTCCTTAATGTAGTTGTTTATATTATATGACACTAATGCGCACTTGTTCGGAGTCTATGCAGCCCATACTACATAGGTCCGAGGGCAAGCCCTTAATCGTTCTTCATCTTGTAAGGGTTCAATCCCTCT
Organism: Hemerocallis citrina; assembly: GCA_017893485.1. NCBI lineage: Eukaryota > Viridiplantae > Streptophyta > Magnoliopsida > Asparagales > Asphodelaceae > Hemerocallis > Hemerocallis citrina. Next base: position 86,326,460 of record CM030359.1, read on the forward strand.
CCATGACTTAGTCTACTACGGTACGTATCCTAGGTGTTCGATGAGTTACGAGCTCTAGGCACCCTGGAGAGAACCCCACACACTAACACATGACTCATCATGCAGGCATCCTGTGGTCAATTCACCTCCTACCATACACATGGCACCACCCGTAGTTATAAGACCACCCCATAAGCTTCGCCACCGGGATGGTACTCTGGAGTAGTATCCACGCCATATTCAAGATGCATCATGGGGCATCCTGTGAATACTCTCACGCCGCCAATCCAATGACCCTCATACTCATGTTTTTTTCTTACGTTCATCACATCTCCACTATGTGTCTAGTCCTTAATTTATTTGAATCATGAATAAAAATCAATCACCTAGAGTTAGCACTCCCACTATACCGGTCTCAACCATTTAAATAATTCGACCCAACCTTGGTCTTTCCATTTCGAATCACATTAGAACAAATTTCTTTCAATGCAGGTATGAGGCTTAGCTACACTCTAGTTCTCAATTTCACTTCATAATCACAAAACTGAGTTTTCATACTCATAAGTTCTTTTTCCATAGTTCAACATGATTTCCATTTCTTTTCTATGAATCAATTTCTTACATAATGTTCAATTTAGATTTATATCTTTCACATTCAAGATTAATCTCAATAGATTCCTTTAATTCTCGTACTATTATTTCTTTCCTTCAAAATCAAAATCATATTTTTCATTTAACTTTCAAATGCATGACTTGCACAAATAATTGAATAAAATTTCATAAATAAATACTCTTTAATTTTTCTCATACAAGATCCTCTTTATAAATTAGGTAGAATTTTTCTCATAGAATAAATCACATTTTATACTTATGCAAATGTCAATTTTATAGAATTCTACTCAATTTTTACTTCTCAATCTCTTTTATTTAAGTCAAAATATTGTATAAATATTTTTTATGAAGTCCATATATTTTCAGAATAATTATAATAATTTTTTCAAATTTTGAAAAGTCCAAAAATCTATTTAAAAAGTCAAAAACCAAAAAAATTGTTTACATGCTAAACTCATGAATCGAACCCGCGACCCAAGGCCACCCGCCCGCTACAGTGTAGCGCACTGTGGCGCCGCCGCTAGCCAGAAAGGCCAGAGCGCACTAGCGATATTGGTAGGGGTTTAAATCCATATGAATTTATTCTCAGTTTTCGGATTTTTCTCAAAATGAAAAACAAAAGGGCTAATGCCCAGTTTCGAACCCGAGACCCAAGACCAGCCACGTGCTACAGTAACCGAACCCAAATGCACCCGATAACCAAATAGTCCAAGTGGCTAATCTGATATAGGTTGGAGTCTTTAGGGTTATAGTCTGAGTCTCTGTTCTCTTCGAATATTTATAAAAACAATCAATTTTAATTTCTTTTCTTCTCCAATTTCATTCTGAAATTCCAGAATGTAGTTTTTATACATTTCTAATATATCAGTAAAATAAAACTTAATTTTTGACACAAAAAGTACAATTTTCCTTTCTACATATATTTTTATCTATAATTCGAAATTGCGTATACAAGTGTAGTTTCTTTATAATTCTGCATTCAAACTTTCCAAAGATCTCTTTTATTATTTTTAGTATTATTATTATACACTCATTTCAGCAACAATTTTCTCTTTTTCATGCCATTAACAGATGAATTAGTAAAAATCACATTTTGCATGGTTATCATTTCAATTAACTAAACATACAATCACATTTTCTTAATTTAACACATAACAAGCATATAAATAAATCGTGGTAGCATGGTAATTTCTAAGATAACAATCATAATTTGCATTAATTAACAATCTTTTTAATAAGCATTTCTACCAATTGCAATTTGTTTCATTTCACAACACATGGCTAAATCAACTAGAGTTTTCTTCTCAATTCTATCAAATAATCCCCTAGCATGATGTCTAATTAGAAGTTCGGGAAAATCACCGACCTTTAATGGAGGGGAAACAACAAGAACTCCTCAATGGTCTCCTACAATGAACATGGAAAGCCTTCTCCTCCAAGATTAAGCCACCAATTTGACTTCTCCTCCTAGCTTGATTGTACTTGAACTCCTTCTTGCTCCAATGGCAGGCCAGCCTACCTTGGGAAAGGAACACACACAAAGAGCACTCAATCTTTTAACTCACAACACTCCTAATCTTTTACTCACAATTTTGTCTTCCTTTCTTTCTTTCTTTCAATTCTTTTCAATTCTTTTTGAAGTGCAAAGATGAATGAGTGAGGGAGGGGTATTTATACTAATTTGGAGTGCAAATGGAAGGCTAGTATTAGTCCAAATGGTTAAGGATCAAAGGCCAAGATGAACTAGGGAGTTGTAGCAACTACCCATGATGGAGCAACCACCTCCCCACTTCACCCATCTCTCCCTCTCTTTGCACAATCCGGCCTATCCCCATAGGTGCACTTTGCACGTGCTAGTGCAATGCACATGTAAACTAGTACCCCCCATTTACAAGTTGTTCATGTAATATTATTAGTTGTCTGCTAAATTAGTCAACACTATAAGTTAGTTTATTTAAAAGAGGAATATTGAATTAATGGGCTCACTAATGGGCCAATTAACCATGGGCTCTTAGTAAAATAATTAATTAATTAATTATAGTGGGCTAGGCAGAGATAATTAGGACTAGGATTTAATTAGGTTTTTAAAAATAGGCTTTTTATAAATAAAGAGAATAATTATTTGTTCATGCTATAAAGAAATATTTTTCTTGAAAAAAAATGCATATAAAATTATACATGCAAAACACGTAAAATCACAAACTCTTCATAAATAAAAATTCAGGGTGTTACAACACTCTTTTAGAATAGTTCCGTCCCCGAAACTATACTTGAAGAGTGAGAAAACAGGAATACAACAAAGAGATAAGAAAAGAAAAGAAGATACAAATCACACACCGAGCTCAGGATGATCTTTCATCATCCTCTCCTCAGATTCCCAAGTGGCCTCTTCAACCAACTGGTTTCTCCAGACTACTTTGACCTTCGGTATCGTCTTGTTCCTCAAGACTTTCTCCCGACAATCGACAATCTCAACCGGAAGCTCAATGTAACTCAGATCCAACTGCAAACCCTCCGGTACTTCGGGCAAATGGTGACTTGGATCTGGAATGTACCCTCAAAACATAGACACATGGAAGACATTGTGCATCTGAGACAACTCTTCCGGCAATTCCAACCGGTAAGTAGTTTTCCCAATCCGCTTCAACATCTTGTACAGGCCTATGAACCTTGGGGCTAACTTCCTGCCTCTGCCGAAGCGAATCACACCCTTGCTAGGTGAAAACCTTCAGAAAGACAAAGTCACCAACCTCAAACTCAAGGTCCCTCCTCCGGTTGTCTGCATAGCTCTTCTGCCTACTCTGAGCATCCACCAATCTCTTCGTGATCTGATCGATCTTTTCAGAGGTCTGCTGCACGATCTCAGGCCCAAATATCGGCCGCTCCCCAATTTCAAACCAACAAACAGGTGTTCTGCACTTCCTGCCATACAAAGCTTCGTACGGCGCCATCCCGATACTAGTCTGAAAACTGTTGTTTTAGGCAAACTCCACAAGAGCTAGATACCATTTCCAACTGCCTTCAAAATCTAGAACACAACACTGAAGCATATCCTCAAGAATATGGTTGACTCTCTCGGTTTGCCTATCGTTCTGAGGATGAAAAGTAGTGCTGAAGTCTGTCTTGGTACGCAGAGCTATCTGAAGACTCCTCCAAAAATGCGAAGTAAACTGCGCATCTCGATCAAACACAATGGTTAACGGAACACCGTGAAGCCTGACGATCTCCCTAACATACAGCTCGGCCAACTTATCTATAGTCAAAGAGAGTTTCATCGCCAAGAAGTGAGTGGACTTAGTCGATCGACTATGACCCAAATCGCGTCATTGCCCTTTGAACTCTTGGGAAAACCGGTGATGAAATCCATACTGATGTTATCCCACTTCCATTTCGGAATAGGTAACGGTTGCAATAGACCTCCGGGTTTCTGATTCTCGGCTTTGACCTGCTAACAGATCTCACACCTCGCCACAAACTCAGCCACATCCCGCTTCAAACCTGACCACCAGAAATGTTGCTTGATGTCCTTATACATCTTGGTACTCCTAGGATGTACAGACATAAGAGTAGCATGTGCCTCCTGAAGAATGCTCTCCCGCAATTATGCTTTATCCGGAACACATTGCCTCCTCCAAACCACAACACTTCATCTCTGATCTGAAACTCGGGCAACCTGCCTACACCAACCTGTCCCTTCATCTACTGAATCTCTACATCTTCCTTCTGACTTGCGATAATCCTTTCATTCAGCATTGGTTGGAGCCTCAACTGAGCTAAAGATGATCCCAAGCCCTGCAAAACAACTTCACTACCAGCCCAATCCAACTCCTCTGCAAGATGACTCTGAGTTGTAATCAAACTAGCCAGACTGCTCATCCGGCTAAGTGCATCAGCAACAACATTAGCCTTCCTATGATGGTACTTAATCTCTTGATGAATGTCCTTAAGTACTTCCAGCCATCTCCTTTGCCTCAGATTCAGGTTCTTCTGCTGATAAATGTACTTCAAGCTTTTGTGGTCCGTGTACATGTTCAGTTTCTTACCATACAAGTAATGTCTCCATTGCTTCAAGGCAAAGATAATCGCAGCCAACTGTAGATCATGAGTCAGATAATTCTTCTCATGCGGTCTTAGTTGCCTAGACCCAAAAGCGATCACTTTCCCCTAAGACACAACCAAGCCCACGATGCGAAGCATCGCTGTAGACATCATACTCAACACCTGCTCTAGGCAAAGCTAAAATGAGAGCAGTAGTCAGCTTCTCTTTCAGCTCCTGAAAGCTTTCCTCGCACTGTTCAGTCCACTTGAAGTTCGCATTCTTCTTGGTTAGACCAGTGAGTGGCACGGCTAGTTGAGCATAGCCCTGAATGAACCTCCTGTAGTATCCAGTTAGTCCAAGGAAATTCCTGATTTCCTTTACTGTAGTAGGCCTTGCCTAATCATTCACCACCTCTATCTTCTGCGGATCAGTTGCCACTCTCTTCTTAGAAAGGATGTGACCTAGGAATGCCACCTCAGATTTCCAAAAATTGCACTTGGATAACTTGGCATACAACTCATGAGCCTGGAGCTTCATCAAAACTGCAGCAAGATGCTCTGTGTGCTCCTCCTCCAACTTGGAGTACACAGGGATATCGTCGATAAACACCACAACGAAAGAATCAATAAACGGCCTCAGAACTCTGTTCATCATATCCATAAAGATTGCAGGTGCATTTGTCACTCCAAACGGCATAACTAAGAATTCGTAATGCTCGTGTCGAGTTCTGAACGCAGTCTTATGCACATCTATAGCTTTCACTCGAACTTGATGGTATCCTGATCGAAGATCTATTTTGTAGAAAACAGCTGCTCCTTGTAGACGATCGAACAAGTCATCAATTCGTGGAATCAGATATTTGTTCTGAACAGTGACCTTATTCAGCTCTCGGTAATCGATGCACATCCTCATCGAACCATCCTTCTTCATTACCAACAACACCGGTGCTCCCCAAGGCGACGCACTCGGTTGAATAAAGCATTTCTCTAACAGTTCCTCAATCTTTCGTTTGATCTCATCCTGCTCCACAGGCGCCATCCTATACGGTGCCTTGGAAATGGGTGCACTCCCTGGCTGAATAGTGATGCTGAACTCTGCATCACGATGCGGAGGTAACCCAGGAAAATCTTCCAAGAATACAGTTGGGTAATCCCACCACTGAAATTTACTGCACCTTCACAGGAACCTCCCTCTTGCTGATAGCTACAACCAAACCTGAACATCTCTTCTAAGAAAGTGACCTCAGGACCACCTCGAGCCTTCACTATTAGTTCCTTGGTCTTGCACTCGATGTTTGCACTATACACCGACATCCAATCAATGCCAATGATAACATCAATTCCCAACACATTCAGCTCGATCAGATCAATCCTGAAAATTTTGCCTCCAATCTCTATCTCGTAGTCCCCATAGTAACGATCAGTGGTCAAAGTCTCTCCTAATTGAGTAGCTACTGCTAAGACCTTGCCTGGAAAGACTTTCGATTCAACTCCCAAAACTTTAGCAAACTTAGGTGATACAAAAATGTGAGAGGACCCAGTATCGAACAAAATAACTGCTTTCTTTCAATTCAAATAAAGTATTCCTGTTACATAACACACACTCGTTACATAACAGTTCACTAAATAAAGCGAGAAAAGAGAACAATAGAAAGAAAACACTTCTAAACATCCTCCCTCATACCAGTGATGACGTGATCCACTTCATCAGTGTTAACTTCAGTCAAGGCAAATACTCGCCCCTGCTCGGTACGGCTTCTTCCCAGTTTGCTGAGCTGGTCCGTTACGGACGACATCCTGCAGCTTTGGGCAATGAGACTTGTAGTGTCCTGTCTCTCCACAGTTAAAACAAGTCACAGAAGGTCTTACCCAAGCATTCCCGGGTCTTCCCGCCACGTTGACAGTGTTCGCCCTAGTCGGTTTGAACCTTTGAGTCGGTGGTTGTCCCCTCACATTTCCAGCAACTGCGGGCCTCTTCCCCACATTCCAGTTGTTCCTCCGATTCTGAAGAGCATGGAACAGTTCCATATCTGCCTCAGTGGCTGCAGCTTGTTTAACCAACTTGTCAAACCTCCTGATACCGAGGGGTATCATCCTTGATCTCAGACTTTGCCTTAAACCATGCTCGAATTTTCAAGCCTTCTTTGCCTCGACCATCACCAATTCGGGCGCATACCTCGAGAGCTGAGTGAACCTTGTCTCATACTCCCTAACCGACATGCCGCCCTGCTGCAGCGCCAGAAATTCCATGGCCTTCTTCTCCTGGACGTCTGATGGAAAATAATGACTACGGAACTCCTCCAAGAATTCCTCCCAGCCAAGAACAATATCTTCCATCGTCCGCTTCATTGACTGCCACCACACAACCACATCCTTTTCGAACTGCAGTGCAGCCAACTTCACCTTGCTGCCCTCCGGAGTCTCCAAGACTTCGAAGATGGTCTCTACCTGTCAGATCTAGATGTCTGACTTCCCCTCAAACACGGGTGGTTTCATCTGCTTGAATGATTCCACAAGTTTGATTGCTTTGGGTACTGGATTCACCGGCATCCTCCCTTGGTTCTGATTCATAGCAATGACATTGAGTGTCTGATAGACCCTCGCTAACTCCGTTTCCAAATCCAGATCTTCTCCGCTTCTAGCTCATCTTCCAGCCATATTCTGATGCAAAAGATCCATTAAATTCGATGTAGCAAACATGAATTTAAATCAACTCTTTATTTGATTGAATTCCAGACTTTATACATTCGAATTTAAAACATTTCTGACATCAAATGAAAGCAGTAAGAAGATACAACATTCTAGTTCCTACGGTTCCGCTTGGCTTCTCGAAGCTCTTCCCGTAGTTCCGCCACTTCTTTCTTCAGTACATCATACATGTTTTTCCTCTTCTCGAATTCCCAAACACGATGACTGAGAGTTGAAATGCTCTCCTTGCACTTTGCACACTGTGCCTGTAGCAGCTCCGCTCTCCCCCTCTGAGTCTTTACCTGCCTCTGAAGAGACACAATGAGACTACTCGGAACTGGTTCTTCCTCGTCGGAGGAATCATCAGATGAATCCGGAGGTGGAGTGATCTCTCGAAACTCAGACCATTCCTCCTCAAATTCTTCAGGATCTTCTTTGTCTGAATGAGCTTGCCCTGGGTAGTAATCCTCCTCGACTATATGCCAGTCATCACCGTCAGCTGGGTCGAAGTTGTCCGCCATCTTAGAGAAAGGAGAAGAAGAAGTATAAATCATAGAGCAACACAAATGTAAGTAACTTACATTTAAATCTCTAGACTCAACACATGCCCTAATGTCCACTCTAGGGTGTCGTTCCTTATAAATTTGTACTAATTGGAAGCATAGCTTTGATAGCACTCTGTAACACCCCGAATTCTAAATAAGACCGAGTTCGAAGTTCCACTGGATTTTTACACTTCTCTTCGTACAATTTTACAAGGAATTAAAAAATTTTGTTACATCATAGTTACATTTACAATACATTTATACAGCGGAAGCAATTTACAACAATTACATGAATAAAATATACAACTCTTAAATACATTCTTTAAGCAGCATGCATACTTTAATCTTGCCAATCACTTTATCCTGCATAGAAACTGTGGGAACGTCGGTTCATTCAACTGACACTAGGATATAATATATCTATTTTCTCTTATTTGGAAAACACAAACTTGTCACAAACAGAACTACGGGGACTATCCTATTGTTTTTGTGTTGTGAAATGTGCACTTAGTCCTTAATGCAGTTGTTTATATTATATGACACTAATACGCACTTGTTCGGAGTCTATGCAGCCCATACTACGTAGGTCCGAGGGAAAGCCCTTATTCGTTCTTAATCTTGGAGGGTTCAATCTCTCGCCATGACTTAGTCTAGTACTGTAACTACGGTAAGTATTGTCATGCCCCGCTTTGCAAAAAGAATACGGAATATAGATACGCGACAAAAGCCCAGCGAATGATTTTCATCATCCAAAAGCTGTTCAAGAATCTTTACAATATTCACAAGAATCATCAGAGTCGGAAGCAAAAGTATCAAGCAACATGCACATATAAACCAAAAATACCAACAAGAATACTTGAAACCAAATACATTAATATCAAATAGTCATGATCTGAATAAGTCAAATTCTGGGTCACATTGCCCAAATACACGAATAAATCTAAGTATCAAAAATACAATATTGTTCAAGCAAGCTACAAGAAATAATAATAATAAAATTCATCACTAGTACTTCATGTCACCAATACTGTCTGGAACCTGTTCTCCAAAATCTGCAATTCAACAATTGCAGGAAAGAGGAAAAGAGAAAACAGGTACCCGTCAATTGCAAGTTACGGGCCATTTGTAATGCAAGATATAAGTACATAGGGGGTAAACTAACTAATAATATAGAATAAGCATGATATCAAAATAAACAACTAGTATGGCAAGGTGAACAAGTGTAAATGGCATGAATCAAGTGCCAAGTAAATAAGTAGCATGTAACAAGCATCAAGTGTCAAATATCATGTAATCATGTATCAAGTGTCATGTATCATGTAATCAAGTATCAAGTAAGCATGTATCATGTTCAAGTGTCATGTTCAAGTGTCATGTTCAAGTATTATATATCAAGTCTTGTAGTGATTACTATCTAGGTAGCACTTCATGCAGCCCACCTTACATGGTTGCTACAACAAACTGTTTCGCTTTAGATTTCATAGTGGACCATAGAGGGTAGTGTACTCAGGGACAAGTCAAGTAATCGAGCTCCAAGCTCCAAGTATCATGTATCATGTATCATGTAATCACGTGTCAAGTTGTGCAAGTGGCAAGTAACGTGTCTTGCGTCCAAGTGTCAAGTAATCACGTGTCAAGTATCATGTCCCAAGTCATCACATAGGATCAGTGGATCCCCTTCCGAGTATCCGTTTCTGAATTATCCACTATTAGATATGTCCTTTAAACCCCGACTTGATTATTTATTATTAATGTAAAACAAGCATGTAGGTATGCAAAACATATCAAGAATAACATGGCATGATCATATAACAAGTTCAAGTTGTAAGATAAATATGTATGGGTACAAGATAACTCATAAAAGAATAAAGGAACCAAATCTCTAATTCAGGACAACAAGACAATACTGTAGGAAAAAAGTGATTCCCAGTGTTACAAACATGCAAATCTGAATCAGTCAAAACATATAGAAAATAGACTCCCATCTGAATCCAGCGAGCATAAATAAGTAATATAGCATTTCACAACAACATAACTTAAAACTAATTTGAATCCAGAAAATAGGTTTAGCCAGAAACCAGGAAACCGAATTCAAAAGGAGGAAAACAGCATGAAAACTCATTAAATAAATTCAAAAAAAACCTGGGGTATTTCCTTATATGTCTAGTATCAGAATATAAAGTTTCATAATTTTTCAGTAAAATTAGATCAGTCATCAAAAATAAAAAAAAATCAATAAACGATAGTTTAGCAAATCTGGATTTCCCAACACTACTGTACGAAAACTACAATTTCTCACAAACAGTGAAACGAAAACCAAATCCACCAAAGGGAGATGAAAATAGATAGAATAAAATAACTTTTATATTCCACAAATATTTTTCATACAGTAATAGGAATTAGGGTGAAAATACAAATCCTTACAGAACAGCGAGCAAATTCCAGCAAGTATAGTTTTTATAAACAAGCATGAAACGGCATATAAACTCATCAATAAATCTACCAAAATTCTCGATAATCCTAGATAGATATAGAAATACTGACCAAAGTTTCAGATCATAATAATATGTGTAGCACATGTATCAAAATAGTTTAGTCATCAAAATTATCAAGATATGAAATCTGGAAATGAAATACACCTCTGTAGTAAAACAGTCATATCTCATACATATGAAAACGAAATCGATCCAGGTCAGAGGGGTTGGAAAGAAGACAAATTTCTCTAAAAATCATGTTTTATACTGAAATTAAGATTCTGACCTTAATATGGTCTAAATTACTGATCAAGACAGATTATCGATAAAACACAGAATTTCCTTTAGGAACAAAACCAACATGAATCACACGAAACTTGATCAAAACATAACTAAACATTAATTAGAGTCCAAATAACATGAAATAAGGTATAAAATATGTCCACAACAAGTATATCACATGGATCTCACAATCACATGAGTTATCATAATTGTTTCACATTTACATCATATCAAGAACGGGTGAAACCTGGGTTGTTTCATGTCAAATTGGTGTCATGAGTCAACTATGGTCAAAACACTATAGAGACAATAGTCATCAATCTTACATCACACACGAGTTGTCTCTAGAACTTAACTTCACTACAAGTGGAATTTATGACTTGTATCATACAAAGGAATTTGAGTACAAGTTACTTGTCTGAGAGACGACGACGAGAATGGAGCAAGAACAAGAATAATGGGAATAGATCCCGGGGCACGAACACAAACACAACGAACAGATCACCGACCAATCACAAACACACGATCCCGAATAAGATGAAGACGATTGAGATCACAAACACAATTAGACAGCTGAGATCGAAGATCAAGATTAAGATGATTGGATCAGATCGGGCGGTCAGATCTCTTGATGATGAAGATAATGATGAAGATCAAGATCGATCGATCGAACGGCTGCGATCAAATGAAATTGATGATCATCATGATCGTGACAATCAAGAAGAGATCAAACGACTAGGATCTAATCGGATGATCAAGAGGAGATCGACAGCCCACATCCAATCAAGCATGATGATCAAGATCCAACGAATGACCAAGATCACCCCGATGGTGATGATCAAGATCTAATCAACGGACTGCCAAAATCTAGGAGATCAAGATCAAGATCATTAAGGCGATTGGATGGTTCAAATTCAAAGATGATCAAAGCTAAGATGAGATGATGATGGATGGTGCAGATATGATCCATCAGATCAGATTCCAAATCTGATGAGATCAAGATCAGATGATCAAGTGCAGATCGATGGCCAGGCTCACATGATGATCAATCATGGGAATCAATGGCCCACAATCTAATGATCAAAACCCAATATCAAAACAGAGCACTGGGGAAGCTCTGCGACTAGGTGGCTCGACGGCGGCCGCAGGCGGACCAGGCGACAGCTGACAATGAACAGGATGGTGGCACAACCGTGGGGTGCGGTCACTTCTACCTGTGAAGGGCACCAGCACTGCGATGCAACACTGCTAAACAGGGGAGCACTGTAGGTGGGTGTTGACGCTGCAGGAGGGTGCGATAGGGTGTCGGTAGTCGAGCAAGGTGGCTCAGTGACGTCAGGGGCTGAGCACAGCGCAGGAAAGCAGTGCTGCGACGGGGTTGTTGACATCGACAGTCGGAGGAGCACACCCATGGGTAGAGCGTGCTGCTGCAATGCGCACAGGACATCGCGACAGCGACGCTGGCTGGCGGCAAGGTGGAGGAACATAAGCAGCTACTGCAGGTTGCGATGAGGAAGGGGTGGAAGGGAGAAGACTGGGAATGGCGAGGAGCGGGGTTGTGGTTGTCGGCGACGGGAGCACCGGGGGGGAGAGAGCACAAGGAGAGAGAGAGATATAGGTCGGGAGGAAGGGGGAGATGAAGCGGCTGAGGGATAGCAGATGGGTATATATATATAAGCAGAGGAAGTATAAGAGGGTGACGGCTGAGTAGGTAGGGTATACGGGTTTCGGGTTATGGGTTTGGGTAGTTTAAAATGGGGTTTGGGTTATTTGGGTAATAGGTTTAAAATGGGTTATGGGTAGTTTTAATTGGTAATGGGGTTGAATAAATCGAATAAGGAAAATAGGAAAAATATATAAATAAATTAATAAAATAGGATTTTTAATAAAAATCTAAATGTAATACAATAAAATAATAATATTGATAGTAGTAAACAAAACAACAATAATAATAATAATAATAACAATACTAATAATAACAGTAATAGTAATAATAATAGAAATCAAAGTAATAATAACAACAATAAGATTGTATTACAATATAAAATCACAGAAAATAGTTACAATTAAATTTATTGGTCGAAAATGGATTTTAATAAAACATCCGACAATATATTTTAACAAAAATAGTTCGAAAGCGAAAAACTTGTTTATAAAAATTTGAAATACAAAAAATACGTAGGAAATACATTTTTGGGGAAATAGGGGTTACAAGTATCCTAGGTGTTCTATGAGTTACGAGCCCACGTCTAGGCGCCCTGGAGAGAACCGCACGCACTGACACATGACTCATCATGCAGGCATCCTGTGGTCAATTCACCTCATACCATAGACATGGCACCACCCGTAGTCATTAGACCACCCTATAAGTGTCGCCACCGGGACGGTACTCTGTAGTAGTATCCACACCCTATTCATGACGCATCATGGGACATCCTATGAATACTATCACGCAGCCAATCCAATGGCCCTCATACTCATGTTTTTCTGTTACTTTCATCACATCTCCACTATGTGTCTATTCCTTAATTTATTTGAATCATGAATAAAAATCAATCACCTAGAGTTAGCACTCCCACTATACCGGTCTTAACCATTTAAATAATACAACCCAACCTCGGTCTTTCCATTTCGAATCTCATTATAACAAATTTCTTTCAATGCAGGTATGAGGCTTAGCTACACTCTAGTTCTCAATTTCACTTCATAATCAAAAAACTGAGTTTTCATACTCATAAGTTATTTTTCCATAGTTCAACATGATTTCCATTTCTTTTCTATGAATCAATTTCTTTCATAAAGTTCAATTTTGATTTATATCTTTCTCATTCAAGATTAATCTCAATAGATCCCTTTAATTCTCGTACAATTATTTCTTTCCTTCAAAATCAAAATCATATTTTTCATTTAACTTTCAAATGCATGACTTGAACAAATTGTTGAATAAAATTTCTTAAATAAACACTCTTTAATTTTTCTCATACAACATCCTGTTTATAAATTAGGTAGAATTTTTCTCATGGAATAAATCACATTTTATACTTATCCAAATGTCAATTTTACTCAATATTTACCACTCAGTCTCTTTTATTTAAGTCAAAATATTGTATAAATATTTTTCATGAAGTCCATATATTTTCAGAATAATTATATTATTTTTTTCGGATTTTTAAAAGGTCCAAAAATCAATTTAAGAAGTCAAAAACCGAAAAAATATGTTTACATGCTAAACTTAGGAATTGAACCCGCGACCCAAGGCCACCCGCCCGCTACAGTGCAACGCACTGTCGCGCCGCCGCTAGCCAAAAAGGCCAGAGTGCACTAGCAATATAGGTAGGGGTTTAAATCCATATGAATTTATTCTCAGTTTTCGGATTTTTCTCAAAATGAAAAACAAAAGGGCTAACGCCCATTTTCGAACCCGAGACCCAAGACCACCCACGCGCTACAGTAACAGAACCCAAATGCACCCGATCACCAAATAGCCCAAGTGTCTAATCTGATATAGGTTGGAGTCTTTAGGGTTATAGCCCGAGTCTCTGTTCTCTTCGAATTTTTATAAAAACAATCATTTTTAATTTCTTTTCTTCTCCAATTTCATTCTAAAATTCAAGAATATAGTTTTTATGCATTTCTAATATATCAGTAAAATAAAACATAATTTTTGACATAGAAAGTACAATTTTCATTTCTACATATTATTTTATTTATTTTTTCGAAAATCCGTATACAAGTGTAGTTTCTTTATAATTCTGCATTCAAACTTTCCATAGATCTCTTTTAATATTTTTATTATTAATATACAATCATTTCAGCAACAATTTCCCTTTTTCGTGCAATTAACAAGTGAATTAGTAAAAATCACATTTTGCATGGTTATCATTTCAATTATCTAAACATACAATCACATTTTCTTAATTTAACACATAACAAGCATATAAATCATGGTAGCATGGTAATTTCTAAGATAACAATCACAATTTGCGTTAATTAACAATCTTTTTAATAAGCATTTCTACCAATTGCAATTTGTCTCATTTCACAACACATGGCTAAATCAACTAGAGTTTTCTTCTCAATTCTATCAGATAATCCCCTAGCATGATGTCTAATTAGAAGTTCGAGAAAAACACCAATCTTTAATGGAGAGGAAAAAACAAGAACACCTAAAAGATCTCCTAGAATGAACAAGGGAAGCCTTCTCCTCCTAGATTGAGCCACCAATTTGACTTCTCCTCCTAGCTTGATTGTGCTTGAACTCCTTCTTCTTGCTCCAATGGCAGGACGACCTAGCTTGGGAAGGGAACACACACAACTAGCACTTAATCTTTTAACTAACAACACTCCTAATCTTTTATTCATAATTTTGTCTTTCTTTCTTTCTTTCTTTCTTTCTTTTAGTTCTTTTCAATTCCTTTTCAAGTACAAATATGAATGAGTGAGGGGGGGTATTTATACTAATTTGGAGTGCAAATGGAAGACTAGGATTAGTCCAAATGGTTAATGATCAAAGGCCAAGATGAATTAGGGAACTGTAGCAACTACCCATGATGGAGCAACCACCTCCCCACTTCACCCATCTCTCCCTCTCTCTTTGCACAATCCGGCCTATCCCCATTGGTGCACTTTGCACGTGCTAGTGCAATGCACATGCAAACTAGTACCCCCCATTTGTAAGTTGTTCATGTAATATTATTAGTTGTCTACTAAATTAGTCTACACTACAAGTTAGTTTATTTAAAAGAGGAATATTAAATTAATGGGCTCACTAATGGGCCAATTAACCATGGTCTCTTAATAAAATAATTAATTAATTAATTATAGTGGGCTAAGAAGAGATAATTAGGCCTAGGATTTAATTAGGCTTTTAAAAATAGGCTTTTTATAAATAAAGTGAATAATTACTTGTTCATGCTGTAATGATATATTTTTCTAGAAAAAAATGCATATAAAATTATACGTGCAAAACACGTAAAATCACAAACTCTTCATAAATAAAAATTCAGGGTGTTACATTCTCGCCTTCTTGGCCTCATCGATCACTAACTCCGGTGCATACCTTTAGAGCTGCGTGAACTTCATCTCATACTCCCTAACTGACAAGCTTCTCTGTTGCAGACTCAAGAATTCCATTGCCTTCTTCTCTTGCAAAAGAATTGTAACCCCTATTTTTAGTGATTGTATGTTTTCTTGGTATTATTATTTATTTGTTAATATTTAAACCCTGGTAACTTATTTATTTAATAATAGAATTTATTATTTGCTTTCAACTCAATTTTTTGTCTCCCAATCTATTTAATTTTTCTGCTGAAGATTTTGTTATTCATCCTATTAAATTTTTTGCATATTGATATTCCCAGTTATTCTATTTATAAATCCCATTATTATTTATTTATTCTTTTTCCCTATTGGATTTAAACCCAAAACCCTTTAACCCATTTCCTTAGCGGATCTCAACCCAATAACCGCTACCCAATAACCCAATTTATACTGTACAAACCCTAGCCCCTAACCATACAGCCGCAACCCCCCTATTCATCTTCTCCGCAGCCGCAACCCTTCATCTCCCCTCCTCAGCCCCGCACTGCCACCATCATAAATCTCACCACCCATCCACCTCCACAGCCACCAGCTCCCCCAACCGAACACCATCCCACAGTCCTGTCATCCCCTCCATTACACCTCGCCATTACCGCCGTCAAGCCGCCTGCACATCCACATCGCCTTTCCTCCCTGATCACCCTCTCCTCGTCTTCGCCGCCTGCACCCAATAACCCAACACTAGTGACCACCCCGCATCTCCTTCTCCCATGTTTCATCACCACCGAAACCCATCCCTACTCCGCCCTCGTCGCTGTTGTTGTTGAAACCATCAAAACTCCACCGCTAGCCACCCTCGTCAGTCAGTGCACGCCGCTCGTGTCTAGTCACCGCTGCTCGCCACACATAGCCACCCACCATCGAAGTCGAGCCAGCCACGGTTGTCGTTGATTGCTGTCGTGACGATCGTTGTTTGCTATTGCTGTTCATGATCGCTATTGCTATTGACGATCGCTGTTTGCTATTGTGACAATTGCTGTTTGCTGTTGCTACATTTCTGATGGGAGATCATGTCGTTCCGTGTTGCACGTGCTCCTCCCATTGTGCACGCGTGCTTTTGTGATTCCATGGTGGTACGTGAGTTGCACATATCACCGTCGGGATTCTTATCCTATTATTCTATTATACTCGGGTAAATTGTCTAAAAGACAAGTTGTCTTGAACCAAATTTTTATTCGTGTTCAAGAATTCTTTTGATTCCTGCAATTTGTTCATAATCCATATTCAAATATGTATTTGTTGTTGTTCAAGAATTTATCACGGATTCATCAGCGAAACCAAGTGATAAATCTATTTTTGTGGCATTATCATTGACCTGAACCCTAGTCCCTACTGCACATTGCATATGCAGGTTATACATGAAAACAATTATATCTATGTTATAGAATTGATTGATGTTTGGGATGTTTTCAATTAAAAATGATTTTCATGAATAAATTGCCATGAGTGTAAAAATATTTCGCTAATGTTGAAGTTGCATGCTAATAACTAAATAGAACTTGTGTTAAACAATTACCATGATATTGCATGCTTGTGTGATGAAATTATTGCCAATTCATGTTAAATTATTTTCTGGCCTGCTGTCTGAATCTTTTTGCATTAAACTTTCGAACCTGTTGCTGCAGTAATTTAAATGAAATTTGTAAACATGAACTGTAACTATATTAGTTTATTTTCCAGTATATTTGACGGATCTAAATTCTGATATATAATCTGCTAGATTTCTGACTTTTAGTACTGCTAGGTCTGAATTTTCAATTATATGTATATCACCCTGATTTATTAATAAAAAAAGATGTTAATATTATAATTAAAATGTGAAATTAATTTGGCTGAGACTAGACATGCGTAGTAATCACCCTGAATTTTTGTGGAATTATTTGATGAGTATTCAGACGCGACACATATATGTGAACCCCATCTATAACCTTGATGTTGATATTTGCAAGTGTACAAAATCGCACAAGTAATATAGATAGATGAGTAGAGTGTCGAACCCACAGAGACTAGATATTTTACTGAGTACCGATATCACTAGATGAATCACTATTTGGAAGATCGAATTTAAATAAGGATAAAGCAACTAAATTAAATTAATCTAATTAACTAACTAAATTGGTGAAGAGGGAGAGGGCTGTGAAACTATGAAGCACTTGTAAGTTTTTAATGGTAAAATTTGTTCTAGGGCTCTTGGTTTACCTCGTTTATCACACACACAAATTATAATTCCTTATAAATAAAAATATTATCTTTCCCAATTGTCGACTAAAATCCTAAAGATATTAACCACTCTATCAACGTAGTCTAAAAATTATTCTCAATTAATCATTCGTCTATCCACCAAATTATTAATTGAAAAATTGGATTTCTTAACGGTCACGTCCTCCAATATACGGTCTTAATTTTTATTAATCACAAATCACCTGTTCGGTCTCTTTATGATTTGAAAAATCATACAAATGTCTATCCACCATGTTGTACGCATAAATAATAAAAATTAAAACACAATCAGGAAAAATAGAGTAATAATAAGGAATTAAAATTTGTGTTCAAAACTTGGCTACACCTTAGCCTCTAGAACAATAAATTCAGTTCATATTTGTTTGGGATTGCATCAAAAAATATCGAGAAGAAAAGATAAAAGAATACAAAATTTAAGTCAAACCACTTTTCTGTCTCAAAAGTCGGAGCCAAAATATTGCTGTCACGCGCCGTCAATCAACGTATCAGTCTGTCACACTGCCGTTGTCGGGCCGCGTGTCCCAAATCCAGAGCCAAAATTAGCCTTGAAGACTGCGTCACCAGTCAGATCGCCAGTCAGCGTCCGTCTGGGTGCACTTCGGAAACCGCGCCGAAGACAGCAGTCCCTACTGCCCAAAACGTGCTGTTCTAGTGTTCTTATCGCTTTGTCACGCCAGAGAGAAGAAGAAAAGGAGCCACGTCAGGTCGGTGGGTCCTGCCCTGCTACACGCCACGTCAGCTCTGTGTGCGCCTGGTTCACGTGCGCGCAGGGGATGGAGAACAGCTGGCCACGTCAGCTCTGGGTGCGCCTGTTACTGCTGTCGCTTCACGCCTGTGGGGTCCAGCAAGTCAGCACGTCAAGACTGAGCCGCCTGCTGCTTGTGTTTGATTCGTCCCGCACGCACAAATCAAGTGAGAGTTTTCTGTGTCTCTCTCTCTGCCGATCTCCCTTTAATAATTTTTTTTTTTTTTATTATTTGTTAATGATCAGCCGTCACCTCCTGAGTTCTCCTCTCTCCCTTTACTTGTATTTATAGAGAACAGAAGAGGACTTTAGGGTTTGCACTTTTGCATAAAAGTCCACACACTTTCTTTATTTTCTTCCTTTTATAATGCAGAATTTTATTTGTTTCTCTTTCCTTCTTTTCTGTCTTTTCTGCCAACCACGTGCTTCTGCATACACAAAATAATACCTGAAATTAGGATTTTTAAATAAAATAAATTTAATTAGTTTAAAATTAATTAAACTAACTATAAATCATATTAGCGTATAAAAATCCTTTTACAAATTATTTGTCTCAATTTTAACTCAACAAAACAATAAAATCGATAAATCAATTATTTTACTTTGTTTGTTGATTTTTTCACCAATTCTTTACTTTTTGCATCAAAAATATTATTTCTTCAAAAATAATTAATTAAATGAAATCATATAGAAATAAGATCAATTATTGATAATATCAGCGAAAACAAGCCATTTTAATAGGTAAATGAGTACAAATATTTGTATATAAATTCGACACATCAAACCTGCTGCTTGAAAATAAAATCTGTAAAGAATAAGAATTTAAACCTAGTTTCTGTGATTTTTAAATATCTGTGTATATGCGCTGGAACTAGTAGAGTCTAGTTTCTAGAACTTCTGACGGTTCTAGATTTGTCTTCCTCTAGCAGCATAGATGTTTGTTTTTGTACAGTAACGTCTTGCTGTCCAGATTGTATTATTTGCAATTATTTAGTATAAATATTTCTTGTCTTGCATGTAACGGGTAGAATTAGTCACACCTAGCATGACACAATCTTGATATCTTCTTGCATGCTCATATATGATGAAATAAAATATTAACAAGCCGGGTATTAAGGATTGACTTGGTAGTGAACAATCAGAGACTGTACTCGATAGGGGTGCCTCTTGTTATTCCATTTAATTCCCGTTATTCCCGTTTATTCCCATTAATTCCCGATTGTCACGCCCCGCTTCCCAAAAGGAATACGAAATACAAGTACGTGACAAAAGCCCAGCAAATGATTTTCATCATTCATAAGTTGTAGGATCGACTCAGCATCATAACAAGAAATATAGCAAAATATATTCAACCACGCATGCATGAATAATTTATTAATCAACAGAAAATAGTTGAAACAAAATATAAATATCCCAAATAATTTCCAGATCTTGATCAAAAGTAAAACGTCGGGACTACAAGCCCGTTTCAAGTTTTAAATAGCAACAAGAATTAAATAATGTCAAATACAAATAATTGAAGCAAGCTTTCCCAAGCGAAGCCTAGAAGCTTTGCTCACCAACTCCACCAGGCAACTCGTCTCCAAAGTATGTATTTATCATGGAGAAAAAAGTGGAGAAACAATGATAAACGCCCTTAGTACAAGTTAGGGCCACAAGTAGTACAAGCAAGGGTATGAAAATAAGTGCAAGAAAATAAGAAACAATATTTGGAATCAAGAATGTATAACATGATATAATAGGGATGCAACAAATAGTGGAGTTCAAGAGGCTAACTAGCAAGTAAGACAACTCAATTAACAGGATTGGGTAACAAGTACTAATAATAGGAATAAGTGGCAAGTGAGCATATAATTGTATCAAGCATTAAGTAACAAGTATCAAGCAAGACAGGTGTCAAGTGTCAAAAAGTAACATGTTATTCTTAAGTCTGATATTTAATTCTATATAGGTAGCACTTCATGCGTCCTAACTATTCACCACATGGTTACTACTTACAAACAGTTACGTTTAGGCCTAGTAGTAGATTTTATAGGGCGGTGTAGTCAGGCATCAAGTATCAAGAAAGCATATTCATGAATCGGGTAATCATATAACTAGTTCATGTGTCATGTAATAACATGACAAGTCATGAATCAAAATATACTAGTTCATGAATCAAGTGTTAATATAACCAGTCCATGAATCGAATAATCATATACTAGTTCATGAATCAATAGTAACTAGTTCATGAATCGAATAATAATATAACTAGTTCATGCGACAAGATCAAGTGGGAAGCACAGGCCCCCTTCACCTATATTCTCCACTACTATGGTCTTTCCCTTAAACCCTGACTTGTTATTTATTATTATTATCAAGACAGCATAAAAGTGTACGAAACAGGACAATTAAATATGATCAAGAACAGGGAATAAGTTTTAGATAGTTAGAAGACATATTCGAGGGTAAAAACAAATTAAAATTATCAAGAATGACAAGAATTTCAATTCTGGACAGCATGACGTTGTTGCACCAAAACTGAGATTCCCTCCACTACAGAAATGCAAATCTAGATCCCTCAGAAAATCTAGAAACTAGACTCTCTACCAAATCCAGCGCATATAAACAAGATACATAGAAGTGGTAGCATCGGTGTCAAACAGCGAACTACACAGGATTCGCGTTCAGCCAGAATTTGTAAAACTGTGTTTTAAAATGTGAAACAGGTCTGAAACTTCATTAATTAATTCCAGGAAAATTAGAAAATGTTCTATAGTGTGTATAGTATTAGCATGCAAAATTTCAAGTCACTATCTAACTGGTAGCATGGTTAATTTAATTGTGAAGCAAGGTGGTGCAGCAATTTCATGAATCTGGAATTCTACGACACAGCAGCAGTAAAACTGCGATAAATCACAAACCATAACTCGGAATTCAATTCTGTTAATAGGGTAGTAAACCAGACATCTGGGGCTAAATTTTATGTTTAGAACTCAAGTCCCGATTCTGATGTTGTCATGGTTGAAACAGCAAGCAAAAAAAGGAACAACAACATAGATGGTTCTTTTGTATAGAAAGTGACATGATAAATGACTATTATGAGTATAAAATAGTGTGGGATACAAATAGGATGTAATGGATATCAAATCAGCAAGTCACATATATTTCTCAACAAAAAAAAAGTAGAATCAACACATACATCATACAACATGCATCTACAAGTCAAAGTGGTTGTTAGTTTCATGTTTTCAAGTAATTTTGGAGATAAAATGGATCCAACTAGTTGTGAAACGAATATGTATCAACGAACTCCTATGATCATCGAATTGATATGGAATAAAATAAGATCTTCAAACGATAAGTCAAAGGGGAGTACAACTACGATCTACTTGCAGTATTTTCAAATAAAAGCTTGTACTAGAACAACAAATTGTACCAGAAGATACTTGCCTTGATTGGATGAGGGCATTGATCGACGGTCATGATCAAATGGATCGGATCGGCACGGATCTTGATGGCAATCAAGATCAAGACGATCGGACGGCTGAGATCAAATCTGATCAGATCAAGATGATGGAGATCAGATCAGATCTGATGATCATCACGATCTTGATGAGAACGGATGGCTGAGATTCAAAACAGCCTACTCCTTTCTTTCCTTCTCTTCTGATCAATACAGAGACGACGAGAGCTCCGACTGTGGCAGCCGGCGGTGACGACTATGGGTGGCAAGATGCAGTGATGTCGAGGCTCGACTGTGGAGCGGCACTACGGTCGAGGAGCAACACAGCAATGGGTGGTGGTCGGGCTCTTTGTTATTGGGAGAAAACAGAGGAGCGATAAGGTGCTGAAAATGGCAGGAGATTGTGGGCTTGGAAGATGACTACGACGACGGATGTAGGGGTAAGGGATGATTATGAGGAGAGGATGAGGCAAGGGTAATGGGTTCGGCGATGACGAAGCGATGGGTTCGAAGAGGAGATGACGAAGACAATAGGTTAGCAATGAGGGGTTGCGGTGATGAAGACGAGGGTGAGGGGTAATGTGATGAGGCGGTGACGGAGCTGAGGTCAAGGATAGGGATGAAGCACAGGGAGGAAGTTGGGTTCCGGAGGTGGGAGATGAACAGTAGGGAAAAAGGGAGTTGGCAGCTACTGTTTGGGGGGTTGAACAGTGAATAAGTTTTAAGGTTAATTAGGTTTAGGAGTTAATTAGGTTTATATAGTATAGGGTTTCGGGTTGTGGGTTATTGGTTAATGGGTTTGAGTAGGATCCAAAAGGAGACTGAGTCAAAAATCACTATAATTAGGAAAAATGAATTAGATGAGATGAAAGAGTCAAATTCCTATGAAGAACAACAAATTAGAGTGGATAGGAAAGATGCAATTAAAATAAATATTGGCACAAAATTGAGTCGAAACAAAATAGATGACTTTTATTAGAACTGGAACAAAATACAAATTCTCAAATTGATAAATAGAGTACGATAATGAAATACAGCAAAAAATACAAATACAGGAAACAGGGGTTACACCGTTATTCCCGTTATTCTCGTTTATTAATGCTAATTCCCGTAATTCTCGTTTACTACTATTAATTCCTGTTAATTCCGGTTTACTGGACCATGTACATGATTTGTTAAGTTCACCATTACAGTCTAAAACGTTCACTTGTTTGGATGCACTGAACCTGTGGTATGGGATATAGTACTACGTGCATTATATAGGTTAATAAAATGAATAATAACTCCACACCGACATGGCATGCTTGATCCCATTTATTGTCATCATTATTGATCATAAATTTTAAGTAATGATTATCACATAATTGAATATAGACCCTTGATATTATTGCCAATCCTTGTTTTTGTTCTTGACTTTGATCCCGTCCTTCAGTTTTGATATACCATGCTTTTTATTGTTCACTATTTCCCACTACTTGTTTTCCATGACTTTCTCTAAGGACATTACTCTCTCTATTTTTAGATCATGAGTTTACAGATACCGAAGGAGAAATACCGGAAGGACTTGGTGAGCAACAATTTTAGAGAATGGAGCCCAAGAATTGACTACTTGAATTATCTATATGCTATTTTCCCCTTTGAACATTGTTATTGATATTGTACTTTGTTTTTGGGCTTTTATGACCCTTAGTTTATTTTATCCCAGATGTTGAATATTATGTTTTGAATTATTTCATTTATTGTTGAAGTTGTTCTTCGTTGGTGTGATTATACTCTCTTGCGTGATTATGTTTGTTATTCATATTGTTGAGTTAGACTGGTACAGCTTAAGGATGGTGTTTACATCATTCGCTGGGCCTTCCTTACGTATTCGTATTCCTGTATTTTGGGAAGCGGGGCGTGACAGGTTTTTAGTGGTATGAGAGCTCAGGTTTGGCTAATGTGTTAGTCATGTTTGGCTAATACGTTTGTCAGGTTTTGCTCTAGCCAGGTTAACTCAATAATATGCTGTAAGCCCTATTTTCAGATTTTATTGTATTTTGTATTCTTTTGATTGTTGTATTTGAATTCATTTGTTATTGAGTATTTTATCTTTTCTTGGGTTCTTTTGTTATCTCTTAATCAATCTGTGTTCTTTTGGTCGGATCCTGTTCTCTTTGCAAATTTTGCTCTTTCTATTTTGAGTTTGATTTGTTCTTCTTTGCGTTCGTCTCATCTCATTGCATTTGTTTGTATCTTTTGGAGCCAAAACCGTTACCCTGAACCCACATAATCTCAGCCCAAAACACTAATTCTTGAACCCCTATAAATAACCCCATTAAACCCTAATAATTTATTCTCTCTCTCACTTCCGCCGTTACCCACTTTCTCTCCCACCGATCCCTACCCTACTCTTTCTCTGTTTTCATTTAATCCAAAACCCAACCGAGCACCACCCTACCCCCTATCGATACTCCGATCGCCCTTCACCACCGTCACCACCATCATCATCGTTTCCATCCCCTCATCGTCTCCATCCCATCGTTGTCCAAAACATCCTCGCCAACCCATCACCAAAACCCATTGCCGAAACCTTCACCACTGCCGTAACCCCTCACCATCACCCTAACCCATCTCCGTGCACCCTTATTGCCCTTGTCGTCTCTCGCTGCTAAACCGGAGTCCCCTAGCATCGCCATCGAGTTCCGGAGTTGCCATTGTCGATGCTCTCTGTTTTCCACCGAAAACAGTGTTTGCCGGACTTTCGTCGTGGTTGCCGTCACCGCAGTCGCTTCTCGACCGTGGTGCCAACGCCGCTTCGCCTCTGCCCCATCGCAGTCACCGTCGAAGACACTGTCTCTCTCTCTCTCCTTGCCGAGGAAGATGACCAGTGATTAGTCAGATCCACTGTCCCGTGTTCGGCCACACCTGATCCCTCTTTTGCTGTCCCCTATTTGGATTGGATCCAGTGTGAGAAAGAGATCCTATTAGTTCGATTCAGTGTTTCGTGTTATGGGCACATCAGATCCAGTTTTGGTGTTCTGTGTTCTGTCCCGATCCGGTGTGAAGATTTGCCCTTGGCTTTTGCTGTTGTTGTGGTTCTTCGCACGTGTTTTTGGGAGATTTCGCCAGGAATTCTGATCCCGTTATTCCTATTTAATTATATCTGCAATACAACAAGCAAGCCTCTTCTTGGACCCTTTTTATTGTTTGTGTTCAAGATTATTTGATCTCCTGCAAGTAGATCATGTCCATTTTGCTATCAAAAAACTGATTTTGACAATTCTGTTAAGATTATCGAAGGTTTACACGAGCTAACCCGAAGTACTCTTAACATCGTGCTATCTATTTAATCTTAAACCTAGCCCCCATTGTTTCATGCATGTGCACAACTAAATAACTAGATTCATGCATAGGACTGCTTGATAAATTGGACATTAAAATTGCATGTGCTAAATTGAAGTTGCTCGATGAATTGACATCATGACTGTGATAATTGCATCTTAAACCTCACAAATTTGCATGTTGACACCTAGGATTGCTTTGATTACCAATTTGCATGCTATATGTGATCGTATGAATTATTTGTTATCTTTTTATGTTAAGTTGATTTCTGGACTGCTGCATGTTTCACTTTAAATCAGATTTTTAGCCATGCTAGTGACATAATTTCAAAGAACTTACTGAACATAAATAGCCCTTGATGTCTAGATAATTTTTCCCTGGTCTGGATTTAAATTCCAATTTGTCATCTGTTAGTTATCATCACATTACTGCAACTGTGTTAGTAATTCCAGACCCATAATTTCATGCATATCCTGTTGTTCCTTATTTTATTTGACCCTGTTAACAGTAAAAGAAAAATCTGAAATAAATTAAGCTGGACCTAAACATATATAGCTACTTCCCTGAATTTTTGTAGATTTTATTAATGAGTTATCTGACCTTTAATAATTAGTAGAACACAACCTACTACCTGCTGACTGAACATAAAACTTGATGAGAATAGAGTTTTCACCATAGTTCCTATGTCTTTCATATACCTTAATTATACTCGATGGAACCGTGTGGAAGTCTACTTTCCAGATCTTCTGGCAGATTCAAATTTACTATTGTGTAGTTACCATAATCCATGTTTTAGTACAGCAAGGTCAGGCTGTCCTGATTTTGTGAAATGTGTTTATATGATGTGTTTGCTTCATGCTTTGTCTGTAACACATATATTTAGTCACACATATTAATATACAACATTGACACCCTCTTCCATTCTCACATAGGATGAGAATAAACTGTTATCAAGCCGGGGTATTATGGGTAGACTTGGTAGTGAACAATCGGGAAATGTACTCGGTAAGGCCTTATTGTTATGTTGTATTGTTTTGGAAGGAGGAGTATCGATTGCAATGATTCATTGATGATTCATGATTGTAAATTATTGTTATCAATGTCGAGTACACGAACCGTGAATTCACCATCGGTCTAAAACAATTACTGTGCTTGCGCAGAACATGTGGAATGGGACGCAGCAGTACGTGTACTAGATAGATTAATAAAATACTTAACAACCTGCATACTTGATCTTGTATTAAGCTTGACTTGACATCACGAATTTATGTGTGATTATTGTACACCTTTGATAATATTGCCTGCTCTTTGTTTTGTTCTTTGTCTT
The DNA here is from genome assembly GCA_017893485.1 of Hemerocallis citrina. Lineage (NCBI taxonomy): Eukaryota > Viridiplantae > Streptophyta > Magnoliopsida > Asparagales > Asphodelaceae > Hemerocallis > Hemerocallis citrina. The sequence continues at coordinate 86,353,260 of CM030359.1, forward strand.
TGACCATGTTCCTTTCCTTTGATATTCATGCTTTCCTATTATCCTTTATTTTCTCTACTTACCACCCACGACTTGCTCTAAGAGCACTCTTTTCTTTTTTATTAGATCAAGATTTTACAGGTACTGAAGGATCTGTTCCCGAAGGAATTGGTGAGCAACGTTTATAGTATTGGATCCAGTCTCCGCTGCGTAGTTGTTATTAATTGCTGCTAGATTTATTTTGGAACATTGTTATAACTTGTACTTTGTTTTGGGCTCTACGACCAGTAGTTTATTTTGATCCCGGATGTTGGATATTTATACTGTTGGATTATTTCATTTGTTATTGGAATTTAATTTTGTTTCATGTGGTTATATTTCTTGCGTGGTTGTATTTATTGTTCTTATTGCTGAGTTAGTCTGGTACAGCTTATGGATGGTGTTTACATCATTCGCTGGGCCTACGTTACGTACTCATATTCCGTATTTTGGGAATCAAGACGTGACATATGCGCACCACGTTGATCACATGAACATGTAATAACCAACATAATCTGTGTACTAATCTATTTTATAGTTTTTGGTCCCTTTATATTCAGTTCCTTCATTTCTTATTGTCTTTTGTCCCTTTCATTCATTGACTCCTTTGGGTATAATTTCATCCTTTTGTACCTATAATCTTTTGATTCTGGAATCATCCATTCTTTTCATTCCTGCATGTTACTTATTTTCCTTTTGCACAATTATTCGTGCATATATCCTACTTGCATCTCATTCACATTGTTTGATCATCTTAAAGGTGTCATCTTAGTTTTCTCTCTTCCTGCTCATGTTTTGTTAGACTCAGCTGCTACCCACTCCTTTCTTTCCTTCTGCTTTGTTGACCAGCATAGCTTGGCAAGCGACGCTATGCCCGCAGCTTGGGACAACGTCACAGGTGGAGGTTGTCATTGTCAGTTCTAGTGTATGCAAGCAAAACCTTTTGCTGATAGGTGGTGTTGATTTCGTGGCTGATCTGATTGTGATTCCCAATTCTGGCTTGGATGTTATTCTGGAGATGGACTGGTTGGGTTTGGGTGTTTCTCATGCCGTGGTTGATTGCCGAGAGAAGAATGTGACTTTCAGGCTTCCTGGGCAACCAGAGTTCGAGATTCTTGCGGGTGAGACACCGTCTGGGCCTGTCAAGAGCTCGTTGGACCCTAAGGCTGCTACACTTGAGTTGTTATGGACTGATGGGATGTTGCACGCTTAGTTGTGCAGAACTTCCTTGATGTCTTTCCAGAGAAATTTCCAGGATTACTACTAGAACAAGAAGTAGAGTTCAGTATTGATGTTCAGCCGGGTACGGCACCTATCTCAAAGAGTCCTTACCGCATACCAGTAGTTGAATTGGCACAACTGAAGGTGCAAATTCAGGAGTTGTTGGATAAGAGTTTTATCAGGCCCAGTGTTTCACCTTAGGGAGATCCAATTTTGTTCGTCAACAAGAAGGATGTTAGTCACTGACTTTGCATTGACTGTTGAGAGTTGAACAATGTCTCTGTGAAGAATTGGTACCCATTGCCGAGGATTGATGATTTGTTTGACCAACTGGGGGTGCTTCTGTTTTCTCGAAGTTGGATCTCTGTTCCGGTTATCATCAAGTTAAGGTGAGTCAGAGGATATTCAGAAGATGACATTTTGAACAAGGTATGGGCATTACGAGTTCTTGGTGATTCCCTTCAGAGTTACCAATGCACTAGTAGTGTTCATGAGTCTGATGAACACGGTATTCACGCCGTTTTTGGAACAGTTTGTCGTGGTCTTCATTGACGACATCTTGATGTATTCTCGGAATCGAGAAGATCATGCTGAACATTTGACGGTTGTTTTGCAGACTTTATGGGAAGCTCAGTAAGTGTGAGTTTTGGCTGGACCGTGTTGCTTTTCTGGGTCATATTATTTTCGGTGATGGTGCTTATGTTGATCCGTCAAAGATATCTGCGGTCAAGGATTGGCCGGTTCCGAATTCAGCATCTGAAGTGCGAAGCTTTCTTGGATTGGAAGAGTATTATCGAATGTTCGTTCGGGATTTCTCGAAGATAGCTGCACCGGTGACCAATTTGATGAAGAAGGAGCTGAAGTTTGTTTGGGATGAGGCTTGTGATGAAGCTTTTATGGAGTTGAAGCGTCGGTCGACGTCAGCGCCTTTATTGACTATACCCGACAGTTCGGGCAGTTTTGTCATCCACTGTGATGCTTCGGGTAGAGATCTAGGAGCAGTGCTGATGCAGTGAGGCCGAGTTGTCACCTATGCATCTAAACAGTTGAGGCCTCATGTGACACCTGTTTTCCATTTTCTGTATTTTTAGATATATTTTTCTTTTTGGGTATTTATTCATATTGTATCTCTTTTTGAACCGTATATTGGATCTTCTTTTCTTTGTGTTCATCAATTTGATTTGTTGTCATTTTATTTGATATTCTTGATTTGATTGTTAGTCAATTGTTTTATCTCTGTTTGATCGAGCTATTTTTTTATCCTCTTTATTTTATATTGTTCTTGCGCTATTTTAATTATCCTTGTTGTGCCCTTCTCATTATTTTTGGTTCATCCTATTTTTAAAACCCTATAAGATCCATTAATATTCTTTATATCAAATCCTATTCTGTTTGCTTAATGGGTCTAAATACCCATTAGCTATTTACCCTAAAACCCACTAATACCCAATAACCCTATAACACCCCTAACCCGTTTACCTCTACTCGCTCAACCCCTTCAGCCCAATACCCTAACTCTACCCGTCAGCATAACCCCAAACCCTAATATCTTTACCCCTATATATATATACACTTTTTATCAAACTGTAACCACCATGAAACCAGCCGCTCTACCCTCCTTCCCCGTTCAGCATCCTCCCGATCTCCGAAAACCCTCATCCCGATCATCTCCGACCTCCCACCAGTGCTCCCCCGATCTCCCCCCGAACCTTGTGCTTCCCCTACCTCTAAGCAACCCACTACACCCTTCTCCCGATCCCTCTTCATCCCATCTCCCGATTACCCCCTCATCCCTGTTGTAGACCGCAACCCCACAGCGTCACCCTGTGCTCCTCCACCTCTCTCCTCCCTTCCCCCGTTGCCCTAGCAGTAGCTAGAACATTGGCAACACCCTGCAGTGCTGCCCTACCCCTGCGCTGCTCGACCCCTATTCACCTCAACTTCCCCATGTGCCGCTCTCCTCCCCGAGCATCGCTGTTCAGTCGCACTGTCGCACCCCCTGGTCACCGTCTCCCTCTCTCTTATGTGCGTGTGTTGTTCGCGGCTTTCGTTCGTCATTCGTTCGTTGAGACCGTTTCCCGGGAATCCATTCCTGTTATTCTTGTTCTTGCTTCGTCGTTTTCGTCGGCATCTATAAGGTAAGTAACTTGTATTAATTTCTGTTGCAAATACAGGTACTAATACCGCCTGTAGTGTAGTTGTGTTCTAGAGATAATTCTTGTGCAAAACCTCTGTTATATCTTGTCTCTATGTGTTGACCTGCCCGTAGTTGTTTCATTACACACACGACATGAAATAACTTAGAGATGATCACTTCTTGATGTATACATGCATGTTGTTTGTGTGATATCGTATGCTTGGTTGGATTCGTTGTAGTATAACTCGTTGTAGACTTGTCAATACCCTATATCATATTGGTTGGACATCTAGTGTACCCTATTTCAAGTTTTGTTATGATTTGGATGTGTTTTATATGATCTAGTTGACTTTATGCATGAAGAATATTTTTGTCTTTTCTGTTACCCCGTGTTGTTTAGTATTCCAGATCCTATTAAGGCCAGTATATGAAAATTATTTGTAAATATGAATGATAGAGAACTCTGTCTACTTTCCAGATCTTCTGATAGATCTCAGTTTCGATTTATGAGTTGCAAGTTATGGCTTTTTTACTACCAAGGTGTAGAAAATTCCAGATTATGTAGTCTATGAATTCTGTATGACAATTTATTTTTATACTGATGTTAAAGATTATATATTGACCCAGTATTTTGCTGAGTACAACCAGACCTGATTGGGATTAACCCCTGATTTTTATGGACTTAATAGATGACTTCTATTAACTATTCTATACTTGCAAACAACTGCTATACTGGCAGAATTGTCATACTGTTCAGTAAAGAAACATAATTTCGACTTGATCCTATTTTTTGTTTATGAAAACTTTGTGAATATGAATTTTAGCCTACTGTATCTATTTTACCACTTTTTGACGGATCTAGATTTCAATTTATAGTTTGGAAGATATCACTGTTTTCGTACTTCTGTGTTTATGATTTCCGATTTACAAAATTTCTATATCTTGCTGCTTTCTGACTTTACATGACTATCTATATAATAAGACACAAAGAAAGCTATCAAGTGGCTCTCCTTCAATCCCCCCAAAAGTCAAAGGCTCAGATCTAACCTCTCAAAACATATTCCCCCCCCCCCAAAAGTTTCCCCCCAAAACTCAAATTCAAATCCCCCACCCAAAACAACTCCTATATTTATTTAATTTTTTTTTTCTCTCTCTCTCTCCCTCCCTCTTCTATTCAAAAAATTAAGAAAATAAAAATTTTAAAAATTTTTACAAAATTAAAAATTTAAAAACTTTAAAAACTTTCAAAATAATTCAAAAAAATCAAAAAAAAAATATCATTTTTTAAAAAATTAAAAATTTAAAAACTTTAAAAATAATTCAAAAAAAAATCAAAAAAATCATATAATATGTTTTTTGCTGGACCCCTAAAAGTTTCTCATATAATATGTTTGCTACTTCAATTTATTTGCTGGACCTCCGTAACTATTTTATATGATTAAACAAGGTGCACCGTTCCAGAGACGTGCCGTATGCACGTGTCAACGGGCAAACCTAGTTCTATCTATGTTGGAAAATTATTACACTTTATTTTCTGATACTAGACATACTAGGGAGTACCCCAGATTTTTTCATGAATTTAATCAGTAAGTTTTTACGCTGTTTTCCTGTTTATGAATGCAAACTTCTGATTTCTGGCTGAAAAACTTTTCTGGATACAATTTTTTTTAAAGACTTGTTTTGTGAAATACCATGACTTATATATATTTGTTAGATTCGTCCAAGTGTCTATTTTCCAGATTTTTTGACAGATCCATATTTGCATGTTTGTGGCAACGAGAATCCCAGATTTGGTGCAGTACTGTATTGCTGTCCTGAACTAGAATTTTCGTTGTCCTACACTTTTATGAGTTGTCTTTCACCTGTACATGTTTATCTTTCAACATGAACCTGTTACTTATTCATGTCATGTTATTCTAGCTCTGTTTTGTAACTTGTGTATGCCTATTTAATAATAATAACAAATAACCAAGTCGGGGTTAAGAGAAAGACCTTAGTAGTGGACAATATAGGTATGTGTACTCAGAAGGGGGCCTGTTTTTCCATTACCTGCTACCATGTTTCATGATTACATGATTCATGCCTGTTATTACTATCCGCTGTCACGTCTCATGATTACATGATTCATGCCTGTTATTACTATATGTTGCCATGTCTCATGATTACATGATTCATGCCTGTTATTACTATCTGATTATATGTTGCCATGATTCATGATGATTCATGCCTGTTATTACTATACGTTGCCATGCTTCATGATTACATAATTCATGTCTGTTATTACTATATGTTGCCATGTTTCATGACTACATGATTCATTTCTGTTCTTGCTGTCGCGATTTCACCACTACGTGATTCATGCCTGTTACCTGTTACCTGACGCCTAAGTATACTGCCCTATAGAAATCTACCACTAGGCCTAAACGAAATTGCATGTATGTAGCAACCATGTGGTAAAAATCTTGGACGCATGAAGTGCTACCTAGATAGTAATAAATCCAAGACTTGACATGACACAATACCTGTTACATGATTACCTGTACATGCTACTTGACACCCGTTACATGCTTACCTGTTGTATGATTACCTGTACATGCTACTTGACACATGTTACATGTTTACCTGCTTGCATGATACCTGTTACCTATTACCTGTTACATGTTATATACACCTGTTAGCACACCATGTTACTTGATTCTGTTATCTGGTCCATGTTAGACATTCTGTTTTGCTCTGTTATATCTATTCCATGCTATGTTTGTTTCCGCTGTTACTCTATATTTGTTTATCTTTCCCTGTAGCTGTGCCTGCACCACAAGCGGCCCATAACTTGCACTGAAGGGAGTTTTGTTTTCTTTTCCTCTTCCTGCAATTTATTAAATTGCAAATTATGGTGATCAGCTGCCTGATAGAGTAGGTGATCTGAGATTTTAGTTGCTGGAGTTCTTGCTATATTTACTTTCCTGCTATTCTTGAAAAAATGTAACTTGCTACGTAGATTTTGTATTGGGCAATGTGACCCAGAATCATTAACTTGTTCAGATCTGGTTTATTTGAGATTATTAAATTTTGTTTTATGTAAATTCTGTTGGTATATTGATTTATTTATGCATGTGTGGTTGACTTCCCTTGCTTCCTACTCTGATTATTCCTGTGAAATATTGTAAAGATCCTGACAGCTTATGGATGATGAAAATCAATCGCTAGATTTAGTCACGTATCCGTATTCCGTATTCTTTTTTTGAGAAGCGGGGCATGACACCTCTTGAGAAGAACTATCCCACACATGATCTGGAGCTTGCAGCCATGATTTTTGCCTTGAAGTTATGGAGGCATTATTTTCTTGGGGATAGAGTGGAGATTTTCACAGATCACAAGAGCCTCAATTATGTGTTCATGCAGAAGGAGTTAAACATAAGTCAAAGGAGATGGCTGGAGTTGATGGCAGATTATGACATTAATTTCCAGTATCTCCCGGGCAAAGTGAATATGGTACCTGATGCTTTAAGCAGAAGACCTGCTGCTATGTTCCTTACCAAGCATAAGGAAATAGTGGAGGATATGAGAAGGTTGGAGTTCGATGTGATACTCCTTGGCTCAGTAGAGCAGTGCATGAAGTTGTAGTTGTAGTCTTCTTTGGTAGAGCAGATCAAGGAAGCCCAAGCGGGCGATCAGCAGTTGCAGAAGTTCCAAAGCGAAGTGGAAGTAGGTTTGGGAACTGATTTGATCATTCATTCAAACGGGTCTCTTCGTCTTGGCTTTAGGCTGTATGTACCTAGAGAAGATGTCAGGCAGTAGCTACTTGAAGAGGCTCATCAGTCTCTCTATTCTATTCATCCAGGAGGTACTAAGATGTATAGGGATTTCAAGAAGCATTTTTGGTGGCATGCTATGAAGAGGGCCGTGGTAAGATTTGTATCGCAGTGTTTGATTTTCCAGCAGGTGAAGGCGGAGCATCAGAGGACTGCAGGACTGTTGCAACCTCTTCCAATCTCAGAGTGGAAATGAGAGAACATCACTATGAATTTTGTGACTGCTTTGCCGAGAAGTCCCAAGGGCATAATGCTATATGGGTGATAGTAGACCGGTTGACGAAGTGGGCCAATTTCATTCCCTTCCAAGTGGGTCAGTCCACTAAGAGTTTGGCTGAGAAGTACATTCAGGAGATAGAGAGACTGCATGGAGTTCCTGTCAGAATTGTATCAGATAGAGATACGAGATTCAGGTCTTTATTGAAAATATTCTTCCTGGAGTATAAAAGTCAAAAAATTTATTTGGAATATCTAATCTTTATTATTAGATAATAATTCTAATTTTTCTGGATTATTTATGAATATTTTATGGTTTTTTTGCAAATACTTAAAAATGAATGAATTTTGAGCAAAATTGCCACTTGGAGTAAAAACTCTAGATTTCAAAATTTTGGGCTACTTATGTTGGTCATCCAGATCTAGGATGCGAAGGGAATTAGTTTTATTTTACTTTAAATTTATTTGATTGACTAATAATTGGAAGGATCCATATATGTAAATAAATAATTTCTTGAGGAGTATTTTTGTAAACTTTGAGAAACCCTAAAGACCTAATCCCGGCCTATATTAGGAGCAATAGCCGTCTACCTCTGGGTGAACCCAAAAACATATTTTCTCCTTATTTTCTTGGAATCTAAAGCTTGGATCTTGGACTTTTGCAAGGAAAATGGTTTTCTTTATTTATATTATTTTTCTTCAAGTTGATCTTCTTTGAGGTGAGTGATACTTCTAATCTTTTGATGTATTTTACTCATATTATCATGATGACAGAACTTATAGATGTCTACATAAACTAAAGATGCAATTTTTATGAGAGGTGATCATGTTTTATTAATTTTGAGTGTTAAATATTGATGATAGATGAAAATAAATCTAACTTGGGATCTATGGATTCAATTGGAGTTAATAAAGATACGTAGAAATATTTAGAACTTACTCCATGCTCTTGAATACATGCTTGATTAATTATAAAGTTGAGATCTTTCCATGTTATTGGTTGTTTTTAATCATTAAAAATTGAAACTAAACATTAGGGTTTGAATAATTGTTGTACGGATCGAAAGCAATTTATTTTGAAGTGGCTTATGCATAAGAGATAAAAATTCTTGCTTAAAGAAATACATCTAATGAGAATATATGTGATTGTAGATGTTAGATCATGGTTTATGATTCGAGAAACATGTTTTAGATGATTAAAAAATGAGATATTTATTGTTCTAATATTGAAGTAAAGTGGTATGATTCTATATAAATGTTGTGTATATAAGAAGTATTTTTGGCTGGAAATAGATGTAAAAAAGAAACAATAAAAAAAATTAAACCCTACCCGAGGGTTACTGCTCACGGTGAACAGTACAAATGGTTACTGTTCACGGTGAACAGTATCCGGGGCTGCTGTTGCTATCTTGTGTTTTTCGATTGGGTTTTGGAGTATTTTTCGAGTAGTTTTGTGTGTGTGGCTTGTATGCTATGTTAGGGGACTCTACTATACATGTGTAAGCATCTATATATGGGTTTAAACAAATATATATAAGTGGTTTGATCGAGTTTGGATGAGATTTATAGCTATTGTATGGTCTGGACTGTCATCTATTTCAGTTTGGAACGAGATTTCGACTTAGTTGCTAATAGAATTACCTAAAACTTATAAAATAGAAATTGTAGCTCACTGTGTCTAGTTTCCAGAACATCTGGCGGATCCTCAATCCGACGTATAGATTGTAAGATATGCAGTTTGTACCACTGTACTGTCGTAGTTTCAGATTTTTAAAATAACGATTAGTTTTCAGAATTTATAAGTATGAACCCTTTAAATTAATTTATTTGATTCCATATTTTTATGGTGAATTCCTCGTTATGTGCTGAATTTAATTTAATTTCTTCAGAATTTAGTATTAATTTTAGAATGTACTGTTTTGAGAAACGAAGTCATGTTACTTTCAAATTTTTGGATAAATGATAGTTTTCAGAAATTATTGAGTTTGAACCCTTTAAATTAATTTATTTGATCCCAGATTTTTATGGTGAATTCCTTGATATGTGCTAGATTTAAGTTAATTTTTTTATTATTTAATATTGATTTTAGAGTGTACTATTTTGAATGACAAAATCTTAAATTTTTCAGAATTTGTAAAAATCTATATTTTGGGGATGAAATGTGCTTCCATACATATAAACGAGTTCTCAAGGCAAAATTGGTTGATTAAAAGAGATGTTATTAATGAAGAGTAGTTTGTATAATTAAACCATGTTGAGTTTTGATTTGAGGATTTGGGGATATGATGTGAACAGTAGAAAGATTATTGATGATTTGTGAAATTATAAGACTCTAGAGGTTGAGTGAGACTTTAACATACCGGCAGTTGAGATTTTGTAGATATTTTGGCCAGTGGGGCTTTTGTTGTTAATTTAGTTATGTCCGGCAGGGTACACCAACTATAGGGAGGTTGTGATTTAATTAATAGAAATAAACATAACGACATGCACTAGTGGGGATGTGATAGATCTTGGGAAACGTAAGTAGGGGGGCCCAGTATAGTGGACGGACGAGGTTCGGGACTATAGTCGTGGTTAGGCAGTTTCATTCTAAAGGCTACGATTATCATTGCCATCTCTCGGTCTCGCACGTTGAGGGTCTTTTACAGTTGGGCAGTTTTATTCCGAAGGTTGGGACCTATTCGTGGAATTTCGGCACGGAATGTTCAGGAAGACGCTTACACTATAACTCCCTGAATCCCAAATACAGCTGAATTCGAGATATTCTACAGGATCTTTCCAGTTCATTTAGTACAATTTTACAAGGAAATTTGAACTTTTCACTTTACATCGAGTTTACATAAATTCATTACAATTTACACTGCACAGCGGAAGTAAAATTACAACATTTAAATGAATGTACAACAACATTGAATAATCTTTAAGCATCTGTTCCTCTTTAATCTTTATCATGTCACTTACCTGCATATAAAACTGTGGGTACGTCAGTTTAGTCAACCGACGAACATTATACACGGCCATCCTCTCTATGCCGGAAATAGTATAACTAATTTTCCATATTTAGCAAACACAAACTTGTCACATTTCAAACTAAAGGGACTACCCTATTGATGTCGTGTTGTGATTGTGCACTTAGTCCTTAATGCAGTTACTTATGTTACATGACACTAATGCACACTTGTTCGGATTCTATGCATCCCATACTACATAGGTCCGAGGGCAAGCCCTTAATCGTTCTTCATTTTGTAGGGTTCAATCCCTCGCCATGACTTAATCTACTACTGTGATTACGGTAGGTATCCTAGATGATCTATGAATACAAGCACGTGTACAGAAAACATGGAGGGGAATCCCATGTCATGTCACGATGCATCGTGAAGACATCCTGTGGCAATTCAGCCTCATTCATGGCACACGATCCTCTTGCAGTCACCAAACATCCCACAAGCGTCACCACCGGGACGGTACTCTGGAGCAGTATCCACGTCATGTCACGACGCATCGTGAAGACAGCCTGTGAAATACTCTCACGCCGCCAATCCGATGGCCCTCAACTCATGTTTTTCTCCTACTTTCATCACTTCTCCACTATGTACTAATCCTTAGTTTTTATTAGAATCATGAACAAAAATCAAAGCTCTAGAGTTAGCCTCTCCACTAAATCGGACTTATTCATTCATTCAAACATGACCAACCTTGGTCTTTCATTTCAAATTTCATTTCATTTCTTTCTAAATGCCGGGGGAGACTAAGCTACTCTTTTGTTTCAATTCCAATTCACAATTTCTAAAGTTGAGCGTTTCCAACTCATAAGTTCACATGTCGAGTTATCATACTCAAAAGTGTTTCTCTTTTCCAATCATGATTTCTAAATCATTCAATAATCCATAATCACACATGGAATTTTATACTTCATCAAATATCAATTTCACATTGAAATCACATCACTAAATGAATATTCACATACCATAAATTTTACACTATTCTCAAATGAGAATAATTCACAATGCATCACTACATATAATTTCTATTTCTATTCCACTTCTTTTCTAATATTTTATTTCAAGCCTTTCTACAAAGTGCAACTTTTATACCATACAAGTATATAACCATAAGTCTAAATTATACATTTTATTCTCAAATCATATCTTATTCTATGTAAATAATTTCCAAATTATTTTTCATAAGTCCCATATATTTTTAGAAGAATAATCACATTTTTTCCATAATTTTTTTGATCACCAAAACACTCAAAAAAAATATTTTTTCCAAAACTGCCGAAACCAAGATTCGAACCCAGAACCACAGGGAAAACCACCCAATGCACAGGCCAGTAGGCCGGATACTCCAATCGTTATAAGGCGGGCTGAGAGCGTTATATGCTCTCGGCCGCTGATATTGTATTTAAAAAATTTTGAAATAAAAGAATGTTGCCCAGGGGATTCGAACCAGCAACCTCAGACTGAAACCCACTGTAGCGATTAAAGCCATCCCGACCGCTTGAGCTACGCGCTCAAGTTGTCAATAACGCAACTCAAAATTCATTTAAACCAATTTTCTCTGTTATTAAAATGTTTCGATGTTCAACTAGTCCTCATTTCATTTTGCTTTTATAAAAATTACTGTATAATTTCAGATTGATTCTTCCTCACATAATTTACATACCAGTATGAACAAAATAATTTTTGTAACAATTAAAACATATTTTTCATACAATTAATTCGGATTCTACATTATCACTACCACATTTCTTCTTTTCGACATTTCTTAACCATTAACACCACTAATCCCTTTATTAGCAAACTTCACCTTAATTCTCTATTTTTAATCTTTTGCCAATCATACAAATCTATATTTTAATTCATTCATTTCAATGAATCACAAAGATTCATTAAAACACACAAAGTAGCATTGTCAATCTACTAACTTTTTGTATATAATTTGTGATGTAGATAGTGAAACTATCTTCAATAATCCATGGCCATAATTAATTCACTCATAATTTAGCCATTACTAATAGAACCACATACAATTTCACATCCACATTTCAATCAATCCATAGGTCTTTTTCTTCAATAAAATGCGTACTCTTATTAATATTTTTCATGCTTCATTCATTTAATTCAATCTAACATGCGTTCCTAATTAGAAATATAGAAAAATTTACCCACCTTAAATGGAGAGAAAATACAACTAGCAACCTCCTAGACGAATGTCCTTGCAACGAAATGCTCCCCCTCCTAGATGCGTGCACACTAGCAAAATTCCGAGCACTCCACAAGCCAACCCGAGCACTTCCTCCTTAATGTCGGCCTCCTCTTCTTGTAGCAAGCACAACTCCCACACACAACTCAATCTTTTACTCACTTACTAACTACTAGATAATGTAATTGAACTATAGGTTTGGAAGAATTAATTTGCACAAGAATACTAGCCATGGGAGGGGTATTTATACTAAAAATCTAGCGAAATGGATGGCTAAGATTGAAGTAGGAGTTAGGAACAAATGGCTTAGATTTAAGGAGGAGTTACACTAACTACCCATGATAAGTAACCATCTCCACCATGAACCCACTCAAAATTTCCCATTCCCTCCAAAACTTCCAAAACCGGCCAAGCTTAGAAAAGTGCACTTTGCACGTGTACGTGCAATGCACGTGCATGCAACTTGGTCTCCAAAAATTTGTACATAAAATTTTGTATAAAAATAATATTTAAATTGTATCCAACATGACAAGTTGTATTTAAAAATAAATTAACTCATGGGCTTTAGTATATGGGCCAAAATAATAATTTTAAAATGAATTAAATTTTGGGCTTTAAGAAAAAGGCTTTTTGTCTAATTGAAAGAAGGCTTTGTAAAACAAATAATTAAAAAGAACATATTTAAAAATCTATACTCATCATGATGAAAATATTTACCAAAAATATTGCACGTGCACACTACGTGCAAAATAAAATAATTTTTCATTAAATGAAAAATCTTGGCATTACATACACGAAGCTTGCTCGTTGAGGGTGCTAGTCTGGTATGTATATACCAGGATGTAGGCCTATTCGCGGAGTATTCTAGATCTTGTTTCCATCACCATAGTAGGATTAGTTGCGTAACGAGGGATTAAACCCTATAATGGAGAATGATAAGGGCTTGCACCAGACCTATGTAGAGTGGGATGGATAGAATCCGACAAGTATGCATTAGTAATCATCATGTGCATTTGTGTTTTTCTTGACTTGTATTGTGCATGCTCGATTTTCTATTTTCTTACACTTGACACTTAGCCTAGTTTAACTTGATGATTTATGCTTCATTTATTATTATTTCATGTTCAATTTGTTATTACAGCATTAATATGTTTCACTTGTTGACTTATGATTTTATTCCTTATGCTTCCTTTTGAATATCCCTCACACCGTTATGGCTGACCCCTGTAGTTTTTGGGGTTAGGGTTATCTCTAGTCTCATATTTTACAGGTAGGTACCATTAGCATAGAGTTGGGAGCATGTGATAGATTAGTAAATGTTTATGTATATATTGTAAAATGACTGACTATAAAGAGAAAAATGTAATGTAAAGTGTTTAAATTCCGTTGTGCTGTTGTAAAGAGAGTTAATGAAATGAAAAGTTTTAATATTCTATGTGTTTATACTATGTTTATAATTGCAATTGAAGTTGATGCTGGAAATTGTGCCACTTATTTCTAATTTTATTTATTGGAAATTCGGGGCACTACAAAATTGGTATCAAAGTTTGGTTAGAGAAGATGGCAATGTCAGAAGCATGATCAAGGATTCTCACATTGTGTTTGATGGCGAAGCATAGGCTCTTACCCTGACATGCCCAGATCGGCTAGCCACCGATGGGTTTGCAACAGTCGAGAGGCAGTTGGCATAAAACAAGCTATGCGGTTACCCTTTCTCGCCATTACCGTCCTGAGTGACAGGCGGCAGTCTCAGAGTTGGTATCAGAGCAAACATCAATTAGTAATGTAAACATGGTAAAGGGAATAAACATAAGTGGACATTTGATGTGTGAGAACCTAGGTGGACATTAGATGTGTGGGTACATAAGTTGACATTTGATGTGTGAGTACCTAGGGTGGACATTAGAAGTGTGAGTACCTAGGGTGGACATTAGAAGCGTGAGTACCTAGGTGGACATTAGATGTGTGAATTTGTTGTTTTGATCATGAATGTTTGTAATGAAATCGAATTATTTGCATGCCAAGATTCAACTAGAAATTTCTTTATCGTAAGTGGACTGATTGTTTTTGCATAAATAGAAGATGAATGATTTATTTTATCTTGCAATTATAATTACATTTTAACTATTTTTATTATTCATGACGTTAAATTGGGATAATTTTATTAGTTATTGACTTATTTATTTTTGTACAATTCTAATTGTAATTATAAAGTATGTTTTGCTAATCTGGCCTATTTGTTCCATAAGTTTTGTGTTTTATGGAAACAAGTTTGGTTATTGAAGTTTGGAATGTGACGAAAATAGTTTTTTATTTTTCTGTTGGTGTTTGCAGTTTATAGTTTTAAATGATGTAATGTTTGATTTTCGCTTGTCACTTTTGAGTGACGGATACTACACTAATTGAATAATAATTAACAACATTTACTTATATTTTGTTTTCTTTCGATTATTGCTGTGAATATATTATATTTTTGTACGTAGACTACCTTTTCCATCCTCATTTATATTTTATATATTTTTTCTTTTTTAAAATCATGTCCTTCATATTTTTATGTACTTTTATGGTTACTCATTTATTTTGCTATTACTGTTACACATTATATTAGTTTCAATTCCAACTTATTGAATTATTAATTTCTTTTATTTTTATTCCTATAATGTTTTAATTCACATTCATTTATATATGCTTTGATTTTTTGATGTTATATTTTCTATTATTTTGTATTGTCTTATTTTTCGGTGTATTTAAACTTGATTGTAATACTTTTACTCATATAGATATGATATACCTTTGCACATTGAAAATTTTAATTTATTATTAATTTTGTTTTTACACCTTATATTCAATACATTTATTGTTACTTATTGTTTACTACCTTAGTTATATTTACTTTGACCATTTATATCTACTTATTGTATTACCTTATTTTATTATTTTTATACTTTTACTGCTATAATATACTATAGTCACTTGTTACCTTAATATTATGATTTTTACCCTCCTTATTATTTTCTTACGACATAAACTTTCTACTGTTTACTGTATATTTTATGACATATGATTATTTATGCTACATAGTTATCTTTCATTCGCAATTATATTTCAGCTTATGCATGTATTTCATTCCGCCTTCTCCTTACTTTTGTAAATCATTTTTCACTATTAGTATTTCCTACTATTTGTGTTAGAAATTTATAATCTATATATCTATTTTAATATTCCATCGGGTGACTTTCTACTCCATTTCCTACTTTTGCTTCTATTTTTGTATCACGAATTTCAAACGTAACATCACACTTAAATTAAGCACTCAATATCCCAGTACATATGGAAGATTATATCATTACATTCACCATTTTGTCTTGTAGCCGGATGTCGATAAGGCAAATATGCAACGAGACGTAAATAGGAGGCAAACTTGCAACTGGATATCAGGGAGACAAAACTGCAACCAAATATGCAGACGGCAACCTGCAACCCGATGTTGTGGAGGCAAACTTGCAACTTGATGTCGCGGAGGCAAGTCTATAGCTAGACATCAATGAAGGGAACCCACAACAAAGAAATTTTTCTACTATAATAACCCCACTTTTAGTTTCATATGTATATATTACTTATCACTATCCTATTCTTTTGTACTTGTTCATACTAATTCATAAGATTTTAAAACTTAGCCTATGCTAGTTCGACTTTGTTATTCATAATCCAGTTACACTTATATACACATTTAATTACTGTAACAACCCTTATTTTTGACGAATGAGTCTTGTAAACGAACTGAGTGCTACTAGTTATGGAAATTATATTTTTGGTTGTTTTTCTCACTAATAGCCTACATGGTGCATATGAATATATGTATACATGTATATATGAATGTATGTACATGTTGAAATTGGACTTGTGAACCCAAATCAAACCAAACAAACCCACCACACTTGAACCAACCCCATATGGTTCAAGCCCATAGGGTATGGCCGGCCTATGCTTGAAGAAAGAGGGAAAATTAGGCTAGGGTTTCTTAGGATTTTGAACAAAAGAAACACCATGATGAGTTTGTAAGAATGCCATCACATCACCACCCATATGAGCCAACCTATTGCTTGATGAGACACCTTTCCTTCTCCCCATGCCTATGAAATCTGGCCCACCCCCCTCTCTCCCTCTCTCTTCTCATTTGTTTAAAGCCCCATCCCTTCTACAACTCTCTCCTATTACTCTTACTCTCTTCCTATACCTCCAAACCTTATTCCAAACACACTTAGCTACTGATTTGGGGAGAGAAGAATAAGGAAAGCCAAGGAGAAAAAGAACAAAGTGCCAAAGCAAATAAGGAGAAGCAAGGAGCTAGAATAGTCAAGAAGGAGGGTCTTCAGGCAAGAACAAGCTACTAACAAGGTGAGTGTTTCCAATCTCATGTGTTTTTGTTCTTGGATGATTGAAATGATGTTTGATGATTGAGAAAATAACATGCATGCTATAGGAATGAACTTAAACAATTCATTTGTGTTAAGTAGTCCAAAACAGAAAATCCTGTTAAAAGACTGAATTTTTGTTGTCAGTCCGTAGCTCACTGCATGAACACCACTTGGAATGTTGATCTGAAACTTGTAGAGGAAGAGAGTAAGATGTTTATGATTTTGGTGGATTTGTGGATTTTGTGGATTTTTGGACTTTTATGTTTGTGGATTTTTGGATTCATGTCTTGTACACCTTCAGTAATATTTGTGGATTTTTATGATTTTTCCTGCTATTAAAATAAATTACGAACTTTGCATGCTGGTCAGAAAAGAAAAAAACAGTTTTATGGTTACTGTTGTGGGAAGAATGACTTGTATCTCACTGCATGCTTATGAGAATGATTTGAAATTTTAGTATGTCTTTGCTAAGTGTATCTAAGACCTAAGTTTCAAATTCATGAGATTTGGACCGTTGTAGCTATGTCAATAAAATCATGCAAGATGAACTAGATATTTTAGTGAACATAACTACTGTTGATTCTGCCCTGTTTTTGGATGATATTCAAAAGAAAATAACTGGAAAACTACTTGGTAGAATCACTTGATTTCTGATAGTGTTGTAACATCATGTGTCAGGAACTATATTCTAAAATTTCATGTTTATCTGACACTGTTTACTATTTTAATCTGATTTTATCCCATGACTGTGTTGACATGATGTTCTGTTCTGAGATTCTATACACTTGTTAAAGATGAGACCTTAAGACCTTGTAAACGACTTTGTATGGAGGAACTTGAAACTAAGAAGTTTTAGTAAACACATAGAACTTTCTGGAATGACGAATAAATTCTAATTTGGACAAGTATTAGATTTTATATGAATTTTACAAGTGACAAAAGAAACACAGTAAATCTTAGAGCTTACTGTTTTGCACCATGATCATTGAGATGAGTCTAAACTTGTATCTTGTTGGCTTAGAGTTGCTGTTTGAGGACAAGACTCATGTATAGATGTGTACTTGGGTTAGGACTTAAGTGATCTAAAGTTTCTTGCTAAGAGTAGCCCATAGTTGCTTGTAGACCCCATTATAGACCACATTGTTCAAGGTTTTGAAGTGAATTTTGTATTGGACGTTGGGGTACTATTGTAGACCACTTTGGGGATGAGATTCATGACTATTGTGTGCTTGTACTTGCTGTCTACTTTGAGCAGAAGCATGGGGAGCGACAGATCGCGATTCCACAAGGGAACGGGATCGGGAATAACTACGTTTTGACATGAATGCCAAGTGTGTGCTTTCTGTGTAACGCCCCGATCTCCCCGTTGCTGGGAAACCGAGACACATGCCAAGATCTTTCCTTCAATTAGTCTCGAGACACAGAAAAACTGGGAAATTTAAAAAAACTTTTCTTCAACACAGAGTTACTACGCAGTAATTACAATTATCAGTTTGTAATACCAAACTGTACTGCCTGCCCCTTTTCTTTTCTTTTTTTGACTCCAAAATCAATTCTTCCAATTTCTATATCACTTTAAACATAAACTAAAATAGTTATGTTTCAAAGAAAATTTGGGCAGAGTCACCCTTGTATTTTTTGCCCAAAACACAGAAAAGCTTACGGAATTTTGCTCTAAATTCCGTAGCTTACATCACAGGCAATAATAATATGGGCTCCCCAGGCCAAAATGAGCATCATTACACAGGCAATATATATATATGCTCTGGGGGCCAAACTCATAACGGTTTAACAAATATCAATTAAAAAGCATAAATCCTTTTGAAAACGTAGTAAGTTTTTAGAAAATAACCTGTAAAAACCTACCACGACGCCCGGCACTCCACAACGAGATGGATACGGGTCCAAACCATATCCTGCTGCCTCACACTATACTCTTCATCATCATCCTCATACTTATACATCAAAAATACAATTTAAAACATAAATCTTTACTATTTACAATTAAAACATAATAATGAATTATAACTGGAACTCCACTCCACGGAACCTGTACCTACACCTCACCTCTGCACTGCTGAGGACCTGTAACAGTAGGGACCTAGGGTAGTCCAGGGACTCCTTAACCCCCAAACACTAAAGGGTTAGCCATTTCTGTTGTGAGTATAATTTATTAAATAAGTAAATAAATTAAACTTACAAGTAAAAACATAACTAACTCACAATTTCCAAGATAAACAAATCTTACTTGACATCTGAATATGTAAACATCATAATTAAGATTTTACATCAAATACTCTCTGAGTCATCACCTGTATGTATATCTATACCCGCTCATAACCTACTTATATTTAGTAACCATTTGAATAACCACTCATAATACAATATTGATTTTGTTTCCTTATATCACGTATCCCATCATAAACATATGCCTTCATCCTCATACTACCACATTCATTCATGTCCAACCTAACATCTCATTTCACCTTACCATTTACTTGTATTTTATCACAATACACCCCATATCCCAACATAGTTTTGGCAATAACATATCACACGCCAAGCCGATAGCTTGGGTAATAATCACGCACATCCCAAGCCCAACTTGGGTAATATCACTTCACATCCCAAGCCCATAGCTCGGTTGTTAATTTACTTCACTATCACACTCGCAATTCATCTCGAATGGAAAAGACACGTGTACCTATAATTTTGTGCCTGTGTACCTTATGACTTAAACTCTAATGCAAAATTACCAATACAATGATGCCCTTATTCTAATGCAAGCAAGTCTCCGGAACAGTATGCATCCCATACTACATACGCCCCATCTCAAGCCGTCTCTCCAAATATAGGGATTTGAACCCGCGTTATGAATTTCTAATTGTACACAACCTGTTCCTGACAGATACTACATGACTGATGAGGTTGCAAACGTGGTCAAGTCCCACCAATGCAGTACGCTCATGGTGTCTATGTTTGCCACTACTACCCGGTACACCGGACCTCACTCAAAAACCAGACGAACACGGGGTCTCTCCGAGCGCAGTATAGCATACAAAGCCTATCCTGTGTCGCCCCTAACTCATAGACCGTGATCTATGGCCTGTTCGCTCTCTCCTGGACAAGGACCCGACGAAGTTCCGGGGTCCATCCCCCTAGCTCCGCCGCCTTATCATGGCACTTCAGGAATTAACAGTGTGCGATACGCATCCCGTGCTCCCAACTCGTGAGAGGGCACCGTACGTATCCCTTTGACAGGAAGATACAACCCAATATCACCACCTAAGGCCTGCTTCGAGGGACAAGTTGGTCGTAAGGCGCTACCTACAACCAACTCCTCTCTTTTCGGCAAAGGGTCGAAGTAAAATGATCTTTATAAGTCACTACCTTAATGATGTTCCTAACCCTGAACAATCCTAGGAATGACAACATTACACAACATGCTAGGTCTTAAATTAGACTTCGCAAGATAACTCTATTAGGCTGCTCAACCTAAACTCACCAGAATCCCTCAGGATCTGGTTCATGGCCTATCGATCAAGACCCCGGCAATACGAACGCATTCGCATGCTACTACCTGAACTTGGATTTCCTCACACTCCGGTCCGCAATCAACCAACGGTTAAGATCTGACGGCACCCGCGAAGTAACTCGTCCACAGTCCCTTAGGAGTAAGCTAAACACATGTCTTGATGGTCGATAGCCCTAGGGCAATGATATCACCCTAGACGAGCACAACAAACTGCGTATTAGCCAAGAAGCTACATACGAGTAACCAAAAACACATACGAGCTAAACAGCTACGTATGGGACCAACAGCTACATACGGGCCAGTCGAGCCGCGTATGAGACAACAACATGCATACGAGCCAAATAAGCTCCGTATGAGACCAACATCTACATACGGGCCAGTCGATCCGCGTATGAGACAACAACACATACAACAACCATACAGGTAATCAAACCTAGAAGCAACCAACTGTGCTTACTAGCAAACTTGATCTTCTAAAATTAGAAGTAACAAAAGAATCTACTATAATCAACTTAGCATGGGTTTCTTCTAAAATCAACTCATCATGGCATACCTACTATAATCGACTCAAACATGAGTTTCTTTCTAAAATCGACCCAAACATGATATTCTACTACAACTTAACCATGGGTTTCTTTCTACAACAATTCAAGCATGGATCTAATACAACTCAAGCATGGTAGTCCTACTTACTAACTCAAACATGATAAGTCAACTAGAATGTCACATAGCATGAATGGGTTCCTTTTTTTTTGACATAGACAACACTCATCTTTATGCTATTTTCTCAAGTTCTACCATTCATACTTTTTATAGGATCCCTTTGATCCATAAATTCTTATATCAATACTTTAGTTCATTCGAACTTCTTCAAAACATCAAAATACGTATATAAACCATACACCCATATTTTGATATCCCCATATACATATACGTTATTCAAACATCTTTAATCATCAATACATAAATAAATCATACTCACATATATCTTTAAACCACGAAAATATATATATATAGATATATAACTCACCATTATCTTTAAACCACGAAAATATATAAATAATATAACTCACATATTCTTTAACCCACAAAATATATTAATATACTAACTCACACGTATCTTTAAACCATAAAATACACAAATATATAAACAACTAACTCACATATATCTTTAACATACCAAAAATACATAATAAATTAACTCACCATTTTCCGCGAAGATCCGAAGTGCCATGCCACTTCGCCTCCAAAGTCGCAATATATCCTATCATCAATTTCAAAGTAATTAAACTCAAATAATTCAAACCAATCATAAAAGCTAATAATACTATCCCCAAATATCTCACAAGCGTTTACTGAACGCTTGGGATATATACGTGCGATGCACGTGATACTCTAATGCTTACGGTATTTTTCATTCCCAATTAATTACTAAAATCGCCCCCAAAATAATCTAACAGTCCAACTACAATTTCTATCACCATACGAGAATCAATCCATACCCATATAGTTCTCTTTTTCAAATCCAAAACCCCAATTTACTAATAACTTACAATTTCTCTAACAATCCACTAATTTCTCATAACTACAATTTCCAACATCTCTAAATCTCTCTACAATAACATTCCTACTCAATAAAAATAAACCCAACTAAAATTTATACAATAAAATAGTTAGGGTTTATACCTTCCGAAATCCAATCGAAAATCCGACGCTACTACGATGTCGAGAATCCCTCCATTAGTCTACTCCTAATTTTAATTTGGAATCCATGGAGAATCGGAGGAGATTCAGGTGGGGAAAACGATCGGTGATGGGTTCTTTTGGGTTCGTTTTGATCGGGAATGGAAACAGGAATGGGAAAGAGAAGAAGGAGAAGTAGGGGGAAGAGGGAAATGGGCGGTCGGGTTTCTTTCGATTGCTGGCGTGGACGGGAGAGGAGGGGAGGAGAAGGAGGCGGGGCTTCTTTGGGTTCGGTATCGAACCAGGAAGGGGAAAAAGAAGAAGAACGAAGGAGGAAGAAGTAGGGTGGGGTCGGGGTTTCTTCGATCGGCTGGGTGCGAACGAACGGGGAAGGGAGGAAGGGAGAGGGAGGTCGGGTGGGTTCTCTTCGGGTTCGGGATGGAGAACGAACGGGAATGGAGAAGGAAGGAAATGGAGAAGAAGAGTTTGGGTTTTCTTTGGTTTTGGGAGTGAATGGGGAGAGGAAGAAGTAGGGGAAGGAGAAGGAGGGGGGACCGGGGGAGGGGTTTTTCTGGGTCGGGTGGAACCAGACGGGGAGAAAAGAAGGAAGAAGAAGGAGAAGGGAAGGAGAAGGAGAGAATGTGGGGGGGGGGGGGTTTGTAAAAATGGAAATAGATAATAATAGATAGATAAAAATCTAAGGGAATGTTTCGTATAAGCCCCCTAGCCTCAATACATTTCAAATAAAACCCAACTCTCTATTTTAATAATCCAAACAATACAAAATACATTAAAACTATTTTGTAATAATCCGTATAAAAATAATTTAATCAAGTAGACAATATATCTTATATTTCTCAATTGAAAAATAATTATTATCAGAAAAATACAGTCGCGTGCAATTCTCAATTGTGCACGGATTTCGATGCAAAATAGCCATATGCTATTTTTTCGGGTCGTTACATTCTGTTTGGAAACTTAAATTGTTGTTTTTAGGACTCTTAGAACCCCGTTTCGTGGATTCATGGGTTAGGACTTACTCCTAGTGTAGTGCATCTTGTTGGGATACATTAGTTAAGTTGAGACCCTAAGACTAAGTCTGGTTGACAAATCTAGTTAGGTACAATGTCGTATCGAATGCATTGGAGGGGATGACTCATGCACCGACGTACTTATTGTACATGGATGGGTTCCATGAGTTGTGTTTTGAGCTATCACCTGTCGAGGACTGTGGAGCGTTAAGTTTAGCAGAAAGCTATTTATTGGTTAGGCCGAGGTTGCGATCTAACTCCAAGCGTCAATGTGGTTGTGGCAATCGGTGGGAACGATTCGCCATGGGTTTGTGCCGAGGTCGGTCAACCTTTGGGACGAACGAGAGGGCTAGTTGAGTCCTGGTATGGAATGGGTTGTGGCCCAGTATTGATAAAGTTGACTAACTAGGGAGAGTCTACCAAATGGAATTGGACTAGTTGTTCATAGCAAGCAAGTTGATCATCGAGTTAGGGATTTGGAAACAGTGGACTTATCGCCTAACTAAGAGGATGGATAATATGGGAAAATGGAAGAAAAATCAGAGGTTGACGAGAGTGATGGTTTTAGAGATTTGTCTATGAAGTAAATCTTGAATTTAACCTTATTCTTTAATCTGGGAGTGGGGTAGCTTGATAATTTTGGTAGGATTAGATTTAGTATTGGTTGCATGTAAGGACATGCACTAGCGAGGGTGTTCGCCTGTCAGGGGGATGCATGGCGTCATCACCCCTGACCGAATCCTAGGTTCGTTTAATGTGGATAGGGACCCTGAGCTACCCTAGGAGCGGTGACACTCTGTTGGGGGCTCCGTTGTCTTGGTAGAAATGCCTTTATGATCCGTAATAACCATTGAGGAGGTTTGGATTGTTGACATCGTCTCGACTGCAAGTTCTATTCTAGTGTAAGGACGAGTGTAGCAGAGTTGGGAAAACCCTATATCCATTAGGTCCTTTGTTGATCAATGCGGGCAGAAGGATTGGAGAAAGACCCGGTGAGCGAGACTCTACAGGAAATGCTCTAAGTCCTTCGGTGGGGAGCCTTAGTGTCCGTATATCAACTTTTGGTAAGGTCCAGGGAGGCAACATATCGGGTAAGCCGATTTGATTTCAGTCACGAAGGGTAAGCCTACGACTGACCAGTCACGCAGGGTAAGCCTGTGACTGGAGTCCCGGGCATAGTGGATAAAACTATGAGGATTGGACACCACTAACAACTAGCAGGGTAAGCCTACAACCTCACCATCACTCGAATCAGAAATAGGAGAAGCACAAGAGTAGGATGCATAGCGGGGGATCGAGCCCCATTAAACTGAAGAACGTCGTTTCGTTGAGGGGTGTGTATTATGGGATGCATATCTTTCAACCAAGCGTGCATTAGCCGTAAGATCATGTGTGCCTAGTGTGTGTATCAGTTTAGGTTGTGGCATAAACCGACACTTGTTCGACATCACATTTTTCTTTGCATCAAATATTTATTTGTGGTTGTTGAGGTTGGAATCTTTATACTATGGCGTAGAGAGGATGGCCGGGTATAGCATTTCGTCAGTTGTAATCAACTGACGTGCCCACAGTTATCAGTGCAGGACTGCCGATTTGGGATCACGGGAAAGCAGAAGTAGGGGAAAGCATCCAAGTGGAAGTTACCGTCCAAATTTTTATTGTACATTCTTGTTGTAACAATTAATTTGTAATTATTGTAATCATTGGACATTGTAATAACAATTTGATGTAATAAAAGTTTTTAATTTCCTTTGATTTTTTTTTGTTGTGACTCATTTGAAGAAAGATCCTGGAAGAGTGTCACGAGTTCCTATGTTAGGAATTCGGGGCCTACAATTACCTTATTATTTATACTTGTTTTCCTATTTGTCTTATATGCGTTATTTTATTTTTCACCCTATATTATTGAGGTTTACTATTAACTATTTTCGCTATCTTAGTATTATCGTTTTGTATATATATATGTATACTTTATCTTCACATATGTTAGTATTTTCGTATTCTCATACTATTTCATTTTCTTGGCCTATCTTATATTTGTTTGCTACTTATACAATATGATTTTTATTATTCATAATTATTTATCATTTTCATTTTTATATAATTAATACTATATATCATTATTTCATTTACTAGTATTATACTCACTACTACTACTATTTATAATTTTTATATTATAGTATTGTTGCTATTTCGACGTGTCTTTGATTGACTATCTTCCCTGGCCTATATATATATATATATATATCATCTTTAAGTTTGTATTCTTTGTGTTACTTTTATTATTATTTACTCTTGCCATTATTCATGTTCATAACTTTTCTTTTTTGCTTCTTATTTTGTGTGGTTGGCCTTATTATCTTCTTACTATAATGATATTTTATGATGTTATTTGATAGTAATCTTTTTTTTTTTGATGATCTGTTCATATATTTATTTTGCATTTCATGGTTTTATACAAATGTTTTAACGACCATTGGAGAGCTTAATATTTGGTTTACTGACTAAACATATTATTATTTGTTACTTTAGAAAGTTTCCTTTTACTCATATTCTTGTCTAAGTTTTGTGTTACGTACGTTTATCTATTTTCATTCAGTCTTAAATTCATAGTGCCTTGTGTTTATCATGTATTCATTTTTTAAGGAAGCTTTCGATTTCTTAGCTTGCTTTAAAGTATTACTGACTAATCTATATTAGTTACGATAATTATGATGTAAAAATTCGCATGCATTAATTGATTATCTAGTTGCTTTCGACAAGTTATTGCATAGTTTATATTTTAACACAATTTTATAGATCTTCTTGGGATTAGTTTTATACTTTATGAATTTTTACTGCACTTTCGGTTTTCATATTTAGTTTACCGTTCCTATTATACGTTATTTTCTTTAGTTGATGTAATTACAAAATAAAGATAGAATGATTTTTCTTAAACTGTTGTGCTTTGTATTTTTTGTTTTCCTCTTACTTAGGATAATTATGAGGACAAAACTATTCTAAAGGGGGAGTGATGTAACACCCCATAATTTTTAATACATTATTTAAAATTAATAAATCAATTTTAAATCAATTTATTTAATTATTTTGAATTTTCGTAAAATTGACATTTTCACACGTGCAAAACATAGGCAAATATTTTCAAAGTCTGAATTTGCAATTATATGTTGATGTACAAATTATATTATTTTTTATTGAGTATATTTGAATTTTTGGGATTTTTTTGAACAAAGAAAACTACTTTTGTAAATTTTAGAAAGAAAGGGGTCTTTTTGTAAAAAGTCGTTTAGGGGTGAGAATTAAACTTTAAAACTTTTTGGCCGCATTTAGGGCCGACTATTTAGTAGAAGGCTCTAAGAAATTAGATTATTTACATATTTTGTTGATTTTTATTGAATTAATTTAATAAATATATAATTACGCAATTTTGAAATTGTTAGGGGCTTTATTGAAAATATTCTTTTGGAGTATAAAAGTCAGAAAAATTATTTGGAAAATATAATATTTATTACTAGATAATAATTCTATTTTTTTCTGGATTTTTTATGAATATTTTATGGCATTTTTGCAATTATTCAAAAATGAAGGATTTTTGTGCAAAATTGTCAGTTGGAGTAAAACTCCAGATTTTGAAATTTTGGGCTGCATAGGTTGGTTGGCCAGATCTGGGATATGAAAGGAATTAGTTTTATTTTATTTTAAATTTATTTGATTAACTAATAATTGGAATGATCCATATATGTAAATAAATAATTTCTTGAGGAGTATTTTGTAAACTTTGAGAAACCCTAAAGACTTAATCCCGGCCTATATTAGGGGCAGTAGCCCTCTACCTCTGGGTGAACCCAAAAACATATTTTCTCATTATTTTCTTGGAGTTTAAAGCTTGGATGTTGGACCTTTGAAAGGAGAACGCTTTGCTTTATTTCTTTTATTATTCTTCAAGTTGATCTTCTTTGAGGTGAGTGATACTTCTAGTTTTTTAATGTGTTTTACTCATATTATCATAATGAATGAACTTATAGTTGTTTACATGAACTGAAGATGCAATTTTCACGAGAGATGATAATGTTTTATTAATTTTGAGTGTTAAATATTGATGATGGATAAAAAAAATCTAACTTAGGATCTATAGATTGAATTGTAGTTAATAAAGAGATGTAGAAATAATTAGAACTTGCTCCATGCTCTTGAATCCATACTTGATTGATTATAAAGTTGAGATCTTTGCATGTTATTGGTTATTTTTAATCATCAAAAATTGAAACTAAACATTATGGTTTGAATAATTGTTGTATGGATCGAAAGTAATTTATTTTGAGGTGGCTTATGCATAAAAGATCAATATTCTTGCTTAAAGAAATAAATCTAATGAGAATATATGTGATTGTGAAAGTTAGATCATGGTGTATGATTCAAGAAACATGTTTTGGATTATTAAAAGATGAGATTTTTTTTGTTCTAATATTGAAGTAAAGTTGTATGATTCTATATAATTGTTGTGTACATAAGAAGTATTTTTGGAAAGAAATAAATATAAAAAATAAACAATAAAAAAAAAATTTAAATCCTACCCGTGTGTTATTTCTCACGGTAAACAGTACTGACGGTTACTATTCACGGTGAACAGTACCCGGGGCTGCTGTTGCTGTCTTGAGTTTTCGATTGGGTTTTGGAGTATTTTTCGAGTAGTTTTGTGTGTGGCTTGTATTCTATGTTAGGGGGACTCTAGTATACATGTTTAAGCATCTATATATGGGTTTTAACAAATATATATGAGTGGTTTGACAGAGTTTGGATGAGATTTATAGATATTGTCTGGTCTGGACTATCGTTTGTTTCAGTTTGGAATGAGATTTCGACTTAGTTTCTGATAGAATTATGTCACACCCCGCTTCCCAAAAAGAATACGGAATATAGATACGCGACAAAAGCCCAGTGAATGATTTTCATCATGCATAAGCTGTTCAAGAATCTTTACAACATATCATAATATAATCAGAGTCGGAAGCCAGAAAAGTCAACCACATGCACATATGAACCAAATACCAACAAGAATACTTGAAATAAAATATATTAATCTCAAATAGTCGTGATCTGAAAAATACAAATAATCCTGGGTCACATTGCCCAAATACAAGAATAAATCCAAATACATAAATACAGTTATTGTTCAAGAAAACTACAAGAAATAATAATAACAAGACTCAGCACTAATACTTCATGTCACCGATACCATCTGGAACCTGTTCTCCAAAATCTGCAATTCAACGAATGCAGAAAAGATGGAAGGAGAAAAACAAGTACCCGTCAATTGCAAGTTACGTGCCACTTATAATGTAGGATACAAGCACATGGGGAACTAACTAGCAACATGGTATAAGTGTGATGTCAAGATAAACAACTAGCATGGCAAAGTGAACAAGTGTAAATGGCATGAATCAAGTGTCAAGTCATTAAGTAAACAGGTAAACATGTAACAGGTATCAGGTAACAGGTATACAGGTAAACAGGTAATCATATAACATGTATCAAGTATCAAATCTCATGTATCATGTAGTCAAGTATTAAGCACGCATATGTCAAGTTCAAGTTTCGAGTTCAAGTATCATGTATCAAGTCTTGTAGTGATTACTATCTAGGTAGCACTTCATGCGCCCCATATTATAACACATGGTTGCTACAACAAACAGTTTTGTTTTAGATTTCATAGTGGACCATAGAGGGCAGTATACTCAGGGACAAGTAATCCAAATCATATACCAAATTCCAAATTAACTAAATCATATACGAAATTCCAAATAATCCAAATTATATGCCAAATTCCAATAATCCAAATCATATACCAAATTCCAAATAATCCAAATCATATACCAAATTCCAAATATGGGAAACACGGGCCCCCTTCCGAGTACACGTTTCTAAATTATCCACTACTAGATCTTTCCCATTAACCCCGACTTGGCTATTTCTTATTATAATCAGGTGTGCATGTATGTGTCGCAAAACAAAGCAAGGATAATAGGGTATAAACATGTATCAGGTTTAGGGTGTAAGATAAACAAGTACAGGTATAAGATAACACATAACAGGGTAAAACAACTAGTTTTCTAATTCAGGATAGCAAGACAGTGTTGTACAAAAACAGTGATTTCTGCTACTACGAACATCCAAATCTGGATCTGTCGAAGGATCTGGAAAATAGACTCCTACACAAATCCAGAAAATATAAATAAGTCATATAGTAATTCACAACATCTTAACTCAAAACAGGTTTGAATCCAGAAAACATGTTCAGTCAGAAATTAGGAAAACGAATTCTCAGTTAGGAAAACTGTATCAAAACCTCTCAAATAAATTCAAGAAAAATCTGGGGTATTCCCTTATATGTCTAGCATCAAAATATAAAGTTTCATAATATTCTAGTAAAATTAGTTTCTTCATCAAAATTAAGAAAACATAAAAAAATGATACTTTGGAAAATCTGGAATTCCCAACACTGCTGTACGAAAACTGAAGTATCTCGCAAGCCGTGAAATGAAATCGAAATCCGCCAAAGGAAGGTGAAAATAGATAAAATAATCTAACTTTCATAGTTCACAAATATTTTTTCATACAGCAGAAGGAAACAGGGTGAAACCACATTTCTTTCCAGAATAGCGAGCAAAATACAGCAAGTATGACTTTTGTAAACATGCATGAGACGACATATAAAACTCAACAATAAAATCTACCAAAAATCTGGGTAATCCCTAGATAGGTATAGAAAAACTGACCAAAGTTTCAAATCAAAATAATATACGTAGCATAGTTCTTTAAAATGATTTGTCATCAAAATTATCGAAAAACAGAATCTAGAAAAAATCAACACCTCTGTATTAAAACAGTCATAACTCAGTCATACGAAATCAAAATCATGCAAGGACAGAGGGGTTTGAAAATAGACGAAATTCTCTAAAACTCATGTTTTATACCAAAATTAAGATACTGACTTTAAAACAGTCCAAAACAGCACACAAAATAGAACAGCGACAAAATACAGGTTTTTCTCTTAAAAACGAAATTAACATAGATTCAAGAAAATTGATCCAAACACGTACAAACATGAAACAGAGTCTACCAAGTGTCTAAACATCATGAATTGGGGTGTCTAACATGTCCATGCCAAGAATATCACATGGTTCTCAACCAAAACACGAATTCTCACACAAGTCTCACATACATGATCAAAATTCAAGAACGGGTAAATCCTAGGTTAATTCATGTCAAGATTTGTGTCGTGAGTCATATAAAGACAGATTTTCACAATAGAGATAAAACCCATCAAGAAAATCACAAACAAGAGTCGTCTCTATAGGTGAACTTTTTGACTATAGGTGAACTTTTTGACTACACTATAGGTTAACTTTTTGACTTGTATCAAACAAAGGAATTGAAGTACAAGTTACTTGCCGTAAATCGGGATAAAGAACGATGAACTCAAAAGTAGGAGCAAAACCCACGAACGAAAATCCACGAACTCACGAACGATCTACATGCGCACTCGAGCACGTACAAGAAAACCCCAAGGGCAAGAGAGCACGAGACGGCGGATGGAGAGAAAACGGGAGAGATGAAGCACGGATGGCACAATGGTTTGGGAAAAAAAAATGCAGCATGCGGATGAAAAAAATATATAAGGGTATATATAGATGTATATATAATAGGGTTTAGAAGAAAGATGGGAGGGTGCATAACGATGGCTACCAGGTAAAAATAAAAAAGTGGGTCGGGTTGGCTTGTGCACATGAGTAGTATTAGGTTCAGTTAATAAGGGTCTTGGGAATATTTAGTTAGGTTAATGGTAAGGAAAGATCAGGTAATTAATAGTTTTGTATGGTTGGCTAATGAATGATGGGCAAAGATATTAATGGGTGTAAATGGTAGTAGGATTTAGTTAGCTAAGGAGTATAGGATTTAGTTAATGGGTATTGGGTTTATTAATGGGTTAATTAATGGGTATTAAAAATCTATTAGGGTTTCAATAAAAATAATTCAAAATATAATTAAATTAATATTAAAAGTAAATAATTTATTCAATAGAAAATATACAATTAGAAATAGTACAATAAATCAAATAGTATACACTGAGTTAATACTCAAATACTAGCAAATACAATAGGATTTTTAATATACAATTAAAATAAAATAACAGTAATAATAATAATAGTAAGATTTGTATTAAAATATAAAATCTTACAAAATAGTTACAAATACAATTATTGATCGAAAACAGATTTTTGAAATAGAAGATCCAAAAAAATACATTTTGATTAAAGAATTTGAAAACCGAAAAAAAATAATTTACAAAAATTTAAAATACAGAAAATACATTTTTGGGGAAACAGGGGTTACAAATTACCTAAAACTTATAAAATAGAAATTATAGCTCACTGTATCTAGTTTCCAGAACATCTGACGGATCCTCAATCCGGCTTATAGATTATAAGATATGCAATTTCTACCACTATACTATCGTAATTTCAAAATTTTAAAATAACGGCTAGTTTTCAGAATTTATCAGGTATGAACCCTTTAAATTAATTTATTTGAGCCCAGATTTTTATGGTGAATTCCTCGTTATGTGCTGAATTTAATTTAATTTTTTTTCAAAATTTAATAATAATTTTAGAATGTACTGTTTTGAGGAACGAAGTGATGTAACTTTCAGATTTTGGGATAAATGATAGTTTTCAGAAATTATCGAATATGAACCCTTTAAATTAATTTATTTGAGCCCAAATTTTTTTGGTGGATTCCTTGATATGTGCTGGATTTAAGTTAATTTTTCCAGAATTTAATATTAATTTTAGAATGTACTGTTTTGAATTACAAAATTATATATTTTTAGATTTGGTTAAAATCTATATTTTGTGGATGAAATGTGCTTCCATGCATATAAACAAGTTCTCATGGCTATATTGGTTGATTAAAAGGAATGTGATTAATGAAGAGTAGTTTGTATAATTAAACAAAGTTGAGTTTTGATTTGAGGATTTGGGGTTATGATGTGAACCCTAGAAAGATTGTTGATGATATGTGGAGTTATAAGACTCTAGAGGTTGAGTGAGACCATAATATACTGGCAGTTGAGATTTTGGGGATATTTTTGCCAGTGGAGCTTTTGTTGTTGATTTAGTTAAGTTCGGCAGGGTACACCAACTATAGGGAGGCTGTGATTTAATTAACAAAAATAAACATAAGGATAGGCACTAGTGGACATTTGATAGATCTTTGGAAACGTAAGTAGGGGCCCTATGTAGTGGTCGGACGAGGTTCGGGGCTATAGTCATTGTTGGGCGGTTTGATTCTGAAGGCTACGATTATCATTGCCATCTTCCAGGTTCGCATGTTGAGGGTCTTTTACAGTTGGGCAATTTTATTCCGAAAGCTGGGACCTATTCTTGGAATTTCGGCATGGAATATTCAGGGGGACGCTTACATGATGTTTGCGCATTGAGGGTGCTAGTCTGGCGGGCGGGACGCAAGCTTATTCACAGAGTATTCAAGATCTTGTTTCTATCACCGTAGTAGGATTAGTTGCATAAGGAGGGATTGAACCCTATAAAATGGAGAATGATAAGAGCTTGCACCGGACCTATGTAGAGTGGGATGTATAGAATCCAACTAGTATTCATTAGTAATCATCATGTGCATTTGTGTTTTTCTTGACTTGTATTGTGCATGCTTATTTTTCTGTTTTCTTACACTTGACACTTAGCCTAGTTTCACTTGATGATTTATGCTTCATTTATTGTTATTTCAAGTTCCCTCTGTTATTACAGCATTAATATGTTTCACTTGTTGCCTTATAATTTTATTCCTTATGGTTCCCTTTGAATATCACTCACACCGTTATGGCTAACCCATCTAGTTTTGGTGGTTAGGGTTATCTCTAGCCACATGTTTTACAGGTAAGTACCATTATCATGGAGTTAGGAGCATGTGGTAGATTAGTAAATGTTTATGTATATCTTGTAAAAGGACTGGCTGTCAAGAGAAAAATGTAATGTAAAGTGTTTAAATTCCGCTGTGTCGTTGTAAATAAAGTTAATAAAATGAAAAGTTTTAATTTTACCTGTGTTTGTACTATATTTATAATTGCAATTGAAGTTGATACTAGGAATTGTGCAACATATATCTAATTCTATTTATTGGAAATTCGGGGCGCTACATCCTCTCCCCGAAGTTGGGGACACAGAAGAACCCTCTCTCCTAGAAGGCGAAGAAGAACCGCCTCTCCCAGAGGGTGAAAAAGCTATCATTCTCTAAGGGTACATAGAAGAACTCATCCGTGAGGGGGAAGGAACCCTACTCCATCAAGCCGACCAATTTCTAGAAGAGATAGAGGGGAAGACGTAAATATCACCCGAGCAGTGTTTCAAGAATTCAAAGATGAAATCCTTAAAACCCTCAAAACGACTCCATGTAGGACTTGACAAACTAGCCATCACCACACCACTCTTCTCCAGCGTGAAGTGTCCCACGGGTCCACTAGATTCAAAAAGCGCGACAATGTCGTCCTCTAATGCCTCCAAAAGATGGAAGATTGCATTATGCTGTTAAAGTAAGAAGAAGGAAGACATGAAGTAACGTACCGTCCCTCCTAACTCCTCTTCTCCAGGAAAATTATCAAGGCTCCCATTCTGACCAACTTCAAGAACCCAGCCTTCGACTCTTACAATGGGGAGGCACTCCCAGTAGATCACATTGAGAGTTTTAAAACCATCATGATGATCCACCAAGTATCTGATTCTCTCCTCTACAAGAATTTTCCAGCAACCCTGAAGGGATCTACACGGGAGTGATTCTCTCATATCTTTCCAATGTCCATCTTCTCCTTCGAACAACTTGAGGAGCTCTTCCTCACGCGCTCCATCACTAGCCGCAAGATAGAAAAAACAAGTGTCTCCTACTTGGCTGAGGCAAATGAAAGAGGAGTCCCTCAAGAGCTATGTTCAGCGCTTCACAACCAGGTCCCGTTCAATCCCCTCACTCGACTCGGGCGTAGCCATAGTTGCCTTTAAATACAATGTGAATCATGATCTCCTCAAAGCTTCTCTTGTCAAAAGACCTCATCGGGACTTCTGCGACGTCAAAGTACATCCGGGTGGAAGATGGCATCCAACCCCAAGAACAGAAGGTGCCTTCGTTCGGGAACAAACGGAAGAGCACGAATAAAGATGGGCCTAGGAAGACCCAGAAGGATGCCACCGGCCAACGTTCAACCCCCAACGCCGCGATTTGAGAAATACACCCCACTCATTGCCAATATCAATGCTATTCTTATGGATGTCGACAAAGAGGGACTCCTCCGACCTCCTGCTAAGATGAATGTCCCAAGCAAGAGAATGGATTGAAGCAAGTGGCGTGCCTTCCACAAAGATCATGGGAACCTCACGATGACTACCGAGCCCTTAAGGACGAGCTTGAAGGCATGCTCCGATGCAGGTACCTCGCCATGTTCACTCAAGGAAATGACACTGAACCTTCTCCTGTGAGAGGGGCCAACAATCAACCAAACAAACCTTCCGAGTTCCAAGGCTCGGGATGCATGGAGATATTCCACTCAATCTATAGGGGACCTGCGGGGGGATTGTCTAACTCCTCAAGGAAATCATTTGTCCGTGAAGTGAACTCAGTGCACAATATCCCCCCTCCCAATGACTCAGAGGTTCCGATCACATTTTCAGACTGAGAACTTGAAGGTGTTTGAACACCTCACTGTGACGCACTTGTAATCAGCATATGTATGGCAAACTATGAAGTGCGTTGTGTCCTAGTAGATAACAGAAGCTCGGTAAACATTCTCTTTTTGAATGTATTCGAGGGCCTCAAGCTCAAACGAGATCGTCTCAAACCCACCGGGTACACCCTCCATGGACTCTTAGGAGCCCCAGTTCAGATTGAAGGAACAGTCACCCTTGATGTAACCATGGAGAAGCTCCAGCCACTCGCACAGAAGCACTAGATTTCATGGTAGTCGACATGAAGTCTACCTACAATGCCATCTTTGGTCACCCGAGATTAGCAGCCTTACACGCAATTGCCTCCGCCTTCATATGAAGATGAAATTCCCTATGGCAGCACGAGTAGGGGAAGCCAAAGGAAGCCAAGAAGCCACTCGAACATGATACACAACCGCAATTATGGCTCCATCCTTCCCCTAGATGCTTTAGAAATTCCTCAAGATAAGGGACAATCCAGCTCTGAAACCATAGATTGACTAGCAGAAATCCCCTTCTCCCAAGAGGATCAAGCTAAGTGTTTTCGGGTGAGCAAGGAACTCCCCCATCAGGTCAAAGACCAACTCATCACCAGCATTACAGAGAACCGGGATCATTTCGCTTGGATAGCCACAGACATGTCTGACATATGCGAAGATCTAATCATGCACGGTTTAAGTGTGGACCCAGATGTCAAGCCTATCCCACAGAAGTGCCGCAAGTTCGCCCCAAAGAGGTAGCAAGCAATCAAGGAAGAAGTAGAAAATCTCCTAGCCGCCCACTTCATTCAGGAAGTAAGCTACCCCGAGTTGCTAGAGAATGTGGTCATGGTCAAGAAAGCTAACGGAAAATAGAGGATCTGCATTGACTTCACCAACCTTAACAAAGCATGCCCGAAGGACCCCTTCCCTCTACCAAGCATGGGCACCTTCAGGCCGCGAGGTCTTAAGCTTCATGGATGCCTTCACAGCATACAACCAGATCTGAATGTTTCCACCCGACATCCCGAAGACATTCTTCAACACTGATTAAGGACTATATTGTTACCGAGTTATGCCATTTGGGCCAAAGAATGCCAGAGCTACGTATCAGCGCTTGGTGAACCAAGTCTTCAAGGAGCAAATCGGCCGAAACAAGGAGTTATATGTTGATGATATGCACATCAAGAGCCTCTGGAAAGAAGACCATGTGGTCGACCTCCAAGAAGCCTTTAGCGTGCTTTGGTTAAACAACATGAGGCTGAA
Organism: Hemerocallis citrina; assembly: GCA_017893485.1. NCBI lineage: Eukaryota > Viridiplantae > Streptophyta > Magnoliopsida > Asparagales > Asphodelaceae > Hemerocallis > Hemerocallis citrina. Next base: position 86,389,545 of record CM030359.1, read on the forward strand.
CCCCTCGAAGTGTGCCTTTGGGGTCTCCTCGGGGAAGTTCTTAGAATTCATAGTAAACTAGAGAGGTATCAAAGCTAACCCTTAGAAGATCAAAGTCATACTTAACCTGTCTACCCCAGCTATAGTCAAAGAAGTCCAGAAGCTCACCGGCTGTCTTGCCACCGTCGGACGCTTCCTCTCCAAGTCTACAGAGAAGCGTCTTCCTTTCTTCAAGGCTCCTTAAGGAGCAAAGAATTTTGAGTGGGGGGAAGAACAACAAACAGCCTTCGAGAGCCTCAAAGCACATCTCGTCAACCCCCACTTCTTAGTAAGCCTACGCCGAGAGAGGTTCTCTACCTCTACTTGGCCACTTTGGATCAGACCTTTAGTGTTGTCTTGGAAAGAGAAGAACTTTTAGTGCAAAAGCCAATCTACTATGTAAACAAGGTTCTTCACGATGCTGAGATCCAGTACTCAAAGATGGTGAATATGGCTTGCACTCTGGTAATGGCTGCCTGAAAGCTCCGACCCTACTTTCAAGCACACTCTATCAGGGTCCTCAATGATCAACTGCTCAAGCAAGTACTCCACAAGCCAGAGAGCTCCAAAAGACTGATAAAGTGGTATTGAGTTAAGCCAACATGACATCACTTATCGGCCAAGAACTGCCTTCAAGGATCAAGCCTTAGCCGAATTCATTGTAGAGAGCATTATCCCTAATCCTCCAGAAGGAGACAAACCCCCCATTGTGGAGAGTATACGTGGACGGGTCCTCTATTAGGTTTCGAGGTTAATCTCAGATTAAATACACTCTTAGATTAAATACTCAGTGGAAAAATTGTAACATTCCAGAAAAATTAATTTTTAATATTTTGCACGTGCATTGCGCGTAAAATTTGGTGCACTTTGGTTCCTGAAATTTTCTGGAGACATGGACATTTTTCTTCTTTATTTTTTAGTTGCAATTGTATGATTTATTTTTAATAAAACCCATTAGGCTCAAAACTCATTTTGTAGCCCACTAAAAATTAATTACAAATTGAGGCCCATGATTAATTCTATACATTAATGAATATTTTAAAATATAGTATACTTGTCATGTGTAACCTACACCTACATCTAATTTAATAATAATTAATAATAACATTTATATGAGAAGTAGTGTGCACATATGGTGCACGTGCACATGTTTGTGCACTAAAGTGAGTTGGCTGACCTAATGAAGAATGAGGAGAGAGTGGGAGAGAGTTGTGAGAAAGTGGGGAGTTATTTTGGGTAGTGAGAGTCATCTCAACCACTCATTATTCCTATAAATAGCCCCCTCCTTTAACATGAACAACACACAAACTCAAATCAAAAATTAAAATAGAAGGAAAGAGGGAGGTTTCAGTTATTCATTGCTAGAGGAGGAGAAGGTCAAAATTTTGTGCTTGGGAGCTTTGGAGCATTTTTCTTGGAGTTCTACTTACTATTTGCATCAAGAAAGAGGTGGGTATTTCTTTTACTTTCTAGTTGTTTGTATAATCCATGCTTAGATAAATTGTGTTTGAAAAAAAAAGTTTGGCATGAGTTCCTTAGTTTCTAAACTGTTTATGATGCATGTTGTGTTGACATCTAGAATTTTAGTAGTAGATGAATATGAGAAATTAATGCTTACTAGTAGTAAATTACAATTTAGAATTTTTCATGTGGTCAAACTATAAGTCTTGTTAGAGTAATTTGTTTTGGTGTCATGCGTATTGTAGTATGTCATGATTAGATTATGTGTATAAATTGTATGTGTATATAAAGTTGTTAACTTATTCCTAAAAGTGTGTAAAAATTGGGGTTGATTATAATTCAAAGGAGAGGGGTGAATTTTCCACAAATTCAGAATAAATTGCTAAAAGAAAAATATATTCATGTTAGTTGTTATAAAAAGTAGTCTTGTTGGTTAATAATAGTAGATATGCATAAAAGTTCTCAAATTACCATTTAAATTATTTGTGTATAACTTCGCTCTAATATAGATAAAATCAGTGAGAAATCATTTCTGGAAACCTAGGAGTGTATTTTATGAACAATTAATTTGAGAGAAAAGAATAGAAATAAAAAATAATTGAAGGAGTTAAAGACGAGTAGAAACCGAGAATTGGGTTTAAAAGATTTTGAACCCTTATATTATCATAATGGTGCTTGGGATTTGTGGTTAGCGCGTGCGTTTGGGGGGTTGCTTAGTCGCGGGTTCGAGCCTGGGAAGCTTTGCCTCTTTTAAATTTTTTTGGGAAATTAATAAATTAACATTTCAGGAGTACAAAAGAAACTCAGAGCAGTATTTATTGCCACAGTGAATTGGCTCACTGGTTGGGCTTGCGGCTAGCTAACTGCTGACTTTTGGTTTGATCCCCTCCTTGCACAGAATGGCTTTTAATTTAAATTTTGGAGATTTTCAAGTTTCAAAATTGGGAAAATTTTATAAAAATATTTTATAATCCTATTAGAACCCTTGTAAATATTTTCACACTATTCTAATATATATTTTGGGAATTAAAAATCATATTCATATTAAATAATGTATTAAATGAGTTTTGAAATTAAATATAAAGGGAAACATACACGATTAAAAATATTTAAGAGTTAGTTGTAGGATACAAATTTAGCACACTTCTTTGTGAAGATTTCATGGATATTAACCCATTGAATTAAAGAAATGGTCGAGGTGGTTGATAATAATATTAAGCTTAAGTATGTGATTAAAATCAGGAATTTCTACTGATTAATCTTAAAGATATTATTTATTAAGAAATAGTGATTTAATCATATAAAACTTTTGTATACAGATATACACTTGAAGTATAGACAAACATGAAAAAGTTCTATTAATTGAAAGAGCGTTGAATAGTATTAAAGTGAATAGATTGGTTTGTTAACCAATCAATTGTCTACAAGAATTTGATTTGATAAATTGTTATCGAATATTTCTATAAGAAGTTGAATACTTCATAATTTATAACATAAAGAAAGTGGATAATGAAGAAATGGTGAATAAAGAATGAAATGTTTATGTTGAGGTTAGATGTAACGTAAGTGATCCCTATCTTGAGATGGTTGTTGGAATTAGAGGCTGAGCGAGACCCGTAGTGACCGGAAATTTTTGAATAAAGAAATTTGAGAAGTAGCCAGTGTGGGATAATGTTAGAGTGTGTTGATTTAAGTCCGGTGAGGTAAACTAGCTCTAGGTTGTGATGATTATAATTAAACCTATGGATAGGCACTAGGAGAATATGTGATGAAACTTGGACAAACGTAAGTGGGGCGTCTCTATATAGTCTGATGGTGGACTCCAGGACTATAACCCCAATTTTACGGTGGACTCTGGGACTGTGGTTGCTTGTGATTGTTGGATCCTGTAGGTAAGGCAAGAAACACTAGAGGGGGGTGAATAGTGTTGTATAAAAAATAATAACGAAATTGAACTTTTTCTTACTGTAATACCGTGAATTTTTCCTAATATATAAAGATTATTTATTTTTACATATGGTATGCATGTGTAATATTTGTTTATTATTATTTTTCAACTTGATGAATAAGCATATTGTTTTCTATAAGGATTTTCCCTAAAGCCCAAAGGTTAATTTACTTATCTTCTTTTTAAAATATTTATTTTTGGCCCAATTAATTTAAGCCCATGGATTTAAACCTCTTGTATTATTTCCTACAACTTGTATGTGTAGCATCTTTTCTTTTATTTCCGGGTATTTGATGTACAATTTGTAGAGTGGTTTGTGTGTGCACGTGCATTCAATGTACACGTGCACAAGCACACAAGTATGGCCTGATTGGGTGAGTAGGGGGGATGAGATGTGGGCGGTTATGCAAGGTGTGGGTAGTTTTCACAACTTCCTAGTAAATCTTAGCCCTTGATCATCCAACTCCCTAGTGCATCCTAACCCTCCATTCCACCTATATTCTAGTATAAATACCCCCTCTTATTCTCTATTTCTTTTACACTAGATTAATTTTATAAGAGAGGTTTTGTGAGAGTTGTGTGTGGGAGTTTTTCTGTGGAGGCCGAAAGAGTACTCTGAAGGATTTCGGTGTGGAACAAGGAGCAAGGAGAAAGATGTGTTGCACCGCATTGAGGACCTTGCTGGATTCGATTACTTCGTCAAATAAGGTGGGTGTTTCTCAGGACTTCTAATGTAGAAAACATGCCGTAAATATAATGTTTGTTACTGTACTCTTGAGGAGTAAGATAGTACGTAATAGAAATGCTTGAGCATGTTTATTGTTGATAATTATGGTGGACTAATAGTGTAGAAATGGCACGGAAAACAAAGATGAATTGCGTCGGTACAGTCGACTGTCGTGTAGACAAGTTGACTGGTACGAGACAATTATTTTGTGATGTGGTGATAAACATGTGTACAAATAGACCTAATGGTGTGATTACTAAGTTTGTATTTTCCCTATTGACACATATGATGGAGGGAAGGTAAATGAATGAAAAGTACTAGCGATGATTAATAAAATTAAGAACTGTCGGAGCATTCGACTGACACTGTGTTCAGCCGACTGGTGCTTCAATTTAATTATGGTTATTTGGAAATTCCAGGTAATGAGATATTCCATCATGTTGACCTAGTGTAATGAATTGAGAATTATATCTTCATCTTCGTATGGAAGTTATGAATAAGTGCGAATGCATGTTTGAAAATATTCCCTCGAAGAAGAGATAACATTCGTAACTTGAAGTTTCATGGTTGTGATGTTACTGAACAAAAAGAGACACTATTTATGAAACATGAATATATGTATATTGTAAGTTGATATCATGATGCAAGTGCATGTAAGAGCGGTTAGATAATCTCCTAATTTGAAGTATGGATCTGTCCAGTCGACTGAATGCGCGTAGCAAGTCGACTGAGCTGAACGTAGAAATGAACTGCTAAAAATCCCAGGACAGACGCCTGATGAGATAACAGTCGACTATCATGAGGACAATACTGTGAACATGAAAAGTTGCGGGATAGCCGACTGGCCAAGTGCAGCGGTCGACTCTCCCGAGTATTTTTATAAAGAATTGAGAAACTCACATGAATGTATATGAAATGAATCGTATTTCTGAATTGAGAAACTCACATGAAATGAGTCATGCTTGAATAAAGAATTACATGAATATGAAAATTAAAGAACCTGATATGCTGAAGCACTGAAAAAATGAATTCATGAGTTAGATTTGCTCAAACTAGAAATTGTGAATTTGAAATTGGAACGAAAGAGTAGCTAAGTCTCCCCCGGCAATGGAATTGAAATTGAAAAGAAGACCAGGGTCGGTCATGTATTGAAATGAATGAGTAAGTCCGGTTTAGGGAGAGGCTAACTCTAGAGCTTTGAATTTATTCATGATTCTATTAAAATAAGGACTAGTACATAGTGGAGATGTGATGAAAGTAAGAGACAAACATTGAGTATGAGGGCTATTGGGTAATGGCGAGAGTGTATCCCAGGAATTCCCATGATGAGTCTGGGTGAGGATACTACTCCAGAGTACCGTCCCAGTGGCGACGCTCGTGGGATGTTCGAAGACTACGGGTGGTGTCATGTTTATGGTGAGAGCATATCCCAGGAATTCCCATGACGAGTCTGGGTGAGGATACTACTCCAGAGTGCCTAGACATGAGTCCGTAGGTCGGAAAATATCTAAGATACTTACCGTAATTACAGTAGTAGAGTAAGTCATGGCGAGGGATTGAACCCTATGAAAATGAAGAACGATTAAGAGGCTTGCCCTCGGACCTATGTAGTATGGGATGCATAGAATCCGAACAAGTGCGCATTAGTGTCATGTAAAATTAAATAATTGCATTAAGAATTAAGTGCACAATCACGACACGACATTTTTAAGAGTTCCCTTTTGATTTACATGCTTATATTGAACAAGTTTGTGATTGTTAAGAAATGAGATTCGTTATACTGTTTCTGGCATAGAGAGGATGGCCATGTATAATTATTGTCGGTTGAATAAACTGACGTACCCACAGTTTTGTATGCAGGATAAATTACATGTAAAGAGGAATGGATGCATAAAGATCTTATCATGTTGTTGTATATTTATGTAAATGTTGTATATTTTGCTTCCGCTGTGCAAATGTAAGTGTAATATGATGTAAACTCTGATGTAAAAAGAAAAGTTTGAATTTCCTTGTAAAATTGTACTCAAAGAAAGTGAAAAGATCCTGTAGAACATCTCGAATTCAGTGATTTGGGATTCGGGGCGTTACACTTACTGTCCAGTCGACTTGAAAAGGGAATACAGTCGACTGAGGTGTTAGAATAGAAGAGTATATTATACAAGTCTGATCAGTCGACTTATAGCGGAACTCAGCGACTTGTCAGAAAGTTTTTGAAGATTATGTTATACCAGTCTGATCAATCGACTTATAGAAGAGGGACAGTCGACTTGCCAGACAAGTTTCACAGAGATATTAATATGCAAGTAAAGAAAATACAACCACAGAGAGAATCAGCCACAGAATACACAGCGATGTATCCTGGTTCAGTCCTCCCGACCTACATCCAGTCCCCAAGCAACCAACTTGAGATTTTTCACTATTCTTAAAAAAATACAAGAATACCCAACAGCGTTAGACAACAACCTTGTCCAACCCGTACACCTCTTTCACCACTAGAGAGAGCAAATCCTCTCTTCAACCTAGAGTGAAAACTTGACTCTACAACCTAGAGCCTTACTCTTCAACTGAGAGGACCACTCTCACATCCCGAGAATGAAAGAAAACAATAAAAGAGTTACAACAATCTATAGCCTTGTTGTGATTGTGATTTTTATATGGAGGCTAATAGGTCAACTTCTGAAATCAGTCTAAAATGAATTCAATGTTATACTAGACTGATTTTAGAGAACCAAGACTTAGAAGATTATGAATGCTTGTTTGAATACTTGTTCTTTTTTAAAAGCAAAAACTTAAACTTTTATCAAAAAAGCTTGGAACCTTTCCATGGTGATTCCTAGGCTCTATTTATAGAGCGGAATCACTAGGACGTTGTAAAATAGTTAATAAAACTGATTTAAAATGGATATAATACTTTTGAATTCGAAAAACAAGTTTTAAATTTTGAATTAAAATGGATATAATACTTTTGAATTCGAAAAATAAGTTTTAAATTCTGAAAGCTGTCGAAACGACTTGAACAGTCGACTGGGTTTCCATGATAAATCGACTGGCCAGAGTTTGAAAAAGTTCAGACAGTTTCGTACTAGTACAGTCGACTGGTGCCAAACAGCAGTCGATTGGTACTCAACAGCTGCTTTTAATCAAGCTTGTTTCGACCTTTAAACTTGTCAAAAATACTCAATTATAAAGATATGTGTGAGTGTGTGTGTGTGACAAGGCTATTACATCATTCTAAGACTCAAAAAAATAAAATTACAATTGTTTACAAGACATTTAATAAAACACATTGAAGCACTAAATCTTGTCTTGATCTTGAGTCTTGAATTTGAGCTTGAGCCATTGTCTTTAGTTGTTGAAGCTTGCTTGATCAATCTTGTCTTTAACTTAGAATTTTGTAGCTTGATCGAATTTTCTTTGAGAGCTTCATTGGATCAACGATGGTATTGCCTTTGATACATCGTGCAATATATAAGAAGTAGCACAACTTTGCATTGCATTGTAGTCATCAAAACTAAGAATCAACATTCTCCCCCTTTTTGAGGATGACAACACAATAGCTTACAATAATAATAAAAATATAAATGCTCCCCCTAACTAATGTATAATATGCATAAGTTAAAAAAAAAATGCACAAAAACATGCACCAAATGCAAACAACATATACACATGTAACATACACAAGCTTTTTCTCCCCCTTTGGCATCAACAAAAAATAAAAGGAAAAAAAAAAAAGAGGAACATATTGCAAAAGAACAAACACAAGTCCAAACCAAAGCAAATTAATACATATAAAATTTGAAGTACATTGTTCAAAAGACAGACTGAAGCGCGACATTCAACTGAATTTTTAAAATAGTTGACTTAGTCGAGAGCAAAATAGATCAAGCGAAAATAACAAGTAATATTTCTGGTAGTCGACAAAGTACTGTTCACAGTTGACTATCCAGAGCACAAAAAAACTCAAACAAAATAAATCTCGAAAAATACTTGGGAAGTCGACCGAAAAGTAGTGCTAAGTCGACTTACCATGAAAAACAATCCAAAAATATCATAAAAACTGCAAATTCCTAGTTCTCTTCTTAAGGTGATAAATGTGTCTTCCTTAAGTGGTTTAGAAAGGATATCTGCTACTTGTTTATCAGTAGAAATAAAGTCTAAAGATATATCTCCCTTTAAAACATGATCTCGTAGAAAATGATGTTTAATATCAATGTGTTTTGTACATGAATATTGAACCAGATTTTTTGATAAATTAATGGCACTGGTATTATCACACATTATTGCAGGTTTTGAAAATGAAATACCATAATCTAATAGAGTTTGTTTCATCCACAAAATTTGGGCACAAGCCAAACTTGCAGCAATATATTCAGCTTCAGTAGTAGATAGAGATACCGAATTTTGCTTCTTACTGTACCAAGAGACTAGAGAATGTCCTAAAAAGTGACATGTTCCACTAGTACTTTTGCGGTCAGTTTTACTGCCAGCAAAATCAGCATCACTATACGACAAAAGTTAAAAATTATCGGTGCGTGGATAAAATAGACCATACTCAGACGTGCCTTTAATGTATCTTAAAATACGTTTCACAGCTTTTAAGTGAGACTCTTTAGGACTTGACTGATATCTAGCACACAAACATACACTAAACATAATGACTGGTTTGCTAGGAGTTATATATAAGAGTGAGCCAATCATACCTCGATAGAGTTTTTGATCGACACTCTTTCCTAATTCATCTTTGTCAAGGGTAGTGGTAGTAACCATAGGTGTGTTCTTACTACTCGTGCTATCCATGCCAAAACATTTGAGTAATTCCTTAGCATATTTTCCTTGATTAATAAATATTCCATTTTGTGACTGCTTAATTTGTAGTCCAAGGAAATAATTGAGTTCACCCATGTGACTCATCTCAAACTCTTTTTTCTTGGTATTAGCAAACTCTTGACATAGATTACTATTAGTAGAACCAAAGATTATGTCATCTACATATATTTGTATGATCAAAATTTTTGTCTCTTTTCTCCTAATAAACAAAGTAGTATCTACTTTACCTATTTCAAAACCAGTTTCTAAAAAAAAGTCTTCAATCGACCATACCAATCACGAGGTGCTTGTTTAAGACCATATAAAGACTTTTTCAATTTAAAAACATGGTTTGGGAATTTTTCAGGTTCGAAACCAGGTGGTTGCTTAACATAAACGTCTTACTTTATAAAACCATTAAGAAAAGCACTTTTAACATCCATTTGGAAAAGTGTAAAGTTCATAAAACAAGCAAAAGATAACAAGATCCTAATTGATTCTAGTCTAGCAACAGGAGCATATGTTTCATCGAAATCTATGCCTTCTTCTTGATTATCCTTTAGCAACAAATCTAGCTTTGTTCATAACGACTTGTCCTGATTCATCTAATTTATTCTTGAATACCCATTTGGTACCAATTATAGTATGGTCAGGAGGTCGTGGAACTAAATCCTATACATCATTTCTTATAAATTGGTTTCATTCATCTTGCATGACATTCATCCAAATCTCATTCTCGTAGGCTTCTTGTTTTTTTTTTGTTTCTAAATCTAACAAGAAAGTCGTATGAGAAATCATGTTAACATGAGATCTGGTTTGAATACAATATGAGATGTCACCAATTATTAAGTCATGGGAATGATCTCTAACTTCAACAAAAGATTTTGGTAAAGTTTGAGTCATCACAACAGGATCAATCGACTTGACTTGTCCATCAGTCGACTTGATTTCCTTATCGGTCGACTTATCCGCTAGGATAGTCTGCTCTAAAGATTTAATGACGTTATTTAAAGGTGATGAATCAGTTTCATCATCTTTAATAACAGTAGATGAAGTCAGAGATTCATCAAATAAACATGCATGGATTCTTTAATAGTCAAAGTTGACTTATTGAAGATCCTATATGCCTTACTCCTATTTGAGTATCCAATGAAAATACCTTCATTAGATCTAGGATCAAACTTATCTAAATTATATTTAGTGTTTAAAATAAAACACTTACATCAAAATATTTTGAAATAAGATACTTTAGGAATTTTATCAAAAAATAGTTCATAACATGTTTTCTTAAGCTTAGGCCTAATCAAAATTTTATTTAAAACATAACAAGGTCTAGCAACATCTTCAGCCCAAAAGTACTTAGGTAAAGTGCTTTCAACAAGCATGATACATGCACACTCTAGCGAAGTCCTATTCTTTCTTTCGACTACTCCATTTTGTGGTGAAGCTCTAGGAAATGCAAATGAATGTGTTATACCATTCTTGTTGCAATATTCTGAAAACGTTTCATTTTCAAATTTTCCACCATGATCACTTCTAAAAGACTATGATTAGAGATTTTTGATTTTGAATCCGTTTACAAAAATTTGCAAATTCATCAAAAGTATAATTCTTATGTTTTAAAAAGTAAACCCAAGTGAATTGTGAAAAATCATTTACTAAAATAAATACATACCTACTTTTATTTAAAGAAGCAACTCTAGTAGGGCCAAATAAATCCATGTAGATTAATTCGAGAGGCCTATTAGTAGAAATTACTTCTTTTGTTTTAAAAGTATATTTGATTTGTTTACCTAGTTGACATGCTTCACATAACTTATCCTTTTTATAGGATAGTCTTGGCAGCCCTTTAACTAGATTGTATTTAGACAATCTAGCAATATTTTTCATGTTCACATGGCCAAATCGCTTATGCCAAAGCCAAGAATCATTATGAGAAACTACTAAGCAAAAATCATTCGAAAATTCATTTGCTTTTAAACACAATTCATAAATATTATTTTTCCTAAATCCTTGAAGAAATTATACTTTGCATGGTAGAGTCATAAATTAAACATAAATCTTTTTCAAAAACAATTTTATATCCCTTATCACACAATTGGCTAATACTTAATAAATTATGCTTAAGACCACTAACAAGAAAAACGTCTTCTATTGAAGGGTTAGTGTGCTTACTGACCATGCCAATTCCAATAACCTTTCCTTTGTTGTTGTCACCGAATGTGATTCTTCCTCCATCAATTTTTTGAATGGAAGATAGGAGGTTGGCATGACCAGTCATATACTTTAAGCATCCGCTGTCAAGTATCCAACGTTCTCTTTCAGGTACCTATAAAATTTTCAATGTGAATATGGTACCTTTTTTATTAGGTCCAAAAGAGATTAGTTTTTGGGAAACCAAACCCAAAGTGAGTTTGATTTCCCCCCAAATGCAGGAATATCATCTATAGACTTATATACAGCAAGAATATATGATTTTATATAAGTAACTCTATCTTTCTGACTCAGATTGACTAGAACCCATATATTTTTGCTCTGTCCAGTCGACTTTATTGAACCTTTCAGTCGATTGTACTAAAATCCAATCGACTGGGAGGTGTAATAGGCCGACTTATCCAAGGTTTTCGTCTTGTTGAATAAGACACAGAACCTCTGGACAGGCGACTGAAATTTGGGTTAAGTCGAATTGTCTGAACTACTGAATTCCTTTTTTCATTAAAACATACAGTTATAAGTTTTTCAAAAAAAATCATATAATTTATTCTTAACACTAGAAATAGATTCAGGGCTATTTACACTAGTGTTCTTAGTAACATGAGGTTTTTCAAAAGACTTTTGAAATCCAAGTCCAAATCTCTTATTAGATTGAATTTGATTTTGGAGAACATGTTTTAAATTCTCCTTTCCTTTATTAAATTTGGATACATTCTTGGATATTTGTTCATATTTTTTCTTAAGAGATACAATATCCAAACTTGATTTTCGAGAATTTAAAGACTTGACTTCTTTATCTAAGTCAAGATTCTCTTGGAAAGTATTTGATTTACTTTCTCCAAGTTTTTAGTTCTATTTTTTTCTTTTTTAAGCTCTTGAAAAATCTCATTAAAAGCATCTAATAAATCATTCAAATCATAATCATCACTTACTTGATTTTGTAAAGCCATAAAGCATACATTAGCAACCTCATTTGTCTCTTCACTTTCTTCTTCCCATGAAGAGTCGCTATCGTCCCAAGTTGCTTGATACGCCTTTTTGTTCATCATATTCTTGTTCTTGATGTACTTCTCCTTCTTGAAGTTGAAAGCCTTTCCTTTAGATTTCGCATTCTCTAGTGAGCAATCCTTTTTCATATGTCTTGTCTTGTTACACTTGAAACAAGTTGGAAGTTTATTAGTATCCTTAGATTTTGAATTAAATTTACCTTTCCTTAGAAACTTTTTGAACTTTCTCGTGAACATGGCTATCTCTTCCTCATCTTCTTCTTCATCCTCGGAGTCCGACATGGCCTTGAATGCTAGAGTCTTTTCCTTTGATTGTTGAGGTTCTAGATCCTTCTAGCGTTCTTCAAGTTGTACCTCATATGCCATAAGATTTCCTACAAGATTCTCAAAAGAGAGTTGTGTTAAATTGTTCGCATCTTCTATGGCGGTGGTCTTCTTCTCCCATTCGGGTGTTAGTGGACGAAGTACTTACCTCACCATTTCGGCTTTGAGTGTACGCATTTCCAAGTGCCACAAGAGAATTTGTAATATCCGTGAACCTTGTGATCATTTTAGATACATTTCGTTCTCCTTCATGCGGAACATTTCAAACCTGTGAACAAGAACAAATATTTTAGACTCTTTAACTTTATTAGTTCCTTCATGAGTTACCTCTAGTGTGTGACAAATTTGATGCACCGTTGTTGCATTGGACACACGATTGAACTCCTCCTTGGTAAGGGCACAAAATAGAGCGTTCATCGCCTTTGCATTGTTCATTGTTTCGGTCTTCATGTCGTTCCGTTGTGCATATGGAATGGTAGGAGCGATGTACTCGGTCTCTGTCATGTTCCATATCTTATAATTGATGGATTGATAGTAGATCTTCATTCTACACTTCCAATAATTGTAATTGGTTCAATCAAATAGGGGTGGCCTTTGTGTGGATTGGCCTTCAGGATATTGGCTTGCATTAGAAGTAGTTGCCATTGCACTCAACCAGGCTTTGATACCAAGTGTTGGATCCTATTGGCAAGACAAGAGGGGTGAATAGTGTTGTATAAAAAATAATAACGAAATTGAACTTTTTCTTACTGTCCAGTCGACTTGAAAAAGGAATACAGTCGACTAGAGCGTCAGAATAGAAGAGTATTTTATACAAGTCTGATCAGTCGACTTATAGCGGAACTTAGTCGAATTGTCAGAAAAGTTTTCGAAGATTTTGTTATACCAGTCTGATCAGTCGACTTATAGAAGAGGGACAGTCGACTTGCAAGACAAGTTTCACAGAGATATTAAAATGAAAGTAAGGAAAATACAACCACAGAGAGAATCAACCACAGAGTACACAACGATGTATCCTGCTTCGGTCCTCCCGACCTACATCCAGTCCTCAAGCAACCCACTTGAGATTTTCCACTATTCTTGAAAAAATACAAGAATACCCTACGGCGTTAGACAACAACCTTGTCCAACCCGTAGACCTCTCTCACCACTAGAGAGAGCAAAACCACTCTTCAACCAAGAGTGAAAACCTGACTCTACAACCTAGCCCTACTCTCAAACCGAGAGGACCACTTTCACAACCCGAGAATGAAAGAAAACAATAAAAGTGTTACAACAACCTATAGCCTTGTTGTGATTGTGATTTTTGTATGAAGACTAATAGGTCAACTTTCGAAATCAGTCTAAAATGAATTCAATGTTATACTAGACTGATTTCAGAGAACCAAGACTTAGATGATTATAAATACTTGTTTGAATACTTGTTCTTTTTCAAAAGCAAAAAACTTAAACTTTTATCAAAAATACTTGGAACCTTTCCATGGTGATTCATAGGCTCCGTTTGTAGAGAGGAATCACTAGGACGTTGTAAAATCGTTAATAAAACTAATTTAAAACGGATATAAAATTTTTGAATTCGAAAAGGAAGTTTTAAATTCTGAAAGCTGTCGAAATGACTTGAACAGTCGACTGGGTTGCCATGATAAGTTGACTGGCCAGAGTTTGAAAAGTTCAAACAGTTTCGTACTAGTACAATCGACTGGTGCCAAACGGGAGTCGACTGGTACTCAACAGCTGAGCTTAATCAAACTTGTTTCGACCTTTAAACTTGTGAAAAACACTCAATTATAAAGATTTGTGTGAGTGTGTGTGTGTGTCAAGGCTATTACATCATTCTAAGACTCAAAAAAATAAAATTACAATTGTTTACAAGACATTTAATAAAACACATTGAAGCACTGAATCTTGTCTTGATCTTGAGTCTTGAATTTGAGCTTGAGCCATTGTCTTTAGTTGTTGAAGCTTGCTTGATCAATCTTGTCTTGAACTTAGAACTTTGTAGCTTGATCGAATTTTCTTTGAGAGCTTCATTGGATAACCGATGGTATTGACTTTGATACATCCTGCAATATATAAGAACTAGCACAACTTTACATTGTATTGTAGTCATCAAAACCAAGAATCAACAGTGATGTGAGATGAGCCTTAATTAAATCTGGGACTGGGATTGATTTGACGGTGGACTCTAGGATCATGAATAGTCGGGCCGATGAGAGGCCAATTTCCAATGTATATGCGTATACCGGGGCTAGAGGGGCACTTACGAGATGTTCGCACGACGATGATTCTGTATGGTTTGATGGTGGACTGTGAGACTGGAATCTGTACTCATGGAATGTCTAAACCTTACTTTTGTTACCATAGTAGATTATGCATGGCGAGAGATTAAACCCTATATTGAGGAGTACAATAAGGGCTTGCCCTCGGACCTATGTAGTATGGGATGCATAGAATCTGAACAGGTATGCATTAATATCATCGCAGTGTAAACATCTGCATTAGGCATTAAGTTCATATGATACACTGACATGTTTAGGATAGTCACTTTTTCCACTTTATTGTGCATTCAAGTTTGTGTTTGCTAAAGTTAGAGAATGACTATATTATTGTATTGCGTCAGTTTTATGCAACTGACGTCCTACAATTTTATGCAACTGACGTGCCCACATAAAAATGAATTGATACTGATGATTACTTCCAGATTAAAGTTGCTAAATGTTAAAGTTGTATATATTTTGTTGTAACTTCCGTTGTGTATTTCTGTAACAGACATTGTGTAATGCAAAAGTTATAAATTCCTTGTAAATTTGTACGAATTGAAGTAAAAGACCATGTTGTGCTACAAATTAAATGTATTTAAAATTTGGGGCGTTACAAAAATTACAAAAAAAATATATTGAATCCTAGCCATGGATCCATGCGAAAACCATAAATCATGTTTAGGAGTTATACCTTGAAGATGGATCTATTGTCTCCACATTATGCCGATCACAGCACTACAATATTGCGGTGTCTCTACGATATCCACATGAACGGATCAAATTAAGCTATCCCTCATGCTGCGGTGCTAGCTGTGGGAAGGGGATGTTCCTCACGATCTCTCTCTCACATTTTCTGTGACGGCTAGGATTTTCTCTGGTGTAACTTTTCCATAGATACGTATCATATATATAGGTGAAGAAAGTCAATCCTAAGAGAGTAATGAGGCTGTTGGGCTCACAATTTGACCTGGGTCAAATTCGTATGTGGGCTTTTGAACTTTAATCAGCCCATTTAATCTAATTAAATGTCCAACCATTGTCAGGAGTCCAAGTCTTAATCTGATCTCCAATTAAATTCATCATATGAATTTAAATCCCAATTTTGATTCATTTTTTGTGTGTGACCTTGTAGGTTCCCCTTACGTTGACAATAATACTAAAATCATATTCTTAGTATTGCAAACAGTGAGCCGTATCTAGCAATACATCACTACTACTCAAGTAACAGGAATGTCAGTGATTTGTCATTGACATAATCTATCCATGACCAATGTTACATTGTAGTCTACTCCCTTTGTCCAGATATCTTAATTGACCACAAGGCATAAAGCGTGTCACCCATATATAGTTCAATCTTTGGTTTCTTGATATCCGAGTAGACTTACTAAAACAAATGAGCTCAAAATCTCATATTGACTTATTTGAGTACGACCATGCATTTTTTAGTCCCACTTAATCAAGGGGCCCATAGATATCGCTCCTGTTATGTAAGAGGGACCAATCCTATCCAAGTCACTCACATCTTTCCGTATGATTTGTAATATATCCAATAGTCGACTTTATAATCACCTTATTATATGCAACGTTTGACGAAATTAAAACATACAACTTCTCGTGTAAGGAACCGTAGTGACTTCCAGTCAAAGGACTACATACACCGTGGTCACTGTGAGAACCGCTTATGACACTCATGTAACGATCCGTACAGTGTTCTCATGGTGGGTCATTCAAGTACATTATTACTCTAATATGTACCCATGTGAATACTTGATATCTCATATCTATGACCAGTGAGATATGGTCATCAGTCTACTCACATACTAGTCTCTACGTATTTTTTTTGTCCTAATTCACAATAATACTTGACTAGAGACATTAAAGAATAGTTTCTGAATACAACCAATAAGATCTCACAATCAAGTCATGCACTTGATATCCCAAGGTATTGAACCTACTATTCTAAGGACTTTATTATGTTCATTTAATAACAACAATAATAAAATACAATAAATTGTTGATTCTTGGTTTTGATGGCTAAAACACAATACAATGTTGTTCTATCGTATATCTCTTATAGAGTGTATCAAAGTCAATACCATGGTGAAATACACAAAGGCAACACAATATGATGAAGCTTTTAAGAGTAATTGATCAAGCTTCAAGACATCAAGACAAAGGCTCAAGCTCAAGACAAAGACTCAAGTTCAAGACAAGATTCAAAGTGCTTCAAATTTGTAATTTTTTTTTTATGAGTCTTAGAAACTTGTAATAGCCTTGTCACACACACACTTACACATACTTTAAATAATCTGAGTGTTTTACAAAATCAAAATGTCAAAACAAGCTTGAATAAGCTCAGCTGTATGAGTACCAGTCGACCGCTCCTTGGAACCAGTCGACTCTCATAGTACGAAAATGCCTAAACTCATACAAGCTCTGGCTAGTCGACTCATTATGGCAACCCAGTCGACTGTTCAACTCGTTTCAACAGTTTTCTAAAATTAAAACTTGTTTTTCAAATTCAAATCTTTTATATCCGTTTTATTACGGTTTATAAAACTGTTTTACAACGTTTCTTGATTTTTACTCTATAAATAGAGATAGGAATCATTTGGAAAAGGTTCCAAGCAATCTTTAACTTTCAGGTCTTTTGTTTTCAATAAGAACAAGTGTTTCAAAAGCATACAAACTCTCTAAGACTTGGTTCTCTGAATTTCAGTCTAATATAACATTGATTTCGTTTTAGACTGAATTCAGAAGTTGACCTAATAGCCACTATATAAAACCACTATCACATACAAGGCTATAGGTTGTTGTAAACACAATTTTTGTTGTTGTTTTCACTATCGGATTGTGAGAGTGGTCCTCTCGATTGAAGAGTAGGACTCTTGGTTTTAGATCGGTTTCACTCTAGGGTGTAGAGTGAGTTTGCTCTCTCTAATATTGAGAGAGGTTTACGGATTTGACATTGTTATTGTCAAAGGCCGTAGAGTATTCTTGTACTTTTCAAGAATAGTGAAAAATCTCAAGTATTTTCTTGGGGACTGAATGTAGGTAGCGAGGACCGAACCTGGATACATCGTTGTGTTTGGCTGTGATTGACTCTCTGTGGTTGTATTCTCTCAATTTGCAATTTCAATTTCTCTGAGTTTTATTTCAAAAACTTGCCTGGTAAGTCGACTGGTTTTCCACTATAAGTCGACTAATCAGACTTGTAACTCTGTAGTAGATTACTGTTCTTATCTAAAGCAACAGTCGACTCTATATCTATTTTCAGTCGACTTAACAATACGAAAAGTTCAAGTTTTAATTAATTTTTAAACAACACTATTCACCCCCCCTCCCCCTCTAATGTTTTTTGCCTTACCTACAAGATCTAACACTTGATATCAGAGCCTGGTTGAGGGCAATGACATCTACTTAAAATGCAAGCCAATACCATGAAGGCCAATCCACACAAATGCCACCCCTATTCGATTGAATAAACTATAACTATTGGAAGTGTAGAATGGAGATCTACTTTAAGTTCATCAACTATGGGATTTGGAACATGACTGGGACAGAATTCACCGCTCCTACGATTCCCTATGCACAATAGAATGATGGCATGAAGAGCAATACAATGAACAATGCAAAGGCGATGAATGCTTTATTCTGTGCACTTCCCAAAGGAGTTCAATCGTGTGTTAAATGCAACAACGACTCATCAAATTTGGCACACACTCGAGGTAACTCATGAAGGTACTAATAAGGTTAAAGAATCTAAGATATCTGTTCTTGTTCACAGGTTCGAGATGTTCCGTATGAAGGAGAACGAGAATGTGTCGGACATGATAACACGGTTCACGGACATTACAAACTCTCTTGTGGCCGTTGGAAAGACGTACTCGCAACCAAAAATGGTGAGGAAAGTTCTTCATGCCCTAATCCCCAAATGGGAGAAGAAGTCCACCGCCATAGAAGAAGCCAACGATTTAACACAACTCTCTCGTGAGAATCTTGTAGGAAATCTTATGGCATACGAAGTACAACTTGAAGAACGCAAGAAGGATCTAGAACCTCAACAAGCAAACAAGAAGACACTCTCTTTCAAAGTTATGTCGGATTCCGAAGATGATGAAGATGATGAAGAAGAAGATGAAGAAGAAATAGCCATGTTCAATAGAAAGTTCACGGAATTTTTACGAAAAGATAAATTTAATTCCAAGTTTAAAGATACTAATGAACTTCCTACTTGTTTCAAGTGTAACAAGACAGGTCTTATGAAGAATGATTGCCCATTAGAAAATGTGAAATCAAAAGGGAAGGCTCCTAACTTCAAGAAGGATAAGTACACAAAGAACAAGTATATGAAGAACAAGAATGCATATCAAGTAACTTGGGATGATAGCGACTCTTCATCGTAGGAAGAGAATGATGAGTCTAACGAAGTAGCAAACGTATGTTTCATGGCTACACAAAACGATGTAAGTGAAAATTTTGATTCAAATTACTTATTAGATGCTTTCAATGAAGTTTTTCAAGAACTTAAGAAGGTGAAAATTTGAGTTAAAATTTAAAAAAAGTCACACTTTCTCAAGAAAATCTTGACTTAAATGTTGAAGTCAAATATTTAAATTCTTGACTTTCAGATTTGGATGTAGATCTTGTATCTCTTATGAAAAATTATGAAGAGATATCCAAGAATGTATCTAAATTTAACAAAGGAAAGGAGAATTTAAATGATGTTCTCCAAAATCAAGTTCAATCTAATAAAAGATTTGGACTTAGTTTTCAAAAGACTTTTGAAAAACATCATTTTTCTAAGGATACTAGTAGTAATAAGACTGATTCTATTTCCAGTGTGAAGAACAAATTATATGAGTTTTTTAAGAAATCAAAAACTATTGTTTTTCATGAAAATAGTAATTTTGTAGTTCAAACCAGTCGACTGAACCCAAATGTCAGTCGTCTGTCTAGAGGTTTGGAGTCTTATTCAAAGAGATGAAAACCTCGGATAAGTCGACCTATTTCACCTCCCAGTCGACTGACTTCTCATAACAGTCGACTGAAGGGAATAATAAAGTTGACTTGACAGACTAAAAACATTTAGGTTCCAGTCAAGCTGAGTCTAAACGATAGAATTACTTATATATATTGTTATGTTCTTAATGTAAGTAATTATGTAAATTATATTTCTGCTTTTGGTGGTAAATCAAAGTCACTTTGGGTTTGGTTTCCCAAAAACTAATTCCTTTTAGACCCAATGAAAAGGGTACCATATTTACAATGCTTATTTTATAAGTACCTAAAAGAGAACGTTGGATACTTGACAGCGGATGCTCCAAACATATGACTGGTCATGCAAATCTTCTTTCTTCCATACAAGAGATAGATGGAGGAACAGTCACTTTCGATGACAACAACAAAGGAAAGGTTATTGGAATAGGCATAGTCGGTAAGAACACTACCCCTACTATAGAAGAAGTATTTCTAGTTAGTGGATTAAAGCATAATCTGTTAAGTATTAGCAAACTTTGTGATAAGGGATATAAAATTGTTTTTGAAAAAGATACATGTTTAATATATGATTCATCTATGCAAAATGTTATTTTTCAAGGTTTTAGGAAAAAAAATATTTATGAGTTATGCTTAAAAACAATTGAATTTTCTAATGATTTTTGCTTAATAGCTTCTAACAATGATTCTTGGCTTTGGAATAAGAGATTTGGCCATGTAAATGTGAAAAATATTGCTAAATTGTCTAAATACAACATAGTTAAAGGACTGCCAAGACTATCTTTTAAGAAAGATAAGTTATGTGATGCATGTCAACTAGGAAAATAAGTCAAATCTACTTTTAAGACAAAAGAAATGATTTCTACTAGTAGGCCTCTCAAATTAATCCATATTGATTTATTTGGTCCTACTAGAGTCGCTTCTTTAAATAAAAGTAGATATATATTTGTTTTAGTATATGATTTTACAAGATTTACATGGGTTTTCTTTTTAAAACATAAATATGATGGCTTTGAAGAATTTGCAAATTTCTACAAATGAATTCAAAATAAAAAATCTCTAACTATAGTCATTATTAGAAGTGATCATGGTGGAAACATTTCCAGAATATTGCAACAAGAATGGTATAACACATTCATTTTCATTTCCTAGAGCTTCACCACAAAATGGATGGTCGAAAGAAAGAATAGGACATTGCAAGAGTGTGCACGTACTATGCTTATTAAAAGCAATTTGCCTAAGTACTTCTGGGCTGAAACTGTTTCTACATCATGTTATGTTTTAAATAGAATATTGATTAGGCCTAAGCTTAAGAAAACTTATTATGAACTATTCTACGAAAGAATTCCTAAAGTATCATATTTTAAAGTATTTGGATGTAAGTATTTCCTATTAAACACTAAAGATAATTTAGATAAATTTGATGCTAGATCTAATGAAGGTATCTTCATTAGATACTCAAATAGGAGTAAGACATATAGAATTTTCAATAAGTCAACTTTGACTATTGAATAACCTATGCATGTTTCATTTGATGAATCCTTGCCTTCATCTACTGTTATTAAAGATGGTGAAATTGAATCATCACATTTAAACAACGTTGTTAAATCACTAGAGCAAACTACCCTCGACAAGTCGACTGATAAGGATCTCAGGTCGACTGATGTGAATCAGTCGGCTGATGGACTTGTTAAGTTGACTGATCCTGTTGTGATGACTCAAATTTTACCAAAAGCGTTTATTGAAGTTAGAGATTATCCTCATGACTTAATAATTGGTGACATTTCACATAGTATTCAAACAAGATCTCATGTTAACATGATTTCTCATACGGCTTTCTTGTCGGATTTTGAACCGAAGAATATACAAGAAGCTTGTGAGAAAGAATTTTGGATGAATGCCATGCAAGATGAACTTAACCAATTTATAAGAAATGATATATGAGATCTAGTTCCACGACCTCCTGATCATTCTATAATTGGTAGCAAATGGGTATTTAAGAATAAGTTAGATGAATCAGGACAAGTCGTTAGGAACAAGGCTAGATTAGTTGCTCAATGATATAATCAAGAAGAAGGAATCGATTTTGATGAAACATATGCACTTGTTTCTAGACTAGAATCAATTAGAATCTTATTATCTTTTGTGTGTTTTATGAATTTTACACTTTTTCAAATGGATGTTAAAAGTGCTTTCTTGAATGGATTTATTAAGGAATATGTTTAAGTTAAGCAAGTACCTGGTTTCTAACATGAACAATTCCTAAACCACATTTTTAAATTGAAAAAGGCTTTATATGGTCTTAAACAAGCACCTCGTGCTTGGTATGATCGATTAAAAACGTTTCTCTTAGAAACTGGTTTTGAGATAGGTAAAGTAGATACTAGCTTGTTATTAGGAAAATAGAGACACATATCTAATCATACAAATATATGTAGATGACATAATTTTTGGATCTACTAATAGTAATCTCTATCAAGAGTTTGCTAAGACCATGAAAAATAAGTTTGAGATGAGTCACATGGGTGAACTCAATTATTTCTTTAGACTACAAATAAAGCATTCCCAAACTGACATATTTATTAATGAAGGAAAATATCCGAAGAAATTACTCAAACGGTTTGGCATGGATAGCACTAGTAGTAATGTAACGCCCCGATTTTCGATAACTAGGAAACCGTGACAACCCAGAATCTTTTCTTCAATTAGCCACAATACACAGAAAAACAGAAAATTTTAAAACTTTTTATTCAACACCAATGTATTACCGAATGTTACAAAATTGCAATACATTACAACAGTGTTACAATAATATTTTTACTATCCCAAGTGTTACAACTTTCAACAATTTACATCAGAGTACAATGAATAATGAACAACACTTGGTATTTCACTTTGATGCTTCCCAATAAAAAATAAATTATAACTTATATTACAGCGGAAAACTGAAATGAAATTGACTCCTTACTTCTCTTGCCTTGAGTCCTCCTGAATCCTGTACATGTACTTATACAATCCAGTACCGATTGAAAGTGGGGACGTCAGTACATATACTGATGCTTTAAGGCTGATAACCAGCAGCGAATCTCAACTATAGCAAACAGATTAATGAAAACAGAAATGTGTATATATAATTAATGTGTTAGTGTATGCTATGACTTATACTCTAATGCAAGACTTATTAATGCAAAGATGCTCTTATTCCAATGCAAGCATGTCTTTGGAAGAGTATGCATCCCATACTATATATGCCCTATATCAAGCCATTTCTTCATATATGGGGATTTGAACCCACGCCATGAATTCTACTTTTGTACCCATCCTATTCCTGACACATACTGCATGACTGATGAGGTTGCAGGTACGGTCTAGTTCTCCTACTGTAGTACAATACTGGTGTCCCCGTTTTTCACTATTTCCCGGCGAACCGGTCCTCACTCAAAGCCAACACGAACTACAAGATACTCGTCAACCTTCTTCCGTGTCCTCAACTCATCATGAGAAGGCATAGAACCTGATGGAATCGTAGGGTCCATTTCCCTAGGAAAACCTCCCGTTCTCATCATGACAGTTCAGAAATTAACAATCAGGATACGAAACCCGTGCTCCCAACTTGTCATGGAAAAGCACTGCCCGTATCACTTTGACTGGGGAATACTTCCCAATAACACCACCTAGTGTCAGCGTATAGGAGAGGTTTGATTATAGGATATCACCCCTAACACTAACTCTCACCCTTTGGCAATTTATAGACAAAAATGGTTAACTGTTACTACCCTAACGATGTCACTAACCCTAACCAAACAAGTGAGACATGCCACTGTGTTTCCAACTAGACATGAAAAAACACCGTACGTGTCCCTCTTCTAACAAAACAAGCGAGACATGCCACTGTGCTTCCAACTAGACATGAAAAAGTACCGTACGCGTTGCTCTTCTAACCAAACACACGAGAAATGCCACTGTGCTTCCAACTCGACATGAAAAAGTACCGTACCTGTCCCTCCTCTAATGAGTGCAACAATTAACCAAGTCTTAACCTAGACTTCACAATATCTCCTCGGATCCACTCATAGCCTACTTATTTACCCAATGAGCTTCGTGCGAGATAACAATATACATACGAGCCGAATAAGCTATGTATGGGACCAACAGCTACACACGGGCCAGGTGAGCCACGTATGAGCAAGACTACATACAAAAACAACTATACAGGTAAACAACCTAGAAACAACCAAACGTGCTTACTAGCAAAACTTGATCTTCTATAGTTAGAAGCAACAGAAGAATCTGCTAACAATCTAAAACTACCAATGAAAAGCCCAAAAGCGACATAAAAACCTTCCGACAGCCTAGAAGCAACCAGTGCTACGCTCATCGGATTTTAACAGAAATATACTTTTTAGAAAGGTAAGAATATCTACCACAACTCTCTAGTGGAACACTATTTTGGATTCTGTAAGGAATCCAAAATCCGGTCCATCGAACACACGCAAACTGTTTATCCAAACTGCAGATTTTCAACAAAAAGCTTGAAACCTTGCAAGCTGGTAACTTTTGCTCTACTCGTCGGAATGTAACGAAAATGGGCAATTTGAAAAGGTGGGAACATCTACTAAAACTTCCTAGTTGACCACTTGCTAAGATTCCAGAATTAATTCCAAATTGTTACCCGTCGAACATACGCAAATAATTACCAAACTACAGATTTTCAATAAAAAGATGAAACTTCTATAGCTTGTAACTTTTGCTCTACTTATCGGAATCTAACAAAACTGGACAATTTGAAAAGTTGGGAACATCTGCAAAAACTTCCCAGTTGACCACTTTCTCAGATTCCGTCAGGAATTCCAAAATCCTACCCGTCGAACACACGCAAACGGTAAGAGAATAGCAGTTTTAACAAAGGAAAGCTGAAACTTTGAAAGCCTATAACTTTTGTTCCACTTATCGGAATTTAACCCAATAGGGTAATTCGGAAAGGCGAGAACGTCTGCTACAACTCTCTAGTTGGTCGACTCCTCAGATTCAGCGAGTAAGACATTCAAAAACTATAAGGAATCAAGACAGATACAATTCCAATGCACCAAATACACATCCAAGTTGAAAACTTTCAAAGATCATAACTTCTACTCCGCTTATCGAAATTTAGCCTGAGAGGCCAATTCGGAAATGGAAGAATGTATACTAAAACTTCCTTGTTGGTCTCCACCTCAGATTCAACCATTAAGTCACTCTAAAACATCAAAGAGTGAAAACAGCTAGCACACCCCAGCCCAAAGCTCGCTGCTGCATCTTCCAAATACCATAACTCCTACTTCGCTTATCGGAATATAGCCCGAGAGGCCAATTCGGAAAAGGGATGGTTTCTACTACAACTCTCTAGTTGGCCTGAACCTCAGATTCTACAGGTAAGACATTCTAAAACATCCAAGAAGCAAAACATCAAGTTTCTAGTCAAGACAGCCAGTTGTTGTACTTTGCAAACGGCATAACTCCTACCCCGCTTATCGAATTTCAACCCGAGAGGTCAATTTGGAAAGGGGAGAGTCTCTACTACAACTCCCTAGTTGGTCCAAACCTAAAATTCAACCAATTAAACCCTCCAAAATGACAAACAAACACAACAGCAAGCAACCTGTCAGACAGCTAATTGCTGTATTTTCCGAAGACCATAACTCTTATTCCGCTTATCGGAATTTAACCCGTGAAGTCAATTCGGAAAGAGGAGAGTCTCTAATACAACTCCCTAGTTGGTCCAAACCTCTAATTCCGAGAGGAACCCCAAGAATTTTCACATTGAACCTACTGCGATCCTAACCTAAAACATAGAGTTCATTGTTTTTGGCGACATTCTCGCTGTTTTGGGGAAACGGGTCGTTTCACCCATCAAAATTACTCCGAAAAATCCCCAAAAATTCTAGCACTCTAATAACACATATAATAACTCGTAAAACAAGTTTCGGGTCAAAATTTCTTTTTTAACATAGTTAAATAAAATCAACCCTACAACCACAAAAATCAAATCTTTTTCGTTCTATTTTGTGTTCTATCACTTCAACTTTACATACCCTTTGTTCTAGTCCATACACAACAATAAGCCCATGATTTTGGTTCGATACAACAACATACAACAATAAAAATCCATAAAATGGAAGAAAGCATGAGTTAAGAAACCCCCACCCAATGATTGGAAGAGCTAGCTTGCTTTCCTTCTTCTTCCTTGCTCCTTGTTCTTGCTTCCCTTAAAAGATAACCCATGAAGAAACCCACTCTTTTCTTTTGATTTGATTTCTCTTTCTTTTCTTTCTCAATCTTTTCTCTAATTAAACACGTAGAAGAAGGAGATGGAGAATGAGAAGAGATGGGGAGACACAAAGTGAAAGAGGGCTTTTTGCCCTCTTGGATGGGGGGCGGCCTTTATATAGGAGAGGGAGAGAGAGGGGGAGGGGTTGTGAGGGAGGTATTTTGTGGGTGGGTTTATTTGGTGAAGGTGAGAAGAGTTCTGGTGGAGAATGAAACATGTGTCTTCTCATTTGTGGTTAGAAACAAATGAAGATTTATTGCAAATAAACTTACAATCAAGCCCTAATCCCATCCCAACCCTCCATCTCCTCAAGATTGA
This sequence comes from Hemerocallis citrina, assembly GCA_017893485.1. Lineage (NCBI taxonomy): Eukaryota > Viridiplantae > Streptophyta > Magnoliopsida > Asparagales > Asphodelaceae > Hemerocallis > Hemerocallis citrina. Next base: position 86,415,934 of record CM030359.1, read on the forward strand.
TCAAGAATAAGAGATATTTTTCCCAAATCACATACTACATGATTTTGTACAAACGTACGAAATCGATACGATTGAACTACGTATGTATATCTGATTACACAGATAATTTTTATTTGCTAAAACGAATAATCTGTACAAAAATCAATTAATTCAGAGAATAAAAAATAAAATAGTTTTATTACCAGCTCGAAAGATTCCAGTATTAATTGATACAAAACAGTCATATATTGACTGGTTTATACGTATATATACTGTTTATTAACAAACAGGGTGATGCCCACCAAAAATATTTCAGTTCTGAAAATAATAATCAAATAATAATTTTTAATATCTGCCTGGGATTTTCCAGACGTTTTTTCAAAAAAAATTCATTTTTCAAGATTTTGCACAAATGCACAAAACTGATACAATACCTGTATGTACATACCAGTATATATGTCCAGGTAACTTTTTATTTGAAAAACCAGTAATTTCTATGAAAAATATTTTCACTTAAAAAATAATAATTATACAAGTATAATATCCGTCTGGATAGACAGATATTACAATACTCCCTCCTTAGAATAGTTTTGTCCTCAGAACTACGTTAAGTCAGGAAAACAGAAGAACATCCAAACACTAAATAACTCGGGAAAAGAAAGCTTATACGGCTTTTCGGCTTCCGAGTGACTCATCCACGAACTGGTTCTCCAAAGAACCCAACCTCGATCCCAAAGTTGCCTGAAGAATCGACCAAAGTCGAGACGTAACTCTCGAATCTTGGTCAGAACTACTGATGCTGGCACTCCATGTCACTTCCTTATGCCTTCAATGTGGACTCCTGCTAATTTCTTTGGAGATTAAGTCATCTTTATCAGAGAAAAAAGTGCAGACTTTGCCTACCGGGTTCCAAATAACCCAAATTGAGTCATACATTTTCGAACTCCTGGGTAATCCTGTGATGAAGTCCATATTGATATCCTGAGATTTTCCTTCATTAACTTGCTGCTTCAGTGCTTTAATGCCTGCATCTTCTGCCTAAGCCTTCTGACTTGCTCACTTGGACTCGATTGCGGCTTCCATCGTGCCAATACTGAGCTCCAATCTTGAGTAATCACTCCAATACTGGCTTGCTCGATCTCATCATCTTGCTTCTTACTTCCTTCATGGTCTTGGATGAGACCAATTCTTCATTGATCTCGATCTTTTGCAGTTTAGTAACCACTCCCTTCTTAGAATAGGACATGGCCTACGAACGCCACTTCAGACTTCCAGGATTCTCTCCTATAATTTGCTCAAAGCCGATGCTCTTGTAGTTGCTCAGAATTACAATCATTTCTTAGCATGCCCTTCTTCTGCTCCTACAAGGTCTGACTCTTACAAATCTATACTTAAGGTCTTCCATCTGATTGGAGTTCACAACTCTTATAGTATAAACCTGTAATGAGGATTGCTCCAAACAGTGTATTTCAACAAACCAAATGTAGAGTTGCCTCTCGCACACATCTCAACTCTTGCAAAAATTTAATTCAGACAAAAGAATATGATGAACCAAAATTGAACAAAACAGTTGCCTGGATTTCATATATATATAAATCCAACTGGTTACGAAAAGTGTTACATCATATATCACTTCTTCAGTCCAAAATAAATTTCAAAATACAACTCTTAAACTTAGTTGCAGTTCCATATGCACGTATTGGTACTAGCACTCCTGCCATCTTCAGCTTGCTGGTAGTAAGTGTGAATTGTACACTTGGTGAACATGCTCCTTTCCCTTATTGTTCATCTTCGGTACTGGTCTACTGTCTTTCTTGTGAAACTGGAGACGGTTTGGTCTAATATGACCAATCTTCCCACAATTGTAACATGTACGGGTCTTCACCTGAGGGTCCTTCCTCAGGCGCTGGATCATGAAGTGACCTTGCTTACCACATAGGAAGCAACTTTCTGTCTTGACATCTCGAAGTTTACCCCCCATTTTCTGAGTCTTGAGCTTCTGACCTCGGTTCTCGAACCCTGATGCTAATGCAAATCTTTTCCCTTGTCGTCGTGGACAGAATGATTTCTTGTGCCCAAACTTCTCACAGAAACGGCATACTACAACCTCGGTGGTCTCCTGGATTTGCTCCCATTCATGTTGTAGTCGTGCCAATCTGGAATCAAAGTATTCCTGCTCCTCTGCTAGGCTTGCTAATATATTTCTGCAAGCATTTCCCAGTTGCTTAGCTTGATGACTTTTCCTGGTCCTATGCCACCTCAGCTTCCTCACTTTTCAATATATTCTGGCTGCCGCCGCTGTGCGCTGATCCACACTTAGTCCTTGCAGTGGTGAAATCTCCTTCGGCTCCGTGCTCAATATCATCAGATCGTCTATCGATATCGGCTCACTCTTTTCCATCAACACATCCTCGGTTAGGATATCCTTGAACAACATTCATGTATTTGAAGGATGGTAACGCATATACTGGAATTAGTACAGATATAAAAAAATTATAAAACATAAGTTGAAAGAAACAACAATATGAATTATAATTGTCTACAACTAGCTAAAACATGACTCCTAAAAGGCATCCAAGTTTAATTTTCCTACTATGTTGGACTGTAAATTGAAGTCGGCTCTGATACCACTATGTAATGCTCTGATTTTCGGTAACTGGGAAACCGTGACATAAGCCAGAATCTTTTCTTCAATTAGCCATAATGCACAGAAAAACATGAAAATTTAAAACTTTTTTATTCAACACCAATGTATTACAAATCCGAATGTTACAAAATTGCAATACATTACAATAATGTTACAATAATACCTTTACAATCCCAAGTGTTACAACTTTCAATAATTTACATCAGAGTATAATGAATAAAGAACAACACTTGGTATTTCACTTGGATGCTTCCCAATAAGAAATAAATTACAACTTATATTACAGCGGAAAACTGAGATGAAATTGACTCCTTGTTTCTCTTGCCTTGAGTCCTCCTGAATCCTGTACCTGTACTTCTACAATCTAGTACCTATTGAAGTTGGGACATCAGTACATATACTGACGCTTTAAGGTTGATAACCAGCAGTGAATCTCAACTACAGCAAACAATTGATGAAAAGAAAAACGTGTATATATAATTGATGTGTTAGTGTATGCTATAACTTAGACTCTAATAAAAGACTTTTTAAGGCAAAGATGCTTTTATTCTAATGCAAGAAAGTCTCCAGAACAGTATGCATTACATACTACATACGCCCCATAACAAGCCGTTTCTTCATATATAAGGATTTGAACCCACGCCATGAATTCTACTTTTGTACCCATCCTGTCCCTGAAACATACTGCATGACTTATGAGGTTGCAGGTATGGTCTAGTTTCGCTACTGCAGTACGATAGTGGTGTCCCCGTTTTCCACTATTGCTCGACTGTAACCCCTGTTTTTTATTTTATGTATTTTTGACTGTATTTTTCATTTTGGTGTATTTTTCTCTCTTGAATTTTTCTGAACCGTATATTGGATCTGATTTCAATATATATTCGTTTTATTTCATTTTGAGCTCCTTGTACTTGATTGATTGTCTCTTTTGACTCGTTTTTTATTATTTGGATCATTTCCTCATTTTTGGTCTCGTTGTCTTTATTTTCATTATTCCGTGATGTTATGGTGGTGTTTTGGTTGCCATTTCCCTTTTCCATTATTTTTGATCCCTAATAAGATTTTTAAAGCCATAGATCTCACTCCTAATTGTATCCCTATTCGTATTTGACCCAATATCCAATACCCATTTGTATACCTATTGCTAGTTACTAATACCCACAACCCATTAACCCACATTTCAACCCTATATATATATACCCTCCTTAACACAAACCCTAACCCTAACACCACAAACCCTAGCCTCCTATCTCTCTCCCTCTCTCTCCCGGCCTGCACTTGCCCCAACCCGAGCACCCCCCTACAGCCCGGCCTACCCTTCCTCATTCAGGCCGACCACATAGCCGGCCACCCCACTCCCTACTCCGGCATCCCTAGCTCCGGCCACCATACAAACTGAGACCCCCTTGCATCTCCCTGCATTGCCGATCATCACCACCATCATAACCATCAACTCTTGCATCAATTCCTTCTCCCTTGGTGGTGTTCTCAAAGTGGGTGTTTCCCACTTTGATCGTTGCTTCAAGGAAGATCATTCGTGTGGAGTTTCATTCGTAGTTGCTTGGATTCGTTGCTTGTAGCAAATTTCTTTCATGGGTTTTGCTTCTCTTCGCATTTGCATCGTTCTTCATCCCCAAATTAAGGCAAGTAACTTGTACTGCAATTCATTTATTTGATACAAGTCCCAAAGTACACCTATAGTGTACTTGGGTCTAGAGATAACCTTAGATTGTGTTTTTCTTGATGGGTTTTGTCTTTATTGTGATATTTTGGCCATAGAAGACTTATGACACAAATCTTGAGATGAAATAACTTAGGTATCGCCCAATTCTTGATTTTAGATGTGTATGTGAGACTTGTGTGCAAATTCGTGTTTTGATCGATACTCATGTGAAATAATAGGCGTGGACATGTTAGTAACCCTAATTCATGATGTTTAGACACTTGGTAGGTTTTATTTCATGTTTGGAAGTGTTTGGAGCAATATTCTTGAATCTATGTTGTTTTTGTGCTTGTGGGTGAAAACTGTATTTTCTTGCTATTCTGTTTTGTTTGCTGTTTTCGTCTATGCTACAGCCAGTATCTTGATTCCAATATAAAAGATGAGTTTTAGATATTTTTGTTTATTTTCAAACTCCACTAGTTTTTCTTGATTTTGATTTTTTATGACTGAGTTATGACTGTTTTAGTACAGAGGTGTCGATCTATTCCAGATTCTGTTTTTGGTTGATTTTGTTAACAAACTATTTTCAAGAACTATGTTATACATATTATTTTGATCCAATATTTGGTTAGTGTTTCTTTATTAAGTTAGGGATTACCTAGAATTTTGGTGAATTTTATTGATAAGTTTTATGTGATGTTTCATGCTCGTTTATAAAATTTATACATGCTGTATTTTGCTCGATGTTCTGTAAAGAAACCTATTTTCACTATGATTTCTTTAGTGTATGAAATTTTTTTGTGGAATGTGAAAGTTATTAAATTCTATCTATTTTCATATTCCTTTGGCAGAATTGGATTTCGTTTCACTGGTTCCGAGATATCTTAGTTTTCGTACAGCAGTGTTGGGAATTCCAGATTCGCTAAACTATGTTTTCTTGATACTTTTGTATTTTTTGATGCCTAATCTATTCTTACTGGAAAATTTCGAAACTCTATATTTTGATACTGGACATATAGGAAAATATCCCAGATTTTTCGTGGATTTATTAAATGTGTTTTCATGCTGTTTTCATGCCTCTTGAATTCATTTTCTTGATTTCTGGCTGAACCTAGTTTCTGTATTCAAACCAGTTTTGAGCTGTGTTGTTGTGAACTAGTATATGACTTAATTATACTCGCTGTATTCATGTGGAAGTCTATTTTCTAGATCCTTCGACGGTTTCAGATTTGCTTGTTTGTAACTCTTGGAATCGCTATTTTACTACAGCATGGTCTTGTTGTCCTGAACTTGAGATGTGTTTATTTTGTTACCTTATGAGATATCTTGCACTTGTACATGCTTAGTTTGCTACTTGAACTTGGCACATGATCATGTCATGCTATTCTTGTTATGTTTTGCACATTTACATGCTTGTTTGACATTAATAATAAAATTAACCAAGCCAGGGTTAAGGGTAAGATCTAGTAGTGGATAGTGCAGAAACGTGTACTCAGAAGAACCTAGTTGTTATTGGAGCTTGTTTACATATGGAGCTTGATAAGATATATATGACACGTTCACACATGACAATGGAGCTTGTTTGGATTTTGGAGCTTGTTTACATTATACATGATTACATGGTACTTAGAGCTTGTCCCTGAGTAAACTGCCCTGTATGGTCCCCTACAAAATCTAAAACGAAACTGTTTGTTGTAGGAACCATGTAGTAAAAATCGAGATGCATGAAGTGCTACCTAGATAGTAAATCACACAAGACTTGATACATGTTGCTTGAACATGATACTTGAACCTAATACATGCTTGATTGATACATGAGACTTGATTACATGAGACTTGACGTTTGATACATGATTACATGACACTTGACACTTGATGCATGTTTACATAATACTTGATTTCTTGACACTTGATTCATTCCATTTATACTTGTTCACTTTTTCCATGCTAGTTGTTTATGTTGGACATCATGATTATACCATGCTAGCTTTGATACTTAGATTCACCCCATTTTCATGCACTTGTATCCTACACTATTTGTGACTGGCGACTTGTAATTGTTGGGTACTTGTTTTCTTCTTTTCTCTTTCTCCTACAAATTTAATAATTGCAGATCAGGATGGACGACTGCCTGATGGTATTGGCGAGATGATGTTCTAGAGCTGGATTGCATGCTTTATTTAATTATTATTACTATTTGGTGCTTGAACTTGAATAAGATGTACTTGATGACTTTATCTTGTATTTGGGCATTGGGACGCAGGATATTTGACTTGTTCAGAACTTGATTATTTGAGATTATTGTATTTGGTTTTCAAGTAATTTCTGTTGGTATTTTGTTTCAATTATGTGTGAATGGTTACCTTTTGCTTCCGACTCTGATTATCTTGTGAGGTATTGTAAAGATTCTTGAACAGCTTATGGATGATGAAAATTATTCGCTGGGCTTTTGTTACGTATCCAAATTCCATATTCTTTTTGGGAAGCGGGGCGTGACAGGGTTTTTAGTGGTATCAGAGCATCAGCTTTGGCTAATGTATTAGTTTCATAATATATTAGACAAGCTTGGCTCGAACTGGGATTTGCACAATATTTCTCCAACCATGCATACATAAATGAAATTTATACCGACTCTGGTTCTGGATGCTAATTGTTTTTGGTTTTGTGAAGACTATGGCTCCCTGAGGTTTTAATTCTCAGTCGTAGGTTGATCCGATTGAGGCTGTCACTACTGTGCTTGAGCAGCTGAATAATCAGCAGCAAAACCACAGTGATCTTGTGACGGGTGCTCTTGAAGCTGCTCGGGTTCTACCTCCTGTTGTGCCTGTGCAGGCAAATCTTCTGCCTCGCCCAGGGACAGTTACAGATTTTATGAGGCTGCAACCCGACCATTTTTCCGGCACTGAGACCCCTTTGGAGGCTGAACAGTGGTTGATCCGGATTGAGCGCTTGTTGTTAGCGGCTCGTGTTGCCGACGCTGATCGGGTGGACGTGATTTCCATCCAGCTGGTGGATTTAGCTCATATCTGGTGGATGGCTGAGTCTGAGCATCTTGAGAGGCCTATTACTTGGGCTACTTTCACTCGGGGATTCTTGGAGAAGTTCTTCCCCAGTAGTACTCGAGTTGAGATGGAATAGCAATTCCTGGCCCTAAAACAGGTTAAGTCATTGTTCCATTTTGGATTTTTTACATAATTGTTCATGCAATGTTGTAACATGGACTTTCTTGCAACAGGGTTCCAGGTCAGTGGATAAGTACGTAGCTGAGTTTACTAGGCGTAGCAGCTTCACTGCCATTCTTGTGGCAACAGAAGAGGATAGGGCTCGTAGATTCACAAATGGGCTTGAGAAGGATATCAAGAGGCATTTTATCTCTCTTCGCTTGCATACCTACACTGAGGCTCTTGAGGCAGCCCGAGCCCAAGAGCAGGCTCGTGGTGGTTCTTCTTCTTCTCAGCGGACTGTTCTCGCTGCTGTTGCTAGGCATTCTGGTAGGCCTACTTGGAGGTCTGCTTCCGCCCATCCAGTCAGAGCAGCTCCTTACTCTTCTGCTGGTTTCCAGAGGGGTAGTTTTTGCGACTTTTGCCGACTTGTCGGGCATGAGCGCAAGGACTGTAGGTGGGCCAATTGCCGCTATGGTGCTTGTGGTGCACCTGACCACACTTGGCAGGATTGTCCACAGCAGAGGGCGACTCTTCTATTCCGTGGTCCTGTCCAGCCAGCAGTTCCAGCTCGTGGTCCAGTTAGGCCACCGCTTCCTTCCCAGCATCAAATTGTCGGTCAGAAGACCGCTGTTCCGAGGAGAGGTCAGGCTTTCAACTTGACTGCTACAGATGCTGAGACAGCTGAGGGTGTGGTTGCAGGTATCTTTTGTTTTATTGTTGTATTGTTGGTTGTTTCTCTTTGTTTTTCTCCATTTCCCTTGCTTTATTTCTTTCTGTTGTTCTTCTGCATTTTGTTTCCCTTACCCCTGTTCAACCCTTCTTTTCTCTATCTCTTTTACTTTCTGTCTTAGGTGTTGTGCTTGTTTGCTCTTTCCATGCTTATGTTCTTTTTGATTCTGGGGCAACCCACTCTTTTGTCTCCTCTCGATTTGTCGCTCACCATCAGTTGGAGTGTAGAAATATGTCAGAGGCTTGGAACATTGTGACAGGTGGTGGAGTTGTCATATGTTTCCGTGAGTGCAGGCAATGTTCCGTTATTATTGGGGACACAGATTTCAAAGCCAACCTGATTACAATTGGAAATTCGGGATTCGACGTTATTCTGGTTATGGATTGGTTGGGTGAAGCCCATGCCATTATTGATTGACGTGCCAAGAAAGTTGTCTTCAGAATTCCAGATCGAGCAGAATTTGAGTTCCATGCCGGGGAGTCTTTCCTTGCACTCAGGCTGCAATCCACATGCAGTTGAGCAGGTGGATTGTGTGATGGAATTGCACTCAGGCTGTGAGGTTGCGCCTCTAGTAGTTCGGGATTTCTTGGATGTTTTTCCAGATGAATTGCCTGGCATACCCCCTGATAGGAAAGTGGAATTCGGTATTGATGTTTAGCTTGGAACAGAACCGATATCGAAGAGTCCCTACAGGATGGCACCGGTTGAGCTAGCAGAGCTTAAGGTGCAGATTCAGCAGTTGCTTGATTTGGGTATTATCAGACCTAGTGTTTCGCCATGGGGTGCTCCGGTCCATTTTGTTGACAAGAAGGATGGTAGTCGTCGACTGTGCATGGATTATCGAAAGCTAAATAGAATTACTGTGAAGAATCGGTATCCGGTGCCCAGGATAAATGATTTGTTTGATCAGCTAAGTGGGGCTGCTGTTTTCTCAAAGTTGGATCTTCGTTCTGGGTATCACCAAGTCAAGGTGAAGGCTGTAGATATACAGAAGAGTGCTTTCAGGACTACATACGAGCACTATGAGTATCTGGTAATGCCGTTCGGGGTCACGAACGCGCCGGCTGTATTCATGAGTCTTATGAATCGGGTCTTCTCTCAGTTCTTGGAAAGATTTGTGGTGGTCTTCATTGATGATATTTTGGTGTATTCTCGGAATCGGGAAGATCATGCTGAGAATCTTAGAGTGGTTCTGCAGACTTTGAGGGAGAATCAGCTCTATAGGAAGCTTAGCAAGTGCGAGTTTTGGCTCGACAGGATTTCTTTCTTGGGGCATATTGTTTCTGGCGATGGTATTTCTGTGGATCCTGCTAAGATTGAGGCTGTGAAGGATTGGCCTATTCCCAAGTCAGTTCCAGAAGTCAGGAGTTTTCTCGGTTTGGCTGGCTATTATCAGAAGTTCGTTCAGGATTTTTCGAAGATAGCAGGACCGTTGACTAAATTGAATGGGAAGGATCAGAAGTTTTGTTGTTCTGATGAGTGCAATGAGGCTTTTGTTGAGTTGATGAACAGGTTGACGTCAGCACCTGTATTGACTATTTCCGATGGTTCAGGCGGATCTGTAGTTCACTGTGATGCTTCTGGTAAGGGTCTTCGAGCAGTTTCGATGCAGAAGGGCCGAGTCGTTGCATATGCATCGAGGTAGTTGAGGCCGCATGAGAAGAACTATCCTGCTCATAACTTGGAGTTAGCGGCAGTGATTCATGCTTTGAAGCTGTGGAGACATTATTTACTTGAAGACCGAGTGGAGATCTTTACAGAACACAAAAGTCTCAAGTACGTCTTCACCCAGAAGGAGTTAAACATGAGGCAATGGCGTTGGTTGGAGCTTATGGCCAATTATGACATCAGTTTGCAATACCATCCTGGTAAAGTAAACTTGGTGCCTGATGCTTTGAGCAGAAGACTAGCAGTTATGTTTCTTACTCAGTAGAGTGATCTCATTGAGTATATGAGGAGGGTGGATTTGGATGTTGTGTTGCTGAGTTCTGGTCGGAATTGTTTGGCGCTCCAGCTGTAGTCATCTCTTATTGAGTAGATTAAAGAGGTGCAGGCTAGTGATGCGCAGTTGCAGAGTTTTCAAGCTGAGGTTGAGTCTGGGTCCAGGACGGACATGGTTATTCATGCAGATGGTTTGCTTCATTTTGGTTCCCGGTTGTGTGTCCCTAAGGGTAAAGTTCGTTAGAGGTTGCTTGAAGAAGCTCATCAGTCTTTGTATTCTATCCATCCTGGCGGTACTAAGATGTATCGGGATTTGAAGCTTCATTTCTGGTGGCATGGTATGAAGAGGGCTGTTGCTCGATTTGTTTCTCAATGTTTGGTCTGTCAGCAGGTTAAGGCAGAGCATCAGAGAACCGCTAGACTTCTTCAACCGCTTCCTATTCCAGAGTAGAAGTGGGAACATATCACTATGGATTTTATGACCGCTTTGCCGAGGAGTCCTAAGGGTCATAATGCCATTTGGGTGATTGTCGACCGTTTGACGAAGAGTACTCACTTCATTCCTTTTCGTGTCGACCAGTCTACTGAGAGCCTAGCTGAGAGGTACATGCAAGAGATTGTTAGGCTTCATGGGGTTCCAGTTAGTATTGTATCCGACAGGGATACGAGATTCAGATCTCAGTTTTGGGAGAGTCTTCAGAACAGTTTGGGAAGTAAATTTAAGTACAGTACAGCTTTTCATCCCCAGATTGATGGACAGTCAGAGCAGACTATTCAGATTCTTGAGGACATGTTAAGGTCCTGTATGTTTTAGTTTGGTGGGTGTTGGGAGGATCATTTGCATCTCGTAGAGTTCTCGTACAATAATAACTTTCAAGCCAGTATTAAAGTTGCTCCGTTCGAGGCACTCAATGGGTAGAAATGCAGATCACCAGTGTGCTGGGATGATATTGGTGATAGGAAGTTGTTGGGTCCGTAGTTGATGACCAAGACAGTTGATGTTGTGGTCCAGATCAGGAAGCACTTGCAGGCAGCTCAGGACAGGCAGAGGCGGTGGGCTGATGTCCGTCATAGGGCTTTGGAGTTTGTTGTTGGTGACCATGTTTTCCTTAAGGTACCGCCGTGGCGCAGTGTCATTCGGTTCGTTGGCGGGAGCAAGCTTAGCCCGAGGTTTATTGGACCGTTTGAGATTTTGGAGCGAGTAGGCAAGGTGGCCAATCGTCTCGCATTGCCACCAGCTTTATCAGGAGTGCACGATGTTTTCCATGTCTCAAAACTCAGGAGATATATCCGAGATGAGACCCACGTGATCGACTAATCTGAGTTGAACGTTCGGCCGGATTTGACTTGTGAGATTCTGCCAGTTGCTATTGTGGATCGACGGGAGAAAGTACTTAAGAACAAGGTCATCAGGTTCATTCGTGTTGCTTGGAATCCTCACTCGCCTGGTGAGTCGACTTGGGAGCAGGAGGAAATTTAGCAAAAGTTTCCTTATTTGTTTGAGTAGTTTTTGTTTTGTTCATTTGATTGTTTTGGGGTTACCCTATGTATCTTCTTTTGAATTTCGAGGACGAAATTTTCTTGTTAGGTGGGTAGGATTGTAACCCCTATTTTTCATTTTATGTATTTTTGACTGTATTTTTCATTTTGGTGTATTTTTCTCTCTTGTATTTTTCTGAACCATATATTGGATTTGATTTCAATATATATTCTTTTTATTTCATTTTGAGTTCCTTTTATTTGATTGATTGTCTCTTTCGACTCGTTTTTCATTATTTGGATCATTTCCTCATTTTTGGTCTCGTTATCTTTATTTTCATTATTCTGTGGTGTTGTGGTGGTGTTTTGGTTGCCTTTTCCCTTTTCCATGATCTTTGATACCTAATAAGATGTTTAAAGCCATAGATCTCACTCCTAATTGTATCCCGATTTGTATTTGACCCAATATCCAATACCCATTTGTATACCTATTGCTAGTTACTAATACCCACAACCCATTAACCCACATTTCAACCCTATATATATATACCCTCCTTAACACAAACCCTAACCCTAAAACCATGAACCCTAGCCTCCTATCTCTCTCCCTCTCTCTCTCGGCCTGCACTTGCCCCAACCCGAGCAACCCCCTACAGCCCGGCCTGCCCTTCCTCATCCAGGCCGACCACATAACCGGCCACCCCACTCCCTACTCCGGCATCCCTAGCTCAGGCGACCATACAAACCGAGACCCCCTTGCATCTCCTTGCCTTGCCGATCACCATCACCATTACAACCATCAACTCTTGCATCAATTCCTTCTCCCTTGGTGGTGTTCTCAAAGTGGGTGTTTCCCACTTTGATCGTTGCTTCAAGGAGGATCGTTCGTGTGGAGCTTCGTTCGTAGTTGCTTGGATTCGTTCCTTGTAGCGAATTTCGTTCGTGGGTTTTGCTTCTCTTCGGGTTTGCATCGTTCTTCATCCCCAAATTAAGGCAAGTAACTTGTACTCCAATTCATTTGTTTGATACAAGTCCTAAAGTTCACCTATAGTGTAGTTGGGTCAAGAGACAACCTTAGATTGTGTTTTCCTTGATGGGTTTTATCTCTATTGTAATATTTTGGCCGTAGAAGACTCATGACACAAATCTTGACATGAAATAACCTAGGTATCGCCCAATTCTTGATTTTAGATGTGTATGTGAGACTTGTGTGCAAATTCCTGTTTTGATCGATACCCATGTGAAATAATAGGCGTGGACATGTTAGTAACCCTAATTCATGATGTTTATATACTTGGTAGGTTGTCTTTCAAGTTTCGATGTGTTTGGAGCAATATTCTTGAATCTATGTTGTTTTTGTGCTTGTGGGTGAAATCTGTATTCTCTTTCTGTTCTGTTTTGTTTGCTGTTTTGGTCTATGCTACAGCCAGTATCTTGATTCCAGTATAAAAGATGAGTTTTAGATAATTTTGTCTATTTTCAAACCCCACTGGTTTTGATTGATTTTGATTTCGTATGACTGAGTTATGACTGTTTTAGTACAGAGGTGTCGATCTATTCCAGATTCTATTTCTGGTTGATTTTTTTAACAAACTATTTTCAAGAACTATGTTATACATATTATTTTGATCCAATATTTTGGTCAGTGTTTCTTTATTATGTTAGGGATTACCCAGAATTTCGGTGAATTTTATTGATAAGTTTTATGTTATGTTTCATGCTCGTTTATAAAATTTATACATGCTGTATTTTGCTCGCTGTTCTGTAAAGAACCCTATTTTTACTATGATTCCTTTTGCTGTATGAAAATTCTTTGTGAAATATGAAAGTTAGTAAATTCTATCTATTGTCATATCCCTTTGGCGGAATTGGATTTCGTTTCACTGGTTGCGAGATATCTTAGTTTTCGTACAGTAGTGTTGGAAATTCCAGATTCGCTAAACTATGTTTTCTTGATGCTTTTGTATTTTTTGATGACTAATATATCTTACTAGAAAATTCTGAAACTTTATACTTTGATACTGGATATATAGGAAAATGCCCCAGATTTTTCGTGGATTTATTTAATGTGTTTTCATGCTGTTTTCAAGCCTCTTGAATTCATTTTCTTGATTTCTGGCTGAACCTAATTTCTGTATTCAAACCAGTTTTGAGCTGTGTTGTTTTGAACTAGTATATGACTTAATTATACTCTCTGTATTCGTGTGGAATTCTATTTTCCAGATATTTTGATGGTTCTAGATTTGCTTATTTGTAACTATTGGAATCACTGTTTTACTACCGCATGGTCTTGCTGTCCTGAACTTGAGATGTGTTTATTTTGTTCCCTTATGAGATATCTTGCACTTGTACATGCTTAGTTTGCTACTTGAACTTGCCACATGATCATGCCATGCTATTCTTATTATGTTTTGCACATTTACATGCTTTTGTGACATTAATAATAAAATTAACCAAGCCGGGGTTAAGGGTAAGATCTAGTAGTGGATAGTGCAGAAACGTGTACTCAGAAGAACCTAGTGGTTTTTGGAGCTTGTTTACATGCGGAGCTTGACACGATATACATGACACGTACACACATGACACTGGAGCTTATTTGGATTTTGGAGCTTGTTTACATGATACATGATTACATGATACTTGGAACTTCTCCCTGAGTACACTGCCCTGTATCCCCTATAAAATCTAAAGCGAAACTGTTTGTTGTAGCAACCATGTAGTAAAAACCGGGATGCATGAAGTTCTACCTAGATAGTAAATTACACAAGGCTTGATACATGTTGCTTGAACATGATACTTGAACCTAATACATGCTTGACTGATACTTGACTACATGATACATGAGACTTGATTACATGAGACTTGACGCTTGATACATGATTACATGACACTTGACACTTGATGCATGTTTACATAATACTTGATTTCTTGACACTTGATTAATGTCATTTACACTTGTTCACTTTTGTCATGCTAGTTGTTTATGTTGGACATCATGATTATACCAAGCTAGGTTTGATACTTAGATTCACCCCATTTCCATGCACTTGTATCCTACACTATTTGTGACCCACGACTTGCAATTGACGGGTACTTGTTTTCTTCTTTTCTCCTTCTCCTGTAAATTTAATAATTGCAGATCAGGATGGACGGCTGCTAGATGGTATTGGCAAGATGATGTACTAGAGCTGGATTGCTTGCTTTATTTAATTATTATTACTATTTGTTGCTTGAACTTGAATAAGATGTACTTGATGACTTGGATATTTATCTTGTATTTGGGCAATGTGACCCAGGATATTTGACTTGTTCAGAACTTGATTATTTGAGATTATTGTATTTGGTTTTCAAGTAATTTCTGTTGGTATCTTGTTTCAATTATGCGTGAATGGTTGTGCCTTTTGCTTCCGACTCTGATTATCTTGTGAGGTATTGTAAAGATTCTTGAGTAGCTTATGGATGATGAAAATCAGTCGCTGGGCTTTTGTTATGTATCCCTATTCCGTATTCTTTTTGGGAAGCGGGGCATGACACCGGCGAACCGGTCCTCGCTCAAAGTCAACACGAACTACACGATACTCGTCAACCTTTTTCCGTGCCCTCAACTCATCATGAGAAGGCGTAGAACCTGATGGAATCGTATGGTCTATTTCCCTAGGAAAACCTCCCATTCTCATCATGGCAGTTCATGAATTAACAATCAAGATACGGAACCCGTGCTACCAACTTGTCATGGAAAAACACCAACCGTAACCCTTTGACAGGAGAATACATCCCAATAACACTACCTAGTGTCAGCCTATAGGAGAGGTTGGATTACAGGGTATCACCCCTAACACCAACTCTCACCCTTTGGCAATTTATAGACAAAAATGGTTAAGTAACTGTTACTACCCTAATGATGTCACTAACCCTAACCAAACAAGCGAGACATGTCACTGTGCTTCCAACTAGACATGAAAAAACACCGTACGTGTCCCTGTTCTAACCAAACAAGTGAGACATGCCACTGTGCTTCCAACTAGACATGAAAAATCACCGTACACGTCCCTCTTCTAACCAAACACGCGAGACATGCCACTGTGCTTCCAACTCAACATGAAAAAGCACCGTACGTGTCCCTCTTCTAAAGAGTGCAATAATTTGTCGACACAATTAACCAAGTCTTAACCTAGACTTTACAAGATCTCCTCGAATCCACTCATAGCCTACTTATTTGGGCTCAATGAGCTTCGTATGAGACAACAATATACATACAAGCCAAATAAGCTACGTATGGAACCAACCGCTACACACGGGCCAGGCGAGCCACATATGAGCAAGACTGTATACAAAAACAACCATACAGGTAAACAACCTAGGTTATCCCCACGATATCATAGAACAACATGCATGTATACAACAAGAAGTGGTTATCCCTAAGTTGTTTCATGTCATGTGTATAATGAGGCAACTACGGGCGGGTCAACACTATAGAGACAAGACATTACAAGGGTTTGGTATGAGAATTGTCTCTAGAACACAACTACACAACAAGTCTTTAGTACTTGTATTACACAGCAAAAAGAATACAAGTTATTTGCCTTATAGTCGACGACGAGAACGAAGCAGGAACAAGAATTACGGGAACGAATCCCAAGCACGAACTCAACGAACAACATGCAAAACACACGAACGGATCATGAACCAATCATGAACACACGATCACAATCGCATTCACGAACACAAAGCACGGATCTCGATGATCAAGAGGATGATCAAGATCAGATCAAACGGACGGCTGAGATTGCTGATGAAGATCAAGATGTGATGATAAGATCAACAAGATTGGAGGTCCAAATCAGATGATGGAGATCACGATGATCTACATTGATCGACGATCGGACGGCCTACAATCACTTGATCAAAACTCTTGATCAAAATAGCAAACCATCAATGGCTTCGGCTTGCGGCGGCGTTAGGTAAGGCTGACGGCGGCCAAGGGATTGGCACCGCGCATAGTAGAAAGGAGAGTCGGGCGGCAGTCGATGTGGTGCTGAGGTCATAGGGGAAGAGAGGGGCACTGCAATGTTGGGCTACTGCAGGCATCACGGAAGAGCACACAGGGAGGCATTGGGGTGTTGTGGTGTAGGGCGGCGCCGAGGGAGAGGGACATAATGCACAGGGGTGCATGGTCAGTGGGTCGCGACACAGGAGCACACCGAAGAGGGAGAGGAAGATGAGCGGGAGGACGGGGGGTGTCGTCGAGGTGGCATCGCTGGATCACGATGCTGCTGCTGCTGCTGCGGCGCATCGATAGGAGCACAGGGTGCAAGAGGCGAGGAGCAGGAGAGGGACATAGAGGAAGGAAGATGAAACGGCTGTAGGGTGTTTTAGGGTTAGGATATTAGGGTTACATAGTGGAGATTTTATCGGGGTTGGTTATTAGGGTTTTGGTGTAAAACGGGCTAGGTGCTTAACAGGTAGTGGATTAAAGGTCCAAAAGAATTGGGTTTAGGGTATAAATCCAACAGTAACAATGGGTTTGGGTTTTGGGTTCAAAAAATCCAATAGAAGATATACAATTAGGATTTAGATTGAAAGTATATAATTAAATCAATTATAACAAATAATAATACAATAGTACAATGAATAAAATAGTATACATGAAATCCGTACTTCAAAACAATATATATATATATATATATATATATATATATGGGTAAAAGGGATATGAGCAACTTGCTCATTTAGTAAATGAGCAAGTGATGAGGTGGCATGCATGTAATTGGGAAATCCTAAAAGTGGTTAGATACTCAATGTATCACATGCATGCCACCTCATCACTTGCTCATTTACTAAATGAGCAAGTTGCTCATATCCCTTTTACCCTATATATATATATATATATATATATATATATATATAATCACGATCTATAAGTTTTCCAAAAAATTAATCTTCGAAAAATAGCTACAAATTAAATTACTGATTTAGAATAGACTTTAATAGGAGATTAGCTAATGAATTTTTAACGAAAGGAATTTAAAAGCGGAAAAAAATAATTTACAAAAATTCAAAAAATCTGAAAATACAAAGAAAATACGTATTTGAGAAAAATTTCGTCCATGGGACAAGGCAAAAGAAACTTTGGGGAGGGTAACAAAATAGAGAGTTAAAGGGGAAGGAATAAGTGGTGGCAATACCAAAAAAAGAAGGAAGTGTATAACAGTGAGGTCAAATGGAATACATGAAAGAGAATAAATAGTATCAAAAGGAAAAAAACAACACAAGATAACAAAGCAAGATATGGAGTAGGTAGAACTGGAATCAAAGAGAGGATGAACAGGGAAGAATTGAATCAAATAATGAATTGGTGCATGATGGCAAAATGAAAATACAAGAAAGAAGTAACCGGTATCAAAAATGAAGAAGAAACACCACATGACATTCAAAATATCAAAGCAAAGAGATGAAGAAATAGATAGAGCTGGAATCGAAGAAATGATGGGTAAGGAAGAGTTAGACCAGCATATGAGTCAATAGATGAAGACGAGTACAAGGGATGAAAAGAATCAAACAATGCAGGGAAAGAGAAATAACAAGAGAATCCTAGAACCTGTGGGTTATGGGCCTATAATGCTTCCGCTGCGCCGCTCTGATCAGAGAAGACTCTGCCAATAGCATCCATTAACTCCAGCAGTCCGCTTCATGGCTCACTATATCCTTGACACGTCCAAACGATAACTCTCTAGCATGAAGTTCAAACTCCTAGCAAATTCAGATTTTGAACACTTCTTGAGATCCTGGGACTCTACATGTACATCTCGGAGCAAAAGACGACACTTCCTCTCCTAGCGATGATCCAAGCCGCTGACAAGCCGAAGTAGAACCAGCGATGCCGACTAACGAACCAAGCAGAAAATAAATGAATGGATGTCACCAAAATCAAAAGGATATGGGTACGAAAAGAATTAATTCATACTCAAGAAGAAATCAATCAAAGAGGACGACTGAAAAATACTAAAGAATCAAGGAATCAAGGGATTGAATTAGAAGGGATCAAAATGAATGGAATAAGACTAGTATCTAGATCAATGTTGATTATAATTCATTCATGTATGCATGGTCTGTGTACTATTGAGCCGATCCCAGATCGAGCCAAGCTTGTCTAATATATCAGTCAAACTAATACATTAGCCAAACCTCGTTTCTGATACCACTAAAAACCTTGTCACGTCCCGCTTCCCAAAAAGGAGATAAGGAATACGGATATGTTACTAAGTCCAGTGAATGATTTTTAACATCCATAAGCTGTCAGGATCTTTACAACAAGCACAAGTATAAATAAGAGATATAGAAGAGGAATAGTCAACCATGCTTGCATAACTGAATCAATAGTCAACAAGATTACTTGAAACAAGAAGCAAGAATACTGACTTTCAAATAATCATGTCTGGAAAAAAAATACATGTCTGGGACACAAAGCCAAATATAAAATAATCCATGTAACTAAGTACAATTATTCAAGATAAGCAATAAGAAATAAATAGATATAGCAAAATCTCCAGCCAACTAGAATCTCAGATCACCTACTCCATCGGTCAGCTGATCACCATAATCTACAATTTAACAAATTGAGTGAAAGGGAAAGAGAAACAAAACGTCCGTAAATACAAGTTACGGCCCGCTTGTAGTGCAGGCAACAAGTACAGGAAAGAGAAATAGACAAGAATAGAGTAACAACGGAAACAAGAATAGCATGGAAAGATGTAACAACAAAATAGAGGAACTAACTCAAATCAAGAGACAGAAACAACTAGAATGGCAATATGAATGAGAGCAAGTGGTATGTAACAAGTGTCAAGTATCATGTAAACAAGTAACAAGTAACAAGTATCAAGTATCAAGTAACAGGTATCAAATGTAGAATCAAGTATCAGGTAAAAGTAGCAAGTAGCAAGTGTCAAGTGATTATGTTCAAGTCTTGTATTTATTCCTATCTAGGTAGCACTTCATGCGTCCCAGGTTTTTACCACATGGTTGCTATATTCAAACAATTTCGTTTTAGATTTTATAGTGGATCATAGAGGGCAGTGTACTCAGGGATAAGCTCCAAATACCAAATATCAAGCTCCAAATAACCAAATATCAAGCTCCAAATAACTAAATATCAAGCTCCAAATAACCATGTAGGATATATGAATCCTCTTCTGAGTACATGTTTTTGTATTTTCCACTATTAGATCTTTCCCTTTAAACCCCGGCTTAGTTTCTTCTTATTATTATCAAACTGGTATGTGCGTGTACAAAACAAGGCAAGAATAACATGGTATGAATATCTAAAAGGTTCAGGTTAAAAGATAAACATGTATAGGTGAAAGACAACACATAAAAGGGGTAGGACAATGAGGATTCTAGTTCAGGACAGCAAGAAAGTACTGCACCAAATATGGGATTCTCGTTGCCACAAACATGCAAATCTGGATCCATTAGAAGATCTAGAAAATAGACTCCCAGCCGAATCCAGCAAATATATGTAAGTCATATGGTATCTTACAAAATCAAGTCTCAAAATATATTTGTATCCAGAAAACGTATTTGGCCAGAATTTAGGAGTTTGTATTCATAAAAAGGAAAATGTCATCAAAGCTCACTGATTAAATCCAAGAAAAATCTGGGGTATTTCCTAGTATGTTTAGTAACAGAAAATAATGTTTCATAATTTTTCAACATAGATAGTATACTCAACAAAAATCAGAAAGTAGCAGGATATAGAAGTTTTTTAAATCTGGAATCATGAACACAGCAGTACTAAAACAACAATAGATTACAAAATATAAATCGAAATCTAGATCCGTCAAAAGGGTGATAAAATAGATGCATTAGGCTACAATTCATGTTCACAAAGTTTTTATAGAAAGCAAGTAGAATCAGGTTGAAATTTAGGTTCTTTACTGAACAGCATGAAAATTCTGCAAGTATAGTAGTTGTTTGCAAGTATAGAATAGTTTGTAAGTGTGATCAATTAAATCCACAAAAATTAGGAGTTAATCCCAATCAAGTCTAGTTGTAACCAGCAGAATATTGGATCAAAATATTATCTTTAGCATCAGCAAAAAAATAATTTACCATCAGAATTCATATAAGACTGGATCTGGAATTTTAAATACATATGTAGTAAAATAGTCATAACTCGAAACTCATAAATCGAAACTGAGATCTATCAGAAAATCTGGAAAGTAGACAGAATTCTCTTTGATTCATATTCACAAATAATTTTTATATACTGACCTTAATAGGATTTAAAATACTGATCAAAACGGGGTAACAACAAGGACAAAATTTTTCTTCAAGCATAAAATCGACATAGATCATATGAAACTCATCCAAATCATAACAAATGTAAAATATGGTATACTAGATCTCCAAGCAACATGGTATAAGGTATTTCAAAATCTACAACTAGTTATACTATAACTAACACAACCGAGTACACGATAACATACGAACAACATGCATGTATACAATACAAAGAGGTTATCCCTAAGTTATTTCATATCATGCATGTAATAAGGCAACTACGGGCGGGTCAACACTATAGAGACAAGATATAACAGGGGTTTTACACAAGAATTGTCTCTAGAACACAACTACACTGCAGGTGGTATTTAGTACTTGTATTACACAACAAAAAAAATACAAGTTACTTGCCTTATATGTAATACCCCGCAAAATAGCATATGGATATTTTTGCATCGTATTCTGTGCGCAATTGAAAATTTCACGTGATTATGTATTTTTCTAATAACAATTGATTTTAATTGAGAAATATCAGATATATTTTCTACTTTATTTTATAATTTTGAAGGATTATTATGAGGTAATTTTAATGCATTTTGTATTGTTGATATTATTAAAGAAAAGAGTTGGAATTTATTTTAAATATATTTGAGACTTGGGGGCTTATATGTAACATTTCCTTATATTATTTATTTATTTATTTACTTTTACAAAATCCCCCACCCCCCATTCCTTTCCTCCTTTTCTTTCTTCCCGTTCAGTCTCCACCCCGACCCCGAACCGAAACCATTTCGGCCCTCTCTCTCCCCGCCCAAATCCACCGATATACTCCATGATTTTTCAATTAATTTGGGGGGATGGCTAATTGAAGGGTTCTCTACACCATGGTAGTGTCGGTTTGTGGAGAGGGCTTCGGGAAGGTATACCCTATTTTATGTTATTGTATAAAATTAAGTATTGTTAATTTCTATTGAGTAGGAATATTATGGTAGGAAGATTAAGAGATGTTGGGAATGCTAGAGGCGAGAAATTAGCAGATTATTAGAGAGTTTGCAAGTTGTTAGTAAATTAGGGTTTTGGGTTTGTAAAAGAGAATGATATATGTAAGTATTAGTTCTCGTGTGGTAGTAGAAATTGTAGGTGGACTATTAGAATAATTTGGGACTGATTTTAGTAATTATTTGAAAATAAGAATCTTGTCGGAGTTCGAATATTACTTGTAATGCACGTGTGCAATAAATGCCTGTGTGATATTTGGAATAATGTTTATTAGCTCTCGTGATTGGTTTGGATGATTTGAGCCTAAATTGTTTTGAAATTTGATAATAGGATATATTAGCGACTTTGGATGCGGGGTGGCGTGGTGGCGCTTCGAGTCTTCGCAGGATATTTTGTGAGTATGATTTTATTTACGTATTTGATGTTTTAAAAGAAGTTTGAATAAACTGAAGTGTTGATGTGATTTATGGATGAGGCGTATTGGGATAATGTGTATTGGTATAAATTTATGGATTAGTTATGTATATGGGGATGAGTTATATTTATATAATGATATCAAAATATGTGAGTATGATCTCTTTTATTTTACGTACATGGTGTGTTGTGAAAATTCTAAATTACGAGTTGCTGTGTATTTTTGACTTCGTATCTCAGTGTAGCCTGGGTATTTTGAGCTAAAATTTTTTTTGGACACTCTCTTATGTGTCTAAAACTATAGTCTTAAATTTCGGAATTTTTCGAGGTCGTTTGATGCCTCGAAAAATTTGTAGAATGCAACGGATCTGCAAGTTGCAGCTGTAGCTGTCTGTGTTTGGGGACTGAAGTTCAAAGTCCATAACTCCTTGTGTGTTTACGATATTACTATTAAAATTTGGGAGTATCTTATGGTATGAGTCTAGTTGATAATTCTCAAAATTTAAAATTTTTAGTGTTCGTTTGATGAGGTTTCAAAGTTATTTAGTAAAGGGTTGTAAATACTCTGCTGAAAGAGTGGCTGAAATTGTGTGCTATGTTTGAAGAGTCGTAGCTCATTGTGTGAGATGAATCTAAATGTGAATTTTGGAAAAAATGAAATGGTATATATTTAGATTGATAATCTAAAATTTCAAGAGCATTGGACTTAAGGTGGATTTGTGATTAAATTTCAAAGTGGGCTATGTTCAGCCTAGTACAAATTGACTAGTTCGTGAAGATGGATAATCCTGGACTTATTTGTTAAGAATTTGGATGACTGGCCAATGTGTAACATGTACATTGT
Organism: Hemerocallis citrina; assembly: GCA_017893485.1. Taxonomy (NCBI): domain Eukaryota; kingdom Viridiplantae; phylum Streptophyta; class Magnoliopsida; order Asparagales; family Asphodelaceae; genus Hemerocallis; species Hemerocallis citrina. The sequence goes on from CM030359.1 coordinate 86,439,076, forward strand.
GTGTGTGCACAATTCTACATACAATATTATTACGAGTTTTTAATTAAATTTGGTGTGTATGTTACACATTGTAATGTGTACTATTTTAACTAAATTTTAAATGAGAGTTCTTCACAATTGTACATATAATTTTATTATGAGTTCTAAATTAAATTAAGTGTGTATGTTACACATTGTAATGTGTACTATTTTAACTAAATTTTAAATCAGAGTTCATGCACGTTAACTGCACACAAAATACTATAGGGCTGTAATTTATATTAATTTTAATGTGTTACAAAATGTAGACTTAAGTCTAGTTGATTTTTATTAAAATAAACCACACATTTGTGACTAGTAAAATGAGAGGAAAGATTTTGATGACTCGAGAATTTTATTAACCAACATGTGCACAAAAATTTACGTGCAAAATACGTGTGAAAGAAATATTAAAAATAAACATTTTCGGGGTTGTTACAGCACTCCCTCCTTAGAATAGTTTTGTCCTCATAACTACGCTTAAAGAGTAGAGGGTAAAAGAAAAAGAATACACGGTTTTAAGCAAAAAATTTGGGATATTCACTCATCATCCGCTCTTCCAATTCCCAAGTTGCCTCCTCGACTAGTAGATTCCTTAACATTACTTTGACAATGGGTATAGTTTTGTTCCTCAAAACCTTTTCTCGTTTATCCACGATTTCCATTGGACGCTCCTTGTAGGTCAAGTTTATCTGTAGACCTTCTGGTACTTCTGGTAAGTGATGACTTGGATCTGGAATGTAGCCTCGTAACATCGACACATGAAAGACATTGTGCACTTGGGCTAGCTCTTCCAGTAATTCCAACCGATAAGATGTCTTCCCAATTCTCTTAGTATCTTATATGGTCCTATGTACCTCAGAGCTAACTTTCCTCCTTTCCCAAATCGGATCACTCCCTTCGTCAGAGATACTTTCAAAAATACAAAGTCTCCTTCTTCAAATTCCAAGTCCTTCCTCCGGTTATCCGCATAGCTCTTCTACCTACTCTCTGCTTCAACCAACCTCTTCCGGATCAATTTTATTTTCTCCGAGGTTTGGTGTGCTATCTTCGGCCTGTACATCTACCTTTCGCCCACTTCATACCAACATACTGGCGTTCTACACTTTCTCCCACACAAAGATTCATATGCTACCATGACAATGCTGGTCTTAAAACTGTTGCTGTAGGTAACTCTACCAGAACCAAGTGCCTCTCCCAGTTTCCGCCGAAATCCATCACGCAGCACCTCAACATGTCGTCCAACATACAATTGACCCTCTCAGTCTGCCCGTCAGTTTGAGGATGAAAAGCAATACTGAAATCAGTCCTGGTTCCCAAAGCTGTCTGAAGGGTCCTCCAAAAGTGTGATGTGAACCGTGCGTCTCGATCTGAAACAATCAACACGGATATTCCTTACAGTTTCACGATCTCTCCGATGTAAAATTCCGCCAACTTCTCCATTAACCAGGAGATCTTCATTGCCAAGAAATAAGCAGACTTGGTTAGTCGATCCACTATTACCCAAATCGCTTCATTTCCTTTGGGACTTTTAGGTATCCCTGTAATGAAATCCACGCAGATGTTCTCCCACTTCCATTCCGAAATGGGGAATGTCTGTAGTAAACCTCCAGGTCTTTGATTCTCTGCGTTGATCTGCTGACAAGTTGCACATCTCGCTACGAACTGTACTACATTCCTCTTCATTCCCGACAACTAGAAATGTTGCTTAATATCTTTGTACATCTTGGTACTCCATTAATGTACTGATAATAGAGTAGTTTGTGCCTCCTGTGGAATGCTCTCCTTCAATTCTACTTGATCAGGTACACACAATCATTCTCCGAACCACAACACTTCGTCCCTTACTTAAAATTTAGACAATTTGCCCGTGCCAACTTGTTCCTTCATCTTTTGAATTTCTGGATCAGATTTCTGACCGTCAATAGTCCGCTCTCTCAGCGTAGGCTGGACTCTCAACTGCGCCAATGATGCTTCCAGTCCCTGCAACACAACTTCAATTCCAGCTCGATCAAATTCTTCTGCAAGTTTCTACTGAGTTGTAATCAAACAAGATAAATTGCTTTTTCGACTAAGCGCATCCGCCACCACATTTGTCTTTCTTGGATGTTACTTTCTCTGGACGAATGTTTTCTTGCACTTCCAACCACCTTCTCTGCCTTAAATTTAGATCAATCTGTTGATAGATGTACTTCAGGCTTTTGTGATCCCTATACATATTGAATTTCTCCCCATACACATAATGCCTCTATTGTTTCAGGGAAAATTTGATTGCTGCTAACTCCAAATCATGAGTTGGGCAATTTTTTCTCATATGGTCTTAATTGCTTAGACCCAGAAGTTATTATCTTTCCCTCTTGTATCAGTACATAGCCCTGTCCTCGATGTGAAGCCGATGCTTTGGTAGCGCCAGCCGTAGTGCAGGCGCCGACCACCAGGCACCCTCTTTCGTGTCGCGACCCCACCACGACACAGCCGCATGTGCTCCTCCGCCCTTCACCACAGTACCCCGACTTCCCTGTGCCCTTCCTCCGTCGACAGGCCAGACCAGCAGACAGCAGCATTGAGAGTTAGCAGCAACTCCAAATCTGGAAAGTACTTCAGGCTTCCCACCGCCATCGTCCCGCCGCTTGCCAAAGCCATTTCTTCCGACGCCATGCACAACTCCTCCACTGCCTCTCTTGTGTGCGGGTGCAGAGTTGTGAGTGTGTGTTGATCTCGAGTTGTGTTCGAGGGTTGCTCATTCGTCGTTCGTTGAGATCGTGCCTGGGAACCCGTTCCTGTTATTCTTGCTCTTGCCTCATCGTTTCCACTGTCGTTTCTGCCGTCGTCTTCTCATTTAGCCCCGCTGCCTTCCTTGTGTGCGGGTTTCGGTTTGTGTGTGTGTGCGTGTGATCTCGAGATTTTGTTCGTGGTTCGTGTGTTTCGCTTGTTGTTCATTGTGTTTGTGCCCGGTATCCGTTCCCGTTATTCTTATTCATGCTTCATCATTTTCGTCATCGACTATAAGGCAAGTAACTTGAATTTCTTTTTGTTGTATAATATAAGTACTAAATACCGCATGTGGTGTAGTTGGTTCAAGATCCATTCCCATGAAATCCCTTGTTTGATCTTGTCTCTAGTTGTTGATCTATCCGTAGTTGTCTCGTTACACACGACATGAAATAACTTAGAACTAATAGATTCTTGATGTATACATGCATGTTGTTCGTGATTGATTAGGTGTTGTATGATCTTGTATGCTTGATGTGTTATTCGTAATATAATTTGTTGTAGACTTGTAGAACACCCTATACCATGTTGCTTGGACATTTAGTATATCTTATTTCATGTTTGATTATGATCTGGATGTGTTTCATATGATCTAGTTGATTTTATGCTTGAAGAAGATTTCAGTTTTGTTGTTACCCCGTTTTTGTTCAGTATTTTAGACCCTATTAAGTTTTATATAAATTCTGTATGGTAATTTATTTTTATACTGATGTTAAAGACAATATTTTGATCCAATATTTTTATGAGAATATCTAGACTTGATTGGGATTAACCCCTAATATTTGTGGATTTAACTGATGACTTTTATTAACTATTCTATACTTGCAAACAACCATTATACATGCAAAATTTTTATACTGTTCAGCAAGGAAACATAATTTCGACCTATTTCTACTTGCTGTCTATAAAACTTTGTGAATATAAAATATAGCCTACTGTATTTATTTTATTCCCTTTCTGACAGATCTGGATTTTGATTTATATTTTGTAAGATATTGCTATTTTAGTATTGCTGTTTTTATGATTTCAGATTTACAATACTGTTGTATCTTGCTACTTTCTGATTTTACTTGGCTATTCTATCTATGTTGGAAAATTATGAAACATTATATTCTGATACTAGACATAATAGGGAATACTCCAGATTTTTCTCGGATTTAATCAGTGAGTTTTTATTCTATTTTTCTATTTATGAAGACAAACTTCTGATTTCTGGCTGAACACGTTTTCTAGATAGAATTCTGTTTTGAGTTATGTTTTTTTGAATTACCATATGTCTTATATATAATTGCTGGATTCGGTCAGGAGTCTATTTTCTAGATTTTCTGATTGATCCAGATTTGCAAGACCGTGGCAACGGGAATCCCAGATTTGGTGCAGTACTGTCTTGCTGTCCATAAGTAGAATTTTCGTTGTCTTATCCTATTTTTGAGTCTTCCATCACCCGTTCGTGTCATTTGTTCAACTTGTACTTATCCCTTATTTTCTCTCCATGTTTCTTGACTTGTTTGTGCATGTACATGCTTGTTTGAATAATAATAATAAGAAACTAAGCCGGGGTTTAAAGGGAAAGATCTAACAGTGAAAAATACAGAAATATGTACTCGGAAGGGGATCTATAGATCCTACGTGACTACTTGATACTTGGTTATTTGGAGCTTGCACGTGATTACTTGACACTTGCACACTTGACACGTAATACTGGTTACATAGAGCTTGATATTTGGTATTTGGAGCTTGATTACTTGAAGCTTGTCCCTGAGTACATTGCCCTCCATGATCCACTATGAAATCTAAAATGAAATTGTTTGAATGTAGCAACCATGTGGTAAAAACTTGGGACGCATGAAGTGCTACCTAGATAGGACTAGATACAAGACTTGAACATGATCACTTGGTACTTGCTACTTGTTACTAGTACATGATACTTAATTCTTGACATATATTACCTGTACATATATTACCTGTTACTCGTTTACATGATACTTGATACTTGTTACATGTTACTTACATTCGTTCATCTTGCCATGCTAGTTGAATTTGTCTCTTGACTTAGAGTTAGTTGCTTTATTTTGTTGTTACATCTTTTCCATCCTATACTTGCTTCCGTTGTTACTCCATTCTTGTCTATTTCTCTTTACTGTACTTGTGCCTGCACTACAAGCGCCCCATAACTTGCATTGACAGGAGTTTTTTTTCTCTTTCCTTTTTCCTGCAATTTGTTAAATTGCAGATTATGGTGATTAGCTATCCGATGGAGTAGGTGATCTGAGATTCTACTTGGCTGGAGATTTTTGCTATATCTATTTATTTCTTGTTGCTTATCTTGAATAATTGTACTTGGTTACTTGGATTATTTTGTATTGGGCTTTGTACCCCAGACTTGTGTTTTGTTCCAGACATTATTATTTGAAATTCAGTATTCTTATTTCTTTTCAAGTAATCTTGTTGACTATATTGATTCAGTTATGCATGCGTGATTGACTATTTCTCTTGTGCCCCTCTCATTTATTCTCGTACTTGTTGTAAAGATCCTGACAGCTTATGGATGATGAAAATTATTTGCTGCACTTAGTCACGTATCCATATTCCGTATATCCTTTTTGGGAAGTGGGGCGTGACAGAATATGACCCAAGAACACAACTTCGGGCGTCTAGAAGTCACACTTGGATAACTTGGCATATAATTTCTGCTCATGTAGCTTCTTCAATACCTCATCCAAATGTTCAGCATGCTCATCTTTTGATTTGGAATATACCAGAATATCGTCGATAAACATCACGACGAAAGAGTCGGTGATTGGCTGCAGGACCCTGTTCATCATATCCATGAATATGGCTGCATTCCGACCGCAACAAAAATTATTCATCGTATGTAGGGCTTTTCCGAGTGTTTTGATGTTAACTATAGCTATAGCGGTGTATTTGTCACTCCAAATGGCATAACAAGGAATTCGTAATGCCCACATCGTGTTCAGAATGCAGTCTTATGCACATCTTCTTCACGAACTACGTGAAAACCTTACTGAAGATCTATCTTGGAGAAAACTACTCCTCATTGAAGTCGGTCGAATAAATTGTCGATCCTCGGAATAGGATACTTATTCTAGATAGTCGACTTGTTTAACTCTCTATAGTCGATGCACATCCTTATCAATCCATCCTTCTTCTTCACCAACAAGACTGAAGCTCCCCAAGGCGACGCACTAGGTCTGATGAAACCGTTGTGCAAAAGCTCCTCGATTTGCTTCTTCACCTCATCTTTTTCCACCGGTGCAATTCTGTACGGTGCCTTGGATATCGGTGCACTTCCTGGCTGAATAGCAATACTGAATTCCACATCCCATTGAGGTGGTCGTCCATGTAGATCCTTCAAGAATACTGTCAGAAAGTTCTGGACTACAGGAATCTTCTTCACTTCCTCAGGGACTTTCTTCTTGGTTAAGGCTGCCACCAATTCCTTACACTTCTTCTTCCCTTGAATTATTACTGCTGGTCCTCCTGGTGCCTTCATCATAATTTCCTTGCTCTTGCACTCGAAGCCGGCACTGTAGATTGACATCCAGTCTATGTCAATGATGACATCCACTCCCAACACTTGCAGCTCTATAAGATCAATCCCAAAACTTCTTCCTCCAACCTCGATCTCACAATCAGCGTAGTAACGATCAGTAGTTAGTGTTTCTCCTGACGGTGTAGCTACTGCCAAAACATTGCTAGGGAAAATTTTCGGTTCTACCCCCAACTCCGGAGCAAATTTAGGGGAAACAAAAGTATGCGGTGAGCTAGTATCGAATAAAACCATATAATATATTCCATTTATTAGAAGTTTCCTGTTACATTATGAATTCTATCCTTCAATACATAACATCCTTCTATTACAAGATTTCTGAAATAACAACATAGATTTTATTCGAATGCTCCCATACCAGTAATGATGTTATCGGCGTCCTCAGCATCCTATTCAGTCAGAGCGAATACTCGCCCATGTTGGTAAAGTTCCTTCCTGTGATATGCCTACTTCTAACTCTTCTTTTACTGCCGGAGCTGTGGGCAATAGGGCTTGGCGTGGCCTTCTTTCCACAGTTGGAACAAGTTATGGAATTCCATGGTTTGGAACATTCGTTCCTGAAATGACCTAATACTCCACAATTGTAACAGGTCACTCCTGTGGACCTTGTACCCCCGTTGCTTGGCTTCCCAGTCACAGTAATGGCATTTTCCCCAGTCGTCTGAAACCTCTGCACTGGGGGCTACCTCCTGAAGATGCTTGATGCCGTGGGCCTCTTACCACTGTTCCAGTTGCTACATCGGTCTTTCACCAGTGGATATTATTCCATGTCGGATTCTGTGGCTGCAGCCCTCCGAACAAGCTTGCAAAACTTTCGGATACCAAAGGGTATATATCATACGAGACCTCAGTCCTAGCTTCAGACACTGCTCAAACTTCCACACCTTCTTGGCTTCATCAGTCACCAATTCAAGCGCATACCGGGATAGTTGAGTAAATTTCGTCTCATACTCCCGGATGGACAAGTTACCTTGTTCTAGGCTTAGGAATTCCGTCGCCTTCTTTTCTTGCACGTCCATGGGGAAGTAATGGCTGCGGAACTCCTCCAAGAAGTCCTCCCAAGAATCAGCTCATTTCTTAAGGTTAGCTTCATAGACTGCCTCCAGACTCCGGCATTCTTCTCTATCTTCATCTTACTAGCCTCTGGGGTATCCAACACTTCAAGCACCATTTCAATCTGCCGGATCCAATCATCGACTACATCAGGATCCGCCTTGCCTTAAAAAACAAGTGGTTTCACCCTATCAAGGGATTCCACCAACTTGATAGCCTCTGGGACTTGCACTACTTGCCCTGCCGTTGTATTCCAGTTCACACTTGCTACGACAAAAGTGTTAAGTGTCTGGTATACTGTAACTACCATTTTTGTTCTTCTAATTTTTTTCTTTTATTGTAATATTTTACTTGCATTGAATAAAATACTTTATTTTTCCTTTATCATCTTAATTAAATTTTGGTCATGAATTGCTCTTTTTCTTCTTGATTGAGCAATCTTCTTGTTGATCTTATTTCTATTTTATTGTGAGTATTTTATTTCAACCCTATTGTCTTTAAAATCCATCTCTTTTGAACCCAAAACCCAATTGTAATTATTTCTAGAACCAAATCCATTATTATTGGATCCTAGCCCATTAACCGAACAACCTAATTGTACTCTATAAATACAATCCTATTGCAAACCCTAAAAACACAAAGTACAAACCCTAAACCCTAGCCGTCATCTCTCCCTCCTCTCCCCTCTCATCCCGTCAGCCAAAACCACACCCCCGACCTGCTCCATCTTTCATGACCTAACTCGGGCGCTCTCTTCGTCGAGCCAGCCGTCGACGCCATCACCCAGACCCAACAACCCAACCCTAACACCCTGCTCCTCTGTTTCTACTTGAACCAGCCACCCAGATTGACACCCCCAGCTGCTCCCCTTCCCGATCGACGACAGCAGCCCCAGGTCGCCATGTCAACTGCTGTTGCCCCTCTCTCTTTTACTGTTGTGTGGGTGCTCTTATTCTTACTGTTGTTGCTAGTTTTCTTTATGTACATGGTGTGCACGTATTCTTCGTTTGTTCGTGGGTTTGTTGCTCCGGATTCTCATCCCATTATTGTTTGGTAATTGAATTTATCTTCTATATGGCAAGTCACTTTCCCTCTTGAATTGAATCTTGTATCAAAATCAAGTTTTCATTGAAATTCTTGCAAGTATATCTAATTGTTCATCGTATCGTATATTGTTTTTCTCTTTTCATTGAGTGTAATGAGGGTTTACACGAGCTAACCCAAATATCCTCAACTTCGTGCCATTGTTGACTTCAAAAATTGAATCTTCATGTACTCATGTAGTATTCATAATAGGGTTATTCATATAATTACAACACAATTAATCTATGATAGAAATTTTTGCTAGGTTGTATGTTTGATTGATCGATTGATGTTTTGGTTGTTGTTAAAATAGTATATGTGAGTACTCTTAATCGTGTTTATCATGCTATCACATCCATCATGCTGATTGTAAGATTTATCGATTATGGAATTGATACCCATCATGTATAAATCACCATATTGTATCAAATATATCAAAAATTTGTATGTTGTTTGCTGTCTTGAAATTGTATGTCATTTTTACCAAGTATTTGATCTCAAAATAAATAATTTTCTGAATAAGAGTTGTATCCCTATGTTTCTAATTTCCACAACATTTAAGATCTTTAAATTCCGAGTTGTATTGCAAAAGTTATGATTATTTTACTACTGCTGTGTTTTATTTCTAGAATTTCAGATTCTTGTATGTGTACATGTTCAATCTATTAAAAGGCTGGTTTAATATTAAAATAATGCTCTGATAAATTCCATAATGATAGTTAACATATTTAGAAGTCTAATGTACATTTTTAATCATTTTATCAATGAGTTTTCTCTGATTCTAAAGATATAACAACTTGATGTCGATTTTCTATCTCAATATATAATCTGTAAAGAATGATTTATTTGACCTACCAACTGTTCTCGGATTTTGTATTTTAAATATGCGTTGGAATCGTGTGGAAGTCTAGTTTTTATAATTTCTGACAGTTTCCGTTTTCAATCTCTGTAGCAGCGAGAAAACTGATTTTTGTAAAATGACCTCTTGCTGTCTAGAAATTCGTTTTCCAGATTTTTGTAATATAATTATATATGTATAATTGTATTGCATGAATTGAAGTGCAGATGTTGCATTGCATGATTCTAATGTGCTATTATCATCATTCTATTTGTTCCATCCAAATTTATCATCCTATTGTTCTCCAATTGTTACTATCGTTCATCAAATATCTCTAAATTGCATAATATATTGTTGCATTGATAAAATAATTAATAAGTCGAGATTTAAGGGATTGACTGGAGTAGTTGATGATATAGTGACTGTACTCAGAAGTATGGGCAATGTTTACCAAAATAATGTGTGTCGACTAGTGTTATTGTCATCGATTTATTGTTGGATTACTGACTACAGTATCCCAATTCATCGTGTATTGATTTATTGTTATTGTGCCGACCAGTGTGCACCATTGCTACAAATAATATTATCGTGCCGTGTACATGATCTATAGAATCTTCCACTTAAGTCTAAATAAAATTGATTGTATGTATCGAACCTGTGGTACGGAACATATAGGATACAGAAGTACGTGCATTAGTCAGGATTAAAATGATAAATAGACTTAAGAATTGACAAAATATGTACATTGCATATTGTACATCATTATTTCTATTGATATCGAATATTGTCTAAGTGTTATTAACATCGACCATTGAATATTATTACCGAATATTGAATCATTATTTATAACCATTGCATCGATTACTATTGATATTCGTTATTGCTATCGTCCCATGTTATTGATTCCTATTGATTCATTGAATCTACTGTTATATTGTTATTCCATTGTTCCTTACTTTCTCTACTTGTTGTCCATGATTTGCTTTATGGACAACTTTTCTCCTCTTTTTAGATGAAGTGTTCACAGGTGTTGAAGGAGAATTACCTCTTGAAATTGGAGAACAAGCTTTCTAATGATTTATTGGTTTCTAGTTGATTATTATTGCATTGGACTTATTGTATTGAGATTTATTATCATTGTGTTTAGATTTATTATTGTATTGGACTTATGACCCGGATATTATTATTTGACAGCCCGGATATTATTATTTGTTTCCAGATGCTGGATTATTGTATTTAGATTTTTCATATTGTTTATTCCAAGTATTATTTTTCATGTGGTTATTATTCTTGTTTGCACAATTGTTTTGTATTATTATTATTGTTGAGTTGAATGTGTAAACAACTTATGGATGACGCAAGTCATTCGCTGGGCCAATGTTACGTGCTTGTGTTTCGTAGTTTTGGGAAGTTGGGTGTGACATATACACGGGCCAACTCCGTTTCCAAATCAAGTCGGTTGCCATCACCGCTTGATCCTTCTCCATTTCTTGTCCTCCTTCGGACCATTTCTGGTTCATAAAACTTCATCAATCATCAAAAGAAACAATAACATAGACTTGCTTCCAACACAAATTACCCATTTCCAAAATAAACTTCCTATATTCAGAAATAAAATTGGTCTATACATCCATACATAAAGAACACCAGAAAACTCCAAATCTTCCTATAGAGCTTTAAACAAGCACAAAGCAGTCTAGACTCTACGGTTCCTCTTGGCTTCTCTGAGCTCTTCCCGTAGATCGTTTATTTCCTTCTGCATCATGTCGTATCTTTTACGGAATTCTTGCTTCCCCTAATGAGTTTTGTTGTCTAGATGGGTGAAATGCCGAGCATTCCTGTGATGACACTTCTCGAGTTCCCATACTCACTGACTCAGGGCGGCGATGTTTTGCTCATCCTCCGCATGATGCGTATCCATGTGGGTTACTCTCCACTTGTGGATAACCATATGCTTACGGAGAGAAACGATGATATGGTCTTTCTTATTCTGAACCGGTTCTTCGTCTGAGGATTCATCTTAGGATTCAGGCGAAGGTGGAGTGATTTCCCAAGATTCTGGCAATTCTTCTTCTTCTGCTTCTTCTTCTTCCACTTCTGGGTCCTCAAAGAACAGTTCCTCTTCTACTTCTTTTATCTGGTTTTGATTATCCGCCATCTTATAGCGAAAGGGAGGAGAACACATCAGTGTATAGAGCAACGCAAATACAAGCTGATACAACTATAACATTTAAATCTCTATAAACTAAACTCACACTTCTAATGTCCACCCTAATGTATTTTTCTTTTAATTTTGTACTACTTATTGAAGTTGGCTCTGATACAACTCTGTAACGTCCCGAATTCCTGACACAGGTAATTCATAGAAAATACAGGATTTTTTACTTCAATTCGTACAAAAATGCAAGGAATTTAAAACTTTTCATTATATATTATTTTTTACAAATACACAGCGGAAGTTACATAAAATATACAAGTTTAACATTCAATAACTTTAATCTAGCAATATTCACCAGTATCAACTCATCCTTACGCGTTTTTGCTAAAGAAAGTCCTGCACTTGAAAACTGTGAGCATGTAAGTTGCATACAACTGACGCTTAATCCAAGTCCTGCACTTGAAAACCGTAGGCACGTCAATTGCTTACAACTGACGCAATACTATAATACAGCGATTTCACTGGTACGCCCCGGATCCCACTGCCGGAAATTCGTGACACAAACAGAATATTTTCCTTCAAATGCATCTCAACATAGTAATAACACGGGAAATTAAAAACTTTTATTGCCACCAGATTTATGACATTATCATCTTGTTCTTATAACAAGGAATACAAATTACATGAACATATTACAGATACTGATATTATTTTGTAATGGCTATTGCCTGCCACCCAGAACGGTAGTCAAATGATCATACTGGAAACTCCATTGAGTAGTTAAGCTGTTTCCTCGAGATGCGCCACACAGCTCGAGTCTTTCGTTGTGCTACTCTAATATTTCCGCAACTGCTTATTGGTGGGATGTACACTGGATACTCCACTTGGATGCTGTGCTGACCTTGAGTTTTTCCGCACTCGCGATTCGGCATCTAGCACCTAATTGAGTGGGCATCTAGCACCTAATCTAGTACGTATATTGATGCAATGCTGATAAGAAACAACGATTTCTAAACTTGTACAATCACAATCAGTGTTGATGAAAACAGAATCATGCATCCTAATTTCCTAGTGTCTGTGTATGCCATGATTTGAAGTCAAATGCACAGTACACAATGTACAGAGAAACATATGCACTTAATCTAATATCAGCAAGACTTTGGAAACGCATGCATCCCATGCTACATATGCTCCAAATCAATCTGTCTTCTCCAGATTCATAGTTTCGAACCCTCGCCATGCATTGCATTCGACTTTTGTACTCATCATGTTCCTGACAGATACAACATGGCTGGTGAGGCTGCAGTTCGGTCTAGTCCCATTTCTGTAGACATAGTGGTGTCCCTGTTTGCCCCTAGTGCCTGGTCCCTGCGGCACCCCTACTTCGGGTTTGTATCTCACCCAAAAGTCGTGATGAACTACAAGGTACCTCATACCAAGTGGCGCCGAAGACTCATATGGAACCCCACATATGGCCCGTTCATCACCAACATAGAACCTCCATGAAACCTTCCCATTCTTACCATGGCACTTCATGAATTAACAAAGCGAGATACGGAATTTGTGCTCCCAGCTCGTGAGAAGACACCACACGTATCCCTACGACAGGAAGAGACAACCGTGGTAATCACCACCTAGTACTGGTCCTTAGAACAAATCTGATTATAGGGTATCACCCCTAACACCAACTCGGTCCTCAAGCAAAGGAATAATGAAAAATAAGTTAATAACATCAATTACCAAAACATGTTATTCATCCAATCATGCATAACATCTAAACGACTGAGCCCAAACGAGTCTGTCAATAATAACCAGCACGGCGAATCGACATTCCTCGATTGCCAACACCTCAGTAGGTCCTCGACCCATATCCCCGGCCCATGACCCTCGGCGAGGAGTACAACGACACCAAGGGAGTGCCTTGGTCCTTGACCAATGTCCCCGGCCCGTGACCCTCAGCGATGCCCAAGGGAGTACCTTATACCCGGTAAATGAGGTGAAACAAACACAAACTATTAACGTCCATTCATTGACAGACCTAGGGCATCAACACTTTCTAGAAGAGTCATTCACTGACTATCATTCATGCTGGTTAATCATCCAGTTATCCAGTTATTTCCCAGATCATAAAGATCAGACCTAGCCTATCAACCCAAGACACCGGTGACCCGATCTCCATTGTTTGCCACCACCTTTGACTTGGATCTTATGCAATATCCCAGCCCACGATCAACCATCTATTAGTAACCGATTCGACGGTGCCCAAGGGAAAACCACAATTTTCTAGGCGGAAAGTCATTTCAATACTTGTCTATTGGGTTGATGGCCCTAAGGTATCAACAAACCCTAGACAAACTATAAGCTACACATACGATAAATTAATCGTATAATTTATTCTTCCAACTCACCCATATGTCCACCACGAGTTATAAGCACAAGAGTCACATCCAAGTCCAGTTTGAAGTGCTTATATGGGAAAAATACTCAAATATCTCAAATCAGCCTGCAGCCATCATGCTGCAGCACTCTTGAAAATTCCATAACAAATAATCTACTAACTCAAATTCAATGATTCCAGATCTTATAACACGGTATAATCCTCTACTTCACTTCTCTAGTTGACGACTATATCAAATTATGTCAACTAGGGCTAGAAAAACCCTTAGCAATCACCTTATCATAATCCGATCATACAGCTACTGCACCTTGCCAAATTCATAATAGATCACCCTCTTACTGGAATGACATGATCATGGGTGTTATGGAAAGATATGAGTGTCTACTACAACTCTGTAGTTGATCACTTTCTCAATTCAGTCCTCGAAGATTTAAAAATCCCCTAGCAATCATCTAGTAGTAATCAGACTCAGATTTCACAAAATTGTGAAAGCATAGCAAGTTCAAAATTTAATATCAATTCACTACGATATCCAAATATTAGCAAATTTTGCAGGCATCATATAAGCATAACTAAGTCTCACATATCCAGAATTTGTATTAGAATTCCATGTGTAAAACAATTTATAGCATTTTGAATATGGGACGTTTTTCAGCTCAAAACACAGCCAGCCTTCATGCATCAAGCTACACGAACAATTCTTTTGAACTACCACAACTCATTCAAAATATTCCCAAACCTTGCAGATTTTAGTTAGACATATATTAGAAAAATATTCCAAAATTTCAAATTTTACTTCGAAATAGTCTAGGAGATATGAACTTCCGAACGTCGATCATATTTAGCCCAAAACAACAACTTCTCCAACTCGCTGCATCATCTTGCACAATTTCTTAAGTGCTTCAAATGAGATCCAAAAATTGTCAAATTTGGTTGAGCTGTATTAGACATATAAGAGAACCTTAATCTAAAATTTTAGTTCCTAACTCCATGTAGTCTAGGAGATATGAATTTTCAAAACTCGATCAAAACTCAGCAATAACATACAAACTGCATCTCAACTTCTTGACTGTGCTGTTTTGTATCGTTGAAACAGGGTACTAAATGTTATCTCAAGATTATCAAATTTTGAACAACGGTATAAGACCTATACATGATGCTACATATCAAATTTTATCTCAAGATTCCATACCAATTAAGAGTTATGATTTTCCAAAGTACAAACTTTCATCCAAAAACAGAGCAGTTTTACTGCTAACCCAGTTGAACAAAAATATACTTTAAAAATAGCAATTAAATTCCAAAAATTCCAAAATTTGGAATGCACGTTACTAACATATACTACTAGATCCATTTCAAATTTCAACTCAAGATTCCTTATAGATCTTGAGTTATGAATTTTGAACACGCGCTCGCTGTTTATAAAAAAACTACAACTTTCCCGTACTTCCTGATTTTGGAATTGAATTTCTTGAACCCCTCAATTAAATTCCAAAAATTATGAAATATGAAATAATTCAAGCTTGCTACTAACATCATCTAGAACCTCTAGTAAAATTTTGAGGTCAAACTTCTGTCGTATCACCAAGTTAAGAAATTGTCTACATATACAAGTCCTTTTGCTCATTTGTAATTCTTGCACTTGTACACCAAGTTATATATATATATATCAACTCAACACGACCAATCAAGCATTCAAGCAAGAATATACAAGAATTGTTCACATCTATCTCAAACAAAATTAAAACAAGTTCGAGTTTAGAAAACACCCGCATCCGATTAAAGAATTGATTGAGGTTGAGATGGAGATGAGATGGAGAGGGGGGGGGGGGGTGTAGGTCGGCAGAAGAGTGGAGAAGGAATGGGGTGAGGTGGAGGGGTTTAGCTTTAGCCACTTCATTCCTAGAAGCTTCAATAATCACATGGATAAATGGCCTAGTAATGCACTTCGAATCAATCCTAGCACTAGGTTTTATTTGATCATCATGATCAAAAAATGAGAACTCTTTGTTGTGTGTGATTCTTCTACATCCTACCAAATATATATATATATATATATATATATATATATATATATATATATATATATATATATATATATATGAGAAATGCTCCATTGAAAATGCAAATATCTGTGAAAACGTGGAAAACCACCTAGGCCTTGTTTTCACGGATTTTCACAACATTTGCATTTTCAACTGAGCATTTTCCTATATATATATATATATATATATGAGCAATGCTCCATTGCGAATGCAAATATTGTGAAAATGCGTGAAGACCACCTAGGTTATAACATAAGCCATTATGTTATAAACTAGGCCGTTGTTGGGAACAACGGCTTCAGTTATATTAAGCCTAAAGCCATTGTGTCGTTATTCCCAACAACGGCTTCAGTGGTTTGCAATGGAGCACTGCTCTTTATATATACCTATACGCATACACACACATATATGTATATTCAAGTATAAAATCCAATTCATTACAATTCAATTAAATATATATACATACAAATATATATAATTACATCATACATATATATATACATATAATAATACTTACAAGTATTCATGTATATACATCATACACAATCCAATCAAAATATACATACATTCATATATTCATATATATATATATATATATATATATATATATATATATATATATATATATATATATATATATATATATATATATATAAACGTACATCCATATAAAAAATATCTATTTGTAAAACATAAGAATATATTTTATAAAAATATTATTTCTCAAAAGATTGTTTCGTTTAAACAATAAGAATATTATGCAAAATTTTAATTGAGAAGATATTGCGAATGTATCTCAACGGGATCAGAATATATAATAAATCTGAAAATTCCGCAATTAAATCTAATAATCATGAAAAATATATAATAACGTGCAATTCTCAAATGTGCACGGATTAATATACAAAATAGTTATATTCTATTTTGCGGGGTGTTACATTCACCATCGTAACAATCACAAACTTGAATGCAGAAATAGAAAAGTGACTATCCTAATTGTGTAAGTGTATGATATGGCCTAATGCCTAATGCAGACATTTTCTACTTACGATGCACTAATGCACACTTGTTCGGATTCTATGCAACCCCTACTACATAGGTTCGAGAGCAAGCCCATATCGTACTTCTCATTATAGGGTTTAATCCCTCGTTATGATATCCTTCTACGGTGACTAATGTAAGGTTTATACATCCCGTGAGTATCTAGTACCGTCCCGATAATTCTTGAGAATCGCTCTTCCATCACGAGTCGTAACCCCGATAATTCTGGAGATGAAACCCACACCGCGAGCCATGACCCCGATAATTCTTCAGAGTCGTTCTTCCGCCGTGAGTGATTTTCGGACGTCACGCCTCACTTCCCGATATTTCTAGAGGTGAAACCCATACCGCGAGTCATATGGTACCTCATCAGACAAATATCCCACGAGCATCGCCTCGATCCAGATAATTCTGAAGGTAAATCCTACACTGCGAGCGATTTAAGACATCATGCCTCAAACCCCGATAATTCTTGAGATAATCTTCCACCGTGAATCATATGAGGCTCTCATACTCATGTTTGCTCATACTTCATAACATCTTCCCCTATTGCTTGTCCTTAGGTTTCATTATAACCATCACAACCAGAGCTTGCTTACCCTACCGGACTTAAATCAACACACAAAGAAATATTTGCCCACACTGGCTACTTCTTAAAATTTTATTTATCATAACCTTTTGGTTTCTGCCGGTCTCGCTCAGCCTCTAGATTCCAACTTCTCAAATTGAGATCACAAAGGCTATCTCTAACTTCAATATAAACATTTCATTCATTATTCATCATTTCTTCTTATTCCATTTTCTTTTTGATTATCATCTAAATAACTATTTTTTATAGCAACTTTTCACAACAGTTTGATTGATTAAATTTTTGTAGACAATTACTCGGTTAACAATCTAAACTCTTCACCTTAACGACATTCAATATCTTTTAAGTTGATAGAACCTTTACATGCATTTCTAAACTTTCAACCTATTTCTCAATACACCGTAAAGTTCTTAAGATTAAAATCAAATAGAATTTCGTATTTCGATCGCGTAATTATGCTTTTATTCTATTATAAAACATCTCAACCATTTACCTCATTCGATAGATTAATGTACATGTGACTTTACAAAGATGAGTTCTAAATTTGTATTCTACTCCCAATTTTAAAATCTTTTTAATCATGAACAATCCCCCTTTTGAATTTGAACTTAAAACTAAAATTCATCTAATACATTATCTAATGTCAGTTTAAATCTCTAAAATACATCTAAAAATGATGAAGAATTATTAGCAATGTTCTTGTAATATTTTAAATTATTTCTACATTTTTTCCAATTTTTAAAACATGAAAACCCTTAAAGAATCAAGAAATTGACTGTGCACAGATGGGATTGAACCCAAGACTAGAGACAACCAACCGCAAGCCCCCAACCAACAAGACAACTCACGTTGGTGAAGATAAACCCCATGAAAATGTTTATATACTTCTTCTTTTGTTAATTCATAAAAAAAAAAAATTTTGGAAAAGAACAGAGCCTCCCAAGACTCGAACCCGCAACCCAAGACATTCACACAGCGCTCTAAACCGAACGCCAAGACCCAGTACTCCCAAACTCACTCTCTAAATATATATATGGTAAATTGTTTTATTTCAACTCTCTATTTCTAAATTTCTTTTATGAAAATTTTTGATTTCAAATTTGCAATGCATTATTATTTCTAATCACTTCCAGATTATAATTTCTCCAAAAATTCTGTGTATTAGCACAAACAAAATTTTATAACAATTTATTCTAGAAAATATAAGAAAATTTATCTTTCAACTTGTATGAATTGCTCATAATTCTACAATTTGAATTATATAAATTATTGTCCCTTCAGCCACTATATTCTTGAGAAGTTTTACATCATTACATTGCATATTAAGTAATTTAATTCCAATGAGTTTTTTTTAATAAAATTTTCACCATATAAAAATTTATAGAAACTCCAATACATACATTAATTCAATGGTCTATTATATGATTAATTTATGTACTAATTAGATTCCTAGGAAATTTCCCTTCACATAAGCTCACTAATTTCCCTTCACATAACCTTACAAAATATAGATTAAAGCCCAGTTGATTTTTATTAAAATAAACCACACATTTGTGACTAGTAAAATGAGAGGAAAGATTTTCATGATTTAAGAGAATTTTACTAACCAACACGTGCATAAAAATTTACGAGCAAAGTACGTGCGAAAGAAAATATTAAAAATAAACATTTTAGGGGATGTTACATTTGAGAACATCAAAAGTTACTTTCTCATCATCAACCCTCAAAATAAGTTTCCCTTGATGGACATCAATCAAGATTATCTCTGTAGCTAGAAAAGGTCGCCTCAAAATTAACAGAATTTGTTCATCTTCCTCCATGTCAAGTACTATGAAATCTGCTGGGAATATGAACTTGTCTACTTGATTGATCTGTCTGCCAATTGGTAGTGTGCATTTCTTCTCCAATACCTAGTTTCATGAAAATCGAAAAAAGACAAAAGATTAATACTTGTCCCTAAATCAAACAAAGCTTTATGAAAAGAAGAGTTTCCAATTGTGCAAGAAATCGTAAAACTCCCTAGATCTTCAAGCTTAGGAGGCAGTTTCTTTTGTAAAATTACGCTACTTTCCTCAGTTAGCATTACTATCTCATGCTCCTCTAACTTCCGCTTATTTGATAAAATATCCTTCAAAAAATTAACATATTTAGGCATTATTCTAAAGCTTCAATAAGAAGAATATTAATATGCAGTTATTTAAAAAACTTAAAAATTTAAAGAATTGATTATAAAGATTATTCTTTTTAAGTCTTTGCAGAAAAGAAATATGTGGATCATAAGTTGGATAAGGATAAGTTTCAAAATTAAACTCCTTGGAACCCGTGGGGTTTGAAACTCCTTTTTTATTTTTAGAATGGTGGTTAGTCACCTGCAACGTTTGTTCCACCAAAATTGGCTCGAAATCATCTTGCTTTTCAACCACATTTTATTCTGCAGTTTGTGCTTGTGGCTGCTCAATTGTTTTCTCGCTTCTCAGTGTTATTGCTTGGACATGCTCATTTGGATCGGTCACGGTGTTACTGGGTAAGGTTATTGTTCTCTTTTCTGTAAGAATATTTAAAATATGACCAATCTCAGCCTCAAGGTTGTGAATTGAAGCCATATTATTTTGTATCGCCAAATCCGCCTTTTGCACGTATTGCTCTGTCGTTTGCAGGTATTTCATGAACATCTTTTTCAGTGTCAGATTCTTTTCTTGCTGTGGAAAATTCTGAGGGGGTCTAATTGCTCCTTGGTTGTTATTTCAAAAAAAGTTGGTGTGGTTTCTCCATCATGGATTATACGTGTTCAAATAAGAATTGTTTTGCTTTTGAAATTGGACATGAAATTTTCTTGTTCATAATTTGGTTAAACAAAAGGATTTCCCACTTGACAATCAATACTTGAGTGATTTTCTGCACAGTGATCACAAATATTATTAGTCTGAATAGCATTAACATTCATATTACCTAATTGTTTAGAAAAAGTAGCAATTTGTGCTACCAATGTAGTAATGGGATCAAGCTCAAAAACTCCACCTGCTTTTTAGGCATTGTTCTCTCTGAAAATCATTGGTAATTGTTAGATGTCATATCCTCTAAAAGTTCATATGCTTCTTCATGAGTTTTTCTCATAAGAGCACCTCCAGCTGCTACATCTACTATAAACCGATTTGTAACTCCAAAACTATTATAGAAAATTTGCACTTGTAGCCATTTCGGAAGTTCATGATGAGGATACTTTCTCAATAAATCTTTATACCTCTCCATGCATCATACAAAGACTCAATCTCAAATTGAGTGAATGTGGTAATGTCATTTCTTAGCATCGCTATTTTTGGTGTAGGAAAATACTTAGCCATAATTTTTTGTGCTAATCCCTTGCAAATTGTGATGAAACCTGGTGTTAAAGAATTTAACAAAGCCTTTGCCTTATCTCTGAGTGAAAAAGGAAAGAGTCTCAAATGAGTAACATCATTGGACACTCCATTGTGCTTGAAGGTGTAGCAAATTTGTAGAAAGTTTGCAATGTAAACATTATGATCCTCATGCGATACTCCCCCAAATTGAACAGTCTGTTGAATCATTTGAATGATTGTCCGATTAATTTCAAAATTGAAAGATTTTCTAGAGGGCCTCTTAATACTTGATGTTCTCCATTAACCGAGGGCATAACATAGTATCTCAAAACATTATTTCTTCTCCATTACTGTCGTTCGTCATGGTGATACACTTCTATGTCCCTGAAATATATTGATTAAATAAGAGAAAAATTAAAAAAAATTTAATAAATAATATGAAAATTCTAAATTAGTAGCAATCTAGTAATTATCAATAACAATAAAAGAATAATTAGTCCTTGTTAACGGTGCCAAAAAATTGATGAGATAATTTGCATGTACAAAATCGGAACAAGTAGTATAGTTAAAGTAAAAAGTGTGTCGAACTTACAAGGACTAATTATTTTACAGAGTGCCGAAATTTACTATATTAACTAATATTTGGAAAAACGAAATTTGATAAATAAAACAACTAAATTGAATTAATCTAGAGAACTAACTAACCTAATTAAAAAGAATGAAAATCTGAAATTTTGTTGTTTGTTAATAGCAAAACTAATTTTAGGGCTTTTGATTTCATCAAGTTAATATCACATAATTCATAATTTTATGTAACAAGAAATTCTACTTTTCCAAGTTGTAGGACAAAACCCCCTAATTATTCAATGGTTTCTCTCGAACAACACCAAAAATATTCCCTACTAACAGTTTATCTTATCTCTATGCACAATTAATTGAAGACACATTAAGTTCTATGAATTTCTTTATAGTCACATTAATCGCAGTAAATCACACATTACATCTCGGTCTCTCCATGACTCAATAAATCAATGATGTTTAATTCTATAATTCTAAATCACAACTTACCTCTCGGTCTCTCTATGATTCAATAAATCAAACAATAGTTAGCCAAAAAATTGTAAGCGTTAAGAACAAATATTAAACACACAACTATGAAAAAATAGACGAATCAAATAACATGAAATAAGAATTATGTTATCAAAATTAGGCTACATCGAAGCCCTAGAAAATTAAATTTAATTCATGATGAAATTGCAAGTAACAAACATGCTTTTGGATTGCATAATAAAAATTAGAAGAGAGGAAGAAAAACTCGTTTTTGCCGAAAATCCAAGTCTCGGTTCAGTGCCCTATTCCACTCTCTTATTTTCTCTCTCCCGTTTCTCTCTCCTCTCGCCCCTCGATTTTCGTGGGGCACTCCCAGCCGCCACTTCTCTGCTTCCTATATTTTTTTTTGTTTTTCTCTGATTCTGAGCCTTCAACCAGCCGCAACTTCTCTTTCTGATATAGGACTAGGGGTAGGTAGGATTAGGGTTAGGTTAATTATTATTAGATAATTAATTAATTAATTTAAAAATCTATAGATTAAAATTAATCTATTAAAATTTTAAACTAATCAATTAACTAATCCTAATTTAAATCCACTCACCTTTGATTTTTATTACAAAATTTCATTCCCCTCCTAGTTGACCATAATATTTTCGATTTATTCTTCAAAGGACCAATTTATAAATACTTGAAGTTGAGTGCTTAAATCTTCTAGAAATCTTCCCATAAAATCAATTTGAATTTTTTAAATATTTATTCTTATACTCTTCCTTGATTTCACCAAAAACGCTCACATTTTAAACTTATCCATCTTATTCCAACAAAATCAAACAAATAAATAAAAATAAGTATAAATAAGATAAATTTTAAAGAAATAAATGAGAACTAGCAATTTTAATACATAAAAGAGTAATAAAAATCATGTATAAATTTTACCCATAACTTTACCTGGTCTCTTCTTGAGGCCATCCAAGATTTGCTGGTTGACATTCTCGGTGTGGCCATTGGTCTGGAGGTGAGAAATGAATGATAAGCATTGTTCAACTCCCAGACCGGTGCAAAACATGTTGAACCCCTTACCGTCAAATTGAGTTCCATTGTCGGTGACTAATGTGCGTGGGATCCCAAATCGGCATACATTGTTCTTCGAAAAAAAATGTTGGACCTTGTGCTCCGTGATGATTCCAAGTGGTTCCGCCTCGATCCACTTCGTGAAGTATTTGATGGCAACCATTATGAACATTCGTTGGCTTGTGGCGGGAGGAAAAGGTTCGAGCAAGTCCATTCTCCACATTGCAAAGAGAATAGGACTAGACTAGACATAGAGCTGAGGCTGGCTTGTAGCACCTGCTTGATGGAGCAGTGCTTATGGCAGGGAACGCATCGACAGATGTATGCTTGGGCATCACTGAGGAGAGTTGGTCAATAGTTACCATGGTTGAGAGTTTTTTATGCAAGGGACCTCACGCCTAGATGACTGCCCCCTATTCCTTCATGTACCTCTTTGAGGGCGTAATCGGTCTCTCTGGGAGAGAGGCATCATAGGTAGGGTTAGCCATCAACCTAAGTGTAGGTAGCGCTTATAGAGGACTCCTTCGATGAATGCATATCTCTCCGCCTTTACCAGAATCTTTCTTGCTTCTTTGTGATTCGTAGGGAGCACACCCTTGTCGAGGAAGTTAACTAAGTGTTTCATCCAACAATCTTCGGGTGACTTGGGGGTGATGGACATGAGCTCCAGTGTCTCTTTTTCGAAGCTTGGCTTGAGTAGGACCTCAATAAGCACAATGTGGTCGAGCTCATCAAGTGATGAGGAGGCAATCTTAGAGAGGGCATCGGCTTGCCCGTTTTCTTCCCGTGGGATGTGGGTGACTGCAGCTTTCTTGAAAGTAGCCATTAGTTTCTTCACATGGGCCAAGTACTTGATCATGCGGTCGTCTCTGGCCTCATATTCAACCAGAATTTGGTTCACTATCAAATGAGAGTCGTTGAACACTCTAACTTGTTGTGCACCTGCTTTCTTTGCTAAGAAGAGCCCGATAATCAGGGCTTCATATTTGGTCTCGTTATTGGAAGATGGGAAGTTAAGGCACAACGAGTATTGGAGGGTGAACTCATTGGGACCTAGTAAAATGACACTGACTCCATTACCCTCGAGGCAAGAGGATGTTGGTGTATGCCCTAGAGGCCAGTTGTGTATTGACATTACTAGTTACATTGCATCATGGCATTTATTTCATATATGAGGCATTTTATTTATTGTGTTTTTTTATTGTTGTGATTAAATGAACATAATAAAGTCCTTAGAATAGTAATTCAATACCATGGGATATTAAGTGCATGACTTGATTGTGATATCTTATTGGTTGTAATCATAACATTATTCTTAAAATTTCCTTGTCAAGTATTATTGTGAATTAGGACAACAATGTCACCGTGAGAACCGCTTATGACACTCACATAATGATCCATGAAACGTTCTCATGGTGGGTCAGTCCAATACATTATTACTGTAATATGTACTCATGTGAAGACTTGATATCTCATAACCATGACCCGTAAGATATGGTCATTAGTCTATGCACATAGCAGTCGCTTGTATTTGGTGTACGTAGTCCTTTGACTTGAAGTCACTACGTTCCCTACATGAGAAGTGGTTTATTTTAATGTCGTCAAACGTTGCCAGTAATAAGGTGATTAAAAAGTTGACTATTGGATATACAACAAATCATGCGGAAGGATGTAAGTAACTTGGATAAGATTTGCCCCTCTTACATAACAGGAGCGATATCTATGGGCCCCTTGATTAAGTGAGACTATAAAATCCATGGTCGGGCTTAAATGAGTCAATATGAGATATTCAGCTTATTTGTTTCAGTAAGTCTACTCAGACACCAAGAAACCAAATATCGAACTATGCAAGGGTGACATGCTCTATGTCTTGTGGTTAATTAAGATATCTGGACAAAGGGACTTAACTACATGGTTACATCGGTCACGGATAGGTTATGTCCAATCACTAATATTTCTGTTACTTGAGTAGCAGTGATGTATTGCTAGATACTGCTCATTGTTTGTAATACTAAGAATATAATTTTAGTATTACCGTCAACGTAATAGGAACATACATGGTCGCAAACTTAGAATGGATCAAAATTGGAATTTTAATTCATAAGATGAATTTAATTGGGGATCCAAGTAAGACTTGGACTCCTGACAGTGGTTGGGCATTTAATTAGATTAAATGGGCTGACTAAAGTTCAAAGGCTCACACACGAATCTGACCCCAGTCAGATTGTGAGTCGAATAGCCTCATTACCTTCTTATGGTTTATTTTCTGCACCTATATATATGATACGTATCTGTGAAAAAGTTACACATGAGAAAATCCTAGCCGTCACAGAAATTGTGAGAGAGAGATAGAGAGAGATCGTGTGGAACATCCTCTTCCCGCAGCTAGTACCGCGATGTGAGAGAAAGTTTGATTTTGATCCGTTTGTGTGGTTGCTGTAGCGGCACCGTAATATTGTAGTGGTGTGATCGGTATACTGTGGAGACAGCAAACCCATCTTCAAGGTGTAACTCCTAAACATGTTTTTTGGTTTTCGCAAGGATTCATGGCTAGGTTTCAATTTTTTTATATAATTTTTCCACTGTGTATTTAATCTGAGATTACCCTCGAAACCTAACAGTGGTATCAGAGCCACTTGTGAAACCATAATTTAGTTATTTATGATATATGATTATTCATGATATGTGCGCACTTTTGGTAAAAAGAATTATATGTGATATAATTCTTGCAACAGTTGCAATTTAAAGATTCATTTATGGGTTGATTGTTAACACTGATGCCACACTAGGGTAGCTATCGGTTTGGAACCATTCAAAACCATGGAATGATGTGAATTACAGTGACATTAGAGATTCTTAAGTCATGAATAGTTCATGCATCTACATCAATAGTTCATGCATCTGCATCATTTGTCATGGCGTTAGGGTTTCTTAAAACATGAAGGGTTCATGCTCTGGTGGTGGTAAGGGATGATGAGGCAATTTTTTTGGTTAGCTGCTACTTTGTGATGTATGGTTTATATTTTGTGATGTAATATTTATATTTTAGTATTTTGAATACGGCCTGTGTGTCGTGCCTTTCTTTCTACATTCTCAATGTAATCATTTCTCTTAAAACTCCAATTGTACATTCTTTCTTTATATGTAAATGTAATCTCATTGAGGAGGCAAGAAATTGGCAACCATACAAAGACAAGATATGGTTGCTGCTTTGAGAAGATGGTATAATCCCTTTGTTCAGTTTTCGATACTCTCATTGGCTTAAGAGAATCAGTGTGTTATGGCCAAAACCATGTCACATAAATTTAATGCTTTTAATTTTGTATGACATGCATTGTTGTATGATAATGGATTATGAATGGTGAGATCAATTAATAAAATAACAAAACCCCGTAAAGTAAATATTAAGTATCAATAAGATGTCTTCTAATGCGTGGCACTCGCCTATGCTAGGATCGATTAAGTGTAGGTTTGTCAAAGCATAGTGGCTTTATCTATCCTAGTAAGACGCGATGGGATAATAGTAATATTCAATTGCCAATCATTGCATCTGACTTAACTAAACTATTTCAATTGGATTGAAGGTTTAGAGGCATAGAGTTGGGCTTTAGTCTTTGAGATAGATTAGAGTATGTATTACTCACATAACTATCCAAGAGTTGCATATGATGTAATTGGAAAATGTTCCCTACCTAAATAACTGAATTTCCGGTGATCAGCCAAAGCTGGCTTAAAACTAGGTGAAATATGGATCTTAGCCTAATAGAAAATCTTACGATGAGATTTTCCGAGTTAATGATGAGGGTCATTGATTTGAATAAAAATAGTAGGAGGTATATTTAATAAAAGACCTTATAAAATATTTGAATGTCATGATACAAACTCTGCTTATTTTTATTGATGGTTAAATATTTATTTTTTTGCATATTTCTGTAAAATGATAGTTACTTTGCATATTTTTGTTGATAGATTACCATGGCATTCAACATATCAAATAACATATCATTGCGATCTGTTCTTGAGAAGGAGAAACTGCCTGGGACAAATTGTCTAGACTAGTATAGGAATCTGAGGATAGTCCTAAGGCATGAGAAAAACCTGTATATTCTAGAGCAGCCTGTTCCTCAACATGAAAACATGGATGCCTATGATATGATCGTATACCTCAAGAGACTCTATTCAGAGCATGCTAGGCATGAGAGGTTTGAAGTCTCAAAGGAGTAGACCATTGTCTATGGGCGAAGTTGACATATGAGTTAGAAATGGAGAAAAAGTTGCTGCTTTAGTTGTAGGAACTTGTCATTTGTCATTGCCCACTGGGCTTATCATTGAGTTGGAGAACTGTTATTTTGTTCCTGCTATTAGTAGGAATATTATTTCTATTTTTTTTTTTTTGGACAAGAAGAGTTTTTTATTTATAATAAACGATAAAATGTATTTCATTTATTTGAATGATATCTGTTATGCTAGTGCACAATTGAGTAATGGACTTTATATTCTCGACCTCGAAATGCCCATCTATAATATAAATACAAAGAGGTTCAAATCAAATGATACGAACCCAACTTACCTCTAGCATTGTCGTTTGGGCCACATAGATGAGAACCGCATATCCAAAGTCCATAAAGATGGATTCTTGGACTCATTTGATTTTGAATCATATGAGGTATGTGACCTTATTTATTGGGCAAGATGAAAAAAGCTCCATTTTCACTAGAAAATGTGAAAGGGATAGTGATCTTTTAGGTCTCATATATGGTGATGTCTGCGGACCTTTCAACACATTGGCTAGAGAAGGTTTTCAGTATTTCATTATATTTACTGATGATTTCAGTAGATATGGATTTGTGTATATGATTTAACACAAATAAGAGTCATTTGAAAAGTTTAATGAATTCAAGAATGAGGTACAAAACCAACTTGGTAAAAGTATTAAAGCCTTACGATCAGAACGAGGTGGTGAGTATTTAAGCTAAGATTTTGATGACCATCTAAAAGAGTGCGAGATAATATCTCAACTTACTCTACCTGGAACACCACAATGGAATGGTGTCTCTGAAACGAGGAACCAAACCCTGTTAGACATGGTCCGATCTATGATGAGTCGTGCACATCTTCCAAGCTCCTTTTGGAAACATGCTTTATTAACACCTGCTTTCACACTTAACCGTGTTCCATCTAAAATGGTTCAAAAGACATCATATGAGATATGGACTTGGAGCCCTAGTGTATCTTTTATGAAGATTTGGAGTTGTGAAGCCTATGTAAGGCACCAAGTTTCTGATAAACTTGGTCCCAAATCTGATAAGTGCTTCTTTGTTGGATATCCCTAGGAAACCAAGGGATTCTAATTTTATAATCCCACTAAAGGCAAAGTGTTTGTCGCCCAGACTGCTATGTTTCTAGAAAGAGAATTCGGCTCTAAGAGAACCAGTGGGAGAACGATAGAACTTGATGAAATTCAAACTTTGGAATGTAGTAGCGAACCTATGGTGGAAATGGTGCAGGCTCCACAATCGTTGTGAAACAACAACCTGCTCAAGTAGAAGATGGCCTACTTAAGTCTATTAGGTTACCTCATCAACCGGAGAGATATGGATTTCTCGTGACTCAATATGGAGATCTATTGCTCATGGATCAAGATGATCCTACGACTTATAAAGAAGCTGTAAAAGGCATCGACTCTGAAAAATAACTTAAGGCCATGAGATCTGAGATGGAATCCATGTATGCCAACCAAGTATGGACCTTGGTAGACCCACCTGAAGGGGTAAAACCTATTAGGTGCAAATAAGTTTTCAAAAAGAAAACTGACATGGATGGTAACGTGCATACCTTTAAGGTGCGATTGGTTGCTAAATGTTTCGAGCAAGTTCATGGTGTAGACTATGATGAGACATTTCTCCAGTTGTCATGCTTAAATCTGTTCGGATCTTAATTGCTATTGCAACATATCACGATTATGAAATATGGCAGATGGATGTCGAAACTACTTTCCTAAATGAAAATCTTCTTGAGGATGTGTACATGACACAACCTAAGGGTTTTGTCATTCCAAAGGATGATGGAAAGGTTTGTAAGCTGCAACGATACTTTTATGGATTAAAGAAAACTTCTAGAAGCTGGAATTTTTGTTTCGATGATGCAATCAAATAGTTTGGTTTCATCAAGAACGAAGGTGAACTTTGTGTCTACAAGAAGGTTAGTGAGAGCACAATTGTATTTACGGTGTTGTATGTCGATGATAAACTACTCATCGGGAATGACATCCTTACCTTATAATATGTAAAGACTTGGCTAGGAAATTGCTTTTCCATGAAGGACTTGGGTGAAGCTACCGATGTATTAGGCATCAAGATCGGTATTGATAGATAAAGTAGACCACATGGCTTGAGTCAGAGTACATACATATATAAAGTATTGAAATGCTTCAATATGCTACTGTAGCGCCCCGAATTTCCAATATGATATCTTAGAAATACGTGGCACAATTCCCAGCATCAACTTCAAAGTAATATTAAACACAGTCCAAAAACACAGATAATTTTTTTTATTTCAAAATTTTTTATTACAATAATTATTTACCAAAACACAACGGAAATACAAAATACCTTGAATTACAAACTTTCTTTTTACAACACTTTCTTTTAAAAATTTTTACACAAAAGCTCTATTACATCAATTAATCTCAAGCATCCAAGCCCCAAGCTCTAAGCAGCAACAACCTGTAAAACATGAGAATAAAGATGATCCCTAACCCCCAAAACTAAAGGGGTCAGCCATAAAGGTGTGAGTGACATAAAAACAAAACAACATAGACAAAACATTAAGCATGGAGTCATTAACAACATGTATTAATCGCAAGAATAAACGAAATGAGAAATAACAATAAGAAAAGTATGGAAACATCAAAGAATATAAGATAGTAAATAGTAAAACATGAAAGCATCAAGTGAATTTAGACAAGTGTCAAGTGTAGGAAAAACAGGAAAATACAAGCATAAAACCAAGTCAAGAAAACACAATCTCTATATGCTGACTCTCTAATGCGTACTTGTCGGATTCTATGCATTCCATAGTACATAGATCCGGTGCAAGCCCTTAACGATCTCCACTTTATAGGGATAACCCCTCGTTATGCCACTAATCCTACTACGGTGATGGACAACAAGATCTAGAATACTCCGCGAATAGGCACCACAGCCCTCGACGCGCAAGGATCATGTACGATAGCTCAAAAACAACCGGAGAATCATCTCCCAATCCCGTGTAACCCACGAATAGGCTTGCAAGGCTCTCGACGTGCAGATACACCAGGTACATTCCGTGAATAGGTCTGCCGACCCTCGACACGCGAATGCACCCTGCATGCTCCGTGAATAGGCCTGCAGACCCACGACACGCGAACACACAAATGTCCTCTCGAGACAAAACAACAAACAGTCCTGGAACGCATCCGTTGGACTAACAAAACTATGAGCCTATACTTACATTTCCTAAGTTCCATCACATTCCCACTAGTGCCTGTCCTTAAGTTGATTATTATTAAAAACACAAAATCCCCATCCCTAGAGTTAGTGTATCCTGCCGGACTTAAATACTTAACAACAACTAAACCAAGACCTCCCAGGTCTAACTCAACAAATCTCAACTGCCGGATCCAGGACTCCCACTCAACTCCTAGAGATCTCAACAAGACCATTACTCATTCTCAAAATTTCCTAAACTCAATCTCAACTATTATCAATAGTTGATTCATAACAAATTTATCATTTACATGGCCAAGTTGCATTCATCCAACTCACCAATAGTCCAAAAATCTCTTCTTTAATAAATTAATGCATAACATCCATCATACTCAATCAAATCAGCAATAAATCCAAAAGAAATAGCCTACTAAAAATTTATATTAGGTTCTCCTACAATCCAAAATCATCCATATGCAATTCTACTCACAACAACTAGGGTTCTTCTCAAAGATCCAATTTTTATCATCCATCCAACATACATATCCATACCAAACCCTAGCATGCTTTCTAATTGATGAAACACCACATACCACATACATAAAACAAAACAACAAAACAATTTACATCACTCACCTCGATGGAGAGATCAAACGAATGTAACGAAGCAAGATGAAGAATCCCTCCTTTGCAAAGAATCCAAGATCTTCTCTTTAAATCTCCAAGAAAATAAAAAAAATAATAAACCTTTTGTTGTACAGTGAAAGATGGCTACACTCCACCTTTTAAATAGGCCGGAATTAGAAGAATTAGGGTTTTGAACATATTTGCAAATAATCCTTTTAAAATATATCTTTACATAAATAGATCCCTGTACTTGGAAACTTGATAAAACCAATTTAACTGAGATTTAAAAACAAAATAAACCATTCATTTCCAGCCGGCACTGATTAAAAAGTCCAGAAAAACAATTTTGCACTTTCGTCCCTCAAAATGGTAATTTTGCAAAAAAACCCTTCTTTTTGTAATATTTGTAAATAGGTCCAATAGATATTAGAAAAATCTAGAAAAATTACAATTAATCCCAAATAATAAATAATGATTTTGCACAAAATAATTTTGGCTTTCGAACTCTCCATGAAAACATTTGCATGTGTTTTGAACATGCGAAAAGATAAATCTTTAGAAAAATATTTATTAATTCTCCAGAAAATCATTTTAATTCATATATAAATCTTTAAAATTATATTTAAAAGTATGAGGTACTACATCACTCCCTCCTTAGAAGAGTTCTGTCCTCAGAACTACTGCTAATGGGGTCCAAACAAACACACCAATAAGGAATACAATATGTCATAAATGGAAACATAATTTAAGTAATACAGTCACACAGGAGAATGCATTCCAACAAAAGAAATACAAACATACAGAAAAAACACTATCATGAAAAGAGTTCAGAAAAACAACCTTCCGCTGCGCATCTCTGATAACTTGCCATCGGAAACCATGCTGCAACAACTTCTGAACTCCTGCATCCCGCTCTGACCTTCCACAATCTGCTTCATCCTTCCGAGAATCAGTGGCCACTCCCTCCTTAGAAAGGACATGACCAAGGAAAGCCACCTCAAGACCCTACCTGGAAACATCTTAAGCTCCACACCTAAGACTAGCAAAAATTTGGGCGACAGAAAGGTATGCAAGAAAACCGTATCAAATAAAACTTTTGTTTTTATTCCATTAACCAAACAAATCTTGTTACATGAAGAATGATACTCAATCTCCAATTATTCTCAAAATAAAAGTTTTACTTAATACAAAATGAATGAATTCAAAATTCTTGCACACCCCGGATCACATCCCTGAGTTACCCGCATCCTCCTCAGTCAATGCGAACACTCGTCCCTGCCTCTGAACCTTGCCTTCCCCTGTACCATCTTTCTTCAGCTATGGACAGTTTGGTCGGATATGCCCTTCACGACCACAATGATAACAAACCTGCACCTTCCGAGGCTTGGTGCATGCTGCCTGATAATGACCTGTCTCTCCACAGTTGAAACAAGTTACACCTTGAACTGCGGGCACCTTCTGCACTGGTCCACTGAACTTGACCTGTTTCACTGGGAACTCCTTTCCACTCTGACCATCTACTGGCCTCTTGTTCTTGTTCCAGGTCTCCTGCTTCTTCTAGAACTGATCCATGTCTTTCTCTGTCATAGCCGCTCTCCTGACCAGCTTATCGAACCTCTTTATGCCCAAGGATCCCATTCTCGACCTCAAGTTCGGCCTCAAGCCCTGCTCAAACTTCTTGGCCTTCTTCGCCTCGTCAACTATCAGCTCCGGTGCATACCTCGACAGCTGAGCGAACTTAGTCTCATACTCTCGCACGGTCATGCTGCCCTGCTGCAGATTCAAGAATTATGTTGCCTTCCTCTCCTGCATATCCAAAGGAAAGAAACGCTCCCTGAATTCTTCTAGAAAAGCCTCCCAAGTCATTTGTTGGTCCTGCAAAGTCCTCTTTACCGATTGCCACCAAACACCAGCATCCTTTTCCAATTGCATAGTGGCCAACTTCACCTTATTGGCTGCCGAAGTTTCCGAGACCTCGAAGATTGTCTCCATTCGTCTAATCCAATCATCAGCTTCATTTGGATCAGAGTGCCCCTCAAACACGGGCGGCCTCATCCTCTTGAAGGACTCAATCTGCTTGATAGGATCAGTGTTAACAAACACTGGTCCAACCCCATGATTCTGATTCTGGTTCTGAGTTTGCGCCAAATTAGCTACCATTAGTGCATTCAAAGTCTGATACACCCCGGCAAATTCGGCCTCGAGATCAACTCCCATTCCTTGGGAACTTCCAGCTCCATCACCATTGTTACCACCATTCCTGGTTCCGGGTCCTGTCATTCTACTGAATACTGCAAAATAAGGGTAAAGTTAGAACATCACAACACAATTCACCTTCACATCAATACCCTATGGCAAAACCTCAACCATACCCCAAACCAAACATCATGTTCTAACTTTATGTGATACTCACACTCTAATGTCCACACTTAGGTACTCACACTCTAGTGTCCACACCTAGGTTGGTTTTCATACTATGTCTATTATTACTATTGAAGCATGCTCTAATACCAATCTCTGTAGCGCCCTAAATTTCCAATATGATATCTTAGAAATACGTGGCACAATTCCCAGCATCAACATCAATGTAATATTAAACAAAGTCCAAAAACACAGATAATTTTTTATTTCAAAATTTTTTATTACAATAATCATTTACCAAAACACAACGGAAATACAAAACACGTTGAATTACAAACTTTCTTTTTACAACACTTATTTTAAAAAAAATTACACAAAAGCTCTATTACATCAATTAATCTCAAGCATCCAAACTCCAAGCTCTAAGCAACAACAACCTGTAAAATATGAGGCTAGAGATGATCCCTAACCCCCAAAACAAAATGGGTCAGCCATAAAGGTGTGAGTGACATAAAAACAAAACAACACAGACAAAATATTAAGCATGGAGTCATCAACAACATGTATTAATCGCAAGAATGAACGAAATGAGAAATAACAATAAGCAACGCATGAAAACATCAAAGAATATAAGATAGTAAATAGTAAAACATGAAAACATCAAGTGAATCTAGACTAAGTGTCAAGTGTAGGAGAAACAGGGAAATACTAGCATAAAATCAAGTCAAGAAAACACAATCTCTATATGCTGACTCTCTAATGCGCACTTGTCGGATTCTATGCATTCCATAGTACATAGGTCCAGTGCAAACCCTTAACGATCTCCACTATATGGGGATAACCCCTCATTATGCCACTAATCCTACTACGGTGATGGAAAACAAGATCCGGAATACTCCGCGAATAGGAACCACAGCCCTCGACGCGTAAGCATCATGTAAGACAGTTCAAAAACAACTGGAGAATCATCTCCCAGCCCCGTGTACCCCACGAATAGGCTTGCAAGGCCCTCGACGTGCAAATACACCAGGTACATTCCGTGAATAGGCCTGCCGACCCTCGACACGTGAATGCATCCTGCATGCTCCGTGAATAGGCCTGCAGACCCTCGACATGCGAACACACAAATATCCTCTCGAGACAAAACAATAAACAGTTCTGGAACGCATCCGTTGGACTAACAAAACCATGAGCCTATACTTACGTTTTCCAAGTTCCATCCCATCCCCACTAGTGCCTGTCCTTAAGTTGATTATTATTAAAAACACAAAATCCCCATCTCTAAAGTTAGTGTATCCTGCCGGACTTAAATACTCAACAACAACTAAACCAGGACCCCCCAGGTCTAACTCAACAAATCTCAACTGCCGGTTCCAGGACTCCCACTCAACTCCTAGATATCTTAACAAGACCAGAACTCACTAATCCATCGTCAAACGATCAAAGGGAGAAACCTCTCCAATCAACAAAATCCAAATCTTTATAAATTTTCAAAATCCAAATCCAATAATAAAATATCTTGAAAACATATGTTCTATAGAAAGAATAATATTTAGAATAGTAAGTTATAAATCCAAAACATTTAAAGAATCAACCATTTAAAGAACACCTGAAAAAACTCAAGAAAGCATCAGTATCAGTCGACTGTAAAAAGGTCATCAGTCGACTGTCCAGAGCAAAAAACCAACATCTTTACGAAAATAAATTCTAAGTATTGATGGTCGACTGCAAAAGACACCAGTCGACTGTCTCGGACGAAAAACCAACATCTTTGAGAAAATAATTTTTAAGTAGTAGCAGTCGACTGCTAATAGTCACCAGTCGACTGTCCAGAGCGAAAATCCAATACCTCAAGAAAATATCAAAAAAGAGCAGAGACAGTCGACGGGAGAAATGGTTCAGTCGACTATTCCGCACGAGATTTCAAGAAAATGAGAAAAACATAGCAGCCAGGTAGCGACGGTCGACTGTCGAACATACCAGTCGACTGCCTCACCTATAGACTGCAGTTTGGGTTGTGCATAATTCAACCGATACGAAGATTTACTTTACAAAAACGAAATCTATCAAAAGTATGTTTCTGATATGATCAAATACAACTTATAGGATATACAAAGATCCATAAAAATCAGTCAAAATCGCTTGAATTGATAAAATAACTTTTTGATGAATTTCTTCAAGATAAAACATAAATGTGTGCATATATCCAACTAGAGGCTTTAAGAATCAATCATACATCAAAGTAACATTGTTTTATATTTCAAAACATATCAATACCAAAATAAGTTGAGATATAGTCAAATCCGTCGTAAACACATAAAACTCAATTTCTTCTTAAACAACAAAAAATACGATATTCATAAAAACGTCCGTGCATGTTCATGCACCAAAGAAAACTTCACCAAACCATAAACTAAAATAACAAAATATTCAGATATCAACTTAGTATCCAAATTCAAGTGAACTCTTTCATAAAATCATAAATCCCCAAATTTAATCGTTATGTATCAAATCCAAATCTAGACATTAAAACTCAATCATCAAGACATGGTCTTTTAATCCATTACTCATTCTCAAAATTTCTTAAACTCAATCTCAACTATTCTCAATAGTTGATTCCTAACAAATTTATTATTTACATGGCCAAGTTGCATTCATCCAACTCACCAATAGTCCAAAAATCTTTTCTTTAATCAATTAATGCATAACATCCATCATACTCAATCAAATCAGCAATAAATCCAAAAGAAATAGCCTACTAAAAATTTATATTAGGTTCTCCTACAATCCAAAATCATCCACATGCAATTCTACTCACAACAACTAGGGTTCTTCTCAAAGATCCAATTTTTATCATCCATCCAACATATATATCCATACCAAACCCCAGCATGCTTTCTAATAGATGAAACACCACATACCACATACATAAAACAAAACAACAAAACAATTTACATCACTCACCTCGATGGAGAGATCAAACGAATGTAACAAAGTAAGATGAAGAATCCCTCCTTTGCAAAGAATCCAAGATATTCTCTTTAAATCTCCAAGAAAATAAAAAAATTAATAAATCTTGTGTTGTACAGAGAAAGACGGCTGCACTCCACCTTTTAAATAGGCCGGAATTAGAAGAATTAGGGTTTTGAACATATTTGCAAAATAATCCTTTTAAAATATATCTTTACATAAATAAATTCCTATACTTGGAAACTTGATAAAACCAATTTAATTGAGATTTAAAAACAAAATAAACCATTCATTTCCAGCCGGCACTGTTTAAAAAGTCCAGAAAAATAATTTTACACTTTCGTCCCTCAAAATGACAATTTTGCAAAAAGACCCTTCTTTTTGTAATATTTGCAAATAAGTCCAATAGATATCAGAAAAATCTAGAAAAATTTCAATTAATCCCAAATAATAAATAATGATTTTTCACAAAATAATTTTGGCTTTTGAACTCTTCAAGAAAACATTTGCATGTGTTTTGCACGTGCGAAAAGATAAATCTTTAGAAAAATATTTATTAATTCTCCAGAAAATCATTTTAATTCATTTATAAATCTTTGAAATTATATTTAAAAATATGGGGTACTACAGCTAGAGTCCAAGAAAGGATTCCTCCCAATGTCGCATGGTGTAGGCCTGTCTAAGGCTCAATGCCCTTCCACTCAAGATGAAAGAGACTGCATGACTAAAATTCCGTATGCATCTACAATTGGACCTATTATGTATGTCATGTTATGTACTCGTCTAGATGTCTCATATGCTTTGAGCATGACGAGATGGTACCAGTCAGATCTCGGTAAGAGTCACTGGACTGTTGTCAATAACATTCTTAAGTACTTAAGAAGGACCAAGGATTCGTTCTTGGTATATGGAGTTGAGGAAGAGCTTGTTGTAAAGGGTTACACTGATGCTAGCTTCCAGTCTGATAAGGATGACTCCAAATCGCAATCGGGTTTTGTGTTTTGCCTAAATGGTCGAGCTGTGAGCTGGAAGAGTTCAAACCAAGAGACAATAGTCGATTCTACCACTGAGTATATCGCTGCCCCCAATGCAGCAAAGGAGGCTGTTTGGATCAGAAAGTTTATCACTGAACTTGGCATGGTTCCAAGCATTGTGGACCTGGTAGACCTTAGCGATCCAAATATATACTTAACCGCTTTCATCTCATTCGAGAGATCATCGATAGAAGAGATGTGAAGATATGCAGAGTATCGACAGATGATAACATTGCTAAAGCCTTTTCGCACAGCGAAAGCATGAGGGTCACACTAGATCTATATGTATTAGATGTATGTCTGATTGGCTCTAGTGCAAGTGAAAGATTATTGGTATATGCCCTAGATGCCAGTTGTGTATTGACATTACTCGTTACATTGCATCATGACATTTATTTCATATATTGTAACTATTGTTTCCGCTATTTTCATTTTTCCCCTTTTTGTAATTGAATAAAATACTATATTTTTGTTTCGTGAGTTTTTTTTATATTAAATCTTGTTCATGAGATTCTCAACTCTTCTTGTTGAGCTGTTCTTATTGATTCTATCTTCTTCTATTTAGTTGTGGAAATTTTTATTTGAACCCTATTATTTTAAACTCATCTCATATTAAACCCTAAAACCCAATTTCAATTGTTCTTGACCCAAAACCGCTATTATTGGAAACTAAACCACTAACCCAATATCCTAATTGTACCCTATAAATACAACCCTAGTAAAAACCCTAAAAATTGCACAAATTTAAACCCTAGCCGCTTATTCTCTCTCCTCTCTCCTCCCATTCTCTCACTTCCGATCGTTTCCAGGCTAAATCAGCAAAAACCCCCTTTCAGTTCAACTTCTCCGTCCATCCCCCAACTTCGGTGACCTCACCTCGTCGCCACCTCCCGTCGACACCTCCTATCGATGCCGCCACCACACCCACAACCACCTAAGCCTCCTCCTCTGTCCTCGGCATTGACAGCCAGCCAACCCCGACACTGTTTTCCCTTGTTCCGTCGTCAGTGCCGTGCCCCCTTGCTCCGTTGACAACCCTGCCGTCTCTCCTCGTCGATGACGCCATCGCTGACCGCCGCCGTGCCTTCTCTCCCCTTCTACTATAGCTGCTGTCATTGCTGTCTCTTTGAGTTATGTGGTTGCCTTGGCTCTTTGTGTGCACGTATTTCGCACGTGCTAAATTGTTAGTTCATGGGTTCATTGCTTCAGAATTCTTATCCCGTTATTATTTGGTATTCGTTTTCACCGTTTATAAGGCAAGTCAATTTTTCTCTTGAATTGTTAATTATATCATATTCAAGTTTTGTTGAAACTCTTACAAGTACATCCCTTTGTTTATTGTATTGTACATTATTCATCTCCTTCATTGGGTCTATTGAGGGTTTACACGAGCTAACCCCAATATTCTTGACATCGTGCAACTCTAATTCCAAAAAAAATTGAATCTTGCATACATCATATAGTATTGATGATAGGAAACTTTCATGCATCTCATAACACGATTAATTACTGTAGAGATACTTGCTAGGTTGTATGTTGTTTGATCGATTGATGGTTGATTGAAGATAAATTAATGTATGTATGTGTTCTTAATTTTATTCATCTTGTTATTGCACTCATCATGCTGATTATAAAATTATTGACTAAAGAATCGATACCCATCACGTTTAATTAAATTTATTCCCTAAAAAATACCCTTAAACCTGTATCTTGCTTGCTGGCTGTATATTGTCTGCTATTTTTGACCCAGTAAATAATCTTAAATTGAATTATTTTCCCAACAATAATTGTAGCCTTATCTTTCTAGTTTCAAAAACATCTTGAATTTTTGAATTCCGTGTTGTGTAGCAAAAGTAATGCCCGTTTTACTACAGCTATGTTTTTACTTCCAGATTTTCAGATTCTTGCATCTTCCATGTTTAAACAGTAATAAGACTGATCAAATATTAAAATTTTACTCTGATAATTTCCAGATTATTGCTTTACATGTCTATGTGTTTAACAAATATTTTTAATGAATTTAAAATTGAGATTTTGCTGATTCAAAAAGTAAGATAACATGATGTCGATATTTTGCCTGAACATGAAATCTGTAAAGAACAATGTGCTTGACATAG
The DNA here is from genome assembly GCA_017893485.1 of Hemerocallis citrina. NCBI lineage: Eukaryota > Viridiplantae > Streptophyta > Magnoliopsida > Asparagales > Asphodelaceae > Hemerocallis > Hemerocallis citrina. The sequence goes on from CM030359.1 coordinate 86,478,676, forward strand.
CTACTGTTGTCGGATTTTGATCTTTAAATATGCGTTGGAACCATGTAGAAGTCTAGTTTCTATAATTTCTGACGGATTCAGTTTTCAATTTCTGAAATAGTGGAAAACTGTACTTTTGTACAGACTACTCTTGTTGTGCAGAATTATGTAGTCCAGATTTTAATAGATTAATTATTTCTATATTGTATTGTTGCACGAATTAAAGTATGTGTGTTGCATTGCATGATATCAATGAGTTATTTTCATCATTCTAATTTTCTTATTCCACATTATCATCCTATTGTTCCCCTATTGATACTATTGTTTATCTCATGTCTCAAATTGCATGTTGTGTTGTTGCATTGATAAATAATTAACAAGCCGAGGTTTAAGAGATTGACTAGAGTAGTTGATGATATAGGGAATGTACTTGGATGATGGCCCGTGTTATTATTGTTATCGTCATCGTGTAAGAATTACACATGACCCATGTTATTATCGTTACCGTCATCATGTAAGAAATTACACATGGTCTGTGTTATATTATTATCGTCATCATACCCAGTACATGAATTATAGAATATTCCCCTCATGTCTAAACAAAATTGACTGTATGCATCGAACCTATAGAATGGGATGCAGTAGTACATGCATTAGTTAGGATTAAAATGATTAATAGACATAAGGATTGACACATCACCGATATTGGATATTTTTCATCATTGTTTCTATTGATATCGAATATTGGCTAAATGTTATTGATATTGATAATTGATTATTGTTACCGAATATTGATTCATTGTTTATAGCCATTGTATCGATTATCATGATATTGATTATTGTTATCGTCCCATGTTATTGATTCCTATTGATCTATTGATTCATTGTTATACCATTATTCCATTGTTCCTTGCTTTCTCTACTTGGTATCCATGACTTGATCTAAGGACAATTTTTCGTTTTTAGATGAAGTGTTCACAGGTAATGAAGGAGAATTGCCTGTTGGGATTGGAGAACAGACATTCTAAAGACTTAATGCTTTTAATTGCTTATTGTTTTATTGGACTTAACGTATTAAGACTTATTATTATTTGAGATTGGATTATTATTGTATTGGGCTTATGTCCTGGATTTTATTACTGTTCTAGATGTTAAATTATTATTGTATTTGGATATTTTATATTATTTCATTCCAAGTATTATTGTTCATGAGATTATTATTGCCTGCACATTTGTTCTATATTGATTATATTGTAGAGTTAATCGGATAAACAGCTTATGGATGACGTTAGTCATTCGATGGGCCAATGTCATGTACTCGTATTTCATATTTTGGGGAAGCGGGGCGTGACAAGGTTTTCAGTGGTATTAGAGCCCAGGTTTGGATAATATATCAGTCAAACGTGACTAACGAAAGAAAGTTTGGCTTTGATTGATACATTAATCAGATTTGGATTTTAATCGGGTTAACTCAACAGTAGGTGCAATACAGTGATCGTATGAACAATTGATATCTAACTTATAATCTGGATGCTAACCGTTTGTTTTTTATTGCAGACCATGGCTAGAAATGTGGTTCATCTTCCCGTGTTGAGGATGATCAGTCTGATGAGCCCATTATTGCACAGTTGATGCAAATGCAGCATGAGCACAACGAACTGATGATGCGGATGCAACAGGAACATATGAACAGTTGGGAATGGCTTATGCGGATGCAACAGGAACCCATCATGTTTGCACCAGGATTGCTACCGCCGAGAAATGTTAACGTGGTAGATTTCATGAGGCTCCACCCAGATAAGTTCTCGGGCACTGAAGGTCCACTTGAAGCCGAGAAATAGCTTATCAGGACTGAGCAGTTGTTGACCGCAGCACGTACAGCGGATGTGGATTGTGTGGATGTTGTGAGCATCCAACTCGTTGATCTTGCTCACATCTGGTGGCAAATTGAGGCTGAACGACTGGTGTAACCCCTATTTTCGCAACTACGTATTTTATATGTAAATTATTTTTTCCGCTTTTAACTTCCTTTCGTTAAAAAATTCTTTAGTTAATCTCCTATTAAAGTCTATTTAAATTAGTAATTTTATTTGTAGCTATTTTCCAATGATTTTAATATTGTAATACAATCCCATTCTTCTGTTATTATTATTATCATTAAATATATATGGTTTATTAATTTTTTTGGAAAACATATAGATCATGATTATATTTATTTATTTATTTTTATTTTTTGAAGTACGAATTTTATGTATATTATTTGATTCATTGTACTATTGTATTATTAGTTGTTATAATTGATTTAGTTATTTACTTTTAATCTAAATCCTAATTGTATATCTTCTATTGGATTTTTTGAACCCAAAACCCAAACCCATTTTTACTGTTGTATTTATACACTAAACCTAATTCTTTTAGACCTTTAATCCACTACCTGTTAAGCTCCTAACCCGTTTACCCACCCTAACCCGTTTTACACCAAAACCCTAACAACCAACCCCTATAAAATCTCCACTGTGTAACCCTAATATCCTAACCCTAAAACACCCTATAGCTGTTTCATCTTCCTCCCTCTCTGTCCCTCTCCTGCTCCTTGCCTCTCGCGCCCTGTGCTCCTCTCGACGGGCCGCCGCAGCAGCAGCAGCAGCATCGCGATCCAGCGACGCCACCTCGACGACACCCCCCGTCCTTCCACTCATCTTCCTCTCCCTCTCCGGTGTGCTCCTGTGTTGCGACTCACCGACAGTGCACCCCTGTGGGCTGTGTCCCTCTCCCTCGGTGCCACCCTACACCACAACACCCCGATGCCTCCCTGTGTGCTCTCCCGCGATGCCTGCAGTAGCCCAACATCGCAGCACCCCTCTCTTCCCTCGTTGCAAACTCAGCCCCGCAACGACCTCCCTCGACTCTCCTTTCTGCTGTGCACCGTGCCCGTGGCCGTCGTCAGCCTTGCCCAACGCTGCCGCGAGCAGAAGCCATTGATGGTTTGATATTTTGATCCAGAGTTTTGATCAAGTGATTGTAGGCCGTCCGATCGTCGATCGATCTTGATCATCATGATCTCCATCATCTGATCTGGACTGTCCGATCTTGTTGATCTTGATCATCACATCTTGATCTTCATCAGCGATCTCAGCCATCTATTTGATCTGATATTGATCATCTTTTTGATCATCGAGATCCGTGCTTTGTGTTCGTGATTGCAATTGTGATCATGTGTTCGTGATTGGTTCGTGATCCATTCGTGTGTGTCGCTCGTTGTTCGTTGAGTTCGTGCCCGGGATCCGTTCCCGTTATTCTTGTTCTTGCTACGTTCTCGTCGTCGACTATAATGTAACGCCCCGAATCCTCGTTATCGGACATTTGTGACACAACCAGAATCTTTACCTTCAAATGCATCTTAACTCAGTAAATAACACAGAAATTTAAACACCTTTGTTGCTATTAAAGTTAATCAATTCAATTTGTCATATCAAACTGTAATGCCTCCCCCTTTTAGGACTCCAAATTCAATTCTTTCAATTTCTATATCACTTTAAACATAAACTAAGATAGTTATATTCAAAGAAAATTTTGGCAGAGTTTTTCCTAAAATTTCTGCCCCGAAACACAAAAAGCCTATGGACTTCTGCTCTAATTTTCGTAGCTCACATCACAGGCAATAATATCATGTGCTCCCCAGGCCAAAATGAGCAGAATCACACAGGCAATATAAATATCATGCTCTGGAGGCCAAACTCATAACAGGATATCAATTATCAATTAAAAGCCATAAATTCCTTTGAAAACGTAGTAAAGTTTTTAGAAAATAACTTATAAAACATACCACAGGGTCCGGTACTCCACAACGAGATGGGTAGGGATCAAAAACATATCATGCCACTCCACACTATTACTCATCATCATCATCCACGTACTTATTCATCAAAAATACAATTTGAATCATAAATTTCACTATTCACATAATTAAACTTTAAACAAAAATTTTAAAATAAAATTTCCACTCCACAGAGTCTACACCTCACCTCTGCACTGCTGAGGACCTGTAACAGTAGGGGATCTAGGGTAGTCCAAGGACTCCCTAACCCCCCAAACATTGAGAGGTTAGTCATTTCTGGTGTGAGTATAATTTACTAATTAACCAAATAAATTAAACTTTATAAGTGAAAACAGAACGAACTTGCGAATACCAAGATAATCAAATTTTACTTGACATCTGAACATGTAAACATCATAAATGGGATTTCACATCAAAAACCCTCTGAGTCATTACCTGTATGTATATCCATACCCGCTCATAACATACTTATCTTTAGTTCATTCACAAATTTGTCGCTTAATGCTCATCACTTTATGCCTTATACAAATATTCCTATAGCTTTACTTTCCCATAAAGCTTTACATTCACAAATAACTCTGCTTTCACATAAACTGCACCTAATTTACCATTCATTTGCTTTTACAGACTCACGACTTATATTCTTTCGTACTCATCTTCATTCGTAAATATGTTCCTTCTCAATCTCATATCACACAACATCGCATTCATTCATTTCTTACAACATATATCATCACGTCTCGCAATACATCACTTCCACACTCATTATACACTTCAACTATCACTCTCGCAATTCATCTTGAATGGAAAATAAATGTGTATCCTAATTTTCTCGTTTTCGTGTATGCCATGACCTGAGTCTTAAGCAAAAATACAGAGTATATAATGGATGCACTTAATCTAATGTCAGCAAGACTCTGGACACACATGCATCCCATACTACATGTGCCCCAGATCAAGCCATTTCTCCATATATAGGGATTTGAACCCACGCCATGAATTCTACTCTTATACTCAACTTGTTTCTGAAGCTACAACGTGACTGATGAGGTTGCTCTAAAACGGTCAAATCCTGCCATTCGTAGTCATATAGTGGTGTCCCTGTTTACCACTATTAGCCCACCTTACTCCAAAAATCTGACAAACTCCTGGGTTATCCGACAGCACAGGTTAGCTCGAAGCATAACCCGTGGCCACCCTAGGGTTATCTGACAGCACAGGTAGCTTGAAGCATCACCGTGGCCACCATGGGGTATCCGATAGCATAGGTAGCTCGAAGCATCACCTGTGGCCACCCCTAGCTGATAGACTGCAGTCTATCGCTTGTTCGCCTTTAGATCTAGGACATAACGAAGTTCCGGGGTCTATCCCCTAGCTCCGACAGGAATCGCTCCTATCCTTATCATGGCACTTCACAAATTAACAGACAAGATACGGATCTTGTGCTCCCAACCCGTGACAAAACACAAACCGTATCCTTTTGACAAGAAGGGTACAACCCAATAACACTGCCTAGTATCGGCCTACAGGACAGGTCAGATCATAAGGTATCACCCTTAACACCAACTTTTTCCCTTCGGCGAAAATGATAAAGGAAAACCTAATCAATGCAGTTTACTGGAACAAGTTGTTACCCAAATCACACTTGGTGTTGTTCAACAATGTCGAGCCTGTCCGGTCTGTCAAAACAACAGTCATCCCGGGAATCACATCTATTGATTCCCAATACCTTCACAGGGCAGCGACCAAATAATCCCGGCCCGTGACCCTCAACGAGTGGTCCAACGGTGCCCCAAGGATTCTATACAATTCAATCAAGGTCAGCACACACATAACCATCAATTCATGACCATTGACAGACTCAGGCATCGAGACACCCAACACAAACCGACTGGAGATATATCCCAACTCACTCATGTCCACCATGAGTACTAAACACAGGAACTTATCTAAGTTCTAAATGAAATGCTAAACATTATTAGAAACCCGATAGCTGATGATCACCACACTACGGTATGCAGAGGGTTCCTCATCAATTGTCCGATGAAATAGGTCAAGAAAAAGCAGTAGCTGTGACCCAAGCTACGCCCATCGGAATCCAATACACTCAGAATTTCTAGAAGGGTAGGGAGATCCACTGCAATCCCCAAGTGGACTGTAATACCCTGATTTTTCTTTTATAAGAATTATTATATTTGTATTATTAAATTGCACGTATTGTGCACGTGCAAATTTTCTTTGTATAAATTCTATTTTTATAAAGTTATTTTTCATTACATAAACAAATGAGTATACATAATATATATATATATATATATATATATATATATATATATATATATATATATGTCTTTTCTATTGTTTTTGTTAAAGCCTATTTTGATAAGCATAAGTATTTCTTTATTTTGAGCCCAATCTAATTTATTTTAAATGTAAACTATTTTGGCTCACTAAATAAAAGCCCATCAATTTATTTTCTCTTTTACTTGTAAGGTAGACATTTTCATAGACTTTTTATAATATGTGTATGTACAACTTTTTAGAATAGGGGGACTTTAGAGACACGTGCATTGCACTAGCACGTGTCTTGGTGCTTGCTCATTGGTTGGCCGGGTAGGAATGGGAGGGAAAAAGAGAGTTGAGTTGTGGGAGGTGGTTTTGGGATCATGATTGGTTACTACAACTTCCTATTAAATCCTAGCTCTTGTTTCCTAACTCCTAGATCAATCCTAGCCTTCTATTTGCCCCAAATTCTTGTATAAATACCCCCCCCCCCCAACCTAATTCATCAAAACCTATAGTGAAAAAATACTTGTTAGTAGTTGATGTTGTGTTAGTAGAGAGTGAGAATAAAAGATTGAGAGAGAGAGTTGAGTGTGCATGCATTTGAAAGGAGGCCGCCAACACATCCAAGGAGGCTCGGGTTTCACTACAGGCAAGGAGGAGAAACACTCTGGAGTAAGCTCAAGCAAGGAGGAGAAGAGCTCTTTCATTCTAGGAGTCGTTTTTGTGGTTTTCTCTCCAAAATAGGTGGGTGATTTTCCTTACTTCTAATTCTAGATACCATGGTAGGATTGATGATATAATTAGCATGAACGAAACTAATAAGAATACATTTTTTAACATGAAAAAGGACATGCTAGATGATTTAGTAAATGCTTGGTGAATTGTATGATAATTTGTTATGAATCTTAATATTGTAGTAAAATAGCTTTGTAGTTATTAAAATGGAAGCTGAAGATTCTTCGATCCCGGGCAAGCTGGCTACCCCGAGCAAGCTGAAGATCCCGAAGAAGTGGAAGAGGAATGGCCTGAGTCCCGAGATATCACTCTACCTCCGGATTCATCTGATGATTCTTCTGATGAAGAGGAACCAGTTCTGGGTAATCTCATTCTGTCGCTTCAGAGGCAGCTAGAGACTCTACGGGAGAGAGTCGGGCTATTGGAGGCTCAGTTGGCGAAACGCAAGGATGATTTTGCAGTTCTCAGCCATCGTGTGTGGGAACCTGAGAAGAGGAAAAATATGACCGATGTACTGTAGGAGAAAGAGGAGGAACTATGGGGAAGATGCCCGCAGTTGCTGGCAATTTCAGGGGATAACCATCGGCACAAAGGTTCAAACCGACAGAGGCGAACACTATCAGTGTGGCTGGAAGACCCGGAAATAATTTTGTGAGACCTCCTGTGGTGAATTGCTACAACTGCGGTGATACGGGACATTACAAATCTCAATGTCCCAAACCGCGGAATGTTAACCGCAATGGACCAACGCAGCAGAATGGGAAGAAGCCGTACCAGCAAGGACGAGTATTTTCCTTGACTGAAGCTGACGCAGATGAGGTGGATCATGTCATCACTGGTACGAGGGCGGATGTTTAGAGGTTCTTATTGTTCTTTTTCCCGCTTATTTAGTGAACTGTTACATAACGAGTGTGTGTTATGAAACAGGATAACTTTATTTGAATGGAATCAAAGTTGTTGTTTTGTTTGATACTGGGTCCTCTCATACTTTTGTATCACCTAAATTTGCTAAAGTGTTGGGAGTTGAACCGAAGATATTTCCAGGCTAAATCTTAGCAGTAGTTACTCCATCAGGGGAGACTTTAACCACTGATTGGCACTATGCAGATTGCGAGATCAAGATTGGAGATAGAATCCTCGGGATTGACCTAATCGAGCTGACTAACTTGGGGGTCGATATTATCATTGGCATTGATTGGATGTCGGTGTGTAGTGCAAGCATCGAGTGCAAGACCAAGACAGTAACAGTGAAGGCTCCAGGTGGACCTGAAGTCACTTTCCAAAGGAAGAAGAAGTGTTCCAGACTGGTGGTAGCTATCCGCAAGGAAAAGATTCCTGTAGAAGTGCAAGGGATTCCTGTGGTTTAGGACTATCCGACTGTGTTCTTGGATGATTTGCCTAGGTTACCCCCACAACGTGATGTAGAGTTCAGCATCACCATTCAAACGAGATGTGCACCCATTTCTAAGGCACCATATAGGATGGCTCCTGTGGAACAGGATGAGGTGAAACGGCAGATTGAGGAACTGTTGGAGAAAGGCTTTATTCAACCTAGTGCGTCACCTTGGGGAGCGCCGGTGCTTTTGGTAAAGAAGAATGATGGATCGATGATGATGTGTATCGATTACCGAGAGCTGAATAAGGTCACTATTCAGAAAAAGTATCCTATTCCCCGAATTGATGACTTGTTCGAACGTCTACAAGGAGCAGCTATTTTCTCCAAAATAGATCTTCGATCAGGATATCATCAAGTTCGAGTGAAAGATGAAGATGTGCACAAAACTGCATTTAGAACTTGACATGCGCATTATGAATTCTTAGTTATGCCATTTGGAGTGACGAATGCACCCGCAATCTCCATGGACATGATGAACAGAGTTCTGAGGCCGTTCATTGATTCTTTCGTCGTGGTGTTTATCGACAATATTCTCGTGTACTCAAAGTCAGAGGAGGAGCACATTGAGCATTTGGCAGCAGTTTTGAAGAAGCTGTAAGAGCAGGAGTTGTATGCCAAGTTGTCCAAGTACGATTTCTGAAAATCTGAAGTGGCATTCCTAGGTCACATCCTTTCTAAGGAGGGAGTGGCAACTGATCCTCAGAAGATAGAGGCAGTGAGAGATTGGGCAAGGCCTAATACAGTGAAGGAAATCAGGAGTTTTCTTGGATTGACTGGATACTACATGAGATTCATTCAAGGTTATGCTCAGTTAGCCGTGCCGCTCACTAGTTTGACCAAGAAGATTGTGGACTTCAAGTGGACTGAGCAATGTAAGGCAAGCTTTTAGGAGTTGAAAGAGAAGCTGACTACTACACCTATTTTGGCTTTGCCTAGAGCAAGCGTTGAGTATGATGTTTACAGCGATGCTTCACATCGTGGGCTTGGTTGAGTCTTGATGCAAGAAGGAAAAGTGATCGCTTATGGGTCTAGGCAACTATGACCGCATGAGAAGAATTATCCGACTCATGATCTGGAGTTGGCTGCGATTATCTTTGCGTTGAAGCAATGGAGAAACTACGTGTACGGTGAGAAATTGAACATGTACATGGACCATAAAGTTTGAAGTACATATATCAGCAGAAGGATCTGAATTTGAGGCAGTGGAGATGGTTGGAAGTGCTTGAGGACATGCGACCTGAAATCAAGTATCATCCTGGGAAAGCTAATGTTTTTGCTGATGCACTTAGTCGCAAGAGCAGTTTATCCAGTTTGATTACCACTCAGAAGCATCTGGTGGAAGAATTGGATCGGGCTGGTATTGAAGTTGTCTTGCAAGGATTGGGAGCATCCTTAGCTCAGTTCAGGCTTCAACCTACACTGAATGGAAGGATTATTGCAAGTTAGGAGGTTGATGCTGATATCTTGGAGCTGAAGGAGTGGGTTGATGCTGGCAGGTTGCCCGGATTTCAAATCAGGGATGGAGTGCTTGTGGTTCGGAGATAGACTGTGTGTTCCGGATCAGGCGGACCTGAAAGAGAGTATTCTTCAGGAGGCACATACTACTCTTTTGTCAGTACATCCTGGGGGCACTAAGATGTACAAAGACATCAAACAGCATTTCTGGTGGTCAGGTTTGAAGCACGATGTGGCTGAATTTGTGGCGAAGTGTGACATTTTTCGGCAAGTCAAAGCCGAGAATCAGAGACCCGGATGTCTATTACAGCCGTTACCTATTCCAGAATGGAAGTGGGATAGCATCAGTATGGATTTCATTACGGGATTGCCCAAGAGTCCTAAGGGCAATGATGCATTTGGGTTGTCGATCGACTGACCAAGTCCACTCACTTCTTGGCGATGAAACTTACTACTTCGATGGACAGGTTAGCCGAGTTGTATGTTGGTGAGATCGTCAGGCTCCATGGTGTTCCGTCAACTATTGTGTCTGATCGAGATGCGTGGTTTACTTCTCATTTCTGGAGGAATCTTCAGACAGCCTTGGGTACCAAGATAGATTTGAGCACTGCTTTTCATCCGCAAATCGATGGGCAGACCGAGAGAGTCAACCGTATTCTTGAGGATATGCTTCGGTGTTGTATACTTGACTTTGTAGGCAGTTGGGAAAGGCATCTAGCTTTGGTAGAGTTTTCCTACAACAATAGTTTTCAGACCAGTATTGGGATGGTGTTGTGCTATCCAGATGATCTAAACTAGACACAAATTAAAAACCTCGCAAGTGTACGAATCATTTATAGAAGCGTAGTGACGAGCAAGGGTCGATCCCACAGAGATTGTAGAATTTAACTTACTAACCATTAAAATAGAAATGAGGATCTTAAAGTGTTGTTCCTAAAGAAATAAACAGATTAAAAACTATATCAAGAAGTTCTAAATCACAAATATTTATCAAGTAGTTGGGTTTTGATTTCCACCTATAGTCAGTAATGCGAAGTCTCCTTCTTTACTATTCTAGTTACTCATGTTCGTTCCTTTAAGGGCATGGTATCTACTCCTTAAAGTATTATTTCCCTAGCCAAGAATTAGGCATGGTATCTACTCTAATTAGTTTCTTTCCTTAAGTATTTAACATGGTATCTACTAAGTTGCACTTAAAGAAAACATAAGAACAATGGAAACGAACAAACACTCAAAGTTCTAGAAATTGGTATCAGATCTAGATCCCTCAAGTTGATTAAACCAAGAACCCTTAAGGACTCCTGTGTTACAAGTTATGAGCACGAGATACGGGTCGTCTCAATATGCTCATATAACAGATTCAGATTTATAATACGCAAACTTGATAACTCAGATTCTATATGTCAATCGACTGGCTGTCACCTCAGTCGACTGCCCTTAGAATTCTGAACAAGTTTGATTATTATAAATCTATACCAATACTCTCAGGTTTAATCAATAAGTAACAGCATAACACTCAGAAGAATAGAAGCATTACATAACTACGGTTTCATTCTACCCAACTATGAAATTAGTTCCACATAATTAAACTTTTATTGATCAGCAAGTTCGAATACATGATTAACATAAAAGAACTAAAAAGAGGAGAAAAAAGTTGATGAAGTCCGGCAGATCGGTCGACTGGCTGTCACTCAGTCGACTGCCTTGTTCCCTTCGGAGTACTTGGTCTCCTCTCTCCTTCTTCGATGCTGATAGACTAATGCTCTTGGTTGATGTCTTGATGATTCTGGAACTCTGTGATTCGGCTGGTGGTGAGAGAGAGCCAAAATAATGCCTCTTGATTGATATTTATAGAACACGGCACGAGAATTAGGGTTTGCCCCTTTTTCAGGAAAGTCCTCCTCTTTCCTTCCTTATTTGATCTGCGATTTATTTCTTTCTCTTTTCTTCTTTTCTTCCTTATCTGCTAACCACGTGCTCTTGCCAATCCCCAGTCTCTAGCTTTGATTTGTTGGAGAAGTTGTGATTTGCATATAATCTGGGTTCAGATAGATTTGGATTTAGATGCGGATGCATCTTATCTTTTCACTCCGCCAAATATCAGTCGACTGGTGTAGGGTGTAAGTCGACTGTTTCCGAGACATCTGTGGCTTCATGATTCCTCAGTCAAGTCGACTGATGTTGGGGAAGTCGACTGTGCCGAGCCCCAGCAAACTCTCTGTCCGGTGGACTGATGAAGAGCCAGTCGACTGTTGCACTGCAGTTCCCTGTATATCATCCTCATGATTCTGATTCTGCTTCTTTTAGCTGATTTAGGTTGTTTCCTATGGAAAAGAGAAAAGAAGAGTAAGATACCACATATAGAGCATTTAAATGTCTAATTGCACAAAGATTATTGCTCCTAAATGTGAATATTATTGAGTTCATCAAATACCCCCAAACTTAGCTTTTGCTTGTCCTCAAGCAAAAAGTGAAATTATGAACAAGGGGAAAATAATAGTCTCGACCCATCATACCAAGAAGATGTCTCATTATGCAAGCATCAAAATTTTGCAATCAAAATTATAAACAATTTGCAAATAAAATAAAAACAAGCATACCCACTTTCTCTAGTGCAATTGTCTATTCATAACTCCAAACTCAACCACACTTGTCATGCAATTAATTATAGTTATAGTATGTAACACTCCATCTATGATTATCCCTTCTCACTACTGCGAACCGAGTAGCAAACTAGAGTTTTTTTTTTTTTTTTTTCGTCTCTTCTCTAAGTTGTCACTTGCCTTTTGACGCGAGTGCAAGACATTTGTGATGAATCCACCCGGTTACTTAACAAGTCACAAACTTTAAAGTGCTTTGCATACTCATATTTCAAGTTGCCGTTTGACGTAAAAGTAAACATTGGTGATGAATACCCCTGGTTACTAAGCAACTCAAAATATTGGAGTAGATTGACTTTATTCAAATATATATATATATATATATATATATATATATATATATATATATATATTAATGTTATTATACTTAAACTCAGTTTAGGACTAGATCAAAGGGAATAATCACGAGAGAAAGCATCACATTTGTTTTTTTATGTATAATCGCATGACTCATACAATTTTGTAAGGATTTATGAAACTCAACAATCCTAAAGTAAATAAGCATACTTATTCTTACTTTATAAGAAATTGTTTATCCCAAAAAAAATATTTCAACGCTTATCTAAATGAAGAACTCAAAAGTGTAATGGTGAGATTAATTTAAATCCTTTTTAAAAATATTGTTTTTCTTTTCTAAAAATAAATCATAAATTTGTAAACCTTCCCCCCCAAACATAAATATCACATTGTCCTCAATGGGAAAGGAAAAAGAAAAACAAAAAAGAATGCAAAAGTTTAGAAATTCTCCCCTGATTCGTCCTTAAATTTCTGCACGCGCAGCGTTCAGTATTTTGGCGATATCTGGAGCTGTAGATGTCCAAATGGGCTGAATTTTTTTTTGATGGAAAGCTAAGAAGATAGGCTACAACTTCTCTATGAATTGCTTTTCCAGATTTTGACTCCAAATTGCTCAAAAACAGCCGTCATGCATGTGTTCAAAACAGCTCCGCCCGGCGACTTCAAATTTTCTGCAATCCTACAAGATAAAAAAAATAAAAAAAATTAAAATAAAATAAACTCAAAGATAAATCAAACTAAATGCAATAAAAGAAAACAAGAAATGATTAAAAAAATGAATAAAGAGAGAGTGTAAGTACTCCCCTGAAAAATTGGGTTGCCTCCCAAGAAGCGCTATGTTTCTTGTCTTCAGCTAGACTTGATGAGTTTATGCAATGTATTGAATGGTTTGAAGATTCACATCTTCCTCGTGCGGCTCTAGACTCATCTCAATGTACGGCTTCGCCCTATGCCCGTTCACCTTGAATGTTTGATTTTTCTCTTTGCTATGAACCTCCAATGCACCATGTGGAAAGACTTTTGTGACAATGTATGGGCCATACCATCTTGACATAAGCTTGCCTGGAAAAAGTCTTAATCTTGAGTTGTATATCAATACCTTCTGTCCTTCATAAAATTCCTTCCTTGCTAGCTGTTTATCATGGTACAACTTGGTCTTTTCCTTGTACAATTTTGCATTTTCATATGCGTCGTGCCTCAACTCTTCAAGCTCGTTTAGTTGCAATCTTCTTTTGTCGCCTGCTTGTTTCATATCAAAATTGAACCTTTTAATGGCCCAATAGGCTTTGTGTTCCAACTCCACTGGCAGATGACAGGCTTTTCCAAAAACCAAACGGTATGGTAACATGCCGATGGGTGTCTTGTATGCTGTTCGGTAGGCCCATAATGCATCGTTCAAGCGCAGCGACCAATCCTTTCTCCTTGTATTTACTGTCTTTTCCAAAATGCTCTTGATTTCTCTGTTGCTAATCTCCACCTGCCTACTAGTTTGAGGATGATATGGAGTACCCACTCTATGTGTAATACCATATTTCTTCATCAAATAAGCAAATGGAAAGTTATTGAAGTGGCTCCCTCTATTACTAATTATTGCTCGTGGTGTACCAAACCTAGTGAAAATGTTCTCCTGTAAAAACTTGACAACAACTTTGTGATCATTAGTTTTTTAGGGGACAGCCTCGACCCATTTAGACACATAATCCACACCCACAAGAATATATAAATAACCAAATGAGTTAGGAAAGGGACCCATGAAGTCGATTCCCCAAACGTCAAACAGCTCGATTACTTGGATGTTTTGCAGTGGCATTTGATTTCTAGAAGAGATGTTGCCTGTCCTTTGGCATTTGTCACAAGTCCTGCAAAAAGAAAAAGCATCTTTGAATACATTAGGACAATAAAAACCAGATTGTAATACCTTGAGTGCTGTTCTTTTTGGTCCAAAATGTCCTCCACATACATATTGATGGCAATGTTGTAGAATACTCATTTGCTCTTCCTCTGTCACACATCTTCTTATAATTTGATCAGGGAAAAATTTGAACAAATAAGGATCATCCCAATAATAGTGCTTGCACATGGCCACCAGTCTCTTTCTTTCCTAAAGTGTCATACCTGGAGGGAAAACATGAGCAGTGAGATAATTTACAATATCTGCAAACCATGGAAGTTGTATATTTATTTCAAATAAATTTTCATCTGGGAAATTTTCATTAAGTGGGGGCACAATTCTTTCTTCCTCATGCAGTAATCTGGACATGTGATCTGCCACAACATTGTCACTTCCTTTCTTGTCTCTAATCTCAAGATCGAATTCTTGAAGCAACAGCACCCATCTGATCAACCTAGGCTTAGCATCCTTTTTAGCAAACAAATATCTCAAAGCAGCATGGTCAGTGAAAACAATAACTTTAGAACCAATCAAATATGATCTAAACTTCTCTACAGCAAAAATGACAGCTAACATTTCTTTTTCAGTAGTGGAATAATTAAGCTGTGCATCATTTAAAGTTCGAGAAGCATAGTAAATAGCATGGGGTATCTTATTGATTCTCTGACCTAAAACAGCTCCTAAAGCATAATCACTTGCATCACACAACAGCTCCTAAAGGATGGTTCCAATCTAGTGCCATGACAATAGGTGCAGAAATGAGAAGATTTTTCAATGTAATAAAAGCATTTGTGCACTCTTCTGTCCATGCAAACTCAATATCCTTAGCCAATAATTCACAAAGGGGTTTGGAGATTTTTGAGAAATCTTTTATAAATCTTCTATACAACCCTGCATGTCCAAGAAAACTCCTAACACCCTTGACTGTAGTAGGAGGGGGTAGCTTTGATATGATGTTAATTTTTGCCTTGTCCACCTCTATGCCTCTTTTTGACACCACATGTTCCCAAGACAATACCTTGTTGTACCATAAAATGGCACTTTTTTCCATTCAGCACTAAATTGCATTCTTCACATCTCTTAAGTACAAGCTGCAAATGGTTAAGGCATTCATCAAAATAAGATCCAAAAACACTAAAATCATCCATAAATACCTCGATGAACCTTTCCACCATGTCTGAAAATATACTCCTCATGCATCTCTGAAATGTAGCTGGTGCATTGCACAATCCAAAGGGCATCCTCCTGAATGCAAAAGTACCAAAAGGACATGTAAAAGTGGTTTTTTCTTGATCTTCTAGAGCAATAGCAATTTGATTATAGCCACTATAACCATCTAAAAAACAATAATGACTATATCCTGCTAATCTTTCTAACATTTGATCAATAAAAGGAAGAGGGAAGTGATCTTTCCTGGTTTCGTTATTCAGTTTCCTGTAGTCAATGCATACCCTCCATCCTGTGGTCACTCTCGTAGGGATAAGCTCATTCTCTTCATTCTTCACCACTGTGACTCCACTTTTCTTAGGCACCACATGTACAGGACTCACCCATTTGCTATTTGAGATAGGGTAGATGATGCCAACATCTAGTAGCTTCAAGATCTCTATTCTTACCACTTCCTTCATGTGTGGATTAAGCCTTCTCTGTGCTTCCCTGCTTAGTTTTGCATTGTCTTCAAGAAGTATTTTATGCATGCATTTGGATGGACTTATTCTCTTGATGTCTGCAATGGTCCATCCTATTGCACCTTTGTGTTCTTGTAGTACCCTCAGCAACTTCTCTTCTTCCTGTGCACTTAAATTTGCAGCAACTATCACTGGTAGCGTCTGGTTTTCATCCAAATATGCGTGCTTCAGATGTTCAGACAGCGGCTTCAGCTCCATATCTGGCATCCTGGTAACAGCCGGGACAGTCGACTTATCCTGTCCACCAGTCGACTGGTCCGAGGAAACACAAGTGTCATCAGTCACAATATTTTCAAATACAGGTGCGAGTTTACCTGAATATGACTTTGGAGACTCAAGGTGACGTACTGTCTCTGCAATCCTGCAGTCATCGTGTTCCTGTTCAACAGTAGACAATGTTAGAGTCTGTGTAATTGCAGCTTGTAGTGGTTCTATGCTATGTACCTGAAATGTTTGATCAACAATCTCCTGTACCATATCAACATTATAGCATTCATGGTCATCATGTGGTAATTTTAGTGTATCAAACATTTTAAATTCAACCTTTTCTCCATTTATTTTCATACTTATAGTACCCTTTTTAACACAAATTTTCATATCAGCTGTACTCATAAAGGGCCTACCTAGGATGATCGGTAAAGAAGATGGCATTGAAGAGTCCTCCATGTGCAACTCAACAAAATCTGCAGGCAAAATGAAATCATTTACCTGAACTAGGACATCTTCCAAAATACCTCTAGGTCTTTTGATGCTGCGATCAGCCAACTGCAAAGTAATGGATGTTGGTTTGAGTTCCCCCAATCCTAGCTTTTCATAAACAGAGTAAGGAAGAAGATTGATGCTCGCCCCCAAGTCTAGCAGTGCCTTTTCAAAGAAGTGCTCACCAACCCTGCAAGGAATGGTAAAACTACCTGGGTCCTTCAATCTAGGAGGTAATTTCCTTAACAAAACAGCGCTCACTTCCTCTGTCAAAGCCACATCCTTCCTAACCTGAAATGTTCTTTTGTGAGTACAACATTCTTTCAAAAATTTGGCATAAGAAGGAATTTGTTTAATAGCATCAAGTAGGGAATATTAATTTCTACCTTTCTGAGCGTTTCAAAGATGTCAAATAAATGTTGTTCTTTCTTTTGCTTGACTAAACTTTGAGGGAATGGTGGCAAAACTGTTCTTTCTTTTTCACTTACCTTGTTGGAACCCAAAACTTTTGATGGTTGTGTTTCTACTTCTTCTGTGTGTGTTCCAACCTTGTTTTCAATTGTCTTACCACTTCTCAGAATTGTTACTGATTTGAGTTGTTCTTGGCCTCTAGGGTTTGGTATGGTTTGTGAAGGAAGTTCTCCTGCCTTTCTTTCACTCAACTCCTTTGCAATTTGCCCGATTTGAGTTTCCAAATTCTGAATTGCTTGCCCTTGTTGGTTGCTTGTTTGATGTTGTTGTTGGAGCAATTGAAGAACGGTGGATTCAAAATCCAACTTTTTCTGTTCTTGAACTGGCCTATCAAACCCACTTCCCATTTGGAAGTTCCGTGCATGTCCTTGCGAAGATTGGGTGCCTTGATTATTGCTCCATGAGAAATTTGGATAGTTCCTCCACCCTGGGTTGTATGTGTTTGAGAATGGGTTGTTCTTTGGTGGAAACACTCATTGTTCCACATAGTTTGCATGCTCCTGATCTGTGAAAGAGGACATGGGACATGTGTCAGTTGTATGATCAAAATGAGAACAAATTGCACAAATTTCTTGTGTTTGATTTTTTACACTGTCCATTGTTGTCATTGCATTAACAAGCATATCAATTTTTTTATTCATGGTTGCCATTTCTAATTGAATGTTATTACTATTAGAAATTTCATAAACTCCCTGTTTTTTTGAAATGCCTCTTCCCCTTGTTGAAAATTGCTATGAGTTCTCGCTAAGTTCTTCAAATAGTTCGACGGCCTCCTCACCACTTTTCCTCATCAAGATCCCATTGCAAGCTGAATCCACAATTGCCTTGTTAGTATCATTTAAGCCCTCATAAAATGCTTGTACCTGATCATCTTTAGGCATGTTGTGTGTAGGACACTTGAGAAGCTTGTTCTTGAAATCCTTCCATACTTCGAAGAATAGATCTCCATCTTTTTGTTGGAAGAGTTGAATCTCCCTTTTCAGTTGTTTGGTCTTCAGGACTGAAAAGAATTCTTTCAAGAATTTTGTTGCCAATTGCTCCCATGATTTAATTGATCCTGGTTCCAAAGAATTATACCACAATTTAGCATTAAGTTTTAAAGAGAATGGAAACAAGATTAACCTGATTTGTTCAGGGGTAAGCCCTTGGACGCTTTGTGTTCTGCAAAGATCAAAGAAGTCTTGCAGATGGAGGTGAGGTTCTTCGTCTGGTTTGCCACTAAAGTGGGGAACCATGCTAAGTAATTGGGGAGAGAGATGCATATTCCCTGTGACATTAGGTTGATAAGCAATGCAGGAAGGTTGCTCAATATTCTTAGGCGTGAATTTGTCCTGCATTGGTACTCGATTTGGTACTTCCTCAGCCATTGTTGCTCGTGAATTGGGTCTCTGTGCAGTCGACTGGTTCCGTGTGGCAGTCGACTGGTTGGTCGCAGACAACCGACCTAGTCTGTGCAAAGTGCGTTCTGTTTCTGCGTCAATAGGTAGTAGCTCTGGACGAAGTGATCTCCTTCCGTGCATCCACCAAAAATCCTGTAACCTAGAAGAAAATATTTATTAATAAAAGAAAAGAAAAGAAAATAAAAGATTTACTAATTTGTAAGTTAAAATGCTAATAATCCCCGACAGCGGCGCCAAAAACTTGCTGTGCTATCTAGATGATCTAAACTAGACACAAATTAATAACCTCGCAAGTGTACGAATCGTTTATAGAAGCGTAGTGACGAGCAAGGATCGATCCCACAGAGATTGTAGAATTTAACTTACTAACCAATAAAATAGAAATGAGGATCTTAAAGTGTTGTTCCTAAAGAAATAAACAGATTAAAAACTATATCAAGAAGTTCTGAATCACAAATATTTATCAAGTAGTTGGGTTTTGATTTCCACCTATAGTCAGTAATGCGAAGTCTCCTTCTTTACTATTCTAGTTACTCATGTTCGTTCCTTTAAGGGCATGGTATCTACTCCTTAAAGTATTATTTCCCTAGCCAAGAATTAGGCATGGTATCTACTCCTTAAAGTATTATTTCCCTAGCCAAGAATTAGGCATGGTATCTATTCTAATTCGTTTCTTTCCTTAAGTATTTAGCATGGTATCTACTAAGTTGCACTTAAAGAAAACATAAGAACAATGGAAACGAACAAACACTCAAAGTTCTAGAAATTGGTATCAGATCTAGATCCCTCAAGTTGATTAAACCAAGAACCCCTAAGGACTCCTGTGTTACAAGTTATGAGCACGAGATACGGGTCGTCTCAATATGCTCATATAACGGATTCAAATTTATAATACGCAAACTTGATAACTCAGATTCTATATGTCAATCGACTGGCTGTCACCTCATTCGACTGCCCTTAGAATTCTGAACAAGTTTGATTATTATAAATCTATACCAATACTCTCAGGTTTAATCAATAAGTAACAGAATAGCACTCAGAAGAATAGAAGTATTACATAACTACGGTTTCATTCTACCCAACTATGAAATTAGTTCTACATAATTAAACTTTTATTGATCAGCAAGTTCGAATACATGATTAACATAAAAGAACTAAAAAGAGGAGAAATAAACTGATGAAGTCCGGCAGATCGGTCGACTGGCTGTCACTCAGTCGACTGCCTTGTTCCTTTCGGAGTACTTGGTCTCCTCTCTCCTTCTTCGATGCTGATAGACTAATGCTCTTGGTTGATGTCTTGATGATTCTGGAACTCTGTGATTCGGCTGGTGGTGAGAGAGAGCCAAAATAATGCCTCTTGATTGATATTTATAGAACACGGCACGAGAATTAGGGTTTGCCCCTTTTTTAGGAAAGTCCTCCTCTTTCCTTCCTTATTTGCTCCGCGATTTATTTCTTTCTCTTTTCTTCTTTCTTCCTTATCTGCTAACCACGTGCTCTTGCCAATCCCCAGTCTCTAGCTTTGATTTGTTGGAGAAGTTGTGATTTGCATATAATCTGGGTTCAGATAGATTTGGATTTAGATGCGGTTGCATCTTATCTTTTCACTCCGCCAAATATCAGTCGACTGGTGTAGGGTGTAAGTCGACTGTTTCCGAGACATCTGTGGCTTCATGATTCCTCAGTCAAGTCGACTGATGTTGGGGAAGTCGACTGTGCCGAGCCCCAGCAAACTCTCTGTCCGGTGGACTGATGAAGAGCCAGTCGACTGTTGCACTGCAGTTCCCTGTATATCATCCTCAAGATTCTGATTCTGCTTCTTTTAGTTATTTTAGGGTGTTTCCTATGGAAAAGAGAAAAGAAGAGTAAGATACCACATATAGAGCATTTAAATGTCTAATTGCACTAAGATTATTGCTCCTAAATGTGAATATTATTGAGTTCATCAGATGGCGCCGTACGAAGCTTTGTATGGCAGGAAGTGCAGAACACCGGTTTGTTGGTTTGAAGTTAGGGAGCGTCAGCTATTTGGACCTGAGCTTGTGCAGCAAACCTCTGAAAAGATTGATCTGATCAGGAAGAGGTTGGTAGAAGCTCAGAGCATGCAGAAGAGCTATGCAGACAACCGGATAAGGGACCTTGAGTTTGAGGAAGGTGACTTTGTCTTTCTGAAAGTTTCGCCAAGCAATGGTGTGATCCGATTTGGCAAAGGCAGGAAGTTAGCCCCGAGATTTATAGGCCCGTATAAGATATTGAAAAGGATCGGGAAAACTGCTTACCGGCTTGAGTTACCGGAAGAGTTATCTCAGGTGCACAATGTCTTTCATGTATCTATGCTAAGAGGTTATATTCCAGATCCGAGTCATTATTTGCCCGAAGTGCCGGAAGGTTTGCAATTGGATCTCAATTACATCGAGTCTCCTGTTGAGATTGTTGATCGTCGGGAGAAAGTCTTGGGGAATAAGATGATACCGATGGTCAAGGTAGTCTGGAGAAACCATTTGGTTGAAGAGGTTACTTGGGAGTCCGAGGAGAGGATGTTGAGGGATCATCCTGAGCTCTTTGCTTGATTTGTGTTTGTTTCTTTTATTTTTGGCTTGTTGTATGTGTTTTGTTCTCGCTCTTGATTGTATTTGCGGAGAAGGAACTATTCTAAGGAGCGAGTGTTGTAATACCCTAATTTTTCATTTATGAGAATTATTATTTTTGTATTATTAAATTGCACGTATTGTGCACGTGCAAATCTTGTTTGTATAAATTCTATTTTTATAAAGTTATTTTTCATTACATAAACAAATGAGTACATATATCTATATATATGTCTTTTCTATTGTTTTTGTTAAAGCCTATTTTGATAAGCATAAATATTTCTTTATTTTGAGCCCAATCTAATTTATTTTAAATGTAAACTATTTTGATCCACTAAATAAAAGCACATCAATTTATTTTCTCTTTTACTTGTAAGGTAGACATTTTCATAGATTTTTTATAATATGTGTATGTACAACTTTTTAGAATAGGGGGGCTTTAGAGACACGTGCATTGCACTAGCACGTGTCTTTGTGCTTGCTCATTGGTTGGCCTGGTAGGAATGGGAGGGAAAAAGAGAGAGTGGAGTTGTGGGAGGTGGTTTTAGGATCATGATTGGTTACTATAACTTCCCATTAAATCCTAGCTCTTGTTTCCTAACGCCTAGATCAATCCTAGCCTTCTATTTGCCCCAAATTCTTGTATAAATAACCCCCCTCCCCCTTAGCCTAATTCATCAAACCTATAGTGAAAAAATACTTGTTAGTAGTTGATGTTGTGTTAGTAGAGAGTGAGAATAAAAGATTGAGAGAGAGAGTTGAGTGTGCTTGCATTTGAAAGGAGGCCGGCAACACATCCAAGGAGGCTCGGGTTGCACTACAAGCAAGGAGGAGAAACACTGTGGAGTTAGCTCAAGCTAGGAGGAGAAGAGCTCTTTCATTCTAGGAGTCGTTTTTGTGGTTTTCTCTCCAAAATAGGTGGGTGGTTTTCCTTACTTCTAATTCTAGATACCATGCTAGGATTGATGATATAATTAGCATGAAAGAAACTAATAAGAATACATTTTTTTAACTTGAAAAAGGACTTGCTAGATGATTTAGTAAATGCGTGGTGAATTGTATGATAATTTGTCATGAATCTTAATATTGTAGTAAAATAGCTTTGTAGTTATGAAAATGTTATTTTGGGACCATGATAATGTAGAAAACGATTATGAATTGCTAGTAGCATACATTGTTGATTTGTGCACTAAATGAACTATTGTGTTGCAAATTCTAAAGAATGAAACTTGTCATGAGCATTGTTTGTTAAAAAAAGAAAAGAACAGCAAATTATAGTTCTATTATGAGTTGTTTTGGTAGAGAAATTACTATCTTGAAATGTTTTTTATGTAGGCATAAGAATTTGTGTTTGCCATAAGAAATACATGTTTAATGTCAAAAAAATTATTTTAAAAACACTGAAGTGTTGATTCGAGATAAAATCAGTATTCTGTAGATTTTCGTAACAGTATGTGCAAGTAAAATGAAGATAAGAGCTTTTGAACATAAAAAATGTTTAATAAAACAGAGAGTCGAGGTAAATGGATTTTGAGTTGTAGTTGTGACAACTTGAGCTCGTAGCTCAAGTGGTCGGCGAGTCGGCTCTGGCGCTACTGTAGCGTGGGCGCGTCTCTGGGGTCTTTGGTTCGATACCCTACAGTCTCTTTTATTGTGTTGGTTTAAATCATTCGAGACCGAAAGCTACCACGGTGTAGAGAACCCTTCAATTAGCCATCCCCCCAAATTAATTGAAAAATCATGGAGTATATCGGTGGATTTGGGCGGGGAGAGAGAGGGCCGAAATGGTTTCTGTTTGGGGTCGGGGTGGAGACAGAACGGGAAGAAAGAAAAGGAAGAAGGGAATGGGGGGTTGGTGTTTTTGTAAAAGTAAATAAATAAATAAATAGATAAATAAATACTATAAGGGAATGTTACATATAAGGGGCCCCCAAGTCTCAAATATATTGCAAATAAATCCCAACTCTTTTCTTTAATAATACTAACAATACAAAATACATTAAAATTACCTCATAATAATCCTTCAAAATTATAAAATAAAGTAGACAATATATCTGATATTTCTCAATTAAAATCAATTGTTATTAGAAAAATACATAATCACGTGAAATTCTCAATTGTGCACAGATTACGATGCAAAAATAGCTATATGCTATTTTGCGGGGTATTACATCACTCCCCCCTTAGAATCGTTCTGTCCTCAGAACGCTGCTAGTGGAGAGGAAAATAAAACACAAACATCAATAATTCACGAAACATTTTTCTGGACGTTCTCCAGTTCCTCGAATGATATTCTCGAAAAATTGGTCTTCTACCAAGTTGAACTGTTGTCCTTCAGCCTTCTGGATAGACCCACCATGAATTTGATGCTGACATTCTTCTGCTCCTGCTCTGGAATAGACAGTGGCTGCATTACCTTGCTCTATTCTTTTCTACAAGTGATGTTGATTTACGCCTTGATTACGACTCATGTTGGTTGGTGGCCACTCTCTCCTTAGAAAGGACGAAGTCACACATTGCCACTTCAGCCCCTGAGCAGCTCCTCTTGGTGACCTTGCTGAATTGTTAACACGATTGCCCTCTGTCTGAGTGAGATTTTCTCCTTGGTGTGCTCCTAGTGGCTGCTTAATCATAAGCTGATCTTGGAGAACTCTGCCGCTTCTGAGAATGATTGGGTTGATCATTGACAGATCCTTCCTCGACCTCAGTCTTGATTAGCTCCTAGTCATGGCGTCTGGTTTATGCTAATTTCTACTTGTTCCTTCCTTGGTATGTCGCGAATTCTAGCCACAGTATTGAGCTTGCCGGTGTGGCGTTATCGTTCTTTCTCAACTTTTGTGCTACCATTCGCCCTCGCTTGTCGTTTGACTGCAAACTTGTAACCTGCACATCAAGTTACGAATTGGCTTTTTCGACAATCGGTTGCAGATTTGCCTTCTGGATACTCGATTGCAGACTTGTCTTCCGATATCCGGTTGCAGGTTTGTCTTCTGGACATTCGGTTATAGATTAGCCTTCTGATATCTAGCTGCAGGTTTGCCTCCATTGATGTTTGGCTACAGACTAGCCGCCATTGAACACGACTACACCAAGCTTGTTAGTAAAGAATTAAATACATTGGGACTGGTTCAGATATAGGGAAGATCATAATCATAAGTTGTAAAACGCTACCATATGATTTATGATCATCATATCTGCCAATACAAAACTCAATTAGAAGAAAGGTCATTCACCTAGGAAGTAGCATATCGAAAGGCCTTCCAAAATATCATACCATTCATAGCTGAGTTGAACATCCAGGATATAGGGTGGATTACATCTTTCTTTATCTTCCAATACATTCTCAAAACATACTTGGTCCCTATGACCTTAATCCTTATTTCCCTTCAGCATTTCATTCCCAGATATATGTTGGCTTTATCTGCTGCTCCACGGTTGGCCTTGATGATGGTGGGGGTAAGTCCTTTTCATTCTTGGCCTATTGTGGAATTTCCATTATTTCTTCTTCCACTAACATCGGTCCATTTTTGGGCATTAGTTCATCTGCCGTCACTGACACATGACTGATGAAGATATCTTCGAATACCAATCTGCAAAATACAAATATGTTTAGTCCAGGTTAGAGAGGAACCTCAGATATATATCGATTGCTCGAACTATCTGAACACAATCCTGCCTCTAACTGGCATCTTAGGTTTTAATTTTCTACTGTGTTAGATTACAATTTGAAGTCAGCTCTGATACCACTCTGTAACATCCTGAATCCATGTTATCGGACATCCGTGACACAACCAGAATCTTTGCCTTCAAATGCATCTCAACACAGTAAATAACACGGAAATTTAAACACTTTTATTGCCATTAGAGTGATTACATCAATAATTACAGATATCAATTTGTCATATCAAACTGTAATGCCTCCCCCTTTTTGGACTCCAAATTCAATTCTTTCAATTTCTATATTACTTTAAACATAAACTAAGATAGTTATATTCAAAGAAAATTTTTGCAGAGTTTCCCTGAAATTTCTGCCCCTAAACACAAAAAACTTACAGAATTATGCTCTAATTTCCGTAGCTCACATCACAAGCAATAATATCATGGGCTCCCCAGGCCAAAATGAGCAGAATCACACATGCAATATAAATATCATGCTCTGGGGGCCAAACTCATAATAGGATATCAATTATCAATTGAAAACCATAAATTCCTTTAAAAACATAGTAAAGTTTTTAGAAAATAACTTATAAAACATACCACAAGGACCGGTACTCCATAACGAGATGGGTACGGGTTAAAAACAAATCATGCCACTCCACACTATTACTCATCATCATCATCCACGTACTTATACATCTAAAACACAATTTGAATCATAAATTTCACTATTTACATAATTAAACTTTAAACAACAATTTCCAAATAAAAGCTCCATTCCACAGAGTCTACAACTCACCTCTGCAATGCTGAGGACCTGTAACAGTAGGGGATCTAGGGTAGTCCAGGGACTCCCTAACCCAACACTAAGGGGTTAGCCATTTCTGGTGTAAGTATAATTTACTAATTAAGCAAATAAACTAAACTTTATAAGTGAAAACAGAACGAACTTATGAATACCAAGATAATCAAATTTTACTGGACATCTGAACATGTAAACATCATAAATGGGATTTCAGCTCCAATTGATTATATATATATATATATATATGGGGTATTACACTTGGCTCGCGGTGTGGATTTCGTCTCCAAAATTATCGGGGTTACGACTCACGATG
This sequence comes from Hemerocallis citrina, assembly GCA_017893485.1. Classification (NCBI taxonomy): domain Eukaryota; kingdom Viridiplantae; phylum Streptophyta; class Magnoliopsida; order Asparagales; family Asphodelaceae; genus Hemerocallis; species Hemerocallis citrina. Next base: position 86,504,834 of record CM030359.1, read on the forward strand.
GGAAAGCGATTCTCAAGAATTATCGGGGCGGTACTAGATACTCGTAGGATATCTAAACATTACATTAGTCATCGTAGTAGGATATCATAACGAGGGATTGGACCCTATAATGATGAGTACGATAAGGGTCTGCCCTCGAACCTATGTCGTATGGGATGCATAGAATCCGAACAAGTGTGCATTAGTGCATCGTAAGTAGAAAATGTTTGCATTAGGTATTAGGCCATATCATACACTGACATAATTAGGATAGTTACTTTTCTATTTCTTCATTCAAGTTTGTGATTGTTAAGATTGTGAAATCGCTGTATTATAGCATTGTGTCAGTTGTATGCAACTGACGTGCCCACAGTTTTGAAGTGCAGAACTTGGAATAGCGAAAAGGCATAAGGATGAGTTGATACAGATGATTATTTCTAGATTAAAGTTATTGAATGTTAAAGTTGTATTACGATGTAACTTCCGCTATGTATTTGTAACAAACAATGTATAATGAAAAGTTTTAAATTCCTTGCATTTTTGTACGAATTGAAGTAAAAGATCCTGTATTTGGTACTAATTACATGTGTCTAAAATTCTGGGCATTACATCAAATCCATGGAGCTTCCGTTTGAAGTCCACTCATGTTTTCAAGTCAGCAAAATTGATCCAGCTATGGGCGAGACACAAAGGGGTTAAACTGAAAAATTACAGCTAGAAGTGTGCCTAACAAATTCAGCAACTTCTGAATCCGAGAATGAAGAGATTTTGAAATGTGTTCGGTATTTGGATGTTACACCATCTATTTATCCTTCATCTCAGCTAAAATTCGAAGATTTAGGGCTATCAAAGACTTCATCTTTAACAGAGGAACCACTCAAAGTCGTGCTTAAACCGTTTTCATCTAGTTTGAGGTATGCCTTCTTAGGCCAAGACTCAACTTTTCATGTTATTATTAATGGTTCTTTGAGTAATGTTGATGAAGAGAATTTGCTGAGTATTTTGAGAGAGCATAAGACAGCCTTGGGGTGAAAATTTTCAGATATAAAGGGAATCGGTCCTTCAATTTGCATGCATAAAAATTTGATGGAGGATAATTACAAGCCTATTGTTCATTCACAGCGAAAATTAAACCCATCAATGCAAGAAGTGGTGCATAAAGAATTTTTGAAGCTTTTGAATGTTGGAAATATCTATCCAATTTTAGATAGTGCATGGGTGAGTCCAATTCATGTTGTTCCCATGAAAGGATGGGTAACTGTAGTCAAGAATGACGACAATGAACCTATCCCAACAAGAACAGCTACGGGATGGCGAGTGTGCATAGATTATAGAAGACTCAATGATGCAACTAGAAAAGATCACTTTCCATTACCTTTCATTGACTAAATGCTAGAAAGACTTGCTGGCCATAGCTACTTTTGTTTTCTCTATGGATATTCTGGGTACAATCAAATTGCTATAGCTCCCGAAGATTAAGAGAAGACTACTTTCACTTGCCCGTATGTAACCTTTGCATATAGAAGGATGCCTTTAGGTCTTTGCAATGCTCCAGCCCCATTCCAGCGCTGCATAATGTCAATTTTTTCAGATATGGTGGAGAAATTTATTGAAATATTCATAGATGATTTCCCGGTTTTTTGTTATTCTTTTGACAATTGTTTATCTAACTTGGCTTTGGTTTTATAGCAATGCATGGAAACTAATTTAGGCTTGAATTGGAAAAAAAATGTTACTTTTTGGTGGAAGAAGGGATTGTGTTTGGCCACAGAATTTTCTTCAAAGGAACTGAAGTGGATCGAGCTAAAATTGATGTCATTGAAAAGCTACCACCCACCAACAAATGTGAAGGGAGTAAGAAGTTTCTTGGGTCATGCAGGGTTTTATCGACGATTTATAAAAGATATTTTCCTTAATTACTAAACCTCTTTGCAATATTTTTATTAAAGATACACTGTTTGAATTTTCTCATGATTGCTTGCATGCTTTTGAAACATTAAAAAGAAATTGATTTAGCACCTATAATTGTTGCACCCAACTGGAATTAGCCTTTAGAATTAATGTGTCACACTAGTGATTTTCCAATAGGAGCTGTTTTAGGGCAAAGAAAGAAAAAAAAAATTTCATGCTATTTATTATGCAAGTAAGACCTTGACGGAAGCTCACCTTAACTATGCTAATACTGAGAGAATTATTAGTTATTGTTTTGGCTTGTGACAAATTTTGATCTTATTTGATAGGTTAAAAGGTGGTTGTTTATACGGATCACTCAGCTCTCAAGTACTTGCTTGCAAAGAAGGATGCTAAACCAAGATTTCTTCATTGGATTTTACTTCTACTAGAGTTCGATTTGGAGATAAGGAACAAGAACAGTGTTGAAAATGTGGTGGCCGATCATTTATCTCAAATTGAGCCTAATGGTGCAAATGAACTACATGTTATACCAATCAATGAAGAGTTTCCATATGATAATTTAATGGCTAAACAAATTGCTCCTTGGTATGCTGACATAGTTAATTATTTCGTATCAAAAATTCTACCTAATGGGATGACATATCAACAAAAGAAGAAGTTCTTCTCTGACTTGAAATACTATTTTTGGGAGGAACCTTTTCTATTTCGACATTGTGCAAACCAAAATAAGGAGATGTGTACATGAAGAAGAGTTGGAAAGTATACTTAGACATTGACATACATTGGAAGCATGCCGCCACTTTGGTGTAGCAAAAACAGTAGCCAAAATTTTACAATCATGATTTTATTGGCCATCAATTTCTAAATATTCTTTCAATTTTGTTAATTTATGCAATCCTTGTCAATGGGTGGGAAATATTTCTAGGAAACATGAGATGTCTCTAAACAATATTTTAGTGATAGAATTGTTTGATGTTTAGGGGATAGATTTTATGGGTCCTTCTCCATCTTCATTTTCTAACAAATTTATTTTGGTGGTTGTAGATTATGTCTCAAAGTGGGCGGATGTTGTTTCCTTGCTGACCAATGATGCTAGAGTTGTGGTGAAGTTCATTCAAAATAATATCTTTTCTCGGTTTGGAACTCTAAGGGAGATAATTAGTGATGGAGGAAAGCATTTTTGCAACCGTCAATTTGATGCATTGCTTACTAAGTATGGAATTACTCATCATGTGGCAACACCATATCATCCTCAAAAAGTGGTCAAGTGGACGTTTCAAATAGAGAGTTGAAGCGTACACTTAAGAAGACAGTTAGTATGTCACAAAAGGATTGGGCAAAAAGGTTAGATTATGCATTATGGGCATATAGGAAAGCAGCTAAAACACCTATTGGAATGTCACCATATAGATTAGTATATGGAAAAGCATGTCATTTACTTGTAGAATTAGAGCATAAAGCATACTGGGAAATAAAGACACTAAATTTTGAATTGAAGGCTACAGGTGAGAAGAGGATGTTGCAACTTAATGAGATGGATGAATTTCGCAATGGTGCTTATGAAAATGCTATGATTTATAAAGATAAAACTAAAAGATGGCATGATAAGCATATTTTGCGAAGGGAGTTCAATGTAGGGCAAAAAGTGTTGCTTTTCAATTCAAGGCTTCGATTTTTCCCAGGACAGTTGCGATCTAGGTGGATAGACCATTTGTTATGACACAAATTTTTCCATATGGAGCTATTGAAATTCATCATGAGACAAAAAGGACATTCAAGGTCAATGGACAGCAGTTGAAGCCGTATATGGATGGGGAATTTGGCAAGGAAACTTTGTACATCGATCCAGCCAACCATAAGTGATAGTTGGAGAATGTCTAGCTGAAGATTTAAAAACTTGGTGCTTCATGGGAGACAACCTATGTTTCTTTTTGTTTGGCTTATTTTAATTTTTAGTTTTATTTTATAGGATTGGATAAGTTTGGCGGTCCCCGACAGATTTGTTTTCTATACCTAGTTTGATTACTGTTTTTGGGCAGAATAAAGTCTGAATCTGGAAAGTCTCTTAAAAAGTGATCGAAGGAAATTGTCTTAACTTTCCAGTAAAAAAAGATCCAGGGGATATAGACATCTATAACTCCAGATATGACTAAAACAATGAACGTCACTTATCCAGAATTTCAACATGAATTGGGGGAGTAATTTTGAAATTTTCTCATTATTTTTGTTTCCCAATTAAAGACAATGTAAGTTTGGGGGAAGAGGTTAAATTTTTTATATTAAAAAACAAAGAACTTAAATTAAGATTACTAGTACACTTTGGAAATGTTTATTGTGCTAAAGCATTGCAATTTTATTTTTCAATGATAGGGAATATGACACGCTCCGGTTCCCAAAATACGGGAATACGAGCACGTAACGAAGGCCTAGCGAATGTTTTGCATCATTCATTAGCTGTAACATTTAACTCAACAATATGCAATACAAATTCAACCACGCATGCTAAATTGAAATCACAGAACATATATATTACATGAAATATCTCAACAATAACCAACAACTGGAAAGAAGCAAACTTCGGGTCAACAATGCCCAAAATACAAAATATGATAATAACAATAGTACTGGAATTTAAATCACAAGCACAAGACAATTATTGTGGCCAACAATTCTGCTCCAATCCCTAGAAGGTCTGTTCACCAAGTCCTTCGGGCAATTCTTCCTGTGTACCTGCAAGCTCATAGTCTAGAGTGGGGGAGAAATGTCCGTGTCACGCTCTGCTTCCCAAAAAGAATATGGAATACGGATATTATGCGACAAAAGCCCAGAGAATGATTTTCATCATCCATAAACTATTCAAGAATCTTTACAACATATCACAATATAATCAGATTCGGAAGCCAGAAAAGTCAACCACATGCACATATGAACCAAATACCAACAAAAATACTTGAAATAAAATATATTAAACTCAAATAGTCATGATCTGAATAACACAAATATCCTGGGTCACATTGTCCAAATACAAGAATAAATATCCAACTAGCAGATACAATATTCAAAATGAGCAACAGAAAATAAATAAAGATAGCAAAATATCCAGCCAACTAGAACTTTAGATCACATACTCCATCGGTCAGCTGATCACCAAAATCTGCAATTGATAATTGCAGGAGAAGGAAAGAGAAAACAAGTACCTGTCAATTGCAAGTTACGGACCACTTATAATGTAGGATACAAGCACATGGGAAAACTAACGAATAACATGGAATAATGCATCAACAGTGATAACTAGCATGAATTAGTAAAACAAGGTCAACTAGCATGGTATACTAACAGTACAGATGTTTTATGTCAAATGCAGTGTCATAAGGCAACTAACAGTGTCCAGTAACAGTAAGCTCAGTATACCAGTGAATCAGGATAACAGTATAACAGTATCAGTCCAACAGTATCGGTCTAACAGTATCAGTCTTATGTTCTTACAGTCTTGGGTATATTACTAGCTAGGTAGGACTTCATGCATCCCGATTTTTACTATATGGTTTCTACAACAAACAGTTTCGGTTTTAGATTTCATAGTGGACCGTAATGGGGCAGTGTACTCAGGTATCAGTAACAGTAGCAGTAGTAGTAATAGTAATAGAAAGAACCTAGTGGTTCTCTTCTTCTCTATACCTTCCTATAGGATGTAATGTAGACAGGGTCAGATAACAGTAACAGTAACAGTAACAGTAACAGTAACAGTAATAGTAACAGTAGCAGTAACAGTAACAGTAACAATAGCAGTATGGAACACTAGTTCCCTTTCAAGTACAAATTTCCATATTTTCCACTATTAGATCTTCCCTTAAGAAACCCCGGCTTGATCACTTTTATTATACTTATCAAACAGACATGATGGTGCATGAAATAGTGTCAAACTAACATGGTATAGTCAGTATTAGGTTCAGGGAAACAAATAAACATGCATAGATGATATATAGTCACATAAACGAGCAAAGCAGTGTATGTTCATACTCAGGACAACATGACAGTACAGTTCTAAAACAGTGAATCTCGTCGCTACAGAAATGCAAATCTAGATCCGTCGAAGAATCTGAAAAATAGACTCCCAACTGAATCCAGCGAATATAAATAATTCACATAGTAATTTACAAAACCATAACTCAAAACTGATTTGAACCCAGAAAATATATTCAGTCAAAAATCAGTAAAACGAATTCTCGGTCGAAAAACAGCATCAAAACCTCTCAAATAAATCCAGGAAAAATCTGGAGTAATCCCTTATATATCTAGAATCAAAATATAAAGTTTCATAATATTTCGGTAATATTAGTTTGGTCATGAAAAATAAGAAAATATCAAGAAACGATAGTTTGACAAATCTGGAATTCTCAACACTGTTGTACGAAAACTGAAATATCTCGCAAGCCGTGAAACGAAATCCCAATCCGCTAAAGGGAGATGGAAATAGATAGAACAATTCTAAGCAAACTTTTATATTTCACAAATAATTTTCATACAGTAGAAGGAAATAGGGTGAAAATACGATTATTTGCAGAACAGCGAGCAAAATACAGCTAGTATAGCTTTCATAAACAAGCATGATACGGTGCATAAAACTCATCAATAAAATCCACCAAAATTCTGGGTGATCCCTAACTAGATATAGTAAAACTGACCAAAGTTCTAGATCACAATAATATGGGTAGCACAAGTATCAAATAATTTAGTTATCAAAATCAATAAGAAACGAAATCTGGAATTTATCTACACCTCTGCAGTAAAACAGTCATATCACACACATACGAAAATGAAATCGAGCAAGGTCAGAGAGGTTTGGAAAAAGTCGAAATTCTCTAAAACTCCTGTTTTATACTGAAATTAAGTTACTGCCTTCAAGACAGTCCAAAACAACAAACAAAACAGATCAGCAACAAAATACAGATTTTTCCTTTTAACAACAACTCAGCATATATCATACAAAACTTGTTCAAAACAAAACCGAATATTAAATCGAGTCTACCAAGTATCCAAACATCATAAATTATGGTATCTAGCATGTGCACACCCAGTATATCACATGGGACTCAACAAAATCACGAATTCTCACAAAAGTCCGACACACATGATAAACCCAAGAACCAGTAAAACCTAAGTTATTTCATGTCTGTATTGTGTCGTGAGGTAACTATGGTCAAGTTTTCACAATAGAGACAAAACCAATCAAACATAATACAAACAAGAGTCGTCTCTAGACCCAACTACACTATAGGTGGTATTTTTGACTTGTATCAAACAAATGAATTAGAGTACAAGTTACTTGCCTTAACCGATGATGAAAACAACTCCAAGCAAGAATAACGGAAACGAATCCCGACACGAACTCAACAAACACACGAACTCCAAAAACGAGAAAAGCCCACGAACACACAACCAACGGCAACGATCACAAACCCACGAACACAACTACGCTCCAAACACCCACGAACGAATGAAACCCACATGAACTACGAACACAAACGAGAACCACTCCAACCAATTAGGCACGTGCACACCACACAAAACCCAACCAGCAACACCCAACCACAAGAGGGACGACTGCACGACGATGGCACCGCTAGTCGGGACTAACGACGGAGCACAGCATATAGCGGTGTGCTGTTGTTACTGTCCTCTGGTCTGCCGATGGGGGAGAAGCACCGCAGGCTACCGCAGTCGAGAGGAGAAGTAGGGGCTGGCAAGGGGTCGTGAGCAGGTGGGGCGGACGGCTGGTTGTTCGCGCCGAGAAGACAGGGAATGCCAGGGTACCGCAGCGACGCAAGGAGGGGGTGGCACAGCGCACTTACGATTGTTGCGGTGGCTGCTGTCGAACGGCAGGGAGGGGAACCACAGGGTCGGGAGAGAGAGAAGGAGATACATTCGGGGGTAGCAGTAGGAGGTGCTCGGTTGCTGCTGTGGTTGCCGGAGACGAGCGGGAGGACGAGAGGATGGAGGATTGAGGAGGCGGCTAGGAGGGATATGAACAGGCTGGAGTGGCGGCTAATGGGTTATACGAAAGAGTTGGGTTTTCAGGGGGGGAAATATATGGGAGTAGAGAAGATAACGGGTTGGGTTAAAGGTAGCGGGTTATAAATGGGTTATAGGCTGAAAAGAGGGTAAATGGGTTTGGTTAGTTGTATGGGTTAGGGGATGGGGTATAACGGATTAGGTGGGGTTATTAATAGGGTAAGGGTTAGATTAAGTGGGTTGGGTTGTAAATAAAAATCCAATAAGAAAATTAAATACAATAACTAATAAAATATGATTTTATAAACTAATATAATTTGCATTAAAAGTATAGAGTCTATAAGTTCAAATATAATTAACACAAAAATGGATTTTTAATAAACATTCAAAAACAACAATAATAACAATAATACAAATAACAATAATAATAATAATAAGGCCATGATAAAAATAATAATAGTGATAAAAATAACAGTAATAATATCAAAAATAAAAAACAGGGTATCAATTTAAATAATAAGATTTGTACAAAAATTCATAGGAAACAGTTATAAATAAATTATTGATCAAAATAGATTTTAATAGGATATCGGATAGTACAATTTGACTAAAGAACTAGAAAACCGAAAAAATAAATTTGCTAAAATTTTAAATACAGAAAATACAAAAATACATTTTTGAAAAAACAGGGATTACAATCCAACCCACCTTACAACAAAATTTTGTCCTCGAAATTTGCTTAGGCGGTACGTAGGACAGGGCAAAACAAACTTGGGGGAGGGTAACAAAGCAGAGGGCTAAAGGGAAAGGAACAAGGCAGCGACAACACCAGAAAAAGAAAAAAGTAACCGATATCAAAAATGAAGAAGAAACAACACAAAACTTGCGAGATAACAAGGCAAAGAGATGGAGAAATAGATAGAGCTGGAATCAAAGAAAGGAGGGACAAGGAAGGAGAAGTAACAATAGGATCCTGGGACCTGTGGGTTATGGGCCCACCACGCTTCCGCTGTGCCACTCTGATGACGACATTCCAAGTTGCAGACATGTCGTTGTAGGCCACGCGACACCAAGCGACGATCCGAGTAGGAAGAAAAGAATGAGACACCAAAATCAAAGAGAATATAGGTAGGAGAATAAATAATTCAGTCAAATGAAATTAAAATCATGGGCTTTAGATGAGGGCTTGAATTTAAATAATTAGGTCAAAACTAATGGGCATTAACAAAAATCATATTAATAATACAAAAATCAACACATATTAATAATAAAATAACAATAATACAAATAATAAGAATAATAATAACAATAATAATAATAAAGACATTAATAGGGTTTGTATATAAAGAAATTGTTTGAAATATTAATAAATACAATTAATAAAAAGAACAGATTTTAGCATGAGATACAAAATATTTTTGAATAAAAAATGAATTTAAGAAAACGAAAAATTTTATAAAGAACCCAAACTCAGATAATACACAGAAAATACAGATTTCGAAAAACAGGGGTTACTATAGTAGAAATTCTTTGATGTGGGTTCGCTTTATTTATATTCATCTGTAGATTTGCCTTCTCGACATCAAGTTGCAGGTTTGCCTCCACGACATCAGGTTACAGGATACCATCTGGATATTCGGTTGCACATTGTGCCTCACAGATATCCAGTTGCAATTTGCCTCCATTGATGTCTAGTTGCATGTTTGCCATCTTGACATCCGGTTGCAACAAAACGATGAACAAGATGATGCAATCTTCCACACGTACTTAGATATTGATTGCTCAATTTAAATACGAAATTACATTTTGAAATTTTTGATATTAAAATACACAGTCATTCGAAATACAAAATTTTCATTTTTAGAAAACAATTATATAGAAGATCCAAAATATAACAACTAATAATTGAAATACAAAAATATTCGAATATATATATATATATATATATATATATATATATATATATATCGAAATACAAAATTTTCATTTTTAGAAAACAATTATATAGAAGATCCAAAATATAACAACTAATAATTGAAATACAAAAATATTCGAATATATATATATATATATATATATATATATATATATATATGAATAAAGAAAATATAGGCAAGAGAAGAATGAATTTTATACTCAATAAAGAGTCAACAAAGGAGGACGACTACAAGGGACGAAAGAAAATAAGAAATCAAAGAATTGAATATGAAGGAAGAGGAACGAGGAGGCACAAGAAGAATTTGAAGAGGATATAGCAGGAAAAGGATAACTAGCATGATACTCAAAATGAGTCAACAAATAAAGATGAATGAAAAAATCAAAGGAATATGGGTACAGAAAGAACGAAACTATACCCAATAAGGAATCAACAAATGAGAACGACTGAGACGGAAGAAACAAGGAATCAAGGAATCGAATAAGAAGGGATCAAAAAGAAAGGAATAAGACTAGTATCCAGATCAATGTTAATAATAACTGATTCATTTATACATGCATGGTTGGTGAAAAGTTGAGCAGATTCCAGATCGAGCCAAGCTTGTCTAATATATTAGTCAACTAATACATTAGCCAAACTTGGGCTCTGATACCACTAAAAACCCTTTCACGCCCCGCTTCCCAAAAAGAATACGGAATACGGATACGCGACAAAAGTCCAGTAAATGATTTTCATTATCCATAAGCTATTCAGGAATCTTTACAACATATCACAATATAATCAGAGTCGGAAGCCAGAAAAGTCAACCACATGCACATATGAACCAAATACCAACAAGAATACTTGAAATAAAATATATTAATCTCAAATAGTCATGATCTGAATAACACAAGTATCCTGAGTCACATTGCCCAAATACAAGAATAAATATCCAACTAGCAGATACAATGTTCAAAATGAGCAACAGGAAATAAATGAAGATAGCAAAAGCTCCTGCCAACTAGAACTTTAGATCACATACTCCATAGATCAGTTGATCACCAAAATCTGCAATTGATAATTGCAGGAGAAGGAAAGAGAAAACAAGTACCCGCTAATTGCAAGTTACGGACCCCTTATAATGTAGGATACAAGCACATGGAAAAACTAACAAATAGCATGGAATAATGCATCAACAGTGATAACTAGCATGAATTAGTAAAACAAGGTCAACTAGCATGGTATACTAACAGTACAGATGTTTTATGTCAAATGCAGTGTCATATGGCAACTAACAGTGTCCAGTAACAGTAAGCTCAGTATACGAAAGAATTAGTATAATAGTATAACAGTATCAGTCCAACAGTATCGGTCTAACAATATCAGTCTTATGTTCTTATAGTCTTGGATATATTACTAGCTAGGTAGCACTTCATGCATCCCGGTTTTTACTACATGGTTGTTACAACAAACAGTTTCGCTTTTAGATATCATAGTGGACCATAATGCGCCAGTGTACTCAGGTATCAGTAACAATAGCAGTAGTAGTAACAGTAATAGTAAGAGCCTAGTGGTTCTCTTCTCCTCTACACCTTCCTATAGGAAGTAATGTAGACTGGGTCAGATAATAGTAATAGTAACAGTAACAGTAACAGTGACAGTAACAGTAACAGTAACAGTAATAGTAACAGTAGCAGTAATAGTAATAGTAGCAGTATGGAACACTAATTCCCTTCCAAGTACACGTTTCCATATTTTCCACTACTAGATCTTCCCTTAAGAAACCCCGGCTTGATCAATTTTATTATACTTATCAAACAGACATGATGGTGCATGAAATAGTGTCAAACTACCATGGTATAATCAGTATTAGGTTCAGGGAAACAAATAAACATGCATAGATGATATACAGTCACATAACCGTGCAAAGCAGTGTATGTTCATACTCAGGACAGCATGACAATACAGTACTAAAACAGTAAATCTCGTTGCTACAGAAATGCAAATCTGGATCCGTCGAAGAATCTGAAAAGTAGACTCCCAACCGAATCCAGCGAATATAAATAAGTCACATAGTAATTCACAAAATCATAAAGCAAAACTGATTTGAATCCAGAAAACATATTAAGTCAGAAATCAGTAAAACGAATTCTCGGTCCGAAAAATAGCATCAAAACCTCTCAAATAAATCCAGGAAGAATCTGGGGTAATCCCCTATATGTCTAGAATCAAAATATAAAGTTTTATAATATTTCGGTAAAATTAGTTTAGTCATCAAAAATAAGAAAACATCAAGAAACGATAGTTTGGCAAATCTGGAATTTCCAACACTGCTGTACGAAAACTGAAATATCTTGCAAGCAGTGAAACAAAATCCAAATCCGCCAAAGAAAGATGAAAACACATAGAATAAGCTAACTTTTATATTTCACAAATATTTTTCATACAGTAGAAGGAAATAGGGTGAAAATATGATTCTTTACAGAACAGCAAGCAAAATACAGTAAGTATAACTTTCATAAACAAGCATGAAACGGCGCCCCTAACTAGATATAGTAGAACTGACCAAAGTTCTAGATCACAATAATATGGGTAACACAAGTATCAAATTAATTTAGTTATCAAAATCAACAAGAAACCAAATTTGGAATTTATCTACACCTCTGCAGTAAAACAGTCATATCACACACATACGAAAATGAAATCGAGCAAGGTCAGAGGGGTTTGGAAATAGACGAAATTCTCTAAAACTCCTGTTTTATACTGAAATTAAGTTACTGACTTCAAGACAGTCCAAAACAGCAAACAAAACAGATCAGCGACAAAATACAGATTTTCCCCTTAAACAACAACTCCACATATATCATACAAAACTTGTTTAAAAAACAACCAAACATGAAATCGAGTCTACTAAGTGTCCAAACATCATAAATTAGAGTATTTAGCATATCCACACCAAGTATATCACATGGGTCTCAACCAAATCACAAATTCTCACAAAAGTTCTACATACATGATCAAATCAAGAACGAGTAAAACCTAAGTTATTTCATGTCCATATTGTGTCGTGAGACAAATATGGTCAAGATTTCACAATAGAGAGAAAACCCAACAAACATAATACAAATAAGAGTCGTCTCTAGACCCAACTACACTATAGGTGGTATTTTTGACTTGTATCAAACAAATGAATTGGAGTACAAATTACTTGCCTTAACCGACGATGAAAAAACTCCAAGCAAGAATAACGATAATGAATCCTGGCACGAACTCAACGAACACATGAACTCCAAAAATGAGAAAAGGCCATGAACACACAACCAACAGCAATGATCACAAACCCACGAACACAACTATGCTCCACACACCCACAAACGAATGAAACTCACACGAACTACGAACACGAACGAGAACCACTCCAACCAATTAGGCACGTGAAAACCACACAAAACCCAACCGGCAACACCCAGCCACAAGAGAGACTACTGCACGACAAGGGCACCGCTGGTCGGGACTAACGACGGAGCACAGCATACAGCGGTGTGCTGTTGTTACTGTCTTCTGGTCTGCCGACGAGGGAGAAGCACTGCAGGCTGCCACGGTCGAAAGGAGAAGTAGGAGATGGCCAGGGGTGGTGAGCAGGCGGGGCAGACAGCTAGTTGCTCGTGCCGAGAAGATAGGGAATGCCAAGTTACTGCAGTGACGAAAGGAAGGGGTGGCATAGCGCGCTTGCGATTGCTGCGGCGGCTACTGTCGAATGGCAAGGAGGGGAACCACAGGGTCGGGAGAGAGAGCGGGAGATACAGGCGGGGGCGGCTATAGGGGGTGCTCGGTTGCTGCTGTGGTTGCCGGAGACGAGCGGGAGGACGGGAGGACGGAGGATTGAGGAGGTAGCTAGGAGGGATATGAACAGGCTGGAGTGGCGGCTAATGGGTTAGACGAAGGAGTAGGGTTTTCAGGGGGGGAAATATATAGGAGTATTGAAGATAACGGGTTGGGTTAAAGGTAGCAGATTATAAATGGGTTATAGGATGAAAACAGGGTAAATGGGTTTGGTTAGTTGTATGGGTTAGGGGATGGGGTATAATGGGTTAGGTGGGGTTATTAACAGGGTAGGGTTAGATTAAGTGGGTTTGGTTTTAAATAAAAACCCAATAAGAAAATTAAATACAATAACTAATAAAATATGATTTTATAAACTAATATAATTTGCATTAAAAGTATAGAGTCTATAAGTACAAATATAATTAGAAGTACAAATATAACGAGGGTGGTGGCAACGGTGGATGGCTGGCAGCGAGGGGTGCAGTTGATGGAGGCCAGGGAAGAGGACGACGGTGTGTGAGGTGGTGTTGGTTAGTTCTCGAGTGGAGGCAGGTTGAGGTAGATTGATGGGTTCGGGAAAGCACAAAGGAGAGAGGAGAGGGACGGGAGGTAGGGGATGACGGCTAAAGGGTTAGGAGTGATTAGTATAATTAGGGTTAGGAAATAGATTAGTATATATAATGTAGACTAGGATGTTGGGTTATTGGGTTAGGATCCAATAGGAGATGGGTTATAGGGTTTGGGTTTAGTTCCAATAGGGGAAAGAATAAGTAAATAAAAAAAGGGTTTATGAATAGACTAAATTGGGGATATCAATACACAAAATTTGGATAGGATGAATCAACGAAATATTCAGCAGAAAAATTAAACAGAATGGGAGACAAAAATTGAATTGAAGGCAAAAAAATGAATTCTATTATTAAATGAACAAATTATAGTGCTTCAGAGATAAAATAAATAAATAATAATGCCAAGAAAAATACAATAACTGAAAGCATGGGCTATAATTTCCAACAGTAATAGGGTCAAAACTCAAAACAACATAGAGTAACAAGCAGGCCAGCAAGTCGATTAATTATCAATTAGCAACAAACGTTGTGTGCAAGCATAAAACTCTGTGGCAATAATTAACAGGGAATCCCTATTTGCGACGGAACGAGGGAATGTGTGAGAGGCGTGGTTTCTTGCGATCGCCGCTATGACCTGGGTGCTTTGGCTAGATAGAAACAATCTTTATTTCTGTAGAATTTGCAATTCCACCTCTAGCAATTTAAATCATATTATGCATCTAATTTCATTTTGGGCCAATGTGGCAGCAGCAGGTCCCAGGGGTAGGATCGCCACAGTGTTCCAAGTACAGGATTTTGACGACGAGCAGATTGAGATTGGCCCGACGATTGACTGAGACATGAGGCAGGAGCAGTGTTACCCACCACCCCAGGGCTTGTTGGGGGGAAAGATGTATTTGTTGTTTTTTGTTGTTTGTTTCATCCCACCCACCATGTTTTGGAGGGAGAATGGTTTTCAGTTTTCTTTCTAGGACTTTGATGTATGCTCAGTACTTTGAGTTTTGTTTATTAATCTCTGATTAATGAAACAGGGTGTCCAGATTCCACCTTTTCCTTCAAAAAAAAATTAATTAACAGGGAATTATTCTCAGTCATTGTGGTTGAATTCTGCTATTTAACAAGACATCATAGCATGAATATCACATCTAATTGAAATAAGGATTCAATCTGTAGCGCCTCGAATTCTCAATAAATAAAATTAGAAATAAGTGGCACAATTTCCAGAATCAACTTCAATGTAATCCAAACATAGTATAAAATACAGGAAAAATAAAACTTTTTATTACATCTGTTCTTTCTTACATTTCCACAGCGGAAAAATTAAATAAATTTATTACAACACAACCCAACACTTAAATTTTAATTATCTCAAATCCAAGCTTCCACTTTACTTGGGCAACTTACTTGCAAATCCTACAAAATACTGAAGAGTGGGCATGTCAGTTGAAGGCAACTGACGCATGACTGTAGTAATAGCAACCATCCAAAGTCTCACAATCACAAACTTGCCACATAACATGAAATGAATAAAGATTCAATAAACAACAGGTGAAACTGTACTAAGTAAGTGTGTGTCAAAATAACAAAAAGAAATGCATCAAAACAATGTTCAAGAAAACACAATGCACATGATGATTTCTAATGCGTACTTGTCGGTATCTATGCATCTCATTCTACATAGGTCCGGTGCAAGTCCTTATCGTTCTCCACTTTATAGGGTTCAATCCCTCGTTATGCAACCTACTACCAAGATTACTACGATATTTAGAAATTTTGCAAGTATTTGCTCTCGCCCTTGAAATACTGGAGATGAATCCCACTCCGTAGATCATTCTGTGGCCTATTTCATCCACCATCCTGGATTACTGGGGACTGTCTCACTCCGCAGATCATTCTAGAGCCCTCATTGCACAAATATCCCATGAGCGTCGCTCTCGTCTAGAAATACTGGAGATCAATCCCACTCTGTGGATCATTCTTTGGACGATTTTATCTATCGTCCTGGAATACTAGGGATTATCTCACTCTGCGGATTATCCTGAAGTCCATAACTCACGTTTTATCTTGTTTCATCATATCACCATCTAGTGTTTGTCCTTATGTATACATATAAGTAACCTGTGTCCTTATGTATACATATAAGTAACCTGAGCTACCTAGAGCTAGCTCCACCCTATCGGACTTAAACTGTAACCCTTGTTTTTCATTTTAAGTATTTTGAGTGTATTTTCTTTTTCGTTGTATTGGTTCAGTTTGTATCTCTTTGGACTGTATTTTGGATCTTTTCTATGTATTCATTTGGTTGATTATTCGTCTGTCTATTCTTCCCGTCTTGTTTGATCGAGCTTTATTTTTTTTATCCTAAATTTCTAATTTGTTCAATCCTAATTATTCTGTTCTTTTCCTATTTTATTAATATTCGCTTGGATGCTATCTTGTTTTTTGGGTTCCTAATTATTATTATTTGTAGCTATTTGTTTTGATCCTATTTTTTCCCAATTCCTATTCAAATCCTATACCCAGTAAAACCACACCCTAAAACCCATTTCTATAAACCCATGCCTTGTTTTTCACACTCGAAACCCACCTTCCCCTATAAACTCGACATGTTTGCTACTTTGCTGCCTCCACTTCATGCCAACCCTAATATTTCTTAACCCATATATATACACCCATCTAACTCCATGCAGCCGCCTACCCACTCCCATCCATCTCTCTCTCGCCCTGTACTCTCCCTCTCCTCATCTCCCCCATCCTCCCCGCACCTCTCCGACCACCTGAACCCACACCGAAGGTACCTCGACTCCTTGCACCCCTGCTGCTTCACTGTGCCCTCTTCGACCAGCGCCATGCACTACCCCCTGTGCTCCTCGACAGCGCCGACAGTAGCACCGGTGTGCTGCGTCCTTCCTCTCCGACGCCCGACAGCAAGCGCAGTGGCCGCGACGAGCTTCCCTCGCTGCACTCCCCCGCCATCGTCTTCTCACTCGCCGTTTATCTCTTTGTGGGCGTGTGTTCGTGGATTGTGTGTTGGTTCGTGCGTTTTGGTGTTTGTGGGTTGTTCGCTCGTTGAGTTCGTGTTCCGGGAACTCGTTCCCGTTATTCTTGATTCTCGTCATTTTTGTCTTCGGTTAAGGCAAGTAACTTGTATTCTTTTCTTCATGTAATACAAGTACTAAATACCGCATGTAGTGTAGTTGGGTTCTAAAGACAATTTTTGTGTGAATCTCCATGTTGATCTTGTCTCTATTGTGTTGATTCGACCATAGTTGGCTCACGACATATGTGATATGAAATAACCTAGGATTGACCACTTCTTGTTGTATACATGTGTGTTGTTCATATGATATCATATGCTCGTTCGTATTATTCGTGGTAGACTTGTTATGGACTTGTGATATACCCTATACCATGTTGTTTGGACATCTAGTACACCATATTACATGTTTAGTTATGATTTGGACGAGTTTTATGTGAACTAGTTGATTTTCGTGCATGAAGATATTTTTGGTTTTGCCGATTTTTCTGTTTTGATCAGTATTTTAGACCCTATTAAGGTCAATATTTGAAAAAAAAAATTGAACATGATTTGTAAATAATTCTGTCTATTTTCTAACCTTTTTGACGGATCTCAGTTTCGATTTAGTTGTGAGTTATGTCTATTTTATTACAGAAGTGTAAAGAGATTTACAGATTTTATTTTTTATGAATGCTGAAGAGTAATCTATTTTGATCATGCTGTTAAAAGTATTATTTTGATCCAATATTTTGAACAGCAAAACTAGACCTGGTTGGGATTAACCCTGAACTTTTGTGAATTTCTTTGATGAACTTTACAAACTGTTTTATGTTTCCAAACAATTACTATACTAGTAGGTTTTTCTCGCTGTTCAGTAAAGAACCTGATTTTTGACCTAATTCTACTTACTGTTTGTAAAATATTTGTGAATATGAAAGTTAACCTACTGTATCTATTTTATTACCCTTTTTGTGGATTTGAATTTCAATTTATGGTTTGTAAGATATTGCTGTTTTCGTACTGCAGTGTTTGTTATTTCATATTTACAAAACTACAGCATCTTGATGTTTTCTGATTTTACTTGACTACTCTATTTATATTGGAAAATTATGAAACTTGATTTTCTGTTACTATACATATAGGGGAATACTATAGATTTTTCGTGGATTTATTTAATGAGTTTTCATGCTGTTTTCCTAACTTTGAATACGATCTTCTGATTTCTAGCTGAACATGTTTTCTTGTTTCAATTCTGTTTTGAATTATATTTTTGTGAAATACTACTTGACTTATATATAATTTCTAGATTAGGCCAGGAGTCTATTTTCCATATTCTTTGACGGATTCAGGTTTGGATGTTTGTAGCAACGGGAATCCGTATTTTAGTGCAGTACTGTCTTGCTGTCCTGAACTAGAATTCTCGTTGTTCTATTCTTTTATGTGTTGTCTTTCGCCCGTGCATGTTTATTCTTCATCCCGAACTTGTTACTTAATCATGCCATGTTACTCTTGCCATGTTTTGCACACACACATACTTGTTTGATGATACTAATAAATAACCAAGCCGGGGTTAAAGGGAAAGATCTAATAGTGGATAATACAGAAACATGTACTCGGAAGGAGATCCACAGATCCTACGTGATTACTTGATACATGATACTTGACACGTGATTACTTGACACTTGCACGCTTGACATGTTATTACTTATTACTTGCACAACTTGACACGTGATACGTGATACATGATACTTGAAGCTTGGAGCTCGATTACTTAATACTTGTTCCTGAGTACACTGCCCTCTATGGTCCACTATGAATCTAAAGTGAAACTGTTTGAATGTAGCAACCATGTAGTAAAAACCAGGATGCATGAAGTGCTACCTACATAGTAATAACTGCAAGACTTGACCATGACACTTGAACATGATACTTGAACATGATACGTGATTTCATGGTACTTGATACTTGTTTATATGATGCTTGATACTTGTTTACATGACACTTGTTGCTTGATACTTGTTTACTTGATACTTGATCCATGCCACTTACACTTGTTCATCTTGCTATGCTAGTTATTATATTTTGTTATCATGCCTACTCCATGTTATTAGTTATCTTTTCCTATGTTCTTATATCCTGCACTACAAGCGGCCCATAACATGCATTGACGGGAGTTTGTTTTCTTTTTCATATTCCTGCAATTTATCTAATTGCAGAAAAGGATGATCAGCTGCCAGACGGAGTTGGTGATATGAGATATTAGTGCTGAAAATTTTGCTATTATTATTCTTATTGCTTATTTTGAACAATTGTTTTTGATACTTGGATTTATTTGTATTTGGGCAATGTGACCCAGGATTATTGACTTATTCAGATCTGGACAATTTGAGATTATAATATTTTGGTTTCAAGTATTCTTGTTGGGATTTGATTCATATATGCATGCTTGGTTGACTTTTCTTGCTTCCGACTCTGATTATTCTTGTGAAATGTTGTAAAGATTCCGAACAACTTATGGATGATGAAAATCATTCGTTGGGCTTAGTCACGTATCCATATTCCGTATTCCTTTTTGGGAAGCGAGGCGTTATATAAACCCACGAAATTCAGAACACTAGCTCTTCCTAGCTAATTCCCACAATCAATTAATTCACTACTCGTAATTCTAGGTCCTGCTCAACCTATAGTGCTCACAACACAAAAAAGCCAACTAACAACCTAGGGTCCACAACGTAACCCTAATCTCAAATCAAACCCAACTTGGTTCAATAAAAAAAAATATTCTTTCATATATGGAAACAAATTCAACTTACGGAAATTCTTTAAACTCGACCTTTTGAATCTCACTTTCTATTCATTCGTAAAATTCAATTAATTCAACTATAAATTCATTCAATCTCAACTGAAACCAATCTCTTAAATATAAGGGATCTCATTCCCAGAATCTGAAATTTTATAGTTTCCAAAATCTGAAATTTACATCTCTTTAAAATTGAAAATAACTCTAAAACTTCTGAAATAATTGTTCTTCAAAACTGAAATACATTACCCTTCAAAACTGAGAATTTCATCTACAAAAATATAGGTTTACGTTCCCCCAACCATTACTTGAAAATATTGAAAATTGAAACTAGATTTCCACAAAATCTGAAAGTTATATGATTTTATTCTTCTAAACAGTAGACTCCAAAATTAATATTAAATTCTCGAAAAATTAACTTAAATCCAGCACATATAAAAGAACACACCATAAAAATCTAGACACAAACAAATTAATTCAAAGGGTTTAAATTCAACAATTTCTGAAAAATATCTTTTATCCAAAATGTGAATGTAATGCCTTCTAAAAACAATCCATTCAAAAATGAATATTAAATTCTGAAAAAATTAATTTAAATCCAGTACATATCAAAGAACTCACCATAAAAATCTGGACTCAAACAAATTGATTTAAAAGGTTTAAATTCAATAATTTCTGAAAACTATCTTTTATCCAAAATCAGAAAGTTATACCTCCTTATCCTTAAGAACAGTCCATTCAAAAATGAATATTAAATTCTGGAAAACTTAAATTAAAAGTAGCACATATCACAGAGCTGACCATAAAAATCTGGACTCAAAAAAATTTATTTAAAGGGTTTAAATTGAACAGTTTCTGAAAACTATTTTTTATCCAAAATCTGAAAGTTATACCTTCTTATCCTTTAGAACAGTCCATTCAAAAATGAATATTTAAATCTGGAAAAATTAATTTAAATCCAGTACATATCAAAGAACACACCATAAAACTCTGGACTCAAAAAATTAATTTAAAGGGTTTAAATTCAACAATTTCTGAAAACTAGCTTTTATCTAAAATCAGATTCTTGCCTCTTTTAGGGTTTGAAAAATACCCCATTAGAACTCAAAGTTTACATCTCTAGAAACTAAAATAGATAGCCCCTCAAAAATGAGAATTTAGTCTGCCTAAACATAGATTTATTTCCTTCAAAACATTATCTGGACATAACAAAAACTTGGAACTAGATTCCACAAAAATCTGAAATTTAAAAATTTCGAAACTCAACCAAAACTCAATCAAATCTCACATAAATATTAGATTAAATACATACATATGCAATTCTATATGTGTACACTAGTATCCTCAATCCCTAGCACACAACCCCCACACGAAACTCCTAAAAAATCAAGCCCCAAACACTCAACCCGAGAGCCAAACAAAAACCTAGGTTTACACAGTGCTCTGGTTGGCACTCTGCAACCCTCGGGTTACTATACAACCCCCAAACCGAGCAACCCTAGATCTAGGTTTAACCCTGAAACCTAATCCTAGGTTCTCCACCACTTGCATATTTTGTTCGATTATTTGCCATGTATTTGCATATAAAAACTTAAAATTTCAATTCATCATAAATTTGTCTCAAAACAGAGAATAACCCACAAGTTTTTCATCTTTTAATTATTTAAAATATATTTTTTAATCATGCATATAGATCTACACATCTACAATAACATATAGGTTCGTCAGATCTAATTCTATGAACAAAAAATTGATTTTCCATGCATAGAAAACTTCCACTATTCAAAGGCAACTTATTTTAGATCTACATTAATATTTAGATCATACGACAACTCTAATCATCCACAATAATACATGGGTTCATAAAAATAAATTTCCGCAAATAAAATATGATCTTTCACGCATCAAATATTCATTATTCAAAAGAGAATCAACATAAGAGTATCATGACATCAAGATTAAGTTTTTATCATATTAATAGATAATTTTTATCTAACAATCCATCTCTACAATCAATCTCATCAACAAAACATCATGTTCATGCTAATATAATCATAATCTCACAAAATCTAAACCCTAGCATGACTCTATATTGTTCATGAGAAATAAAAAAAAACACATCAAGAGAGTTGGAAGATTACCCACCTCAAAGAAGGCCAACAGAAAGAAAATAACAATAAGAAAAGAAAAGCTCCTCCTCCTTGCGAAAAATTAAGAGATTCAAGCCTCCAAACTCCAAGAAATAATAAAGATGAAAAAATTTTGTTCACAACTCCTGCTTTTGCTGTACAGATATAGGCCAGGATCTCTTTTTAGGGTTTCTACAAAGATTTTACAAAATACCCCCCCCCCCCCCAAAAAAAAAAAAAAATTAATCAATTATTTACATATATGTATAGACCTTCCAAATCAAGTAGCTAATACAATCAAATAAGGTAATTTTATCTCCCTTTAATCACCCTGATTTGGCCGGCTCACATGCAGCCAAGGGGTTTCAAAATTCGAAATTTGCCTCTAAGTGGCAATTTTATACAAAAGTCCGTAACTTTGAAATATTTGCAAACATGGCATAAATAATTCATAAAAATTCAAAAAATTTAGAATTATTATGTACTAATAAAGATTAAAATTTTCAAACAAATTTCTTGACCAAGAAAAATATTTGCAATAAAGTCCACAACAATCCCAAAATTGCATAAATATATATGTACTCAATAAAAATCAAATCAAATCAAATTAGAGGGATAAAATCTCTCACCCTAATCTTTATCTCGTGTCCAAACCAGCCTACCAAAACAGCCCAACCAAATTTTGAATTCGAATTTACCTCCACACGACATTTTGCGCAAAAATCCTTTTCATTCAAAGTATTTACAAAAAACTATTTATTTATTTAGAAAAACTCCTAAAATTTGGAATATACTCGGTTGTAAATAGAAGAATTAATTCAGAAATCCAAAAGTGAAAAATTGCACTTCAAAATTATTTCCACGTGTTTTGCACGTGTAAAAATGTCAATTTTACAAAAATTCAAAATAATTAAATGAATTGTTTTCAAAATTATTTATTAATTCAAAATATTGTATTAAAAATCATGGGGCGTTACACAATCATCATTCTTCACATGTATGTTTCTAATCTATGTATTCGTGTGGTGTATGCATATGACGATATATAACAAGGCTTAGGTTTGAATCAAGGGGATGACACGATAAGAGAACTACAACTTGGTTTCACCGATGAATCCGTAGTATTCTTTTGAAGGGTATCAAAACAATCAATATACGATAATCAAGTGAAACTACTTGTGGGGATCAACATAATTCCTTGAACAAGAATAAAGAAAAAGTAGTTCAAGAGGAAACTTGTCTTTCACACGACGATTCTGAAATAAGAGAATAACGGGAATAAGAGTCCTGACGACTACACGTGAAAACTACATACACAGCAACACCTGCAAACTATGGTGACCAGCGAGGGCACGTGCACGCGACGGGGACAGAAAGACAGAACTCTGTGATGGCAGCTAGAGTACGGCACTGCAAGATAGCAGCGGCACAGCAACAACAGCAACACAACAGCATGTGCAAGCGACGGGAATAACAGCAGCACATGCACACGACAGTTTTCGATGGTTGTCGAGCTGAGGAAGGAGGCAATCGACGGTGGAGGCTCGGGGAACAGCGAGGAGGCCGAGAGGCGGTCGGGGGCTTGCTGTGATGGTGGTGCTCGATGGTGGCTGGGCCATTAGGAGTTGGTGAAGGGATGAGGGTCCAGCAGTGGTTCGTTGCTATGAGTCATGGAAGGGCAGTGACCGAGGGTGTTGACGGTAGTGGAGGGTGTTGGCTGTGGTGGAGTGGGGTGGTGCTGCAGGGCTTGGTGATGGCATTGGCGACGGTCGAGCACAGTCGCGAAATGTTTCAATCGGTGGAGGTCGAGTTGCGGTGGCGAGGTGGAGACTCGGCGCTCAGGGTGGTGAAGCTGCGGTGGTGGATTAAGGGGACGAGGATGACAGGATGATAGTGGCAGGGGCGATGATTGGGGAGAGGGGGAAGGCAAGGGATCGACGAGGTGAGGTGGTGGTTGTGTGCGTCAACACAGGGGATGAAGATGATGGCAAGGACGAGAGCGACGACTGGGGGACAAGGTGGTGGTCAACATAGGCGGGGTGCGTCGAGGGTGGCTCGACGAGGAGGGGCAGTCGAGAAGGCAGGGTGTGTTGGGTCTATTTTGTAACACCCTAGATTTTTAAATAATGTTTTTAAGATTAATAAATGGATTAAAATGATTTTTTTATGATTTATTTTTCTGAAATTTATCTTTTTAGACGTGCAAAACACGTGCAAATATTTTCTTGGGAAGTTTAAAGTCAGAAATTATTTTTGGGAAATCTATTATTTATTAGTAGGTATTATTTGTGAATTGTCTGAATTTTTCTGAAATTTATTTGACCTATTTACAAATATTACCAAATGATGGGCTTTTGTGCAAAATTACCACTTGGGGTGAAAAGTCCAGATTTTCGGATTTTTTAGGCTGAGCATGTAGCACCCCGAATTTCGAATATGATATCTCAGAAATATGTGGCACAATTCCCAGCGTCAACTTCAATTGCAATAGTAAACATAGCCAAAAATACAGATGTTTTTTATTTCAACATTCATTACAATAATTGTTTACAAAATACAGCAGAATACAAAATCTCTCCTCCTTCCTCTTTTTTGTTTTTTTAAACCCCTCCCATCTCTACTTCTCATTTCCATCTCCTACAACTTCCACACTCAGGAGAAAGAGAAAAAGAAAGAGAGCAAGAGAGACCTTGCTACTAATTTGGAGTAAGAAGAAGAAGAGAAGCCAAGGAGGAGAAGCCAAGGAGCCAAGAAGGCAAGGAGCTAGGAGCAAGAAGGGCAATCTTGAAGCTAGGAGTTTGTAGGATCTATTTTCCATCAAAATTCCTCAAGGTGGGTGTTTCTAACCTCTTTGTTTGTTTTTGCTTGTTAAATAGTGATTGTAGTGACTGAAAAATGACATGCATGCTCTAGAATGAACCTTAATAACTCATTTTTGTGTTAAGAAATTCCAAACATAAAATCTTGTTAAAAGGCTGAAATTTTGTTGTCAATCCGTAGCTCATAACTTGAACACTACTGGTTGTTAACTTGAAATTTTTATATGATGTTCATTCATGTGTCGTGCACCTTCAATAAATTTTCTAGATTTTTATGATTTTTTTTGCTATTAAAATAAAATACAAACTTGCATGCTGGTCAGAAGAAAAGGAAACAGTTTTTGTTGTTACTGTTGTGAGAAGAATGACCTGTATCTTGCTGCATGCTTATGTGGAAATAATCTGAAATTTTAGTATTTCATTGTTAAATGTATCTAATACCAATTTTTCAAATTTCATGAGTTTTGGACCACTGTAGCTATGTTAATAATATCATGCAAACTCAGCTAGTTATTTTAGTAAACAGAATTGTTGCTGTTATTGCTCTGTTTTTTATGACATTCAAAGAGCCCTAATTGAAAATATACTTGCTAGAATCACCTGATTTTTGGAAATATTGTAACATCATGTGTCAGGAGCTAGAATCTAAAGTTTCATAATGTTCTGACACCTTTTACTATTTTAAATTGATTTTATCCCATGTCTGTGTTATAATGATGTGCTGTTCTGGAAGTTTGTGTACTTCTTAAAGATGGGACCATAAGGGCATATAAACGACCTATTCTTAAGAAACTTAGAACTAAAAAGTTTTAGTAAACACATAGAACTTTATGGAATGACTGAGAAATCATGATTTGGATAAGTGTGCGATTTTATATGATTTTTGCAAGTGACGACAGAAACACAGTGAATCATAGAGCTTACTGTTTTGCACCATGTTCATAGAAATGAGTTTTAACATGTACTTTACTAGCTTAGAATTGCTGTTTGAGCTCAAGAATCATGTTATAGATGTGGACATGAGTTAGGACTCAAATTATGTAAAGTTCCTTGCTAAGAGTAGCATATAGTTGCTTGTAGACCCCAATATAGACAACGTTGTTCACTGTTCTAAAGTAAAAATTGTATTGGATGTTGGGGTAGTGTTGTTGACCATTTTAGGAGGAAATCCATTTCCAAAGTGTGCTTATACTTGCTGTCTACCTTGAGTAAAAGCATGGGAGCGCCCGATCGCGATTCCCCAAAGAAACGGGATCGGGAATGACTCTGTTTTGGCATAAATGGCAAATGTGTGCTTACTGTTTGGAATTGTAAATTTTCAATTTTAGGGCTCTTAGAACCCCTTTTTGTGTATTCATGGGTTAGGACTTACTCCTAGTGTGGTGTAGCTTGTTGGGGTACGTTGGTTGAGTATTGAGACTTTGGGACTAAGTCATGTTGATAAAGCTAGACGGGTAGAATAGGACCCCTGTCGCATCAAACGCGTTGGAGGAGACGACTCGTGCGCCAATGTACTCGCTTGCATGGATGGATTCCATGGTAGTGTATAGAGCTACCTCTTGTCGAGGACCGTGGAGCATTAAGTTTAGTGGGAGCTACGTGCTGGTCGGGCTGAGGTTACGATCGAACTCCAAGTGTAGATGACGGTTGCCGTGATCGACAGGGTCGATTCATCGTTGGCTCGTGCCAAGTGTGGGCCGAGATGGGTCAACCCTTGGGCCGGACTTGAGGGCTAGTTGATTCCTAGTGTGGGATGGGTTCAGATCCTTTAATGATAAAGATGACAAACTAGAAAGCGTCTACAAGCATAACTTAACTAGTGGTTCATAGCAAGCAATATTGATTACCAAGTTAGGGATTGGATATGGTAGATAGATCACCTAACTAAGGGAATGGGTAATATGAGATAGTTCTAGGCTCGCCTACAGGTCCATACTTCTCATAAGAAAATGAAAGAGAATTAGAGATTGGCTAGTCATGGATTTTAGTAATCGGTTGATAAAACAAATGTTTGTAATCATGTGATTAATATGATCTTTAATCTTGGAGTGGGATAGCTTCGATACTTTGGTAGGACTAGACCAAGTCTTGGTTGAATGTAAAGACAGGCACTAGCGAGGGTGTTCGCCTGTCAGGGGGACGCATGGCGTCATCATGCCTGGCCAAATCCTAGGTTCGTTTAATGCAGATAGGGAAACCCTATATCTGTCAGGTCCTTTGTTGATCAATGCGGGCAGGAGATTTAGAGAAAGACCCGGTGAGCGAGACTCTATGGGAAAGACTATAAAACCTTCGGCGGGGATCCCTGGTGTCAGTATATCAGCTTTCGGTGAGGTCCGGGAGACATAGATACAGCAACATACCATGGATACAGTCATGAAGGAGTAAGCTTGCAACTATAACCCCAACCGTGAAGGAGTAAGCGTGCAGCTGAGATCTCGGGTATAGTGGATAAAATATGAGGTATTGGACACCACTAATAATAGCAGCGACTGGAGTAAGCCGGACGACTGCATCCTCACCATCACTGGAATTAGAAACAGGAGAGAGCATAAGAGTAAGATGCATAGCGGGGGATCGAGCCCCATCAAACTGAAGTACGTCGTTTGGTTGGGGGATGTGTAGTATGGGATGCATATCTTTCAACCAAACGTGCATTAGCTTTAGGAGCATTTATGCATAGTGTGCATTAGATTAGGCCATGGCATATACCGACACTTGTTTGACCTCACATTTTTCGTCGCATCAAATATTATTTGTGGTTGTTGAGGTTGGAAATGTTATATTATGTCGTAGAGAGGATAGCCGAATATAGCATTTCATCAGTTGTAATCAACTGACGTGCCCACAGTTATCAGTGCAGGATGCCAGCTTGGGAGCGCGGAAAAACTCTAGCAGGGGAAAGCATCCAAATGAAAGTTACTATCCAAATTTCATTGTACATTCATGTTGTACCAATTAATTGTAATTGTTGTAATCATTGGACATTGTAATGATAATTTGATGTAATAAAAGTTTTAATTTTCTGTGATTTTTCTTGCGTTGTGACTCATTTGAAGAAAGATCCTAGAGTGTGCCACGAGTTCCTATGTTAGGAATTCAGGGCGCTACACCTGTACATCCCCTCGC
This sequence comes from Hemerocallis citrina, assembly GCA_017893485.1. Classification (NCBI taxonomy): domain Eukaryota; kingdom Viridiplantae; phylum Streptophyta; class Magnoliopsida; order Asparagales; family Asphodelaceae; genus Hemerocallis; species Hemerocallis citrina. The sequence continues at coordinate 86,532,944 of CM030359.1, forward strand.
CGTCTCCTCCTCTGTTTCGTCGAAGAAACAGAGCGTCGAGCCCCGGTCGCTACCGTCGCTTCTCGACCGCAGTGCCGACATCAGCACCCTCATCGCCCCTCGCACATTACTGCAGTTGCCAGTTGCTGGGAGTGCCACTCTGCCATTCCCCTCCGGCCATTTCTCTCCCCCGCTGCTCTGTGTTGCCGTTTGAGAAGAATAGGGAAGTGGATTGGTGTTTGGTGTTTGTGAGGAGGGGATCAGCTTCGGCTGTTTTCTGTTTTGAGTCATGATGTGTGTGCTTTTGATCATCTACTTTGATCTTTGTTCTTTGATCATCCTGATCTTGATCTTGGTCTCGTCCGTTCGTCCGATCTTGCTGTTACAGCTTTTTCGTTCCTTGCTGTGTTTTTTGGGTTGTGCACGTAGTGTGCACGTGTTATTGCGGGTTCATGTTCCCCATTCGTGGATTCGTTGCCCGGAATTCTCATCCTGTTATTCAATATTCGAAATTATCATCTAACAGGCAAGTCACTGTCCTCTTGAATTGTTAATTGTATCAAATTCAAGTTTTGTTTAAACTATTGCAAGTAAATCCCTTGTTTATCGTATTATACTTTGTTTATCTCTTCGTTGGGTCTATTGAGAGTTTACACGAGCTAACCCCGATATTCTTGACATCGTGCCTCTTTTGACTCTAATGTTTAGATCTTTCATGAGTGCATATAGAATTGATAATAAGGTTGTTCATATAATCGTCACACAAATAAATTATTGTAGATACAATTGATAGGTTGTATATTATTTAATCGATTGATGATTGGTTGATGATAAATTGATGTATGAGCATGTTCTAATTTTATTTATCATGTTTTTACACCCATCATGTGGATTATATAATTTATTGACTAAAAAATCGATACCCATCATGTTTAATTAATTTATTTCAAGAAAACTACCTAAAATCCTTTATATTGCTTGCTGACCTTTATGTTGATTGCTATTTTTGAACCACTAAAAGATCTTAAAATGAATTACTTTCTGAATATGAATTGTATCCTTATATTTCTAGTTTTCAAAATATCTTGAATTTTTGAATTCCGAGTTGTGCAGCAAAAGATATGCTCATTTTACTACAGTTGTGTTTTTACTTTAACATATCCAGATTCTTGTATATTGCAGGTTTAAACAGTAAAAACGATGATCAAATGTTAAAATTTTGCTTTGAAAATTTCCAGATTGTTAGTAATCATGTTTAGGAGTCCAGAAGATATTTTTAATGAATTTATCATGGAGTTTTTGCTGATTCTAAATATAAAATAACATGTTGTCGGATTTTTGCCTAAACATGAAATCATAAAGAACATTGTGATTGTCCTAGCTAGTGTTGTAGGATTTTGAACTTTAAATATGCGTTGGAATCACGTGGAAGTATAGTTTCTAGAATTTCTGACGGATTCACTTTTCAATTTCTGAAACAGCGGGAAACTGCATTTTTGTACATGCCACTCTTGTTGTCCAGATTTCACTTTTCAGTTTTTAATAGTTTAATTATTTCTATATCGTATTATTGCATGAGTTAATGTATGTATGTTGTATTGCATGATTCCAACAAGTTATTGTCACCTTTCTAATTGTCCTATTTCATGTTCCATCCTATTGTCCCCTATTGATACTATCGTTGATCGAAATGTCCATTGATTGCATATGGTATTGTTGCATTGATAAATAATTAATAGCCGGGGTTTACGGGATTGACTAGAGAGTTGATGATATAGGGACTGTACTCGGATGATAGCCCGTGATTATTACTGTTATCATCATCAGGTAAGAAATTACACATGGCCCGTGTTATTACCGTTATCGTCATCGTAAAAGAAATTACACCATGGTCCGCATTATTATCGTTATCGTCATCATACCCAGTACATGAACTATATAATCTACCAGTTAAGTCTAAACGAAATTTATTGTATGCATCAAACCTGTAGTGTCACGCCCCGCTTGTAATACCCTAAATTTTCATCTTAATAAGAAATGTTGAGTTTTCACGTGTTGTGCACGTGCAAAACTTCGTATGCATATTTATTTTTATAAAATTTTCTTTTATAACATGGACAATTATTTCTTTCTTTCCCTTTATCTTTCTAAAAAGCCTATTTTATAAAGCCTAAACTAGTTTTCTTATTTTCACCCCACTCTAATAATTAAATATTTTTTAATTAGCCCATACGCCTAAAGCCCACTATTTTGAGGCCCACAAACTTAATTAATCCCTTAAATTGTCACAACTTGTCATGTAGACACAATTGGTGAACAATTGATTAATTAAATTTGTAGAAACTTTAAATAGGTGGGTACTAGAAGGGGCACGTGCATGCACGTGTGTGTGCTTTGCACACCCTAGGAGGCCGAGTATGGCTAAGAGAAGAGTGGGAGAGTGGGTTTGTGTGCATGGGTGGTTATTTGCTTATGGGTGGTTGCTACAACTTCCCCTCTTATCCTAGCCATTCACCTACAACCATCTAGTGAAATCCTAGCCCTCCAATCTATCCTAAAAACAGTATATATACCTGCAACCTTCATGTATACAACACTAAGAAAAAACTAATTGAAAGGAAGAAACTATATAGGAGAGTAATATATTAGGAAGTGAAAGATTGAGTGTGCATTTGTGTATGTGTCCAAACCAAAAGGAGGCCGGCCCATCATCAAGCACTAGGGGAAGCTCGGGTTGCACCAAGGAACACGAAGGGGAGCATTTTGCAACACAATCTAGGAGGAGAAGGCTACTTTCTTGCATTCTAGGAGACTCTAGGAGCTTTTCATTTCATGTTTCTCCAAAGAGGTTGGTGTTTCTCATACTTCTAGAACTAGATACCATGCTAGGGATGATTTAATGAAATTATTATGAATCAATTAGTTGAAAATTGGAACCATACTTGCTTAATTAAAATGGAGTGGTAATTTAGAGAATGTTTGATGGATTGATTGCTAATGAATAAATGGTGAATTAATGTGCTAAAAATCACCATATTGTTGTGCTACATGAATGTTATGGTAAAATTTGTGCTTACAAATAGTTGATTAAATGCATCATGTGTAGTTAATTGTCTAAAATAGAATTTCGTTATTGTAGAAAGATGAGATTTTTGTGTTCTAAAAATGTAATAGGATGTTAATAAGAAAAAGAGCAAAAGAACATGGTAGGTTGTGGAATTCTAATTCTAAATTATGAAGAAATGTGTTATTGTTCTCAATGTCGAAAATATGGACATAGAACATAAAGTAGGACCAAAATACATATTTTATAAAGCAAATAATCATTATAAAAGTACTAGTTTACTATGAATTTATGTATGTTATAATCTGGAAAACTTTGCTTTCAAAAGAAAAGAAAAAGAAACAAAAATCGTCTTTTTGAAACTTATGAAATGTAGAGATGAACAGAGAACTAGTTCAAATCCAACCAAATTCTTTACAAAATAATCTAGCCACTTAGACCATTTGGTCGGAATGGTTTCAGTCGCTACAGTAGCGAGGGGGGGGGGGGGGGGGGCCTGGTCCCCAGTCTCGGGTTCGATACTGAGAAGGAGCTTTTATTTTATTTTTTGTTAAAAATTCCAAAATATCGAACGCCAATTCACATGGACAATAACCTATATCATATTGCCTCTGTGGCTTCGGCACAGTGGTCTTGGGCACTGTCCTTTAGGCTGGTGGTTGTGGGTTCGAATCTGGTTGTGGGCGTTAGTTTAAAAAGTTGTTTTTTTTAGGGAAATTAAGATTATTTTGAGTTTTAGAAATAAATTAAAATTAAGAAAAATATGGAATTAATTACTGAAATTAATTTTGACTTCATGAGAGATTTTTTATAACTTTTGGTAAAGTATAATTGAGAATTTGAGGCTATTTGCAAGAAAGGACTTGTTTTTAATTAAATTATCTTTTGGGATAAAGGAAAAAAATAAATGAGTTATTTTTTTAGGAGTCTTAAAAATGAGAATTAGTAATGAGAAATTTGGAAGTGTGATTTGTGTAACTAATTGAAATTACAAATTGTGAAATTAGTATGGATTGAAATAAGAATAAGAGATTTGTGGAATGAATGAACTATTATGACAAGTTGAAATTTTATTGTTTATGCATGAAATGGTGTATGAAAATGTAATTAAACGACATGTTGAGTTATGAAGGATATTATGAATATGGATACATGAATACTATGATTGTGAAACGTGAACTGTGATTAATCATGAAAAAAAAGGCTTTGTGAGTATGAAAAGCTTGATGTTGTAATTATGAGTTGAAATTAAGAACTAGGGTGTAGCTAGGTCTTATACCGGCAATAAAAGAAATGTGGAAATGATATTTGGAATGAAAGGATCAAGATTTGGGTCATGTGAAATGAATGAATAAGACTGGTACAGTAGGAGTGCTAACCCTAAAGGATTAATTTTGTTCATGATTCAATTAAACTAAGGATTAGATATATAGTGAAGATGTGATGAAAGTAAGAAGAAAAACATTGAGTATGAGGGCCATTAGATTGGCGGCGTGAGAGTATTCACAAGATGTCCCATGATGCGTCATGAGTAGGATGTGGATACTACACCAGAGTACCGTCCCGGTGGTGACGCTCGGGCGGTGTTTGGTGACTGCGAGTGGTGTCATGTCTATAAGATGCCTGCATGATGAGTCATGTGTCAGTGCATTGGGATTCCCTCCAGGACGCCTGGACATGAGTTCGTAGGTCATAAAATATCTAGGATACTTACCGTAGTTACAGTAGTAGATTAAGTCATAGCGAGGGATTGAACCCTACAAGATGAAGAACAGTTAAGGGTTTGCCCTCGGACCTATGTAGTATGGGCTGCATAGACTCTGAACAAGTGCACATTTGTGTCATATAATAGAAATATTTGCATTAAGGACTAAGTGCACATTCACAATACGACATCAGTAGGATAGTCCCTTTAGCTCTGTTTGTGAACAAGTTTGTGGTTTGTTAAGTATTGAGAATCGTTATGTTGTTTTCGGCATAGAGAGGTTGGCCGTGTATAATATTTCGTCAGTTGAATGAACTGACCTGCCCACAGTTTCTATGCAGGGAAAAGGTACATGAAAAAGACTAAAGAATACCTGATGCTTAAAGATTATTCAACTGTTGTTGTATTTCATTCATTGATGTAAAAATTTGCTTCCGCTGTACAAATGTTGATGCATAATGTAACTCTGATGTAAATTAAAGTTTTTTATTTTCTTGTAAAATTGTACGAAGAGTAGTGAAAAGATCCTGTGGAACTCAAATTCAGTGGTATTTGGGATTCGGGGTGTTACAGGGTGGTATCAGAGCCACGCTTCCAAATAATACAAATTTATAAGGAATGACACCCTAGAAGTGGACATTAGAGTGTGTGTTGAGTCTAGATATTTAAATGTAAGTCACTTACATTTGTGTTGCTCTATGATTTATGCTTGTTCTCTGCTTTTCTTTAAGATGGCGGACCACTTCGACCCAGCTGGAGATGACAATTGGCACATCGTTGAGGAAGATTACTACCCCGGGTAAGCTTATTCAGACGAGGAAGATCCTGAAGAAGTGGAAGAGGTATGGCCCGAGTCCTGAGAGATCACTCCACCTCCGGATTCATATGATGATTCCTCTGACGAGGAAGAACCAGTTCCGAGTAATCTCATTGTGTCTCTTCAGAGACAGGTAGAGACTCTACGGGAGAGTGTCGTGCTACTGGAGACTCAGTTGGCAAAGCGCAAGTATGATGTAGCAGTTCTCAGTCATCATGTTTGGGAACTCGAGAAGAGGAAAAGTATGACCGATGTACTGAAGGAGGAAGTGGAGGAACTACGGGGAAGCTTCGTGAAGCCAAGAGGAACCATAGGAGTTAGACTATTGTGTTTTCTACTTCTTTCATGTGATGTCAGAAATGTTTTAAATTCGAATGTATAAAGTTTGAAATTTAATGAAATAAAAAGTTGATTTAAAATCCATGTTTATACGTCAAATTTAATGGATCTTCTGCATCAGAATATGGCTGGAAGACGAGCTCAAAATGGTGAAGGTCTGGAATTGGAAACGGAGCTAGCGACGGTCTATTAGACACTCAATGTCGTTGCCATGAATCAGAATCAGGGAAGGGTGCCTGCGAATCCAGTACCCGAAGCAATCAAACTCGTGGAATCATTCAAGCGGATGAAACCACCGGTGTTTGAGGGGAAGTCAGACCCTGAAATGGCTGACAATTGGATCCGATAGGTAGAGACTATCTTCGAAGTCTTGGAGACTCCGGAGGGCAGCAAGGTGAAGTCGGCGGCGCTGCAGTTCGAGAAGGATGCAGCGGTATGGTGGCAGTCAATGAAGTAGACGATGGGGGACTTGGTTCTTGGCTGGGACGAATTTTTGGTGGAATTCCGTAGTCATTACTTTCCATCGGACATCCAGGAGAAGAAAGCCATGGAGTTTCTGGCACTGTAGCAGGGCGGCATGTCAGTTAGGGAGTATGAGACAAGATTCACTCAGCTCTCAAGATATCCACTCGAACTGGTGATGGACGAGGCGAAGAAGGCTCAAAAATTCGAGCATGGTTTGAGGCCAAGTCTGAGTTCCAGGATGATACCCCTCGGTATCAGGAGGTTTGACAAGTTGGTCAAATGAGCGACAGCCACGGAGGCAGACATGGAGCAGTTCCACACTATTCAGAATTGGAGGAACGACTGGAATGCATGAAAGAGGTCCACAGTTGCTGGCAATGTCAGGAGACAGCCATCGGCTTAAAGGTTCAAGCCTACGGGTGCGAACGCTGTTCAAGTGACAGGAAGACCTGGGAATACTTGGGTGAGACCTCCGGTGACTTGTTTCAACTATGGAGAGACAGGCCTCTAAGAGTCTCATTGCCCCAAACTGCTTGATGTCGTCCACAATGGACCAACTCAACAGGCCAGGAAGAAGCCGTACCAGCAGGGACGAGTATTTTCCTTGACTGAAGCTGACGCTGATGAGGTGGATCACGTCATTACTAGTACAAGTGGGGGAGTATAAGAGTGTTCTTTCGTTTTCTATTGTCTCTTTTCTCGTTAATTAGTACACTGTTATGTAACGAGTGTACGTTATGTAACAGGAGAACTTTAATGGAATGGAAAGAAAGCTGTTGTTTTGTTCGATACTGGGTCCTCTCACACTTTTGTATCACATAAGTTTGCTAAAGTTCTGGGAGTTGAACCGAAGATATTTCCAGGCAAGGTTTTAGCAGTAGCTACTCCATCACGGGAGACTTTAACCACTGATCGGTACTATGCTGACTGCGAGATCGTGATTGGAGATAGAATTTTTGAGATTGATCTGATCGAGCTAAATGTCTTTGGAATCGATGTTATCATTGGCATTGATTGGATATCGGTGTACAGTGCGAGCATCGAGTGCAAGACCAAGACTGTAATAGTGAATGCTCTAGGTGGACCTGAAGTCACTTTCCAAGGGAAGAAGAGATGTTCTGGTCTGGTGGCAGCAATCTGCAAGAGGGATGTTCCTATAGAGGTGCAGCAGATTTCTGTGGTTCGGGATTATCCGACTGTCTTCTTGGAAGATTTGCCTGGGCTACCCCCACATCGTGATGTAGAGTTTAGCATCACTATTCAGCCAGGGAGTGCACCTATTTTCAAGGCACCGTATAGGATGGTGCCTATGGTGCAGGATGAGATCAAACGACAGATTGAGAAACTATTGGAGAAAGGCTTTATTCAACTGAATGCGTCACCTTGGGGAGCGCCGGTGCTTTTGGTAAAGAGGAAGGATGGTTCGATGAGGATGTGCATCGATTACCCAAAGCTGAATAAGGTCACTGTTCAGAATTAGTATCCTATTCCACGAATTGATGACTTGTTCGATTGTCTACAAGGAGCAGCTATTTTTTCTCCAAAATAGATCTTCGATCAGGATGTCATCAAGGTCGAGTGAAACCTGAAGATGTGCATAAGACTACGTTCAGAACTCGCCACGAACATTACGAATTCTTAGTTATGTCGTTTGGAGTGACAAATGCACTTGCAATTTTCATGGACATGATGAACAGAGTTCCGAGGCCGTTCATTGATTCTTTCGTCGTAGTGTTTATCGACGATATTCTTCTGTACTCCAAGTCGGACGAGGAGCACACGGAGCATCTGGCAGCAGTTTTGAGGAAGCTTCAGGACCAGGAGTTGTATGCCAAGTTATCCAAGTGTCATTTCTGGAAATTTGATGTGGCATTCCTAGGTCAAATCCTTTCTAAGGAGGGAGTGGCAACTGATCCTCAGAAGATAGAGGCAGTGAGAGATTGGGCATGGCCTAGTACAGTGAAGGAAATCAGGAGTTTCCTTTGATTGACAGGATACTACGGGAGGTTCATTCAGGGTTATCCTCAGTTAGCCATACCACTCAAGGCTTTGACCAAGAAGAATGTGAACTTCAAGTGGACCAAATAGTGCGAGGCAAGCTTTCAGGAATTGAAACAGAGGCTGACTACTACACCCATTTTGGCTTTGCCTAGAGCAGGTGTTACATTGAGCTTCCAGTTGAGATTGTTGATCGTCGGGAGAAAGTCTTAAGGAATAAGACGATTCCAATGCTCAAGATAGTCTGGAGAAACCAGTTGGTTGAAGAGGCCACTTGGGAATCTGAGGAGAGGATGATGAAGGATCATCCTAAGCTTTTTGTTTGATTTGTATTTTCTTTTTCTTGTGTTTTGTTTTCTCACTCTTTAATTGTAGTTCTGGGTCAGAAATATTCTAAGGAGGGAGTTTTGTAATACCCTAAATTTTTATCTTAATAAGAAATATTGAGTTTTCACGTGTTGTGCACTAGCAAAATTTCGTATACATATTTATTTTTATAACTTTTTTTTATAACGTGGACAATTATTTCTTTCCCTTTATCTTTCTAAAAAGCCTATTTTATAAAGCCTAAACTAGTTTTCTTATTTTAAGCCCACTCTAATAATTAAATATTTTTTAATTAGCCCATAAGCCTAAAGCCCACTATTTTGAGGCCCACAAACTTAATTAATCCTTTAAATGGTCACAACTTGTCATGTAGATACAATTGGTGAACAATTGATTAATTAAATTTGCACAAAATTTAAATAGGAGGTACTAGAAGGGGCACGTGCATGCACGTGTGTGTGCTTTGCACACCCTAGGAGGCCGGGTATGGCTAAGAGAAGAGTGGGAGAGTGGGTTTGTGTGCATGGGTGGTTATTTGCTAATGCGTGGTTGCTACAACTTCCCATCTTATCCTAGCCATTCACCTACAACCATCTAGTGAAATCCTAGCCCTCCAATCTATCCTAAAACTAGTATAAATACCCTGCTACCTTCATGTATACAACACTAAGAAAAAAATAATTGAAAGGAAGAAACTATATAGGAGAGTAATATATTAAGTAGTGAAAGATTGAGTGTGCATTTGTGTGTGTGTCCCAACCAAAAGGAGGCCGACCCATCATCAAGCACTAGGGGAAGGTCGGGTTGCACCAAGGAACAAGAAGGGGAACATTTTCCAACACAATCTAGGAGGAGAAGGCTACTTTCTTGCATTCTAGGAGACTCTAGGAGTTTTTCATTTCGGGTTTCTCCAAAGAGGTGAGTGTTTCTCATACTTCTAGAACTAGATACCATTCTAAGGATGATTTAATGAAATTATTATGAATCAATTAGTTGAAAAATGGAACCATGATTGTTTAATTAAAAGTGGAGTGGTAATTTAGAGAATGTTTGATGGATTGATTGCTAATGAGTAAATGGTGAATTAATGTGCTAGAAATCATCATATTATTGTGCTACATGAATGTTATGATAAAATTTGTGCTTACAAATAGTTGATTAAATGCATCATGTGTAGTTAATTGTCTAAAATAGAATTTCGTTATTGTAGAAAGATGAGATTTTTGTGTTCTAAAAATGTAATAGGATGTTAATAAGAAAAAGAACAAAAGAACATAGTAGGTTGTGGAATTATAATTCTAAATTATGAAGAAATGTGTTATTGTTCTCAATGTCGAAAATATGGACATAGAACATAAAATAGGACCAAAATACATATTTTATAAAGCAAATAATCATTATAAAAATACTGGTTTACTGTAAATTTATGTATGTTATAATCTGGAAAATTTTGGTTTCAAAAGAAAAGAAAAAGAAACAAAAATCGTCTTTTTGAAAATTATGAAATGTAGAGATGAATAGAGAACTAGTTCAAATCCAACCAAATTCTTTTCAAAACAATTTGGCCACTTAGACCATTTGGTCGGAATGGTTTCAATCGCTACAGTAGCAGGGGGGGCTTGATCCCTGGTTTTGGGTTCGATACTGAAAAGGAGCTTTTATTTTATTTTTTGTTAAAAATTCCAAAATGACGAAAGCCAATTCACATGGACAATAACCTATATCATATCGCCTCTGTGGCTTTGGCGCAGTGGTCTTAGGCGCTGTTCTTTGGGCCGCTGGCTGTGGGTTCGAATTCGGTTGTGAGCTTTAATTTAAAAAGTTGTTTTTTTGGGAAGATTAAGATTATTTTGTGTTTTAGAAATAAATTAAAATTAAGAAAAATATGGAAATAATTACTGAAACTAATTGGACTTCATGAGAGAATTTTTATAACTTTTGGTAAAGTATAATTGAGAATTTGAGGCTATTTGCAAGAAAGGACTTATTCTTAATTAAATTGTCTTTTGGGATAAAGGTAAAAAATAAATGAGTTATTTTTTTAGGAGTTTTAAAAATGAGAATTAGTAATGAGAAATTTTGAAGTTTTATTTGTGTAACTAATTGAAATTACAAATTGTTAAATTAGTCTGGATTGAAATAAGAATAAGAGATTTGTGGAATGAATGAACTATTATTACAAGTTGAAATTTTATCGTCTATGCATGCAATGGTGTATGAAAATGTAATTGAATGACATGTTGAGTTATGAAGGATATGATGAATATGGATACATGAATACTATGATTATGAAACGTGAACAGTGATTAATCATGAAAAAAAGACTTTGTGACTATGAAAAGCTCGATGTTGTAATTATGAGTTGAAATTAAGAAGTAGGTTGTAGCTAAGCCTTATACCGGCTATAAAAGAAATGTGGAAATGATATTTGGAATGAAAGGACCAAGATTTGGGTCATATGAAATGAATGAATAAGACCGGTATAGTGGGAGTGCTAACCCTAAGAAATTAATTTTATTCATGATTCAATTAAACTAAGGATTAGATAAATAGTGAAGATGTGATGAAAGTAAGAAGAAAAACATTGAGTATGAGGGCCATTGGATTGGCGGCGTGAGAGTATTTACAGGATGTCCCATGATCCGTCATGAGTAGGACGTGGATACTACACCAAAGTACCGTCCCGGTGGCGACGCTCGTGGGGTGTTTGGTGACTGCGGGTGGTGTTAGGTCTATGGTAAGGGCTGAATTACCACAGGATGCCTGCATGATGAGTCATGGGTCAGTGCGTTGGGATTCCCTCCAGGGTGCCTAGATATGCGTTAGTAGGTCATAAAACATCTAGGATACTTACCGTAGTTACAGTAGTAGATTAAGTCATGGCGTGAGATTGAACCCTACAAGATGAATAACGATTAAGGGCTTGCCCTCGGACCTATGTAGTATGGGCTGCATAGACTCTGAACAAGTGTACATTAGTGTCATATAATAGAAATATTTGCATTAAGGACTAAGTGCACATTTACAACACGACATCAGTAGGATAGTCCCTTTAGCTTTGTTTGTGAACATGTTTGTGGTTTGTTAAGTATTGATAATCGTTATACTGTGTTCGGCATAGAGAGAATGACCGTGTATAATATTTCGTCAGTTGAAAGAACTGACGTGCTCACAGTTTCTATGCACGAAAAAGGTATATGAAAAAGACTAAAGAAGACCTGATGCTTAAAGATTATTCAACTGTTGTTGTATTTCATTCTTTGATGTAAAAATTTACTTCCGCTGTTGATGCATAATGTAACTCTGATGTAAAGTAAAGTTTTTTATTTCCTTGTAAAATTGTTCGAAGAGAAGTGAAAAGATCCTGTGGAACTCGAATTCAGTGGTATTTGAGATTCGGGGTGTTACACCGCTGACTAAAAAGAATACGGAATATGGATACGCTACTCAACCCAGCTAATGATTTGCATCATCCTTAAGTTGTTCAGAATCTTACAACAAATCTCAGAATAATCAGAGTCAGAAGCCAAAAGAATCATCCTCACACAGACATATATATCTGAAAACAAAACAAAGTGCCAACAAAAATTAATTGAAATCCAATAATATAATAGTCTCAAGCAAACAGACGCGAACAAGTTAATATCCTGGGTCACATTGCCCAAATATAAATAAAATCCATATACTCAAATACATTGTTCAAAAGCAACAGATAATAATAATAGCAAAAGAAGTCCAGCACTAATATTTCATTTCTCCAATACCATCGGACAAACGACCATCCTGATCTGCAATCAATAAATTGCAGGAGAAGGAAAAAGAAAACAAGTACCCGTCAATACAACCTAGACTAGCTACGAGTCCACATACAACAAATCGACCATACAGCTATTATCCAAACTTACTCATGTGTCCACCATGAGTACAAAGCACAAGAATCTCATATAAGCCTCAATGAAGTGCTTAATAGGGATAATCATCCAACATCTTTAAAACTCAAATCACCTTATAGTCATACATCATGTAGCATGTAGAAAATTTCATAATTTGTGCTACACTCATCGGAATCCAACAAAATTATACTTTTTAGAAAGGTGGGAACCTCTACTACAATTTCCTAGTAGACAACTCTCTCAATATCATTATAGAACTCAAGTTTCCTGATTTCAAACACATGCTTGAAAATCGAACAAAACAGCAGGTTGCTGAAACTTGTAACTTTCATATCTTTCAAAATACAACTTAGAACTGCATGATATTACCCATTCTGGATAGCTAAGACCCTATACTACAAGTCTCTAGTTAACCATTCCTTCAAATTCAGCAATCTAGAAGCTATACAATCTCTATATGTTCTCAGCTGTACATTTCTTCCTACACTTGCTGCATCTTACTGTCAACATAAAAACTTGCTCACTTATCGCAATTACTAGATTTTGGATTCTATGGAAAGCTAAAAGATCTACTACAACTTCCTAGTTGATCACATCCTCAGATTCATCCATTAAAGCCCTCTAACATGTCAATTTCTATCAGTGTACACACAGGAAACGAGTTTCTCTTAAAAACCAAATCCTTCAATTAAGACTGGTTTTGCCCTAATCTTAGAAAAATCATAACTTTTTGTATAAAAACTGGAATTGCATGATTCAAAATGTTTTGCAAAGCTACGCCTCTCTACTACAAATCTCTAGTTGGTCATTCTTGCAAATTCTCAACACATAATTACAGAATTTCACAACTTCACTGACTACTCAAAAGCTGAACTGAACTGAACATAATCCAATAAAAATTCAATATCTATCCAACCATAAGTTCAGTACATATGAAATTTTTCTTTCAGTAACTAGACATATACAAATCTAACATATTGAAAAATTTCATTCAGATTCATAATAAATAGAGAGTTATATCCCTTTGAATTTAGTAAAAAAACATTCTTCTGCTCACAACGGTGTATAAAATCCCCGGTTATAAAATAATTCTGAAACCCCATCTAATATTATCAAAAAATTATGAAATTTTAGAATCATGATTTACACTCCTACTACAAACTACAGTAAAAATATCATTACAAGATCATGCACCAAAAACTATTTATGAATTAATGAACATCAATCCTAATACAGGGTAGATTCAGCTTCCGATTCCGGACCAGTTGCAAACTTATAATTTTTTGAAGTATCAAACGAACTCAGAAAAAGGCCAAATTTGTAAATATAGTTGTAGATACATTGAAGAGTGCCAAGTTAAAAAAATGGGCTTAAAATACCCCACCGATTCTGTGTTATGATTTTTTGAAAAACACCACTTCTCTACTTGCTCACTATTTTAAAGAGAAACCCCTTGTTGATCTATCAAATGATCTCTAAAAGTTATGAAATAAATTGAGTACACTCTATACTCATAGTAGAACATACACCCAGAAATCTCATGACCAAATTTGAAGCCAATTGTGAGTTAAAAATTCTCTAATCTGAACACTATTTGAAATTGAATAAAATAGCAGGTTGCTGAAACTTGTAACATTCATATCTTTCAAAATACAACTTGGAATTGCATGATATTACCCATTTTGGATAGCTAAGACCCTATACTACAAGTCTTTAATTAACCAATTCTTCAAATTCAGCAATCTAGAAGATATACAATCTTTATATGTTCTCAGCTGTACATTTCTTCATACACTTGCTGCATCTTACTATCAACATAAAAACTTGCTTACTGATCAGAATTACTCGATTTTGGAATCGATGGATAGCTGGGAGTATCTGCTACAACTTTCTAGTTGATCACATCCTCAGATTCAACCATTAAGCCCTCTAAAACTCCAATTTCTATCAGTGTACACACGAGAAATGAGTTTCCTCTACAAAACCAAATCCTTCAATTAAGACTGCTTCTGCCCCAATCTTGGAAAAATCATAACTTTTTTTATACAAACTGGAATTGCATGATTCAAGATGTTTTGGAAGGCTACGTCTCTCTACTACGAATCTCTAGTTCGTCATTCGTCCAAATTCTCAACACATAATTCCAGAATGTCACAACTCACTGAACTGAACATAGTCCAATAAAAATTCAATATCTATACAACCCTAAGTCCAATACATATGAAAATTTAGATTCAGTAACTAGACATATACAAGTCTAACATATTCAAAAATTGCATTCAGATTCATAATAGATAGAGAGTTATAGCTTTTTGAATTTAGTAAAAAAACATCCTCCAGCTCTCAACAGTGTATAAAACTCCTGGTTACAAAATGATTTTGAAACCCCATCAAATATTATCTAAAAATTCAGAAATTCAGAATCATGATTTAAACTCCTACCAAAAAATACAGTAGTAATAAAATTATAAGATTATGCACCAAAAAGTAGTTATGAATTAATGAACATCAATCCTAACACACGGCAGATTCAGCTTTAGATCCCGGACCAGTTGCAAACTTATAATTTTTTGAAGTATCAAACGAACTCAGAAAAATACGAAATTGGAAACTATAGTTGTAGATACATTCAAGAGCACCAAGTAAAAACTTTGGGCTTAAAATACCCTACCGATTCTGAGTTATGATTTTTGGAAAAACATCCAGTTCTCTACTTGCTCAATATTTTGAAGTGAAACCCCTTGTTGAGCTATCAAATGTACACTTAATATTATGAAATAAATTGAGTACACTCTATACTCATAGTAGAACATACCCCAGAAATCTCATAAGTAAATTTGAAGCCAATTGTGAGTTAGAAATTCTCCAACCTCAACACTATACCACAAAACATTCACATCAAAAAAAGGCATCAATTCTACTACCTACAATCATTTGTTTGTAATTTCCCAAGCATGCAACATGCTATTAAGCTACTAGTAACTATTAGCATTCCACACAGCATCATAATAAAACAAATTAACAATATTATAGTTTGGAGAACACCCACCCATAAAGAATCTCCAAACTCTAGCTATCTAGTTTTCCTCCTCCTCTCAATCTCTTCTTCACCTTCAAAACTCCAAGAACCCATAAGCAAATATCAAAAACCCTCTTCTCTCTTTCTTTTCTCATCTCATGAAGAAATAGTGGAAGAAGACAAATAGTAGATGAAGTAGAAGAAGATGGAGGTGAAGGTTTTTGGGTGAAAAATGAGATTGAAGATGGGGGATTTGGATATCGGCCAAGGGGATTTGGGTGGGGATTAGTTTCGGCAGTATTAGATGGGGGAGGGGTGGGGTTTTCTTGGTCGGCAGCAATTGAGGAAGGTAGGAGAGAGAGTGAGGGGGTGTGGTTGTGATTCTTACACATCCACCATATACTATGTATATATATATATATATATATATATATATATATATATATATATATATGGATAAATATGGATAAAAGGGATATTAGCAACTTGCTCATTTAGTAAATAAGCAATTGATTATGTGGCATGCATGTGATACATTGGACAACTAACTATTTTAAGGCTTTTCCAATCACATGTATGCCACATCATTAATTGCTTATTTACTAAATGAGCAAGTTGCTTATACCCCTTTTTCCCTATATATATATATATATATATATATATATATATATATATATATATATATATATATATATATACACTAGATTTGCCCGTGGACACGTGCCTACGGCACGTCTTCGGAACGATACAACACACGAAAAGCCCAGTAAACAGTGAAACAACAATTATGTAGTTCAAGTTTGAATAGTATGACAATAATTAGTTGTAAATAAAAGTCCATGTCTCTATTAGTATATGTTGAAAAATAATTATAAATGAGGGTGTAAAATCCAACTTCTTAGAATTTTAAGAATGGAAAATGATGAAATTTAACTATTGAAGAGATATTTGCTATTTTCAATACAACATGTGCAATAAAAAAATATGAAAATTTTGAAAATTTTACAAAATTAAAATCTTAAGATCTAAATTTGGAATGGGAGAGAAAGAGGGAGAGAGAGAAAGAGGAAAACATGAAAAATTGAAGAGAGGAGAGAGAGATAGTAATAAAGTATTGAGTTTTTTTGTTTTGGGGGAAAAAATTTAATTTTGGGCTTTGAAATTTTGAGCGGGAAAATATGTTTTGTAAGAATCAATCTAGGCCATTGGTTTTAGGGAAGATTGAATGAGAGCCACTTGATAGCTTTCTTTGTAATTTATTATATAGATATATATATATATACATATACTCCTTATACACATATACACACATACTTGTGTTAAATATCTATATAATAAATTACAAAGAAAGCTATCAAGTGGCTCACAATCAATCCTCCCTAAAATCAAAGGCCTAGATCAAACCTCACAAAACATATTTTTCCTCCAAAATTTCAAATCCCAAAACCCAAATTTTCCCCCCAAAACTAAAAAACTTATTATTTTATTACTATCTCTCTCTTCTCTCTTCACTTTTTCATATTTCTCTCTTTCTCTCTCTCCCATTCTTTATATATTTACTTAGAAATTAGATTTTCAGATTTTTTATGTTTTTTTTCGCACATGTTATATTGAAAATAGTAAATATCTCTTCAACTCCACACTTAAAGTTCTAAAAAGTTAGATTTTATACCCCCATTTATAATTATTTTTCAACATATACTAATGGAAACATGGACTTTTATTTACAACTAATTATTATCATACTATTCAAACTTGAGCTACATAATTGTTGTTTTACTGTTTACAGGCTTTTCGTGTTTTGTATCGTTCCGAAAACGTGCCGTAGGCACGTGTCCACGGGCAAATCTAGTACATACATACACTCCAATGTATATATATTTACAATTCACCTCAACACAATTCAATTAAATATGTATACATACAAATATATATATATATATATATATATATAAATATGTACAATGCATATACATGTAAAATGCATACAAGTATCCATACATATATATCATATACAATTCTGTCAAAATATACACACATTCATATATATATATATATATATATATATATACTCATTACAAATAGAATATTCATCTGTAAAATTTAAGAATATTATTTTATAAAAAATACTATTTGTCCCAAAGATTATCTTGTTAAAATAATCGGGACAACACATAGTTTAATTGAGAAGATATCCAGAATATACATCATCGGGTACAAAATATCTAATATATCTGAAATTGGTTAATTAAAACTAATAATTATTAGAAAAATATGTAATCGCGTGCCATTCTCTACTGTGCACTGATTACAATGCAAAATAGCTATATGCTATTGTGTGGGGTATTACATACTATCTCCTTAGAATCATTTTGTCCTCAGAATGACGCTAGTAGAGAGGAAAAACAAAATACAATCTCTAATGGTTCATGAGACATTTCCCTGAACCACCTCCAGTTCCTCGAGTGATATTCTCGACAAACTGGTCTTTTACAAGTTCAATTGTTGTTCTTCAATCTTCTGGACAGATCCATCATGAAGTTGATGCTGAATCCCTCCTATTTCTGCTCTGGATTAGACAATGACCGCATTATTTTGCTTGTCCTTGTCCACAAGTGATGCTGATTCACTCCTTCATTGCGACTTCTGCTGGTCAGTGACCACTCCCTCCTTAGAAATGGTCTAAGTCACGAATTGCCACTTCAGTACTTTAGCAGCTTCTTTGATGATTTTGCTGAATGTTTGGCTTGGTCGTTCCCTACCTGGGTGAGATTTCCTCTTTGGCGTGCTCCTGGCAGCCGCTTTATCATAAGTTGATCTTGGAGAACTCTGCCGCTTCTGGATAATGATTGAGTTGGTGATCAACAGATCCTTCCTCGAGCCTAGTTGATTAGTTCTTTGTGATGGCGTATGGTTTCTGCTGATTTCCACCAGTACCTTCCTTGGTACATTGCGAATTCCAGTCTCGGTATTGAGTCATCGGTGCGGCCTTATCGTTCTTCCTCAACTTTTGTGCTACGACTCGCCCTTATTTTTCGTTCGACTGTAGACTTGTTACCTACACATCAGGCTAAGAATTGGCTTTTTCGACATCCGGTTGCAGAATTACCTTCTAAACATTCGATTGCAGACTTGCCTTTCGATAACCAGTTGCAGGTTTGCCTCCATTGATGTCAGGTTACAGACTAGCCGCCGTTGAACACGACTACACCAAGCTTGTTAGTAAAGAATGAAATACATTGGGACTGGTTCAAATATAGGGAAGATCATAATCGTAAGTTGAAGAGCTCTGCCATATGATTTACGATCATCCTATCTGCCAAACTAAATTCAATTTATCTGGCTTTTAAGTCTAATTTCCTACTATGTTAGACTGCAATTTGAAGTCAGCTCTGATACCACTATATGGCACCCCAGATCTCCGTTACCGGACATCCGTGACACAACCAGAATCTTTGCCTTCAAAAGCATCTCAAAACCGTAATAACATGGAAATTTAAAATATTTTATTGCCAAATAAAATCATTATATCATTAATTACATCATTATCTTGTTCTTGAACAAAGAATACAAATTACATTAAAGTATTTCAAATTCTATTTTGTAACAGGTACCGCCTTCCACCCAGGACGGTGGTCAATTGCTCTCTACTAAGAAGCTCCACCGAGCGGTCATGCTGCTTCCCTGAGATGCGCCATGTAGCTCGAATCTTCCGCTGCGCTATTTTGATATCCCTGCACCTTCTCGAATGGTAGACATGTACACTGCCGCTCCACATGAATGCCCTTCTTCTCTTGACTCCTCCTGCACTCGCTATCCGGTATCGAGCACCTAATTGAGTGGACACGTCAGTACATATACTGACGAAATGCTGATAAGAAAACAACTATCTCCAACTAGCAATCACAACCAGCCTTTGATGAAAACAAAAACGTGCATCCTAATTTCCTTGTGTTAGTGTATGCTATGACCTGAAGTCTAATGCATAGTGCACAAGGTACAGAAAAATAGATGCACTTGTCTAATGTCAGCAAGATTTCGGATACACATGCATCCCATACTACATACGCTCCAAATCAAGCCATCTTCCCCAGTTTCAGGGTTTTGAACCCTGGCCATGCAATACATTCTACTCTTGAACTGAACCTATTCCTGATAGATACAACGTGAATAGTGAATCCTACAGTTATTACTGCTAAACACAGTGGTGTCCCCATTTGCCACTAGTCCCCGAATCTGGTCTGGATCACACTAAATGTCATGACGATCTTACGGATACACAACCACATATCTATGGCACGGAAGATCCATGGGATAACAGCCCCATGGTCCGTTCATGTCCACCCAGCATAAGAACATGACGGCCTCGAGGGTCTAATCCCCCTATCCGACAGGAACCCTCCTGTTCTTACCACGGTTCTTCAGGAATCAATAGTGCGAGATATGCATCGCAGCACGTATCCCTAATGACAGGAAGAGACAAACCTGGTTATCATTGCCTAGTGCTGGCTCTTAGAACGAGTCGGATTATAGGCAATCACCTCTAACATCAACTCAGTCTTAAAGCGAAAAGTAAAGAAATACAATATGAAATAACATTGGTTGCTAAAACATGCGAGTTGTCAAATAATGCATAGTGTCTAACGAATGATTGAGCCCGAACAGTTCTGTCAAAAACAACTAATCACTGTGAACCGACATTCATCGATTCCCAACACCGTTGCAGATCTTCGACCTAATGCCCCTGACCCGTGACTCTCAGTGAGAAGTACAACGGCGCCTAAGGGTGTGCCTCATACCTGGCAATAGAGGTGAAATACCCACAATTTCTAATATCGAGTCATTGACAGACCTAAGCATCAACACATTCTAGATGAGAGAGATAACCTAGCCTATCAACCGAAACACCAGCGATCCGATCTCCAATGGCCGCCACCACCTCCGTCTCAGGTCTCATCCAGTACCCAGGTCTGCGGTCAACCTTCCTTCGGTAAACGATCCGACGATGCACAGGAAGATCTTTATTTCTCGAGGTGAAAAATGAATCATTCACAATACTTGCCGACAGGGTTGAAAGTCCTAGGGTATCACAACCTAGACTAGCGCCAAGCTATACTAGCTACGAGCCAGCATACAGCAAATCGACCATATAGCTATTCTCCCAACTTACTCATGTGTCCACCATGAGTACAATGCACAAGAATCTCATATAAGTCCCAAATGAAGTGCTTAATAGGGATAATCATCCAACATCTTTAAAACTCAAATCACCTTATAGTCATAAATCCTGTAACATGTAGACAATTCCAAAATTTGTGCTACACTCATTAGAATCCAAACAAAATAGACTTTTTAGAAAGGTGGAAACCTCTACTACAATTTTCTAGTTGACAACTCTCTCAAATTCCTTATAGAACTCAACTTTCCTAATTTCAAACACATACTTAAAATTGAACAAGACAGCAGGTTGCTGAAACTTGTAACATTCATATCTTTCAAAATACAACTGGGAATTGCATGATATTATCCATTCAGGAAATCACAAGTCTCTAATTAACCACTTCTTCAAATTCAGCTATCTAGAAGCTATACAACCTCTATATGTTCACAGCTGTTGATTTCTTCATACACTTCCTGCATCTTACTATCAACATAAAAACTTACTTACTGATCAGAATTACTCGATTTTGGATTCTATGGAAAGCTAGGAGTATTTACTAGAACTTCCTAGTTTTTGATGAAATGGATAGTGTCCGAAGACTCCAGCCAGACAATCGAACTAGAACTTCCTACTTGATCACATTTTCAGATTCATCCATTAAAGCCCACTAAAACTCCAATTTCTAGTACACACAGGAAATGAGTTTTCTCTACAAAAACCAAATCCTTCCATTAAGACTGGTCCTGCCCCAATCTTAGAAATCAAAATGTTTTCTATAGAACTGGAATTGCGTGATTGAAGATATTTTGGAAAGCTACGACTCTTTACTACAAATCTCTAGTTGGTCATTCTTCCAAATTCTCAACACATAATTCCAGAATTCCACAACTTCACTGACTACTCAAAGCTGAACTGAACTGAACATTGTCCAATAAAAATTCAATATCTATTCAACCATAAGTCAAATACATATGAAATTTTAGATTTAGTAACTAGACTTATACAAGTCCAACATGTTCAAAAATTACATACCGATTCATAATAGACAGAGAGTTATAGCCATTTGAATTTAGTAAAAAAACATCCTTCAGCTCTCAATAGTGCATAAAACCCCCGGTTACAAAATAATTTTGAAACCCCATCAAATATTATCAAAAAATTCTGAAATTTTATAATCATGATGTAGACTACTACCAAAAACAACTGTAAATGTTTCATTATAATATCATGCTCCAAAAAGTAGTTACGAATTAATGAACATCAATCCTAACACAGGGCAAATTCAGCTTCCGATTCTGGACCAGTTGCAAACTTATAATTTTTTGAAGTATCAAACGAACTTAGAAAAATGCAAAATTTGAAACTATAGTTGTAGATACATTCAAAAGCACTAAGTAAAAAATTTGGGCTTAAAATACCATACCGATTCTGAGTTATGGTTTTTTGAAAAACACCCAGTTCCCTACTTGCTCACTCTTTTGAAGAGAAACCCCTTGTTGAGCTATAAAATGCACTCTAAAAATTATGAAATAAATTTAGTACACTCTATACTCATAGTAGAACATACCCCAGAAATCTCACAACCAAATTCTAAGCCAATTGTGAGTTAGAAATTCTCTAACCTCAACATTATACCACAAAACGTTCACATCTAAACAAGGCCTCAATTCTACTACCTACAATCATTTGTTTGTAATTTCCAGGCGTACAACATGTTATTAAGATACTATTAACTATTAGCATTCCACAAAACATCATAATAAAAAAGGAAAAATAATATTAGAGTTTAAAGAATACCCACCCATGAAGAATCTCCAAGCTCTAGCTAGCTAGTTCTTCTCCACCTCTCAATCTCTTCTTCACCTTCGAAACTCCATGAACCCATAAGCAAATATGAAAAACCATCTTCTCTTTTTCTGTTCTCATCTCATGAAGAAATAGTGGAAGAAGATGGAGAGTAGAAGAAGTAGAAGAAGATGGAGGTGAAGGTTTTTGGGTGAAAAATGAGATTGGAGTTGGGAGATTTGGATTTCGGCCAAGGGATTTGGGTGGGGATGAGTTTCGGCAGTATTGGATGGGGAGGGGTGGGGTTTTCTTGGTCGGCAGCAATTAGGGAAGGGAGGAGAGAGAGTGAGGTGGTGTGGTTGTGATTCTTACACATCCACCATATACTATATATATATATATATATATATATATATATATATATATATATATATACACACACACATACTTGTGTTTAATATACATACATACACTCCAATGTATATATATTTACAATTCACCTCAACACAATTCAATTAAATATGTATACATACAAATATATATACAAATATATATGTGCATATACATATACAGGTAAAATGAATACAAGTATCCATACATATATATCATATACAATTCAGTCAAAATATACACACATTCATATATACATATATATATATATATATATATATATATATATACTCATTACAAATAGAATATTCATTTTTAAAATATAAGAATATTATTTTATAAAAATATTGTTTGTTCGAAAGATTGTCTCGTTAAATCAATCGGGACAACACACGTATTTTAATTGAGAAGATATCCCAAATATACCTCGTCGGGTTCAGAATAACTCATATATCTGAAATTTCTCAATTAAAACTAATATTTATTAGAAAAAAATGTAATTGCGTGCAATTCTCAACTGTGCACAGATTACGATGCAAAATATGCTATTTTGCAGGGTATTACACCTTCCCTTGAGGTCATGGATTGTAGGTCTCTTTCTCAGACGAGGTCCTAAAGGGAATTTGAGTTCCTCACTATGATGCCTTGTTCATTAGCCTCGGATTGGCGAACCACGAGGTCTGCCACATTCTTGTCAACAACACGAGCTCGGTCAGCATCCTGTTTCTTGCCGCCTTCAAGGGGCTAAAACTCTCCCGGAAAAGGTTAAAGCCTATAAGCTACACCCTCCACGGATTCTCAGGTGCCCCCATTCAGATCAAAGGGATCATCACCTTGTATGTCACTGCCGAAAAGTCCCCAACATCCAGAACCGAGGCATTGGATTTCATGATGGTCAATGTAAAAACTTCATATAATGCCATCCTCGGTTGCCCCGGTCTCGCTTCCCTCCAAGCAGTGCCCTCGTGTATACCATATGAGGATGAAGTTCACCAGGAAATCGAGGTTGGGGTCATCAAGGGAAACTAGGAAGGCGCCAGGGCCTGCTGCCAGGGCCTGCTACATGGTGTAATATCCCGGGCGGATATTAACTCATATAAATTACAATTTTATTATTATTTTATTGTTATTTTATTTTAATTCCAAAATCAGATTATTTTGGTGATTTTTCACCGGTTTGCCCACAAACAGTGTCTACGCGCATATATCGGTCGGTGTACATCCAAAGTGCATCAAATCGATAGCGCGATCCCCCGAATTAATAATAAAATTTATTTTACTATTATTTTCTAAATTAAACTATTTTATGGGAATTTTATAAGGATTTTATAAGGAATATTTTTATACACATACATGTACACATACATACAATTGTATGGTACTTAGTGCATTATACCTAGTATGTAGTATGTACTCAAAGAACAATGTACTTACTCTTGTCATGGCAACTTAATTAGAAGGTTAGGGTTTTGATTAGGTGGTTTAATATAGGGTTTGTATGTATGAGAAGTGTTAACACCCTTCTAGAAACCTTATCCCTCCACCTCACCACCCTACACCATACCCCTCCCCCCCTAGAAGCATGGCTGGCCACCCCCTCCTTGGGGTTCTTGTGCAATGTGGTGCACTTACCACCTCCCATTCCCTCCTATAAACACCCCCTCATTCTCCTCCTTCTCATTTTAGAAAACAAAAGATCAAAAAGATAGAAAGAAAGAAAGGAAAAGAAAGAGAGGTCTCATACTAACAAAAGAGAGTTTTTATTGTAGGGTTCTTAGGAGTTCTAAAAAAAGCTAGGGGAAGGAGAAGGTAGCAAGCTAGTCCTTCCAAAAAAAAGGCTAAGGTGGGGGTTTCTTCATGCTTCTTTGGTTGTTTGTTTGTTGGTTGTTTGTTTGTTTTGTTGTTTGACTTCTCCTTCTACCTTCTTGTTTTGTTTTGTTTTGTTTTGGTTTGTTCTTGTGAATGAGTGTGTTGTATGTTGTGGTAAATAAAAGAAAGAAAGTAATAATAGTGACTACTAACATATAAAGATCACATCTTTGGTATTGTAGTTGTTGTTTTGTATGTTATTGGACTAAAAATTCACATATGGCATATGATCTTGAACATACAACCGATTGGAGGTTGTAGGACTTGTAGGACTTAATACACATAAGCATATGAACATTTTACAACCATTGTGGATTGTAGGACCTTGATTGAACATTGGACTAATAATAATAAGTATATGTTTATTGTAATAAAAAGATCTTTTTGTTAACCACTAGTTGTAGGAAATTAAAAAGATCTTTCTTTTTTTACTAAACACTAGTTGTAGATTAAAAAGATCTTTTCTTTTTATTGATCACTAGTTGTAGATTAAAAAAAAAGATCTTCTCTTTTTATTAATCACTAGTTGTAGTTATTAAAAAGATCTTTTCTTTTAATCACTAGTTATAGAAATAAATGAAAAAGATCTTTTCTTTCATATTTACTAGTTGTAGAGTAAAGTAAAATAAAAATGATCTTTTCTTTTATCACTAGTAATAATAAAGACTAGTAAGCAACTAAGTAGTAGCATGCTAAAATATAAAGTAGTAGTATGTGATTAAATGAGGTAGTAGTAGCATGTTTATTAAATAAAGTAGTAATAGTATGTTGATTGATAAGATAGTAGTAGTATGGTTGATTAAATAAAGTAGTAGAATGTTGATTAAAGGAAGAAGTGGTAGTCAGTAGTATAGATGTTTTATGTCCATAAAGTAGTAGTAGTAGTAAGTTGTATGTTGTGTTCTTGATAAGAATGAAGTAGTAGTAGTAGTAGATAATTGTGTGTTATGTTTTGATTAAAATAGGAGTAGTAGTAGTAGTAAAATGTTGTAGGATCACTTCTAAAAATATTTAGAAGCAATATTCATGCTTCAAATGTTGTAGGATCATTCCTAAAAATATTTAGAAGCAATATTCATGCTTCAAATGTTGTAGGATCACTCCTAAAAATATTTAGAAGCAATATTCATGCTTCAAATATTGTAGGATCACTTCTAAAAATGTTTAGAAGCAATACCCATGCTTCAAATGTTGTAGGATGCCTAATAAAAATATCCTACCATGTTTTTATGATTAATTAGTTGTAGGATGTTTTCTAAAAATATCCTATCATGCTATTTCATGTTAGAATGTTGTAGGACTTTTTCTAAAAATATCCTACCATGTTTTCATGCTTAGTTAGTTGTAGGATTTCTTCTAAAAAAATATCCTACTATGTTTCCATGCTTAATTAGTTGTAGGATGCCTAATAAAAATATCCTACCATGTTTTCATGCTTAATTAGTTGTAGGATGTTTTCTAAAAAATATCCTATCATGCTTCATGTTAAGAATGTTGTAGGATTATTTCTAAAAATATCCTATCATTGCTTTATGTTTAGAATGTTGTAGGATTACTCCTAAAAATATCCCATCATGCTTTATGTTAAGAATGTTGTAGGATTATTTCTAAAAATATCCTATCATTGCTTTATGTTTAGAATGTTGTAGGATTACTCCTAAAAATATCCCATCATTCTTTATGTTAAGAATGTTGTAGGATTATTTCTAAAAATATCCTATCATTGTTTTATGTTTAGAATGTTGTAGGATTATTTCTAAGAATATCCTATCATGCTTCATGTTTAGAATGTTGTAGGATTCACTCTAAAGATATCTAGCATACTTAATGATGTTTGGAATGTTGGAGGAGTAATTCTAAAATTGCCTATCATATGTAGGAATGACACATATGTTGTAGGTTTCCTTCTAAGATTACCCATCATATTTTTATGCTTAAAATGTTGTAGTATGCTTCCTAAAATTTCCCATCATGTTTTAGGAATGCTATCTCATGTTAGAATGTTGTAGGACAAATTCTAAAGTTCCTACCATGTTTAGATTAGCCTATTTATGCTTAGGTGTTGTAGGATTAATTCTAAAATTCCTCCCATGCTTAGATTAATCTACTTATGCTTAGAATATTGTAGGATGCAATTTAAGAGTTTCCTACCATGTTTAGATTCACTTATTCATGCTTAGAATGTTGTAGGAAGCAATCTAAGAGTTTCCTACCATGTTTAGATTAATTGTGCCTAGAATGTTGTAGGATCTATGATAAAATTACTTACCATGTTAGAAGTATATATACATATATACTTAGGAATGTTGAATGTTCATGCTAGTAGTTACCCATGTTTAGTAAAACATTTATGTTTAGTAGTTATTTATGCTTAATAAAGATTCATGCTTGGATGATAGTAGAAAAGTTGCATACCATGCTAATTTAATTGTAGGTATGTGATATACCATGTTAGTTTAATTGTAGGTATGTGATATACCATGTTAGTTTAATTATAGATGTGCCATGCTAGCTTAACTACAAGTAAGTTGTATGCCATGCTAGCTTAATTATAAGAAAGTTGTATGTCAAAAAATTTCATAACTTATTACAACTGATTATAAGAATATTCAAACTCTTCTTGTGAAGCTAACAGCTATCTTCTAGATCGGCAATCCGTTGGTCACTGCCGAATCTCCACTGAGTGGTCTAACTGCTTCCCTGGACTTGCCCCTCGGCTTGAGCCTTCTGCTGTGCGACTCTGTTATTTTTGCACCTGCTCGATTGGTAGGCCTGTACACTGCCATTCCCCTTGGATGCCCTGCTGATCTTGGGCTCTCCTGCACTTGTGACCTGATATCCATGTACCTAAAAGGTGGGATACGTCAGTAATTCTACAGATGCAAATACTGATAAGAAAATAGTGATTCTCCAACTATTACACTCATAATCATCTGGAATGGAAAATAAACGTGTATCCTGATTTCCTAGTATTCGTGTATGCCATGACTTGAAGTCTAATGCAAAACACAGAGTACAGAACAGATGCACTTAATCTAATGTATGCAAGACTCTGGACACACATGCATTCCATACTACATGTGCCCCAGATCAAGTTGTTTCTCCAGTTCAGGGATTTGAACCCTCACTATGCAATGCATTATAATTCGGCCCACTTCTTGTTCCTGATAGTATGACATGGTTGAGGAGGTATGAAAAGAAATAATTCGAGGAGCTACCCCGCTGTCACCAATAATCGTTGCATCGGACCCTCCTCGAAAGTTGTGACGAACTTACAGATATGCAGCAGCATATCCACTGCACAGAAGATCCAATATGATCCGTTCATGTCAACCAACATAGAACATGACAGCCTCGAAGGTCTAAAAACCCCCTATTCTCTAGGAAATCGACATCCCGTTCTTTCCATGATACTTCAGGAATCAACAATGCAAGATACGCACAGCAGCATGTATCCCTAATGACAAGAAGAGACAACCCATTAGTATCACCACCTAGTGCTAACTCTTAGAACGAGTTGGATTATAGGGAATCACCCCTAACACCAATTCGGTCTTCGAGCAAAACAATAAAGGAAAACCTAATCAAAGTAGTTAACTGAAAACAACTTGTTACCCTAAATCACACTCAGTGTCAATCAACAATGTCGACCCTCTCCGGGCTGTCAAAACAACAATCATCACGGGAATCACATTCACTGATTCCCAATATCTTCACAGGTAAGCAACCAAATAATCCCAGCCTGTGACCTTCAGCAAGTGGTCCAACGGTGCCCCAAGGATGAAATATGATTCAAATGAAGGTAAGCACACACACAACCATCAATTCTTGACTATTGACAGACTCAGACATCGAGATACCAAACACAAACCGACCAGAGCTATAACCCAACTCACTCATGTCCACCATGAGCACTAAGCATAGGAACATGTCCAAGTTCCAAATGAAATACTAAAATCTCTTTAAAAATATGATAGCTCATGATCACCACACTGCGGTATGCAGAAGGTTCCTCATCAATTGTTTGATGAAAAAGTTCAAGAAATAGCAGTAGCTGTAACTCTAGCTACGCTCACCGGAATCCAACATACTATTTCTAGAAGGGTATGGAGATTTATTGCAATTTCCTAGTGGACGACTCCCTCAAATTCTTTAAAGAACTGAAGTCCCCCAAGCTAACTTAAGCTCGAAGTCAAAACTAAACAACATGTTGCCCAACTTGCAACGACCATATCTTCCAGCATATAAATCGGAATTGCTTTATACCATCCATTCTGGAAAGCTAAGACCCTGGTCTCCAACTCACTAGTTAACCATTTTCTCAAATTCAATCATCTTGACACTCTAAACACCTCATACGCTCTCAGCGGTATGTTCCTTCCTGCACCTTTCCAATATTATAAAAATTTGCTCACTCATCGGAATTACTCAATTCCGGATCCTATGGAAAGATGGGAGCGTCTACTATAACTTCCTAGTTGAACATATTCTTAGATTCAATCATTAATGTCCTCGAAAACAACAAATTCCATCAGGTGCGCAAACAGGGAAAAAGTTGACTCTTCAATAATCAGGGCTTCGACTAGACTGGGTGTGCCATAGTCTTTGAAAATTCATAACTCTCAACCTACAAACTTGAATTACAAAATTCCAGTTGGATTAGAAAGTTATGACTCCTTACTACATGTCTCTAGTTGGTCAATTTCACAAATTCTTAACGAATAATTCTAAAATTTAACATCTTCACAGACCAGTCGATTTGCACTAGGCTGAACCTAGTTCACTTTGAAATTCATTAATATTTCAAATCTAAGTCCAATGCTCATGTAATTTGAGATTCTTAATCCACACATATACCCTTCATCGTGTCCAAAATTTACATTCAAATTTATATCACAGAATGAGTTAAGACTCCTCAAACATAACATACAATTTCAGCTGCTCTTTGAACAGGGTTTTTGCCACCATATACGGTTTATTTTTGAAACCTTTTCGAATGATCTCTAAAAATTCTAAAATTTGAGAATCACCAAATAGTCTCATACCATAAGATACTACCAAAACTTCATAGAAATCTCATGTACACACAAGTAGTTATGGCATTTTGAACTTCAGTCCAAACACAGTCAGCTTCAGCGACCACTTCCAGACCAGTCACATTCTACAAATTTTTCGAGGCATCAAACAACCTCGAAAAATTATGAAATTTAAGACTGTAGTTGTAGACACATACAAGAGTGTCCACAAAAATGATCAGCTCAATATCCCTATGCAATTTGGAGTTACAAAATCGGAAAGACACAACAAATTCACACAATCAGTAGCTCTCTTGGCTGCTCACTGCCCAAAAATTGGGCTGTTGTTTGGGCTACTAAATTGCATCCAAGAATTATGAAAAAATTCATGGATGCTCTACATATATAGAAGAACAAATACCCCAAATTTGAGTATCAAATTCCGAACTGTTTGGGAGCAAGAAATTTTCAAACATACCCTCACAAACAAGCTTCTAACAAAAGTCTAGAAAAGAAGTTATTCTACACTACAACTTTTCTTTTCTTAACATACCCATACTCATACATGGCCAATTAAGTTTTCTTAACTACTTTTACATGTTAATAATCACATACAAAAGAAAGATTAAATCTTTTGGAGTTTAGATAATCACCCACTTTGTTGTAAGAGAGTCTCCCCTAGCCTGAGCTCCATTCCTTAGCTTTGCTCCTTGCTCTTGTAGAAGCTCCACACTCCCCACTACACTTCTTCTTCTCCTTCTCTACTACTCTTCCTTCTCTGAAAGTGTTCACCTCGTTTTTTTTGAATAAAGTAAAATGAGAAGAAGATGAGAAGGTGAGGGAAATGAGTTTATTTATTGAAAATGGAGGGGTCCTAGGGTTTGGTGTGGGCCGGAAATTGAGGGGGTGGGGGTGGGGTGAGGTGATGAGGTGGAGGGTGTAGATGGAGGGTGGGATGGGTGAAGGGATGAAGGGTTGAGATGAAGGCCAACACACAATTTTGGAAGTTTCTTGGAAACTTCCTACTCTTCAATAGTCAAAACCATATGGTGAATTATCTCCACCATCGGATCTTATCAAAATCAATCCATGATCACATGATACTAGGGTTCCTAACCCTAGGTTAGGTCAAGGAACCCTAGGTCACAATACCCCGATTCTAACCCTTATGCACAATTTCAATCCACATTCAAATCAAGCACTAGCTTAAAAAAATGACCAATATATATAAATTAAAATATATCTATATAATAAAACACAAAGAAAGCTATCAAGTGGCTCTCCTTCAATCTCCCCCAAAATCAAAGGCCCAGATCTAACCTCACCAAACATATTTTCCCCCCAAAAGTTCCCTCCAAAACTCAGATTCAAATCTCCTACCCAAAACAACTCCTATATTTATTTATATTTTTTTTTCTCTCTCTCTCGCTCCCTCTTCTATTCAAAAAATTAAGAAAATACAAATTTTAGAAATTTTAGAAAATTAAAAAACTAAAAAATTTAAAACTTTAAAAACTTTAAAATAATTTTTAAAAAATCAAAAAAATCATATAATATGTTTTTTGCTCTATGTTTGCTACTTCAATTAATTTGTTGGACCTCCAAAATTATTTTATATGATCAAACAAGGTGCATTGTTCCGAAAACGTGCCGTTGGCACGTGTCTACGGGCAAACCTAGTAAAAATATATGGTTTATAGAAATTAAAATTTTCTCTTGACAGTTGTCTAGTCAAAACAATCGAGACAAATCCACTGTTCAATCGAGAAGATATCCCGAGTTTATCTCATCGGGTTCAGAACAACTTATATGTATGAAATCAACGATTTAAAACTGATAACTATTAGATAAATATGTAATCGTGTGCAATACTCAGACGTGCACAGATTACTATGCAAAAATAGCCATGTACTATTTCGCAGGGTTTTACAGCTGTCCTGCATGAAAATACAAAAATTCAAGAAAACATCAATCAGAGCAGTGGCAGTCGACTGTATAAGGTGGTCAGTCGACTGTCCCGCATTAAAATCCAAAAATTCAAGAAAACATTAATCTGAGTGGTGGCATTCGACTGTATAAGGTGGTCAGTCGACTGTCCCGCATGAAAATCCAAAATTTTAAGAAAACACTGCAGCCAGGATCGCGACGGTCGACTATCGGAGATAAACCGGTCGATTGTCGTACCTGCAGAGTGCAGTTTGAGTTTGTGCATGTTTTAATCGATAGGGTGTTTCACTTTATAAAAACGAAATCTGTAAAAAGTGCACTCCTAAGATAATCCAACGTGACTTGTAGAGTGTACAGGGGTACATAAAAACGAATCAAAACCACTTCGAATTAATAGAATAGCAATTCGATGAATTCCATCAAAATATGTGCATATATCAGAATAGGGTATTTGAGATCAATTATGTGCCAAAATAACTTTGTAAATAGGGGATACATTGTTTAAACTATCTTAGTACTGAATTATTCAAGATTAAATCAATTCTTTAAAAAACTCACAAAAACCCAATTACTTCAAAAACAATGAAATAAGATATTTTTGTATAAATGTATGTGCAGGTTTGTTCTCAAAGAAAACTTCAAAACTCATCAATTAGGAATAGTGAAATATTTAGTTTTAGCCTTAGTATGAAGCAACTCAAACCCAATTGAAAACTTCACACATTCACAAAATCCCAGGAGTGGTCATAATGCATCAGTCCCAAGTCTAATTATCCCAATCCAACCACAAACCTTGATCTTTTAATACATTAGCCTTTCTTATAATTCAATTAACTCATTTACCATCATTCACAATAGTAAACCCATGAATATATGTGATTGCAACATGTTATAGTCAAATTTGCATTCATCCAAACTCATCAACAGGGTATTTATACATTTTTGATCCATTTGTCCATAACGTTCATTATACTCAATCAAATCAGCAATAATCTGAAAGAAATAACCTACTCATGATTTCTATTAGGTTCTCTAACAATCTCAAATCATCCATGTGTAATCACAATCATAAATAACGAGGTTTTCATAAAAAATCCAATTTTTAACTTATCTATACATCAAATCCATTATATCTTTATACCGATCCCTAACATGCTTTCTAATAGATAAAACATCACATACAACATTCAAAGAACAATACAAAAACGTCTTATATCACTCACCTCTTTGAATAATCAACCGAAGAAAATAAAGAATAGGAAAAGCCCTCCTTCGCAAGAAAACCAAGAATCCTCGCTTGGAAACTCCATGAAATAAGAATAAGAAATCTCTTTGTGTTGTGCAGCAAGAAGACAGCTGCACCTCACCCTAATATAGGCCGGAATAAGGGTGTCTAGGGTTTTTGAGTAGATTTGTAAAATGCCTCTTTTAAAATATACCTTTACATATATAAATCCCTTTACTTGGAAATTGAATAAAACCAACTTAATTAAGTTTTAAAAACAAAAAGAATCAGCCTCCAACCAGCCGACCCTGTTTAAAAACCCTGAAAAATGAATTTGTACTTTTACCCCTCTAAATAGCAATTTTGCAAAAAGAACCTCCTTTATCAAAACTTACAGAATAAACCCAATTTATTATAACAAAAAGTAAACTCTTTATCTTTGAGTTGACTAGGCATCATGCCCAGCCCAAAAATCCAAAAATCTGGAGTTTTAACTCCAAGTGGTACTTTTGCACAAAAGTCTCTCTTTTTGTAATATTTGCAAATATGTCCAATAATTATCAGAAAAATGCAGAAAATTTAAAAATAATATTTAATAATAAATAATGAGTTTTACAAAATAAATTTTGACATTGAACTTCCCAAGAAAATATTTGCACGTGTTTTACACTTGTAAAAAGATAAATTTTCAGAAAATATTTATTAAATCATCAAAAATCATTTTAATTCATTTATTAATCTTTAAAAGATTTATTTAAAAATATGGGGTATTACATTGCACGTGTTAGAAAAATTTGTCTTAAATTGATTTTTTGTGTGTGCTACAATTTGTATGTGCAACTTGTTTTGTCATTGATTGTGCACCAAGTTAATTTGTCTGTTTGAGTTCTACCAAATCAAGTTGGATTAGATAATTGAGCTCTAACCAAGACCAGTTTGATCCTATGTGCCCAATTTGTCATGCACATATATATTGTACACTGTGTACAAAAAATAAGTACATACAATTAAATCTATGGGCCAGGGTTGGTTGGATGGTTTGCTTATGGAGGGAAAATAGGGGGTTTTAGATTTTTAACATGAAGAAATCAAGGATTTTTTGGTTATAAAAAATTTGCAATTTAGTATGTGGGAAACCCTAAGGGATTTGGCCACTCTCACACTCCATCTCACCTCCCCCTCTCCTAATCAAAGCCGACCAAGCCACCCCCCTCCATCGTGAAGCCCCTTTTATGTAGACCCCCTTCTTATTTTCCTTAGCTCATTTTTCTCATTTCTCATCTACTTCCAAAAACACTCTCTACTACAGAAGCTACTGAATTGGGAGGCAAGGAGGAGCAAGAAGTACCAAGGAGAAGTGCTAGGAGCTTGGAGCAAGAAGGGCTAAAGACGCTAGGATCTAGGAGCACATTTCTTGTCTTGTCTTCACACAACCAAGGTGGGTGTTCCTAATGCCTCTTAAAGTGTTTAATTGTTGTAGTGTGTTTTTTTTCTCATGTTATGAACAACAAATGAATGGCATCATGCATTAATGATGTTGTTGGAAATTTGGTATGAGATAGTGCCTGTTTGACTTTGAAATGCACCTTAACTACTGTTCTAAAATGTCTGCTTAGATCTGGAAACTATAACTCCAAAAATACTAAGAATTTAGATTTTAAATTTTAATGACAGAATATTATGCATGTTAGGCACAACTCCACCAAATTTCATAATTTATAGATTGTATTTGCTATTTTTAACAAATAAGAACTTGATTTCTAGCTGGAAAGTGAATCAGATTTAATGTATGATCTATTATATTTTCAAAAGCTTATAACTCTCTGATTACATGGAATTTCTTCCTTAAATTTCGATATGTGTTGCAAATCTGTGCTTAGATTATGCATGCAAGTTTTATAATTTTTGGACAAAAATTGTTTGGTTAAAAAAATTCGTAACCACTGACTAGTTAAAAAGGAAAAACAGAGCATAGCTGTGAGACTGTCTTGATCACGAACCTATTTCAAGAGACCATAACATTCATATTACATGATATATATTTAACTAAAATTTATGTATGTGCTGTTACTATGTGTCTAGTATATGTTCTCCAAATTTTATAAATTTTTGACACCTTATGCTATTTTTAAAAGGGTCTACCTTACCACTAGTAGACTGTTCTGATATGTTCTTGAAATTTTGCATTCATGTTAAATCTTAATCATTTTGATCACTTAAACGAAGTAATTTGGAGAAGCTTTCAACTAAGAAATTGTAGTAGATTCTTAGACCTCTCTAGAAAGCTTGAGAACTTGAAATTCTAAATAGTATACAATTTATAGTCATTTTACAGTAACCAGGAACAACATGTAAAAAAAGACTTAGCTGATTGTTTTGAAGTATACTAGTTGTCATGAATTAGAACTTTAAATTAAACTTAGAAGTTATTGTTTAATAACATTAAAAATCAATTTTTTTTAATGACATGAGGATGGGATGTGCTACATAAATTAAATTGCATGTTGAAGAGTAGCCATGTATAGCTCATAACTGCAACTGAAAAAAGTTTGTTCATTGTTTAGGAACATAGCTTGAAATGAATGTAGTATGTGTTTATGTTAGCTGTTTGGGGTTAGTATTATACCCAAATTGTGATTTTAATTGTTGTTTACATTGTGTGGAAGCTTGGGGTTCATCAGGGCATGTTTCATTATCGGAACGGGATCAGGAAGAACCTTATAATGGCATAATTGGCCATGTTGTGCTTGGTGTTTGAAAATGTAATTTAACCAGTTTAAGGCTCTTAGGTACCTCTTCTGATATAAACTTGTAGAGTGTAGCCCTATAGTATTGTACTCATTGTAGCACCCCATAAATTTAAATGCATTATTTTGAATTATTAAATGATATTAAATTGAAGGATTTGATTAAATTTATTATTTTCCTTAATTGCTATTTTGAACGTTCAAAACACGTGTAATGTTTTTAAAATTTAAATGCTTAAAATTTTGTTATCATTATTTATTTTCTCTCATTAATATGCAGTATTTTTATTTTTCTAACTTATTTGAATGAAGAGAATTATTTTGGGAATTTATATTGACAAAATTGATTTTTGATGAAAGAATTGAATTTTTTGCCACAATGAAGGCCAAATATTTGGATTAAAATATTTTTATTCTGATATGGGGCCACCCAACACTAAGGAGATCAGGAGATAAATTTAAATATTTTATTTTATTAACTTATATAAGGAAAATATCCTATTTTGATTGTATGAATAAAATAATTTGTAAATATTGGATTCTTGAGGACTAAATCTCCTCATGGAAACCCTAATCTAATATCAGCCATACATATATAGCCAGTAGGGGGTGCGGGTTGTTTCTGTTTGCATTATTTTGTTGGCTTGGAGATTGGAGTTTTTTACTTAAGGAGAAGTCCTTCTTGAAATTTCAAAGACTACAACTAGAGGTGGGTGTTTCTTCATCTCTTTTTATATGTTTTTATATTCATGGTTGAGGAGATATCATGCTAGTATTTGTGTTGTGAATCTATGGGTTTGTATAGCATGTATTTGTTGTCTTGCCATGAGATGAATTGTTGAAATGTTTGATAAATAAAGTTTCGTTGATATCATGAAGTAAAAATAAAATTTTTATATATGAGTTGATCATGAATAATTGATTCGTGAATATTATATGATGCTAGGGCATGAAAGATTGAAATTTTAACTGATAGAGTTGATTGAATGATCATGAATATTACTGTAATTGAGATAAACTTGTTGTATGAAAATAAAACTCATGTTTAAGGAGGGGATCTTGGTGTTTAATTCACTATTGTGAATGAAAATTTTATATATTGAATTCTAGTTGATTGGCGCATGATATAGTGTGTATATGGACCAAAAGAATCCAGTTTTGGGCTCTAAAGGGTTCGGGTCTGAGGGTTGAACAGTGTCGGGTCTGCACAGTGTAGACCGAGCACTGTGCTGACCTCGGCCTTCTCCTTTGTGGGTTTTGGATTGGTGTTTTGTGTAGGGTTTGCATATACTAGGGTTTAAGATGATCTCTAATGTATATATGGATGTATTGATATGTGAATCTAGTATGTTGTGTGAATTTTTGTTGATTTTAATATAAGGTTTTGAGGAGTTAAAGTTTCAGATTTTGGGAAACAAGTTTCACATTTTTGTGTATGTTTGATTTATGAATTCGTGTCATGCAAATCTATATTTTGAATGAGTGTAAATCTCAGTTTTGAAGAGTTTAATGTTCAGTTTTGAACGGTATAATTTCAGATTTAGAAGAAATTATTTTTAGATTTTAAGAGGTGAAAGTTTCAGAAATTTTTTTTTGACTGGTAAAAGGTAGGATTATCCTACCTCACAGAAAATATATATATATATATATATATTAATAAGTATGAAAAGGTTTACAACTGTTGCAAAAAACGAGGGAAGCGAGGTTTACTCGAGCGCGGGATGAATCTAGGTTCAAGATGGCATGCCGTTGTGACGTAGAGAGGGCATTGGACTATTGTCGTGCACCTGTACTAGTCACAAAGACATGATCTCATCCCCCTTCTTCACCCGAATCATGCCTGTAAAAAAAAAGAAACCCTTCAGTCAGCAAAAAATTATAAAGACAGTGCTGAATACGTACAAAAGCAAACTAAAATAAAACATAGTCTTTTCCCAAAAGAACAAAACAACAGCATGAAGAGAGTAGTGAGGTGGCTGAAGCCTACTAGGCTGAGTAGCTGTCGCCTGCACTGTCAGTTTGGTCTATTCGGATCAAAGCCTACTTCAGTAGGGCATCCTGCACTCCCTCTCATTCCAATTCTTGGAGTAGCTTCGCTTTCTTCTTTCCGCTATCCATCCCATCTATCCAAGATCGAAAGTAAAAAATTGCATTAGTAATATTGTCCTAAGTTTGTATATTCTTAGAAGAGAAAGTGTGTTCATTTCTAGCAAGCCACAAACTCCAACAGATTGAGACTGTCATGAGGTGCCAAATGTGTCTGTGTCTTTGATTTCCAAAACACCAAGACATAAAGCATTCGTGTAAGTGAGAAGGCATGGTATGAATGTTGAAAAGTGCAGTGAAATGTGTCTAAGTGGCAGTAGCGACAGGGCATTTGAAGAAAATATGGAAGGTCGATTCGACAGGACATGGACAAGCAGTGCATGTCGTGTCTCCCGGCCATCCTTTGGCATGAAGAAATACTTTGGAGTTGATTTTGTCCCAACTTAGTAGCCAGATGAAGACTTTGCATTTAAGCGGCGCTGAGGAAGACCATGTTGCAGCAAAATATGCGGAGCGGAGGCCGGATGTAAGGAAGAAGCTGTATGCTGACTTGACAGTGAATTGTGAGGACGGAGTTAGGCTCCATGAAGGCTGATCATCTGAGTGTGCCGGTTGGAAATGACTGATTAGATTAAGAAGTTTCTTCTTCTCCTCACGTATTGAAGGGTTGGGGACACATTTATGCCGTGGTTGCCAACACCATGTTCCATCAATCCATGAGCCTTGAGAGAGTACATCTGCGTCAGGATTCCATGCTGCAGCAGCCAGTGTTGGGAATAAAGATGATATGCTGCATCCATTTATCCATTTTGATGTCCAAAATTTAATAAGGTTTCCCTTACCCAGACTCCAGTGCACATTTAAGAAGAAACTCTCCTTTAGAGTAAAAATTCCTTTCCAGAAATTAGAAGCAGTGGAGGGGCATGCTAGTGTGTTGGAGTTGCTTCTTAGATAAAGGCTCTCCAGGGTTTGACTAGGTAGCGAATCCGATGCTATCAACTTCCACCACCACTTCATCAGAAGTGCATCATTAAAAGCCTTCAGATCAAGAACCCCTAGGCTACCCTGTTCCTTAGGTTGACAGACTCTTTGCCACTTCATACTGGCTACGCCTTGTGCATCCTTATCTTCGCCACACCAGAAAAATCTACTACGGATTTGATCAATTCTTTTGATAACCCAAAGAGGTAATTTGAAGAATGAAGCATAGTAGACCGGCAGTGCACTGAGAACAGAGTTTATAAGTACTAGCCTTCCTCCTCGTGATAACATTTTTCCTTTCCACACAGAGAGTCTTCGCTCAATCTTGAGGATAAGCGGCTGCCAGTACCTTTTGCTGAGCTTTCCATAAGATAGTGGCATTCCAAGATATTGGAACGGTAAGCACTCCTTTTTGCAACCTAGGATGGTCGAAAAAGCCTTGAGCTTCATTTTTGATTTGCCAAAGTAGACGATCGATGACTTGTTAAAGTTTATGGCCAATCCTGAGATGTTGGAAAATAGTTGCAGTGCCACCTTGAGGTTGATAACCTCATCTTCATCTCCCTTACAGAAAAGGAGCGTGTCATCTGCAAATTGCAGTACTGACAGATCCGCAAGTGATCCTCTTACCGGGAGCTCGGAGAAAACACCATTTATGCGACCATTGTAGAGCATCTGAGCTAAGGCGTCAACTACCAAGATGAAGAGCATTGGTGAGAGAGGGTCCCCTGCTTTAGACCTCGCTTTGAGTTTATTTGACATCGCCCCTCCCCATTGATAAGAATTAAAGACTTAGCCGTCCTCATGATCATACGGATCCACTTGCACCAAGCCTGGCCAAAACCACTGGCGATTAAAAGCTGGTCTAAAAAATCCCAACTTACCGTATCGAAAGCTTTTGCAAAATCAATTTTGAACAAAAGGGTATCCAAATGTCGCCTACTGCATAGATTGATAGCTTCATGAGCTACAACAAAACAGTCCACTATGGATTTACCCTTCAGGAAAGCACTCTAAGAGGATGACACAAGGGAGTGGAGGATTGGGGCCAGCCTGTTTGCCAGCAATTTGGTGAAAATTTTGAAGGAGCAATTAAGCAAACTGATAGGTCTATAGTCAGAGACCGAGTTTGCCCCTTCACATTTGGGAATAAGCATTATGTTGCAGTAATTTAGCCTATATAGATCACCTTCACCCCTCTGAATCGATGGAAACATGGCTAAAAGATCATCTTTGATAGTATCCCAGAAAGTGTGGTAAAAACTCATGGAGAAGCCATCGGGTCCTAGAGCTTTATCACTACTCATACTGAAGACAGCCAACTTAACCTCCTCTATAGTGAACAATGCATCTAAATGTTCCAAACTATAGTCCCTATGGGGATAAAAAGAATGCCAATCGATCCTAAAATCTGATCGAGGAGTTGTGCCACAAATTGATTGAAAATGATTCTTAAAAGCCTCTCTAATCAGGATAGGGGATGTTACCAGAGTACCATCAATGATCAGGCTGTGTATGTAGTTCCTTCGCCTTCTCTCATTTGCAATACAGTGAAAGAACTTTGAATTTGCATCTCCCTCCTTTATCCAGTGCACTCTCGATCTTTGCCTCTAGTAAACTGCTTCAATTTTGATAAGATTTTGCAGTTCCGCTTGGGCCGCCTTAAGTGGTTCAGCTGTGCTAGGGGATTGCATCGCTTCAATCTCCAGCTCCAGTAGTTTGTCCTGCAACTGTTTTTTCCTCTTTGCAATGTGGCCAAAACTTCCATTCTGCCAGTGCCGAATTCTTCTCTTAAGAAGTATAAGCTTTGTTGCAAAAATGTCTACCGGGTTCCCATCACACTTGAAATTTTCCCACCACTCCTTAACTGAGGAGACAAATGTAGAATGGTGCAGCCATGCTTTTTCAAATTTGAAATAATGTACCTGAGTAGTGATGGCTTGATCATCGATGATAATAGGACAGTGATCAGATGAAAATCTGGGTAGTGAAAGATTCCCAAGTCATAGAGATGAAGAATCTGTCTAATCTGGCCATCGAAGGGGAACTCCGAAGACTGGTCCATGTAAATTTCCTTCCTGAAAGTGGAAGATCAATCAGCTCCAAGTCTTGTATGAATTCAAGAAAGCATCTCATATCCCTTGTTGAGCCTTTTCCCCTAGACCTCTCCGCATCTGACATTGTTACATTAAAATCCCCACACATAACCCAAGCATCGCTGAGAAGTCTTCTGCGCTGTTGAATTTCAAAGAAACATAGCTTACGATTCTCCAAATCAAAGTGTGCATAGACAGAAGTCAGTGGCCATTCTTTGGCTGAAGTTCGGCATTTGAAAGAAGCAGACACCGAGAAGATATCCACAGCCGAATACGTACAATCAAGGACTTGATCATTCCACCCAATGAGAATGCCGCCGCAGCTGCCAATAGAGTCTAACTGGACCCATTTGGATATAAGGCCTCATCCAATTGACGAAAGCATCTGTGGTCCCGGTTTCCTGACCTTAGTCTCTTGTAAGCAAATAATAGATGGAGTACAATTACGAATACCTTCTTTGATAATAGAGCATTTGTCAGGGCTACCCAACCCTCTAACATTCTAGTTAGTAATCCTCATTGAAAAGAAATGCATCATAACGCACAAAACACCAAATAAAACTGGATAGCATGGCAGCTATTCAGAATGCTGTAGTTGATCATTTTGATCAACTACAGCCTTCTGATGGCCCCTGAAGACAAGCAGCGAGTGTGGCCCTAAAGCCTCCACTCCAATGGATTCGGCTACTTCGACAATGTCCTCATTTGACAGCAATTCAAATGGATTGAGATGTGCATTGGAAACGGAAACATTTGAAGAGGAGGTACCTGTAGCCTTCCTCTTTATAGTGGTTGACAAGTGCTTCATGGACGGCCTGGTGCTTTTGAGCTTTCCTGTGGACCTGGATCGCTTCATCTTCTTGGTCGGGCCTTCCTAGAAGCCTGGGGGGACAGAAGTATAGGAGCTCGCTGCTCGGGGAGTAGTTTTCCGCTGTAGAGAGTGAGTGTGGAAGCTTTCAGTTCCACCCTTGCTAGCTCCCGCCCTGAAAATCACCTTAGCTTCTCCATTCAACTTGCTCGCCTCTTCTTTGAAAGACTCTCGAAGGGCTCCTTCCACTGCAGGTTTAATTTTGGCAAAAAGAGAAAGAGGCGGTGATACAAGCTTCCCTTTCCACATCATTTCTCTCACCTCTTCCTGTGAGCTGTCATTTGAGGAATCCCCAAGATTGTGTCGAGCCGTCTCGCTGCCCTGTGGGTCCGCATTCTTGTTGCTATTTGATGACTCGGAGGTGTGAACAAAAAGCGGTGCCAACGGTGTAGGAGTAGAATTAGGCGAGTGGTCCTCCACAGATTTGGGAAGTAGGGTAGGATCAGTTAGGATCTTCTCAATTGGCCTCGATCCCACTAATTTGGGGACATTTGAAAAAACTTCCAAATCTGTTTCTTCATGCGGAAAATGCGGAGCCGTTGGGCACCCCTTCCCCAAATCTCGGGATTTCAAATCATCCATGTCATCCTTGGCCGGTGTCAGGCACCGGTGATCTCTAGCTCCCTCAGCCCTGGGCTCAACCTGCCCCTTAGGTTGCCAGAAACTAGCGCTACCTAACTCCTCAGAGGCTCCAGCAGTGGTGAAAAGTTGGATTTTGCCAGATTGTATGTTTTCGATAGGGATTGGGTTACCTAGCAGCAGTATTGGCACATCATGAACATGGCTTTGGAGGTTCCATGGGGTAGTGTACTTGATGGTAAGAGATTTGGGTATGAGTGTGAGATCCTCAACCTCGATAAGAACCAGTGCTTGATCACGGGTATCCGCATTCGTCATTTAGCGGCTTAGTGTGATTAGCTTACCAAAGGGCTTAACCAGGCAGTCAATGGACTCCCTATTCCATAGATGAAAAGGTAGGAGAGGTAAGTTGATCCATATGAAGTAGGGCATCAGCCTCAATCTCGCTCCAAAGTCTACTGACCATGGAGAGAAGGTAGCACTTAACCCAGAATTCTGAAACACTCCCTCCGCAATCGCTGCTTCAGCCTCGGTGGTTGTTGGAAATTGAACATGATAGACTCCATCACAGACCCTCTTCAACACCCACCACCGACCTTGCCTTCCCCAGGAAAAGTTAAAAGCACACTCGAGATCTTTGGTCTGAGGGATGTGGCGTGGGTTTATCAAGTGGAGGAAGGTGCTTGCATGCAGCGCCGGCAAAGCTTGGGATATAGCATTGTTGTGGGGCAGATCAATCACCAGCGAATCTCTCTTGTTGTGGA
Source organism: Hemerocallis citrina (assembly GCA_017893485.1). NCBI lineage: Eukaryota > Viridiplantae > Streptophyta > Magnoliopsida > Asparagales > Asphodelaceae > Hemerocallis > Hemerocallis citrina. The sequence continues at coordinate 86,576,023 of CM030359.1, forward strand.
GCGGACAATCCCGCACATTATGCCCAAACTTCCTGCAATTGAAACAATGGAAACCCAGCTTCTTGCACTCCGCCGTGGCATCATCATCATCGCCATATTTGAAACAGCGTCGTTCCATCTTCTTAGAAGATCTACGGTTGTTCTGACGCCAAGCAGCTTTTGCTGGAGAATAAATGGCAGTAGGGTTTGGTTGGAAAAAAGGTTTTGGTTTGGAGGCGGGATAAGGAGTAGGATGTGAAAGGATAAGGGGCAGTGGGGTTTTGGAGTTTAGTGTGGGAAGGCGTGGGGATCAAAGAGGTACTTGGCGTGTCTAATGATGACGAGGGGGTCTCGGGGGCGGAAGTCAAAGAACCTGGGCATAGGATCTGCTTAGGTCCCGAGGGAAGACGACTTTCTCTCTCCTCACCCCTCTATCAATTTCTCTCTCCGTGCTGGTTTTTGTCTTAAGTTTCAGATTTTTGAAACATACAAATTTCAAATTTTGAGGTATAAATACCAGAATTTAGAGTGAGTTGTTTTCAATTTTAAGTTAATTAAAATCCCATGATTTATACTGTGGTTTCATATATGGAAAGAAATATTGGGCGACTGAATTAAAGATGTTTGGTTGAATTGAATTTGTTTCTATAAATGAAGGTATCAATTATGGAAGTACACGTCCATTTATTTGTGAAGTAAGATATTTGTGGAAATCTTTTATTTACATAAAGTTTTATATTATGATGAGATGAAATGAAATGGAGTATTTATTTTAATAAATTCGAGTTTTTGTGGAAAAGTGATTTTTTTTTAATGAGTGAAAGAAGGAATATTTAATTAATTAACCATGTAGGGGTTTTATTTGAGAATCTGGGTTATTATAAATAACCCAATAGAAGGACTCTGTTGGGTTGTGAGCTCTAGAGGTTGAGCAGGACCCTAGATACTGGCAGTTGAAATTAGTTAATTTATAAAGATTAGCTAGTGTCGGCTAGTGTTCCTGTTTGGTTGAGTTATGTTCGGTGTGGTGAGCTAGCCCTAAGAGGCTGTGGTGATGTATGGTTGAACCTAAGGACATACTCTAGTTGGAGATGTGATGAAGTTAGAGCAAACATGGGTAGGGGGGCCTCATATGATCTACAGTGTGAGATAGTCCCAGGAATTATCGATGTAACCCTATTTTTTATTTTTTTGTATTTTTGGAGTGTATTTTTTTCGTTTAGTGTATTTTTTCTCTTGTATTTTTTTTTCTGAACCGTATATTGGAATTGTTTTTGATATATATTCATTTTATTTCATTTTGAGCTCTTTGTGTTGATTGGTTGTCTCTTTTATTTCGTTCTTCAATATTTTGTTCTTTCTTTCATTTTGTTCTTGTCCATTTTTTTTTTTGGGTGTTTGTGGTGATGGTGATTTGGATGTCCTATTTATCCCCAATCCTATTTGATATCCTATACATTTGTATCCTATTTGAAGGCCAATTAAACAAATTCTATTACTACTCCTAATACCCATTAACCCACAACTAAACCATATATATAAACCCCTCTCCACTAAACCCTAACCCTAATTCCCCTACTTCACAACCCGGCCTCTCTCTCTCTCTACCTCTCCTTGCTTGAGCCGCACCTGCACACCATCAGCCCGACCACCCCTCCAGGCTGCCAACATCCCTTCCTGGCCTACATCCATCCCGGCAACACCCCACACCCGAGCCACTTCTCACACAATCGAGCCCTCACCTCCCCCCTCCTTGGCCATCCCGCCCACCTCACATCACCACTCAATCACTCGTCTCTCTCACGTGGTGTTCTCTTGTGGCCGCAAGCCGCTATTGTCTTCATCCCTCTTGGATCATCTCGCTTAGTGTAGTTTTGTTCGTATGGAGATTTTCACTATAATTGCTTGGATTCGTTGATTCACAGATTTTCGTTCGTGGGTTTTGCTTGTTACTCTCGGTTTTCTTTGTTCTTTATCTTCGGTTAAGGCAAGTAACTTGTACTCCAATTCACTTGTTTGATACAAGTCAAAAGTACTACCTATAGTGTAGACGACTCTTGTTTGTGATATCCATAGATGACTCACGACACAATATGGACATGAATTAACTTAGGATTTATCCGTTCTCGAATTTGATCATGTATGTGAGACTTTTGTGAGAATTCGTATTTTGGTTAAGACCCATGTGATATATTTGGTGTGGGCATACTGGATACCCTAATTTATGATATTTGGACACTTGGTAGACTCGATTTCATGTTTGGGAGTGTTTGGATCAATTTTCTTGAATCTATGTTGATTTTGTTCTTAAGGAAAAAATCTGTATTTTTTCGCTGATCTGTTTTGTTTGCTGTTTTGGACTGTCTTAAAGTCAGTATCTTAATTTCGGTATAAAACATGAGTTTTAGAAAATTTCATCTATTTTCAAACCCCTCTGACCTTTTTTGTTTTCTGTTTTGTATGAGTGAGTTATGATTGTTTTAATACAGAGGTGTCGATCTTTTCCAGATTTTGTTTTTCAATGTTCTTGATGACTAAATGATTTTATTAATTGTGCTACACATATTATTTTCATCCAAATCTTTGGTCATTATTTCCTTATCTAGTTAGGGATCACCAAAAATTTTGGTTAATTTTTTTGATGAGTTTTATGTGTTGTTTCATGCTCGTTTATGAAATCTATACTGGTTCTATTTTGCTCGCTGTTCTGTAAAGAACCTTATTTTCACTATGATTCCTTTTACTTTATGAAAAATGTTTGTAAAATATGAAAATTAGTATATTTTAACTATTTTCATATTCCTTTGGCGGAATTGCATTTCGTTTCACCGGTTGCGAGATATCAAAGTTTTCATACAGCAGTGTTGGGAATTCCAGATTTGCCAAACTATGGTTTTTTGATGTTTTCTTATTTTGGATGACTGATCTAACTTCACTGAAAATTATGAAATTTTATATTTAGATACTAGACATATAGGGGAATACCCCAAATTTTTCATGGATTTATTTAATGAGTTTTCATGTTTTTTTCCTATTCTTAAATTCGTTTTCCTGATTTCTGGCTGAACCTATTTTCTGTATTCAAATCAGTTTTGAGACTTGTTTTTCTAAAATACTATGACTTATTTATACTCGCTGGATTTGTATGGAAGTCTATTTTCCAGATCCTTCGACGGATCCAGATTTGAATGTTTGTAACACTGGGAATCACTGTTTTACTACAGTATGGTCTTGCTGTCCTGAACTTGAGAGTTGTTCATTTTTATTCTTTTATGAACTATCTTGCACTCGTACATATTTATCTTGCAACTTGAACTTGACACATGATCATGCCATGTTATTCTTGATATGTTTTACACACTTCCATGCTGGTTTGACATTAATAACAAATAACCAAGCCGGGATTAAGAAAAAGATCTAGTAGTGGATAGTGCAGAAACGTGTACTCGGAAGAACCTAGTTTTTATTGGAGCTTGTTTAGATGTGGAGCTTGAATCGATATACATGACACGTACACATGACACTGGAGCTTATTTGGGTTTTGGAGCTTGTTTACATGATACATGATTACATGATACTTGGAGCTTGTCCCTGAGTACACTGCCGTGTATGGTCCCATATGAAATCTAAAGCGAAATTTTTTGTTGTAGCAACCATGTAGTAAAAACCGGGATGCATGAAGTGCTACCTAAATAGTAATAACTACAAGACTTGAACATGACACTTGAACATGATACATGCCCACTTGACACTTGACTACATGATACATGAGATTGGATACTTGATACATGCTACATGATTATATGATTCTTGATACTGATTAATTGATGCATGACACTTGTTTACTTGATGCTCGACACATGCTATTATACTTTTTCATCTTGCCATGCTATGATTTATATGTCTGTTATCATGATTATATCTTGCTAGGTTTGTTACATAGATTTACCTATTCCATGTACTTGTATCCTACATTATATATGGCCCGTAACTTGCAATTGACGGGTACTTGTTTTTTTTCTTCATTCTCCTACAAATTTACTAATTGCAGATCAGGATGGACGGCTGCCAGACGGTATTTGCGAGATGATGTATTAGTGCTCATTTTTTTGCTTTATGATTTTAATTATTACTGTTGCTTGAATTTGAATAAGATGTACTTGATTACTTGGATATTTATCTTGTATTTGGGATAATGTGACCCAGAATATTTGACTTGTTCAGAATTTGATTATTTGAGATTATTATATTTGGTTTCAAGTAATTTCTGTTGGTATCTTGTTTCAATTATGCATGCCTGGTTGTATCTTTTGCTTCCAACTCTGATTATCTTGTGAAATATTGTAAAGATTCCTGAACAGCTTATGGATGATGAAAATCATTTGCTGGGCTTTTGTCTCGTATCCGTATTCCGTATTCCGTATTCTTTTTGGAAAGCGGGGCGAGACAGGATTTTTAGTGGTATCAGAGCACCACATTTGGCTAATGTATTAGTTTCCTAATATATTAGACAAGCTTGGCTCGTACTGGGATCTGCTCAACATTTCACCAACCATGCATACATAAATGAATGTAAACCAACTCTGATTTTGGATGCTAATTGTTTTGTCTTTGTGCAGACTTTGGCTCGCAGAGGTTCTACTTCTCAGCCGCAGGTTGATCCGATTGAGGCTGTCACTACTGTGCTTGAGCGGCTGATTAATCAGTAGCAAAACCATAGTGATCTTATGATGGCTGCTCTTGAAGCTGCCCGGGTTTTGCCTCCTATTGTGCCCGTGCAGGCAAATCTTCCGCCTCACCCAGGAACAGTTACAGATTTTATGAGGCTGCATCCCGACCGTTTTTCCGGCACAGAGACGCCTTTGGAGGCTGAACAGTGGTTGATCCGAACTGAGCGCTTGTTGTTAGCGGCTCATGTTGCCGAGGCTAATCGGGTGGACGTTGTTTCCATCCAGCTGGTGGATCTGGTCCATATCTGGTGGATGGCCGAGTCTGAGCTTTTTGAGAGGCCTATTGCTTGGGCTACTTTCACTCGAGGATTTTTGGAGAAGCTCTTCCCCAGTAGTACTCGAGTTGAGATGGAACAGCAATTCTTGACCCTAAAACAAGTTAAGTCATTATTCCATTTTGGATTTGTTACGTGATTGTTCATCCAATGTTGTAACATGGACTTTCTTGCAACAGGGTTCCAGGTCAGTGGATGAGTATGCAGCTAAGTTTACTAGACGTAGCCGCTTCGCTGCCGTTCTTGTGGCAACCGAAAAGGATAGAGCTCGTAGATTCACAAATGGGCTTGAGCAGGATATCAAAATGCATCTTGTCTCTCTTCGCTTGTGTGCCTACACTGAGGCTCTTGAGGCAGCCCGAGCTCAAGAGCAGGCTCATGGTGGTTCGTCTTCTTCTCAGCGGACTGTTCCCGCTGCTCTTGCTAGGCCTTCTAGTGGGCCTATTCGGAGGCCTGTTTCTGCCAACCCAGTTAGAGCAGCTCCTTACTCTTCTGCTGGTTCCCAGAGGGGTAGTTTTTATGACTTTTGCCGACTTGCCGGGCATGAGCGCAAAGACTGTAGGTGGGCCAATTGCCGCTGTTTTGCTTGTGGTGCTCCTAACCACACTTTGCTGGATTGTCCATAGCAGTGGGCAACTCTTCCAGTTCGTGGTCCTGTCCAGTCGGCAGTTCCAGCTCGTGATCCTGTTAGGCCACTGCTTCCTCCCCAGCATCAGATTGTCGATCAGAGGACCGCTGTTCCGAGGAGAGGTCAGGTTTTCAACCTGACTGCTGCAAATGCCGAGTCAGCTGAGGGTGTGGTTGCAGGTATCTTTTGTTTATTGTTTTATTGTTTGTTGTTTCTCTTTGTTTCTCTTCTTTCCTTTGTTTTATTTCAATCTGTTTGTCCTTTCTGCATTTGTTTTCTCTCACCCCTGTTCAACCATTTTTTTCTTTGTCTCTTTTGCTTTCTGTCTTAGGTGTTGTGCTTGTGTGCTCTTTTCCTGCTCATGTTCTATTTGATTCTGGGGCAACCCATTCTTTTGTCTCCTCTCGATTTGTAGCTCGCCATCAGTTGGAGTGCAGCAATATGTCAGAGGCTTGGAACATTGTGACAGGTGGTGGAGTTGTCATATGTTCCCGTGAGTGCAGGCAATATTCTGTTGTTATTGGGGATGCAAATTTCAAAGCAACTTGAATATAATTGGGAATTTGAGATTCGACGTTATTCTTGGTATGGATTGGTTGGGTGAAGCCCATGCTATTATCGATTGCCGTGCCAAGAAAGTTGTCTTCAGAATTCCAGATCGAGCAGAATTCGAGTTCCTTGCCGGGGAGTCTTTCCTTGTCCAAGCAAAGACTGCAGTTGAATAGGTGGATTATGTGATGAAATTGCACTCAGGCTGTGAGGTTGCGCCTCTAGCAGTTCGGGATTTCTTGGATGTCTTTCCAGATGAGTTGCCTAGCTTACCCCCTGATGGGAAAGTGGAATTCGGTATTGATGTTCATCCTGGAACAGCGCCGATATCAAAGAGTCCCTACAGGATGGCACCGATTGAGCTAGCAGAGCTTAAGGTGCAGATTCAGCAAATGCTTGATTTGGGTTTCATCAGACCTAGTGTTTCGCCTTGGGGTGCTCCGGTCCTTTTTGTTGACAAGAAGGATGGTAGTCGTCGAATGTGCATGGATTACCTGGAACTGAACAGAGTTACTGTGAAGAATCGGTACCCGCTGCCCAGGATCGATGATTTGTTTGATCAGTTATGTGGGGATGTTGTTTTCTCGAAGTTGGATCTTCATTCTGGATATCACCAAGTCAAGGTGAAGGCTGCAGATATACAGAAAACTGCTTTTCAGGACTAGATATGGGCGCTATGAGTATCTTGTGATGCCGTTCGAGGTCACGAATGCGCCAACTGTATTCATGAGTCTTATAAACCGGGTTTTCTCATAGTTCTTAGATAGATATGTGGTAGTCTTCATTGATGATATTTTGGTGTATTCTCGGAATCGGGAAGATCATGCTGAGCATCTTAGAGTGGTTCTGCAGACTTTGAGAGAGAATTAGCTCTATGGAAAACTCAGCAAGTGCGAGTTTTGGCTCGATAGGGTTTCTTTCTTGGGGCACATTATTTCTGGCGATGGTTTTTCTGTGGATCCGGCCAAGGTTGAGGCTGTGAAGGATTAGCCTATTCCCAAGTCAGTTTCAGAAGTCAGGAGTTTTCTCGGTTTGGCTGGCTATTATCGAAAGTTTGTCCAAGATTTTTCGAAGATAGTAGGACTGTTGACTAAATTGACTGGGAAGGATCAGAAGTTCTGTTGGTCTGATGAGTGTAATGGAGCTTTTGTTGAGTTGAAAAATAGATTGACGTCAGCGCCTGTGTTGACTATTCTAGATGGTTCAGGCAGATTTGTAATTCAGTGTGATGCTTCTAGTAAGGGTCTTAGAGAAGTTCTGATGCAGAAGGGCCGATTCATTGCGTATGCATCAAGGCAGTTGAGGCCGCATGAGAAGAACTATCCTACTCATGACTTGGAGTTAGCGGCAGTGATTCATGTTTTGAAGCTGTGGAGACATTATTTACTTGGAAACCGAGTGGAGATCTTCAATGACCACAAAAGTCTCAAGTACGTCTTCACTCCGAAGGAGTTAAACATGAGGCAAAGGCGTTGGTTGGAGCTTATGGCCAATTATGACATCAGTTTGCAATACTGTCCTGGTAAAGTAAACTTGGTGCCAGATGCTTTGAGCAGGAGACCAGCAGTTATGTTCTTGACTCGGCAGAGGGATCTGATTGAGCAGATGAGGAGATTGGAGTTGGATGTTGTGTTGCCGAGTTCTGATCGGAGTTGTTTGGGGATCCAGCTGCAGTCGTCTCTTGTTGATCAGATTAAGGAGGCACAGGCTGGTGATGCACAGTTGCAGGGTTTTCAAGCTGAGGTTGAGTCTGGGTCCAGGACGGACATGGTTATTCATGTAGATGGGTCGCTTCATTTTGGTTCTCGGTTGTGTTTCTCTAAGGGTGAAGTTCGTCAGAGGTTACTTTAAGAAGATCATCAGTCTTCGTATTCTATCCATCCTGGCAGTACTAAGATGTATCGGGATTTGAAGCTTCATTTCTGGTGGTATGATATGAAGAGGGTTGTGGCTCGGTTTGTTTCTCAGTGTTTGGTCGGCCAGCAGGTTAAGGTAGAACATCAGAGAATCGATGGACTTCTTCAACCACTTCCTATTCTAGGGTGGAAGTGGGAACATATCACTATGGATTTTGTGACCGCTTTATCGAGGAGTCCTAAGGGTCATAATGCCAATTGGGTGACTGTCGACCGTTTGACGAAGAGTGCTCACTTCATTCCTTTTTTTGTCGGTCAGTCTACTGAGAGCCTAGCTGAGAGGTACATTCAAGAAATTGTTAGACGTCATGGGGTTCCAGTTAGTATTGTATCCGACAGGGATACGAGATTCAGATCTCAGTTCTGGGAGAGTCTTCAGAGCAGTTTGGGGAGTAAATTAAAGTACAGTGCAACTTTTCATCCCCAGACTGATGGACAGTCAGAGCGGACTATTTAGATTCTTGAGGACATGTTGAGATCCTGTATGCTTCAGTTCGGTGGATCTTGGGAGAACCATTTGCATCTCGTAGATTTCTCGTACAATAACAACTTTCAAGAAAGTATTAAAGCTGCTCCATTCGAGGCACTCTATGGGCTGAAGTGCAGATCACCAGTGTGCTGGGATGACATTGGTGAGAGGTAGTTGTTGGGTCCGGAGCTGATCACCAAGACGGTGGATGTAGTGGTTCAAATCAGGAAGCATTTGCAGGCAGCACAGGATAGGCAGAAGCGATGGGCCGATGTCCATCGGAGAGCTTTGGAGTTTGGCATTGGTGACCAAGTTTTCCTAAAGGTATCGCCGTGGCGCGGTGTCATTCGGTTCAGTGGTGGGGGCAAGCTTAGCCCTAGGTTTATTGGACCGTTTGAGATTTTGGAGCGAGTAGGCAAGGGCCTATCGTCTTGCATTTCCACCAGCATTATCAGGAGTGCACGATATTTTCCATGTCTCACAACTCAAGAGATATATCCGAGATAAGAGCCACGTGATCGACTATTCTGAGTTGATCGTTCGACCAGATTTGACTTGTGAGATTCTGCCAATTGCTATTGTTGATCGGCAGGAGAAAGTGCTTAAGAACAAGGTCATCAAGTTGGTTCGTGTTGCTTGGAATCCTCACCTGCCTGGTAAGTCGACTTGGGAGCTGGAGGAAGAGATTCCGCAAAAGTTTCCTCATTTGTTTGAGTAGTTTTGTTTTGTTTGTTTGGTTGTTTTGGGGTTACCCTATGTATCTTCTTTTGAATTTCGATGACAAAATTCTTCTTGTTTGGTGGGTAGGATTGTAACCCCTATTTTTCATTTTTTTGTATTTTTGGAGTGTATTTTTTTTCGTTTGGTGTGTTTTCTCTCTTATATATTTATATATTTTCTGAACCGTATATTGGAATTGTTTTCGATATATCTTCGTTTTAATTCATTTCGAGCTCTTTGTGTTGATTGATTGTCTCTTTTGTTTCGTTCTTCAATATTTTGTTCTTTCTTTCATTTTGTTCTTGTCCCCCCTCCCCTTTTTTTTTGGGTGTTTGTGGTGATGGTGATTTGGTTGTCCTATTTATCCCCAATCCGAGTTGATACCCTATACATTTGTATCCTATTTGAAGCGCAATTAAACAAATCCTATTACTACTCCTAATACCCATTAACCCACAACTAAACCCTATATATAAACCCCTCTATACTAAACCCTAACCCTAATTCCCCTACTTCACAACTCGGCCTCCCTCTGTCCTTCTCCTTGCTTGAGCCGCACCCGCACACCATCAGCCCGACCACCCCTCCAGGCTGCCGACATCCCTTCTCGGCCTGCATCCATCCCGGCAACACCCCACACCCGAGCCCCTATCTCCCACACCTGAGCCACTTTTCCCACAACCGAGCCCTCACCTTCCCCCTCCTTGGCCATCCCAACCAACTCACATCACCACTCAATCCCTCGTCTCTCTCACGTGGTGTTCTCTTGTGGCCACAAGCTGTTATTGTCTTCATCCCTCTTGGATCATCTTGCTTTGTGGAGTTTTATTCGTGTGCAGATTTTCGCTCAAGTTGCTTGGATTCGTTGATTCGCGTATTTTCGTTCGTGGGTTTTGCTCGTTACTCTTGGTTTTCGTTGTTCTTCATCTTCGGTTAAGGCAAGTAACTTGTACTCCAATTCATTTGTTTGATACAAGTCAAAAATACCACTTATAGTATAGTTGGGTCTAGATACAACTCTTGTTTGTGATATGCTTGATGGATTTTGTCTATATTGTGAAAATTTGACCATAGATGACTCACGACACAATATGGACATTAATTAACTTAGGATTTACCCATTCTTGATTTTGATCATGTATGTGAGACTTTTGTGAGAATTCGTGTTTTGGTTGAGACCAATGTGATATATTTGGTGTGGGCATGCTGGATACCTGAATTTATGATAATTGGACCCTTGGTAGACTCGATTTCATGTTTGGGTGTGTTTGGATCAATTTTCTTGAATCTATGTTGATTTTGTTTTTATGGGAAAAATCTGCAATTTGCCGCTGATCTGTTTTGTTTGCTATTTTGGACTGTCTTAAAATCAGTATCTTAATTTCGTTATAAAACATTTGTTTTAGAGAATTTCATCTATTTTCAAACCCCTCTGACCTTGCTTGATTTCGTTTTCGTATGAGTGAGTTATGACTGTTTTACTACAGAGGTGTCGATCTTTTCCAGATTTTGTTTTTCGATGTTCTTGATGACTAAATGATTTTATTAACTGTGCTACACATATTATATTGATCCAAAACTTTGATCAGTGTTTCTTTATCTAGTTAGGGATTACCCAGAGTTTTGGTGAATTTTATTGAAGAGTTTTATGTGTTGTTTCATTCTCGTTTATGAAATCTATACTGGCTCTATTTTGCTCACTGTTCTGAAAAGAACCTTATTTTCACTATGATTCCTTTGACTGTATGAAAAGTGTTTGTGAAATATGAAAGTTAGTATATTTTATCTATTTTCATATCCCTTTGGTGGAATTGGATTTCATTTCACTGGTTGCGAGATATCATAGTTTTCGTACAGCAGTGTTGGGAATTCCAGATTTGCAAAACTATGGTTTCTTGATGTTCTCTTATTTTGGAGACTGATCTAATTTCACTGTAAAATTATGAAATTTTATATTTAGATACAAGACATATATGGAAATACCCCAGATTTTTCGTGGATTTATTTAATGAGTTTTCATGCTCTTTTCCTGTTCTTGAATTCGTTTTCCTGATTTCTGGCTGAACCTATTTTCTGTATTCAAATCTGTTTTGAGACTTGTTTATCTGAAATACTATATGACTTATTTATACTCGCTGGATCCGTGTGGAAGTCTATTTTCCAGATCCTTTGACGGATCCAGATTTGTATATTTGTAACACTGGGAATCACTGTTTTACTGCAGTGAGGTCTTACTGTCCTGAACTTGAGAGTTGTTCACTTTTATTCTTTTATGAACTATCTTGTACTCGTACATGTTTATCTTGCAACTTGAACTCGCCACATGATCATCCCATGTTATTCTTGATATGTTTTACACACTTCCATGCTTGTTTGACATTAATAACAAATAACCAAGCCGGGGTTAAGGGAAAGATCTTGTAGTGGATAGTGCATAAACGTGTACTCGGAAGAACCTAGTGGTTATTGGAGCTTGTTTACATGTGGAGCTTGACACGATATACATGACACGTACACACATGACACTGGAACTTGTTTACATGATACATGATTACAGGATACTTGGAGCTTGTCCCTGAGTACACTGCCGTGTATGGTCCCCTATGAAATCTAAAGCGAAACTGTTTGTTGTAGCAACCATGTAGTAAAAACTGGGATGCATGATGTGCTACCTTGATAGTAATTACTACACGACTTGAACATGACACTTGAACATGATACATGCCCACTTGACACTTGACTACATGATACATGAGATTTGATACTTGATACATGCTACATGATTACATGATTCTTGATATTGGTTACTTGATGCATGACACTTGTTTACTTGATGCTCGACACAAGCTATTATACTTTTTCATCTTGCCATGCTATGATTTATATGTCTGTTATCATGATTATACCTTGGTAGGTTTGTTACATAGATTTACCTATTCCCTGTACTTGTATCCTACATTATATCTGGCCCGTAACTTGCAATTGACGGGTACTTGTTTTTCTTCGTCCTTCTCCTGCAAATTTACTAATTGCAGATCAGGATGGACAGCTGCCTGACGGTATTGGAGAGATGATGTATTAGTGCTGGATTTTCTACTTTATGATTTTAATTATTACTTTTACTTGAACTTGAATAAGATGTACTTGATTACTTGGATATTTTTCTTGTATTTGGGCGATGTGACCCAGAATATTTGACTTGTTCAGGATTTGATTATTTGAGATTATTATATTTGGTTTCAAGTAATTTCTGTTGGTATCTTGTTTCAATTATGCATGCCTGGTTGTATCTTTTGCTTCGGACTCTCATTATCTTGTGAAATATTGTAAAGATTCCTGACAGCTTATGGATGATGAAAATCATTCGCTGGCCTTTTGTCTCGTATTTGTATTTCGTATTCTTTTTTGGAAGCAGGGGTGACAATCGAGGTGTGAGGAAGTGTCTCCAGATCATTTGAGTTTTGAGATTTATCTCCGGAGTTATCGCGATCGAGATGACGCTCATTGGATGTTTGTATGATGAGGTGCCAGGATGTCTTGCAGTGTGAGACGATCACCGAAATTATCGAGATGTGAGTGGAAGTGTCTCTAGCTCATCTATAGTGTGGGATTGATCTCCAAAATTACCAGGGCATGGGCCAGAAACTCAAAAAATGTCTAAAATTACGTTAGTCACGGGTATAAGTTATGCATAATGATGGATTAAACCTTATAATGAGAAGAACTCTAAGGTTTTGCCCTCGGACCTATGTAGTATGGGATGCATAGAATCGGAACTAGTGTGCAGTTGTGAGCATTGTGTGCGATTGTGTTTTCCTGGACATTGTTTTATGTATTTTTTTCTTCTTTTGTTTTCATAACACACACGTATTCATTCAGTTTAGTTTCACTTGTTAATTTATGAATCTTTCCATTATTATTTTATTTTGTGTAACAAGTTTGTGGTTGTGAGAGTTTGGAGGATAGGTGCTTTAATCAGCATTGCGTCAGTTGCATTCAATTGACGTGCTCACAGTTTTAAAAGTTTTGCAGGATTTGGAAGTGAGTGGCTTGAACAAGAGTTAATGCTTGGATTTATGTGAAGACTGGAGTTTCTGTTTCCATTGTTCTTTATAATGAGAATTGATGTAATGAATGTTTTTATTTCCCTGTATTTTTGTGTTGTGTTTAAGTTACCCTAGAAGCAAAGATTGTGGATTGTGTCTCATATTTTCTATGTTGAAATTCGGGGTGCTACACTCATGTAGGGTCACATAGATAGAGTTTTGGGACCCTAGGCCTAAGTCATTGATACATGAATAGACAGGTAGAATAGGAGTCCGTGTCACCTTGAGCGAGTTGGATAAGATGGTTCGTGCGCCGACTTGCTCGTTGTCCATGGAGGTATTCCATTTTCTTTTTGGAGCTACTGCTTATTGGGAAGACCGTGGAGGCGTAGAGATCAGTGGGACATAAGCAGGGAATGGTTGGTCGAACACCAACGGTAGAAGGTGGTTCGGTTTGCTGTTTCCTTTTGGCCAAGTTTGGGCTGAGGCAGGCCAACTCTTGGGCCAGATTGGAAGGCCTGAGTTGAGCCTTATGTTGGGATGGGTTAAATCCTAATAATGATTAAGTTAATAACTATAATAGCCATCTAGTATACTCCAATCACTTGATAATAGAAGTTAATTAGTTGATCATAGTTCAATTAAGTGTATAAATTCTAAGTTAAGACGTTTAAACTAGTTGGTAGATCATATAATTAATGAATTAAAAAGGAGGGTTAAGTCTAACCGGAGCCATTAGAATCTGGTAGCCAGATAATGGAAGATCCGGACTAGAACTCTAGAAATTTTTGTAATCTATAGCCTTGTTGATCTTAATGGTTGGACTCTTGTAATAGTTATGTTTTTAATCAGTAGGTTAATTTTGTGATTTATGAGTGCGTTGTTCTAGAGGTTAAGCGGGACCCAAATTGTCGGCAATGCGATAAGTTTTGCCCTTAGGGGAAGAGAGGATGCATTTATTGGCAAGATTTATTATTTGAATTGTAGGGCTGGGGCCGGTAGGGTATGCTAGCTCTAGGCCTCGTTATTATTGTTTGCTAAGACAGACATTAGTTGGGTGTTGTACTCATCCTGTCAAAGTGGTACATGCGGCACCGTCTCACCCGGCCAAGGGGACATAGGCGGTGTTATCTCGATTGTTAATTTTTGGTGTTTAGTGATGAAACTGGGATGCATATACAAGTATCAAGTCCTGTCGGAACTTAGGGGATGGACCCTTAAGCTTCCTTCTACGTCTTGAGTTATTAGTACGAATGGGGAGCAAGAGTTTAACTCTGTGGCCTTGGACAGAGTAGGGGTGGCCCTACGATTCGCCTTATGTTCACGATAGCTTTGGGTAGGGTAGGAGTGGAGAAGGACCATGATCCTGTCGGAGTGGTAAAAGAGCATGATCTAAACGAATAAAGTAATCACTGCCGTTCGGAATGGAGAAGGACCACGATCTGATTGAAGTAGCATGGGTATACCTCACCAACTATAGACCCTACCAGTCCTTAGATGAGTGCTAAAAACAGGAAAGAGTAGAACTGTAGGTTGCATGGTGATTGATCAAACCCTAAAATCAAGAGAACGTGAGATTTATTTGTGGAGTATGTAGTATGGGATGCATACATCTCCAATCAGGTGTGCATTAGAGTAGGAGCATCGTGTGCGTTTGAGTTGTGCATTAGATTCTAGGTCATGGAATACTCTGACACTTATGGTTTGTTTACACATTTTTTTTCTACACCAATATTGGTTGTTAAGGTTTTGAGAATACTAATTTCATCAGCATTGCGTCAGTTGCATTCAACTGATGTGCCCACAGTTTATTAGTTGCAGGATTACTAATCGTGGAGCTGAGAACTTGAGATGTGTGGAGTATTCAAGTAGAGATTATTGATCATTTGTAATATGTAAATTATCGATGTAATTCATGATTGAATTTTTCCCATGTTGAATAATTGTGTACATTGTAATAACAATGGTGGCAATAATTTTTTTTCAATTTCCTGTGTTTTTTCCGTGTTATGAACTCATTTGAAGTAAGAATTTTGGGTTGTGTCTCGTGTTTCCAGTGTATGAAAATCTGGGCGCTACAAAGTGGTATCAGAGCCGAATTGAAATTGTTGTCTAACACAGCAGAAAATTAGACTTGGATGCCCCAGTTATAGTCGGGTTTAGTGGATAGTAGTATGAATGGTAAATCATATTGTTGTACTTTTCAACTTATGTTTATGGTTTTCCTATATCCGGAACTAACACATGTATGTGTTTTCTTTCTTTTCAAGGATGTCGGGAAGAACCAGAAGTGGCCGCAGTGGAATGACTAAAGGCGAGGGCAGTGGGGCCAACAACGCTGGCCTCAACATCGAGACTGATTTGCACGAGTCTACCAGTTGATGGGGATGTTCATGGAGGCAAGCCAAAATTTTATACATCCAGGAGCTCAAGGCATGAACTTGGGAAACATCATCCCTGGCCCGATGAAAATGGTGGAGTTCTTTAAAAGGTTGAAACCTCCGATCTTTGAGGGACAGGCAGATCCCACAATCGTCGATGACTAGATATGCCAGGTGGAGGTCATCTTCGAGGTGCTGGAGACCCCTAATGAAAGCAATGTCAAGCTAGCTACCAATCTATTAGAGAGGGATGTAGGGGTATTGTGGCAATCCATCAAGCGTGGTTTGGGGAATGGACCAATAACATGGGAAGATTTCCTTAAAGTGTTTAGGAAGCACTACTTCCCCCTAGACGTACAAGAAGAAGAAGTGATGGAATTTATCAACCTGAGGCAGGGCAGCATGTCAATACGAGAATATGAAACAATGTTTACATAACTGCCTCGTTATGGCCCAGAGACGGTGCATGATGCGGTGAAGGAGCCAAAGAGATTTGAGCAAGGACTGAGGCCTCGACCAAGATCAAGAATGGGGCCATTATGCATTCGGAGGTTTGATAAGCTAGTTTGGCAGACAGCAGTAATGGAGATGGATATGAACCAAAACCAGTAGCCGCAAGGGAAGACCGAGAATTGGAACAAGGACAAACGACATGTTCCAGCCACAAACTTCAAGAAGAAAGGCCCAAACCAGAAGTTCCAGAAACCCAATGCCAGTGCAGGAGCCAGCAAGTCAGTGAAGTGTTTCCTCTGTGGAGAGCGAGGACACGTTAAGTCTCAGTGCACAAGGGGTAATGTCAGGATAGTGAGCGTACTTGTTTCAATTGTGGAGAGATTGGGCATGTCAAGCCAAAATGCCCACGTCAAGCTAAAATGCCCACTATTGCAGAAGAACAACAATTAAAGGAAGAAGCCCTTCCGCCAGGGGTATGTCTTGCACTAACTGAAGAAGATACCGCTAGTAAGGACGTTTCAGATTAGTCTTTTGGTTTCAAGGATTTAAAGCAAGATGAGGGAAGTAATCTTCCTTATGTACCTAGATATTGAATGCTTAAACTAATTATGATGTTGTGTGTAGAAAATTGGTGTGGTGTGATATTTTTCTGGATGATGATTCACGTTGGAATGCTAAATATAAAATAATGTGGGGCAACATGATGTCCAGGCGGCAAGCCTACAGCTGGACATCAATGGAGGCGAAGCCATAACACAGGAGTCGAGGAAGATCGTGACGAGTGCCAAGCAAGAGTGTCGAGGAAGCTATAAGAAGACTAAAGCGCCATTTCTTGGCTTCATCCTTTTTCTAAGGAGGGAGTTGCCAGCAACCCTTAGTAGACGTGTCGAGGTGTGAGGCTGTAATACTGGCGGGCAGGAAATGAAGCGAGACATTACTAACCTTGTGGCTAGGTATTGCAAGTACCAGAAAATATCAAAAAATTAAGATAGAAAGCCCAGAGGACTGTTGCGGACGTTGTCTACTCCAGAATGGAAGCTGAACAATATCAATGTGGCTACCATCAGGAGGGTACCTAGAAGTCCAACTACAATGACTCGATTGAGTAAAAGTGGACCAAACCGGCGTGCTTCTACCAACAAAGATTACTTGGTCACTGAAGAAGCTAGCATAAGTATGCATAAAAGGATTATGAAGCTTCATGGGGTGTCGATATCGATAGACTTTAACGAGGAGGAAGGGTTTTACTTCGTGTCTCTGGAGAATATACAAGAAGCTTGGGAACGGAAACTGACTTCAGCACAACTATTCACGTGTAGACAGATGAGCAAATGTAACAACCCGCAAAATTGAGTTATGACAAATTTGCCAACGGGTGTACGCACATGTATTTTGTACTATTACGGATAATATCTGTAACGTATTTTAATATACATATCCTACGTATTTTGTATTCCGATTATTTATATGTTTTCCATTCTCTCAAAATTCACTTTTATCCTATTCTGAGCCAACTCAAATATAAATTTTAATATTTGTGTTTTTACGTGTATTGGATGTGTTTTTAATACACGTGACGATAACGTACATTGCACCGTTACGTGTAATGTTTCTACGTTTTTCAACTATTTATTTTTATATCTTGTTCGAATTCATTTTATAAATTGAAATTCAATTTTCTCATATTTTTACTCAAATTTATTTTTACGTGCGATGCACTGTTTTCTATGTGCATGTTGATTCCTAAAATTTTCTTCAGTCATGGGAATTTTTCCTCACACTTTTTGTAGTCACAATTGTGTGATTTATTTTAATTAAAATCAATTAGGCCTAAATCCATTTTTGTAGCCCAGTAAAACTAATACCAAATTTAAAGCCCATGATTATTTTTGTGTGTACTTAAATGTACATTTAAATTCTAGTTAAATTAATACACATTGCCATTTCTATCTTACACATCTAACTTAATAAAAACTAGTAATAAAATTTGTATGAAAGTAGTGTACACACATTGAGTACACGTGCACGTGCCTGGTTCACACTCCCATGAGTTGGCCGACCATCATTGTGAGAATGAGGGAGAGTGGGTGAGTTAGTGGGTAGTGGGGAGTTATTTTTGGAAGTGGAGAGTCATTTTGACCACTCATTCTTCCAATAAATATATCGCCCCTTTGTCATGAATAGAATGCAAATCAAAACAAACAAAAAAAAATAGAGAGAAAGAGAGACAGAGCTTGCGGGTTTGAGCTGGAGGAAGGGCGGCCAATTTTTTGGGGAGACTTGGAGCATTTTTTAGGGGTTCTACTACTAGGAATTCTACATTTGAGGTGGGTATTCTCCAACTTTCTAATATAATTTTGTTAGTAGAATACTGGATTGTAGAATATATATGTGTGAATTGTTAGATGCATGATAGCCTATATAGATTGAGTATTCTTGTTTAGATTATGTGTTGTTGATTAAATGTGTGAAATTATGATATGATTGATTTTGGGACATTTTTAAGTTTTTGTTTTAAGTTTTAGCTGCACTTCAGAAAATCATATCTATTAAACTAGATGGAATCAAGAGCTAAAATTTTTATAGGAGCATCTCGTATATGTCAAGACCATATCCTTAAAATTCATAATATTTGGATGTCGTTTACTATTTTAATAAAATTTCAAACTTAGGACTGGTTGGCAGTTGGCCAGTTGCTTGAAATTTGTACACATTTCGGATTTTGATCATTTCACCTTCTTAGATGCAGTATTTTGAAAAAGGTCAAAACTATGAACATGAAGTAGACACATTAACCTCTCTTTAGAGTCTGTGAGATCAATTTTTCTTGAAGAATTTAATTTATAATGAATTTTACAATTGTGAACAGTGGCAGTCTATATAACATTATGACCCTCCTGTAGATTTCGAATAATTCAGGGTTATAGACACAATATTTTGGGAAAACTTGTAACTAGAAAGTCATAGTAGGCTTGTATACCTTTAACATGATCTAAAGAACACAAAGCTTCGTGAAGTATATAATTTTCTATGAATTTTACAAGTAGCATGAGCTGCAGTTTTTGGATTTTGAACCAACAGTTTTGCAAATGAGTTTTGACAAAGTAAGTGAGGATGGTTTTAGATGATCTTAACTACAAAGTTGTAGTAGACTCATTTATCATTCCTATGAGACTAATAAATCTATTTTTGGAGTAGTATTGCAATTTATATGATTTCTTCAATACCAATGGGTATATGTCCTTTATCTCGTTGTCCAAAAACTTTTACAACGTATAAGATTGGAATTAAAATTGGAATGTTAGTAAGATGTTGTAACCCCCCGTTCCCGAGTATACAGGTTCTCTTTCCTTTTCCGTATTCCTGTATTTCAATTCCTTCTATAAATTATTCTATTCTTTTGAAACCAACAAAGCCATTGTACCATATTATTACAATTGATTATTTTAATTACATTTAAAGCCCAATTCTTAAGCCCAACCCAGCCAATATTAGTATTGTTATTTTATTTTATCATGAGCCCATTCTACTATTGGATCTCCTTTGGATACCCATTCAAATCCACGAACACAAACCTGACTACCCCTACGTTTTCACCCATTATTTTAATATCATTATTAATAATCCTCTCTATCACTTTTCCCGTCACCCTCTATCTTCTCTCTCTCCCTCCTTTGTTTAGAAACAGAGCGCCCAAACCAAAACCCACCTCATCATCCTCGTCGTCCCCGCCTCGACCCCACGATTGCCCTCGTCTCCTCGCGCCTGCATCCCGCAACCCGTCCTTGTCGCTCCATCTCGCATCCTCGTCGCCCTCCACCATTCTCCTCGTTGCCTCAGCCGAAACCCATCCTCTGCACCCCAATCTCGATCACTCGTCGTCGTCGCTTCCTGACCACCTGCTCCTCGTCGCTCATCCTCCTCGACCTCACCAGCCTCTTCTTCCCCATCGATTGAAGCTCCTCGTCAGCCGCTGCTACCACCTCGCGACCCTTCATCTCCTCTATTTTCTCCGTCCAGCCACCGCCAGAGCCACCACCATAACCGCACGAACCACCAACCACCACTGCAGATTGTAGCCGCCTTAGCCCTGCTGTCGCCATCAAAGCTAGCGATCCCGATCATCAGCATCAGAGCTACACCTTGATCTTTGATATTTGATCACCAGCCATCTGATCTCCTTGATCATCACATCTTGATCATCATCAAGTTGATCACTATCAAGTTGAACATCAGCCATCCGATCACTATTTGATCATCACCATCTTGATCGTCATCATCAAATCAGCATCGGGATTCGACACAGGGGATCATGATCATCATCTGATCATAGATTTCATCGCGATATCACCGCTTTAAGGCAAGTATCTTCTTGTACAACTTGTTTATCTAGTACAATCTTTTCCTTGAAAATACCGCATGTAAACTTCTTGATTATCCATTGCAAATTAAATTTCGTTCATATTGAAATGTATTGTTCTGTCAATTCTGTATTCGCATATGACTGTGAATACGTTATTGTCATATGCATTACCCAAACACGATAATACACACATATGTACTCTTAGGATTATACAGGATGTTGTGCATGAATTGTTTTTCCCATTTTAGTAATAGAGTGCTTTTATAATACTTTTTATCCTGATTAAATTCTGTATATGCTATTGATGACAATCGAGTTTTACAAAGCCTGAAATGCTCCTGACCAAGGCTTGTAATAGAAAGTCGACCCAGTAAATGACATTAAAATTCAGAACTTTGTGAATAGAAATTTTTACCCTCTGTGTCTAGTATTTAGAATACTTGACGAATCCAAATTCCGATCTGTTATTTCGAAGTTAACACACTTCTAGTACTGCTAACTTATAAATTACAGATTCTTAATTTTTGAACATCTTAACATGTTTAATGGATTAAAAGTTAGACTAATAGTGTAATTACACCCCAATAATTTCCAGTATGTTAATCAACATGATTAGGGATCATATTATAATTTTTATAGAATTTTTAATTAGATTTTTAATAGACTTCTTAACCCAAGAACATGATCATAAGATTATGCCAGAACATGAAACCTGTAAAGAACCATAGAATTGACATAGCTTCTGTTACTGTATTTTGCATTGTAAATATGCATTGGAATCGTCCAGAAGACTAGTTTCTAGAACTTCTGACAGTTTCTGATTTGCTTTCCGGTAGCAACAGGAAATCCAGTTTTGGTGTAGGACCATCTTGCTGTCTAGAACTGGTGTTGTGTTGTTTTTAATATTTATATGCGTGTTTTTTGCATCTCATGAGTTAGAACATGTTCCATGCTTTATTCCTTGATATTCCCTGATCATATCTTGATATCGTTGTCGTTACATCATGATCATATTTGATTGTAATAAAAGTAACAAGCAGGGGTATAAGGGAAAGATCTAGTAGTGGGCAATATAGAAGAGCATACTTGAATGGAAACTCATGGTTTCCTGATGCAAGTTGCAAGCTTACAAGTTGCAATTTTGCAAATTACAGGTTTACATGTTTCACATTACAAATATACACTCTACATGTTTCACATTATAAGTTTGCACATATCTCGATACAAGATACAATTTACCACTTTTTTCCGAGTACGTGACTTATAAAATCCACCACTAAGTCTAAACGCTCAATTTGTTGCGTGCATCAAACATGTGGTATGGGATGCATGATTGCCGTGCAAGTTAAGTTAATAAACAATAATAGACTTAAGATTAATACGTGCAATTGCATGATCCAATTACATGTTACATATTCTGTTGACTTGTTTACCTGTTTACATGTCACTTTTTTCATGATGTCTTGTTTATGATCCTATTTATACATTGTATTGTCTCCTATTAAATGATACTTGATTCTTTGCTCTTTTTTCTGCTTCCTGTTTTATTTGTGCTTGTCCCTCTAGCTTGTACTACTTGTGGCCCGTAACATGCATTAACGGGCATTTTCTTGTTTCTCTTGGTTTCTTCATGTTATTATACTTGCAGATGTGGAAGAAGAATTACCAAAAGGTGTTGGTGAACAAGCAGTTTAGATTCTGTTTAATTATCATGCTCTTTTAAATCTGTTTACTGTTTCTACTCTATTGGATTCTGGGCTTGTTTGACCTGTAACTACTTTTTATTCCCAGCTGTTGTTATGTCATGGACTATGCCATGAACGTTTGTTATCATATTGTGATTTTACATGACTGCGTGATTTTATTGTTATCTTGTTGTTGCGTTACCTGTACAGCTTATGAATGGTGTTTTCGCATCATTCGCTGGGCCTTATTCATGTGCTCGTTTTCTCGTATAACGGGAAGCGGGGCGTGACAAATGTACCTTATAAGGAATTAAGAGGCATTTAATTATCATGTCAAAAGTTGTATTATGAGGTTTAATATGTTAATTAAGGAGAAAATGTGGGGATTGAGTTGAATATAAAAATGGAGTTTGGAACTAAATAAATACTAATTTACATTTTGATTAAGAAGAATGTTTTTATTCTTTTGATCAAAATGAACAACAAACACAGCCACACAAGGAAATATAATCACATGAATCAAAGAAAAACTTCAATAATAATGAAATAATCCAAAATAATAACCAACATAATATCCAATATCTGGGAAAATAAATAAACTCCGGGATAAAAGCCCAAAACAATGTTTAATATAAAAGACAATGTTCAAGAGAAAAAAATCTAGCATAAAGTAATTTAAGCAGCGCAATATTCGGTTCCATCCTCTAGAATTGTTGCTTACCAATTCCTTCTGGTAATGATTCTACATTACTTGTAAATTGTTGATCTAAATAGAAAGAAAATAATGTTCTTAGAGCAAGTCATGGACAACAAGTAGGGGAAACAAGGAGTAATAGGAACATAGTATATCAAAGAAAAGGGACGGGATTAAAGTCAATAACAAAATCAAAGATTGGAAATGATGTCAAAGGTCTATATTTAATCATGCATTTAATTATTAATGTCAATTTAAATTCTATATTGGTGACGAAATACAAGATCAAGCATGAAATGTCAAATGCGGGTTATCAATCATTTTATTAACCTATCTAGTGCATGTACTACAACGTCCCATTCCACAGGTTCTGCGCAAGCACATAGTGGACGCTTTAGACTAATAGTGAATTCATGGATCATGTACTCGGTATCAAGATGACAAGATATCATGATAGCGTGATCACACAATAACAAGAATTTCTCCACCTTCCATGTAATGAATCATCTAAGCAAGTAGGCCTTTACCGAGTACAGTTTCCGATCGTTCACTAACAAGTCAACCCATACTACCCAGGCTTGTTAATATTTTATTTCATCCTATGTGGCATGCGAGAAGGTTTCAAGGTTGAATGATGCTAGGTGTGACTAATTCTACTTGTTACAGACAAATCAAGCAACAAATATATAAAATTAACACAAACCATACAATCCGGACAGCTTGACGTTACTATAAAAAAATACAGATTCTCGCTGCTACAGAAAAGCAAATCTGGATCCGTCAGAAGTTCTAGAAACTAGACTCTCTTCCGGTTCCATAAAATATACACACATCATATAAAAGTTAGAGAAACTAGGTAGAAAATCCTATTCTTTTCAGATTTTATGTTTAGGCAGCAGGTTATAGATTGTATAAACACATATAAAACAGGTCAGAAAACACATCATTTAAATCTAAAAAAAATCAGGGTTGTTCCTACATATGTCTAGTCTCAGTCAAATTAATTTCTTATTTTTATTTTACTGTTATCATGTTCTATTTATTTATAAATCAGAAACATACGCATGAATTTGGGAATCTGGAAATTTAGACCCAGCTGTACTAAAATTAAGATATCTCACAGATTATAACTCAAAATTCAATTCTGTTGAATGTTCTGGAAAATAGACTCATGGGGCTATTATTCATATTCACAAAGTTATTTCAAATTACTACAGAAACATGGTTGAAAATCTGATACAAAAAGAAACAAACAGAAAATAGTTTGAGACGAATAAGCAATAACTTCATCATACAAACATATAATTCATGATAAATAATAATCAAACTGCTATTGGATGATTAACTTGTAGATTTCTAGATTTATGATGCAATTTACAATTATGATAATTAATTCATCAAATCAAATTCAATCGAAAATATTTAATTCATCAAATAATTCTATAACATGCATCTAGTTAATTTTCATGTTTAACGTGTGTAAGCAATGTGCAATAGGGACTAGGATTTGGATCAAAGACATAGGCACGATGTTATGAATATATTGGGTTAGCTCATGTAAACCCTCAATATACTTAACAAAATTCAAATGGAATATGATAAAAAGGATTGGGATCTACTTGCAGAGATCAATGAAATTCTTGAACAAAACAATAAACTAGTTCAAGAAAGAGACTTGCCTGTTAGGATGTAATTTCGAATATAAAGAATAACGGGATTAGAATCTCGGGCGATGAATTCCGAACTCACGCACGCAAACACGTCCGCTCTACGTGCACACCAACACAAATCAGCAACAGCAAAACTCCTCTCACAAACACCAAACAACGAATCTTCTCCTCCATAACACCAAACAACCATAAGATCCAACTCACCCTACCACCGAATACCAAACAGCGATGGCAAGAAAGGAGGGAGAGAGCGACGGCAATCGGCGATCGTCGGCTGGCATGGCAGTGATCCACAGCAAGGGCAACGACAGTCGACGGGGTGGTCGACGGCGCTCAGGGTAAGAGTTGTCGAAGGAAGACTGCTCCGACCAGGCCCTCTATTTTGGAAGAAAATAGGGGAAGAGATTGATGGCGATGTTGGTGCACGGTCGAGGGTGGCTCGACGGTTGCTGACGTCGACGAAAAGGCTGTGGATGAGGACGAGGAAGACGACGGTGGTGGCGGTGGTCGGGATGGATGATCGGGATGGGTTTCAGTTGCGGTGGAGGTTGATGACAACGAGGGTGGGTTTCTTCGGTGGTTGGATGAGAGGGTGACAATTAGGAGATGGTTAGGGGACGTCGACAAGGACGGTGGAAGACGAGGGAGGAAGTCTTCGGGAAGTTTAGCGGGATGGGTTCAAAATCGAAACAGAGGGTGAGGGGAAAGAAAGCGGTGGAGGGGAGAGAGATTAATAATTAGGGTTAATTAATATTTATAGGGTAATTAAGACGTTAGGTTTTGGGTTGCGGGTTAATGGGTTTAGGGTATGGGTTTAGGCTTCAGAAAGAGAGAAATAAATAGAAATCAATGGGATAAACATATGGCGGATCAATTTAAACCCAAAACAAAAAGGAGTAAATTTTGTAGTGAGCCAAAAATGCAGGCTTCACGCCAAAAGACTACAAAATGATCAAGAGAGAGTAAATGAGCCCAAAGAGAAACAAGATTTATTATTTAAAAGGAATTCGAATACAATAATAAAGAAAAATAAAATAAAATAAAATAAAATCTAAAACAGAAAAATAGGCGTTACAATCCTACCCACCTTACAAGAAGAATTTTGTCCTCGAAATTCATACAAGTGATGCATAGGGTGAACCTCGAAAGAAAACAAAACAAAGTAAAACAGTTATTTAAACAAATGAGGGAACTTCTCCCGGATCTCCTCCTCCAACTCCCAAGTCGACTCACCTGACGAGTGAGGATTCCAACAAACTCGAACCAGCTTGATGACTCTATTCTTCAATACCTTCTCTCGACGGTCTAAGATAGCGACTGGCTAAATCTCATAGGACAAATCCGGCCTCACGGACAACTCTGAGTAGTCAATCACATGACTGTCTTCCCTGATGTACTTTCTGAGCTGAGAAACATGAAATACATCATGGACACCCGCTAGAGCTGGTGGTAACGCGAGCCTGGAAGCTACCTTGCCCACACATTCCATAATATCGAATGGACTGGTGAACTGGGGACTCAACTTGCCCCCACCACCAAATCTGATAACACCTTTCCAATGCGATACTTTGAGGAACACTAGGTCGCCTACCACAAACTCTAGAGGCCTACGACGATAGTCAGCCCATCTCCTCTGTCTGTCCTGAGCAGCCTGTAATTGCTTCCGGATCTGAGCCACAGCATCAACTGTCTTCGTGATCAACTCAGGCCCCAAAAGCTTCCTATCATCGATATCATCCCAACAAACCGTTGATCTACACTTGCGCCCATACAGAGCATCAAATGGTGCTGCCTTGAGACTCGCCTGACTGTTTTATGAGAACTCGGATAAGTGCAGATGAACTTCCCACGAACCACCAAACTGAAGAACGCAGGATCTCAACATATCTTCTAGGGTCTGAATTGTACTTTCTGACTGCCCATCTGTCTGTGCATGGAACGCTGTACTGTAGCTCAACTTAGTACCCAAGCTCTTCTGCAGACTTTCCCAGAACTGAGACCTAAATCTCGTATCTCTATCCGATACGATGCTGACAGGAACTCCATGCAGTCAGACAATCTCCTGAATATAATTCTCGACCAGACTCTCCGTGGACTAACCCACACGGAAAGGAATGAAGTGGGCACACTTCGTCAACCGATCCACTTTTACGTAGATAGCATTATGACCCTGGGACTCCTTGGCAAAGCTGTCACAATATCCATCGTGATATTCTCCCATTTCCTCTCTAGGATTGGAAGAGGTTGCAAAACTTCTGCGGTCCTCTGATGCTCTGCCTTCACTTGCTGACAGATCAGATACTGAGAGACATATCTAGCCACAGCTTTCTTCATACCATGCCACCAGAAACGTTGCTTCAGATCCCTGTACATCTTAGTACCACCTAGATGAATAGAATACGGAGGCCGATGAGCTTCCTCAAGTAACTTCTGCCTGACTTCACCTCTAGGTTCCCAAAACCTAGAGCCAACACGAAGCGACCCATCAGCATGAATGACCAAATCGGTTCTCAAACCGGCTTCCACTTCACTTCGAAACTTTTGCAACTGCTGGTCGCCCATTTGGGCCTCCTTGATCAGCTCTACTAAGGAAGAATGCAACTGCAACATCATGAACTACTGAGCTGATCCAGGAAGTAACACATCCAACTGCAGCCTCTTCATATCTACCACTATTTCCTTCTACTTAGTGTGGAACATAGCAGCGGGTCTCCTACTCAAAGCATTAGGTACCATGTTCACTCTGCTCGGGGGATACTACAAATTGATGTCAAAATCTGCCATCAATTCCAACCATCTTCTTTGCCTAATGTTCAATTCCTTCTGCATTAACACATACTTGAGGCTCTTGTGATCTGTGAATATGTCCACTCTATCCCCCAAGCAGATAATGCATTCACAGCTTAAAGGCAAAAATCACAGCCACGAGCTCCAGATCATGCGTGGGATAGTTCTTCTCATGAGGCCTCAACTGCCTCGATACATAAGCGATGACCATGCCTCGCTACACCAGCACTGCTCCCAGACCTCTACCCGATGCATTACAATGGATCACAAAACCACCCGAATTGTTGGGTATAGTCAGCACAGGCACTGACGTCAACCGACTCTTCAACTCTGCAAAAGATTAATCGCAAGCCTCATCCCTATCAAACTTCTGCTTCTTCTTCGTCAAACTGGTCAGAGGCCCAGCAATCTTCGAGAAATCCTGAATGTACTTCCGATAATACACTGCCAAACCAAGAAAGCTTCGCACCTCAGATGCAGATTTCAGAATTGGCCAATCCTTGACTACAGAGATCTTCGACGGATCAACAGAAATACCCTCACTAGAAATAATGTGACCCAGAAAAGCAACCCGATCTAGTCAAAACTCACACTTATTGAGCTTCCCATATAGCTGGGTCTCCTTCAAAGTCTGCAGAACAACCTTCAAATGCACAACATGATCTTCCCGGTTTTGAGAATACACCAAGATGTCATCAATGAAGACCACGATAAACTGATCCAAGAATGGCTAGAACACCATGTTCATCAGACTCATGAACACGGCCGGTGCATTAGTAACTCCGAAAGGCTTCACGATGAACTCATAATGCCCGTACCTCATTCGGAATGCCGTTTTATGAACATCTTCTTACTTCACCTTAACCCGATGATACCCGGAACGAAGATCCAACTTCGAGAACACAGAAGCACCTCCCAATTGGTCAAACAGATCATCAATCCTCGACAATGGGTACCAATTCTTCACAGTGACATTATTCAACTCTCTATAGTCAATGCAAAGTCTGCGGCTACCATCCTTCTTGTTGACGAGTAGAACTGGGGCTCCCCAAGGTGAAACACTAGGTCTGATAAAACCCATATCAAGCAGCTCCTCAACTTGCACCTTCAGTTCCACCAATTCAACTGGTGCCATGCAGTACGGACTCTTAGAGATAGGTGTCGTACCTGGCTGAACATCATTGCTGAACTCCACGTCTCGGTCTGACAGTAAACCAGGCAATTCCTCGGGAAAGATATCAAGGAATTCCTGCACAACTAAGGGTGCAACATCCCCATCAAAGCCCAATGACAAGTGAAACAGCCTTAGGGTCCAACGAGTTCTTGACATGCCCTGACGATGTCTCACCCACATGGAACACATACTCTGGTTGACCAGGAAGCCTGAAAATCACCTTCTTTTCTCAATAATCAATCACGGCACAAGAAACACCCAACCAGTCCATGCCCAGAATAATATCGAAACCGGAATTGGGAATGACAATCAAATCAGCCAAGAAATCCACACCACTAATCAGCAACGGGCGTCGCTTGCATACCCTAAAGCAGACAATGACACCTCCACCTGTGGTGATATCCCAAGCTTTGGGAATAGCATCGCTTGCCAATCTATGCTGATCAACAAAGCGGGCGGAAATAAAGGAGTGGGTAGCACCGGAGTCAAACAAAACATGAGCTGGAAGGGAGAAAACTAAAATGACACCTAAAAAGATGATCAAACAAAAAGATAAGATGCTAGCAGGATATATGGACGAATAATTATACAAAAGAGGAAAATAACATGCAAAAAACTGAAATAAAAAAAATTAAATAGTACAACTACTGTGATATACCTGCAACCACTCCAATAGCTGCCTCTGCTTCCTCAGCTGTCAGGTTATAAGCCGGACCATGACTCCCAGTCTAGCCTCCTCTAGGGGTCACATGCCTCTGATCAAAGGTTTGCTTCTGCAGTGGAAGAGGTGCCCTACTCTGACCACGAGTCAGTGCTCCCAGCTGAGCAACACTTGCAACTGGTGAAGGAATCCTATTCCTAGGACAATCACGAACCATATGGACACTGCTCCCACACACCAGACACAGCCAATTGGCCATCTGCAGTCTCGCTGTGAATGCCCAACCTTATGACAATAGACACAAGTCTCAATAATCTTTTGAACAACAGGCAAATACGGTTGTACTCTCATGGGAGGGGCGGAACTGACATCTGAATAGGTCCTCCGGTAGGCTGAACTGCAACAGGGTGCGGAACAGTTCGCTGAGGAACACCTGATGTCATGCCCCGCTTCCCAAAAGGAATACGGAATATGAGTACGTGACAAAGTCCAGCAAATAATTTTCATCATTCATAACCTGTAGGATCGACTCGGCATCATAACAAGAAATATATAAAAATATACTCAACCACGCATGCATGAATAATTTATTAACCAACAGTAATCATTTGAAGCAATATAAATATCCCAAATAAATTTATGATCTGGATCAAAATAAAACTTCGGGACTATAAGCCTTTTACAAGTTTTAAGTAGCAATAAGAATTAAATAAACTCAAATACAAAATAACTAAAGCAAAATTTTCCAACCGAAGCCTAAAATGTTTGCACACCAACTCCAGCAGGCAATTGATCTCCAAAACCTCTATATATATTACATGTAGAAGAAAAGTAGAGAAACAAAGATAGATGCCCCGATAGTGCATGTTACGGGCCGCAAGTAGTACAAGCAAGGGGTATGAAAACAGGTGCAAGAAAATATTAAACAAGATTTAGAATCAAGAGTATACAACATGATTTGACAAGGATGGAACAAGTAGTGAAGTTCAAGAAACTAGCTAGCAAGTGAAACAAATCAAGTAATAAGATCGGGTAACAAATACAAGTAGCAGGAACAAGTAACAAGTGAGCATGTAATTTGTATCAAGTATCGAGTAACAAGTATCATGTAACAAGTATCAAGTAGCATGCGAGGCAGGTGTTGAGTGTGTACAAGTAGAAAGTTATTCTTAAGTCTATTATTTAATTCTATCTAGGTAGCACTTCATGCGTCCCAATTATCTACTACATGGTTGCTACATTCAAACAGTTACGTTTAGGCATAGTGGTGGATTTTATAGAGTTGTGTACTCAGGCATCAAGTATCAAGCAAGTATATTCATGAATCAGATAATCATGTAACTAGTCATGAGTCAAGTAATAACATGACTAGTCATGAATCAAATAATAATATACGAGTTCATGAATCAAGTGCTAATACAGCAAGTCCATGAATCGGATAATCATATAACTAGTTCATGAAACTAGTGTTAACATAACAAGTCCATGAATCGAACAACTATATAACTAGTTCATGAAACAAGTATCAAGTGGGAAACAAGTATCCCTTCTGAGTACACTTACCTATATTGTCCACTACTATGGTCTTTCCCTTAAACCCTAGCTTGTTATTTATTATTATTATCAAGACAAGCATGAAAGCATGCGAACCAGGGTATGAAAACATGATTAAGGACAGGGAACAAGTTTAGGCTTGGTAGAATGCATATTCGAGTATCAAACAAACTATAATTATAAAAAACGACGAGAATTCCAATTCTTGACAGTATGACATTTCTGTACGAAAACTGAGATTGTCACTAGCACAGGAATGCAAATATGAATACGTTAAAAAATCAAGAAACTATACTCTCTGCCTGTTCCAGTGCATATAAACAAGATACATAAAAGTTGTAGCAACTTGTGTTAAAACAGAAAACTACACATGATTCGTGTTCAGCCAGAATTGGTAAAATTGTGTTTAGAAACATGAAGCAGGTCGACACTTCATCAGTTAATCCCAGGAAAATTATGGCAGGTCCTCTAGTGTATCTAGTATCATCATGAAAAATTTCAAGTTATTATCTTATAGGTAGCATAGTCAATTTAAATTGGAAAACAGATTGACGCAGCAAATTTAAGAATCTGAAATTTCAGACTCAGTAGCACTAAAACAGTGATAATTCACAAACTATAACTCAAAATTCAATTCGTCAAAAGGATAGTAAACCAGACATCTTGAGATACATTTCATGTTTAGATCCCAAGTCCAGAATCTAATGTTTTCAAAGTCGAAATAGCAAGCAAAAGCAGGAACAACAACATAAGTGGATTATTTTATATAAAAAGTGGTAAGATTGATAATTATTATAAGTCTAAATTAGTGTGTGATACAAATCAGGGGTTCACAAGCATCAAATCAGCGCCCATGGCTATTCTCAACTGAAAAGAGAGCAAAATTAATACATGCATCATACAAACATACATCTACAAGTCAAGGTGATTCTTAATTTCATGTGTTCAAATAACTAGATGATAAAATAGATCTAACTAGTTGTGAAACGAATATATCAACGAAAGATTGTGACTCTAATGATCATGAAATTGATAAGGACGGCAACGAGTAAAAATGAGATCATCAATGATAAGCCAAAGGTGAATCACAACTACAATCTACTTGCGGTATTTTCAAATAAAAGCTTGTACTAGAATAACGAATTGTACAAGAAGATACTTGCCTAGATTGGATGAGGATGTTGATCGACGATCGAGATCGGATGTCACGCCCTGCTTCCCAAAAGAGAATACGGAACACGGATACGAGACAAAAGCCCAGCGAATGATTTTTATCATCCATAAGCTGTTCAAGAATCTTTACAACATCTCACAAAATAATCAGAGTCGGAAGCAAAAGTATCAACCAACATGCACATATGAACCAAAATACCAACAAGAATACTTGAAACCAAATACATTAATCTCAAATAGTCATGATTTGAATAAGTCAAAATTCTGGTCACATTGCCCAATTACAAGAATAAACCGAAGTATCAAAATACAATATTGTTCAAGCAACTACAAAAATAATAATAACAAGATCCAGTACTAATACTTTATGTCACCTATACCATTTGGAACCTATTCTCCAAAATCTGCAATTCGACAATTGCAAGAAAGAGGAAAAGAGAAAACAAGTACCAGTCAATTGCAAGTTACGGGCCGTTTGTAATGCAAGATACAAGTACATGGAGAAAACTAACTAATAACATGGAATATGCATGATAATAAAACAGAACTAGCATGACGAGATGAACAAGTACAAGTAGCATGTATCAAGTGTCAAGTGAACAAGTATCATGTAAACAAGTGTCGAGTGTCATGTATCAAGTATCACGAAATCAAGTATCAAGTAACAAGTGTCAAGTAGTCAAGTAGTCAAGTATAAGTATCAAGTATCATGTTCAGGCATCAAGTCTCATATATCATGTAATAAAGTATCAAGTAAGCATGTATCATATATCTTGTATTATTACTATCTAGGTAACACTTCATGTGCCATCCTTTTATCATATGGTTGTTACAGTCAATGTAATTTCGTTTTAGATTTCATAGTAGACCATATAGGACAGTGTACTCAAGAACAAGCCTCAAGAATCAAGTATCAAGCATCAAGTATTAAGTATCAAGTCAAGCGAAATATCAAGCCTCAAGTAGTGAAATATCAAGTCTCAAGTAGTGAAATATCAAGCCTCAAGTAGTCAAGTATCAAGCCAAGTCTCAAGTATCAAGCCAAGTATCACATAAAATCAATAGATTCTCTTCCGAGTACATGTTTCTGAATTATCCACTATTAGATCTATCCCTTTAAATCCCGGCTTGGTTAAATTTTATCATTAATGTCAAACAAGCCTGTACGTGTCACAAAACAAGGCAAGCATGTCATGGTATGATCAAGTAACAAGTTCAAGTTGCAAGATAAACACGTATGGGTAATAGGTAACACACAAAAGAATGAAATAACCAAATCTCAAGTTCAGGATAGTAAGACCATACTGTACTAAAACTGAAATTTCCAGTATTAAAATATGCAAATTTTAATCTGTCGAAACATCTAGAAAATAGACTCCCAATTGAATCCAGCGAGTATAAATAAGTCATATAGTATTTCACAAAATCATAACTCAAAACTGATATAAATCCAGAAAATCAAATTCAAAGTCAGGAAAACAGCATCAAAACATCTCAAATAAATCCAGAAAAAATCTGGGGTATTCTCTTATCTTTCTAGTATCAAAATATAAAATTTCATAAATTTCTAGTAAGATTAGTTTACCCATCAAAAATCAGAAATCATAAAGAAACGATAGTTTGGCAAATCTGGAATTCCCAACACTGCTGTACGAGAACTGTAATATCTCGCAAACCGTGAAACGAAATCCAAATTTGCCAAAGGGAGATGAAAATAGACAAAATAATATAACTTTCGTATTTCACAAACATTTTTCATACAGTAAAAGGAATCAGGGTAAAAATACGATTCTTTACATAACAACGAGTAAAATACAGCAAGTACAGTCTTTATAAACCAGCATGAAACGGGATATAAAACTTATCAATAAAATCCACCAAAACTCTGGGTAATCCTTAAATAGGTATACAAATACTGAAAAAAATTTCAGATCAAAATAATATGTTTAACACTA
The DNA here is from genome assembly GCA_017893485.1 of Hemerocallis citrina. Lineage (NCBI taxonomy): Eukaryota > Viridiplantae > Streptophyta > Magnoliopsida > Asparagales > Asphodelaceae > Hemerocallis > Hemerocallis citrina. The sequence continues at coordinate 86,609,885 of CM030359.1, forward strand.
GTATGAAAATAGTTTAGTCATCAAAATCCTCAAGAAACGAAATTTGGAAATGAAATACACCTCTGCAGTAAAACAGTCATATCTCACACATACGAAAACAAAATCAAGCAAGGTCAGAGGAGTTGGAAAGAAGACAAATTCCTATAAAAGTCATATTTTATACTGAAATTATGATTCTAACCTTAATATGGTATAAATTACTGATCAAGACAGATTATCGGCAAAATACAGAATTTTCTTTTTGGAACAAATCAACATGAATCACACGAAACATGATCGAAACATAAATAAACATGAATTAGCATCTACTAAGTGTCCAAACAACATGAAATAGGGTATACGACATGTCCACAACAAGTATATCACATGGATCTCACAAGCACATGAGTTCTCATAATTGTTTCACGTATACATCACATCAAGAATCGGTCACTCCTATGGTAATTCATGTCAGATGTGTCGTGAGGCAACTATGGTCAAAGCACTATAGAGACAATACTCATCAAGAATAACACAAACACTAGTTGTCTCTAGAACCCAACTACACTACAAGCGGTATTTATGACTTGTATCATACAAAGGAATTGAGTACAAGTTACTTGCCTGGAAGACGACGACGGAAACAAAGCAAAGAGCAAAAATAACGGGAACGGATCTCAAAGCACAAACACAAACACAATGAACGCATCACGAACCAATCACGAACACACGATCACGAACAAGATCACGAATATAATCGGATGGCTGAGATCGAAGATCAAGATCAAGATGATCGAATCAGATCGGACGGTCAGATTTCCCTGATGATGAAGATCAAGATCGATCGATCGAATGGCTGCGATCAAAGGAAGTTGATAATCATCATGATTGTGACGATCAAAAAGAGATCGGACGACTAGGATCTAATCGAATGATCAAGAGGGGATCGACGGTCCACATCCAATCTAGCATGATGAACAAGGTCCAACATACAGCCAAGATCACCCCGATGGTGATGATCAAGATCAAATCAACGGACGGGTAGGAATCAATTAATCAATCAAGACCAAGATGATCATGATCGCGATTACGATGGTGATTGGACAGCCAAAAATCAAAGCAATGATCAACTACAAACCAACTGGCTTGATGGCAGATGGCTTCGGAGGGCGGGCGACGGCCAGGGGACTGCTGCAGGTGGCTGCGATGAAGGGGAGACGACGCACAGGAGAGCACTGGGGAAGTCGCTGCCGTTTTCGGAGAGGGAGCAGTGCTATGGCCGTCGGCCAGGGAGTGGTCGTGATAAGGAAGAGGAGGCACTGCAGGAGGAGTGTGCCAGCAGGGAGCTCGGGAAGGCACGGCAGGGGCTGGCACTGCGTCGGAGAGACAGGGAAGCGCTGCAGGAGGCGCACAGGGTGCAGCAGTGAGGCGGCAGTCAGGCATCACCGCGGAGAGGAGAAGGGAAGGAGGGATCAGGAGGGAAGGTGGAGGCGATGCTGGGGGCACTGGTCGCAGGGGCTGGCAGAACTATGGCGCGTCGATGCTGTTGTCGACGACAGGAAGTTGGGGCTACAATCGCACTGCCGACGAGAGAGAGAGAGAGAGAGGGGACGAGGCTGGCGATGCACGGGGGTAGGGCAGAGTTAGGGTGGAGCGACCAGGGGAGGTAGGGGCAAGGAAGAGTAGAGGGAGACGGGAGAACGGGAGGTAGACGAAGGGACATGGATGGGTTTAAGATGGATGAGAGTTGGAAGATGAACAGGTAGAAGAATAAATGGGTATATATATATAGAAGTATGTTTAGGTTTTAGAGTTAATAAGGTAGTTGGTGTAACGGGTCTGGGTAAAGTTAATTGGGTTTTGGGTTGTGTTGGGTTTAAATGGGTTATAGGATATTATTTGGTTTGGGTATGAAAGGGGTTCAATAAGAAAAATACAATAACTAATAAAATATAATTTTATAAAATAATATAATTTAAACTACAATATATAATTTATTTTGAAATGGCTACAATTGAAATTACAAATAGAAATGGGTTTTAAAATCCAATAGGGGACAAGATAAGAAAATATAATTGTACTAAATTATGAAAATTATTTGAAATAACTACAAACACAATTAACAATAGAAATGGATCTTTAAATAAACAATCAAAGCTATAATAATAATAATAATGATAATAATAATAATAATAATAATAACCGTAGTAACAATAATACTAATAGGGTTTGTATAAAAATCATTAAAAAAAATAACTACAAATAAAACTTTTGATCATAAATAAATTTTAATAGAAGATCCAAAAATAATAGAAGATCCAAAAATACAACTTGACAAAAGAATTTTAAAATCGAAAAAATAATTTGCAAAAATTTTTAAATACAGAAAATACACAAAAAATACATTTTTGGGAAAACAGGGGTTACATCGGATGGATCGGATCGACGTGGGTCTTGATGGCGATCGAGATCGAGAAAAATCGACGGCTGGGACTCAACAATCGAGATCAAAGATGATCGAAGGATCAGATCTGATCTGGAGCAGATGATGAAGATGATCTGACTTGATGATGGTGATCCAAATCATTATTAGATCGGACGGCTCGGATCTGGTTGATGATGATGGTGGTGATGATCAAGATGACAATCACGATCACGAGGGGATCAGGCAGCCATGATCTGATCTGATGCTAATGATCAAGATGATTAGGTGCAGATCAGACGGTCCAGATCCAAGGCTGATGGTGATCGTGATCTGATGGATCGATCGGGAGTGGATCGACTGGGATTCAAAGACAAATCTCCCCCTTCCGATCAACTGTAGCGGCACTGGTGGCGATGGCAGCTTTGACTGGTGGCTGGCAGCGGCGAGACGACAATGACGTCGAGGGGCTCGATAGGGAAGCAGTCGACGGAGGGAACGACGGTAATGGGAGGAAGGCGAGGGTGCTCTGCTTTCGGAAAAGAAATGTAGGAGGTGATGGTCTCTAGCAATGGCGGGAGCTTGATGATCTGCGGCAATGGAGATCATGGGTTTGAGGGAAGGGCGATCGACGAAGGAAAGCCGTGGTGGGGGATGATGACGAGGTAGAGGACTAGGCAATGGGTCGACGAGGTTATGGGTTTGGGAGTGAGGTGAGTTGAGTGAAGGCAATGTGTCGACTGAAGGTGGATGATGGGTTGAAGAGGATGACGGGGGGATGGCGGATGGGTTCGAAGATGATGCAGGCGAGGGCGAGAGGAGGTGACGAGGATGAGGCTGGGGATGAAGGCGAAATTGGTTGCAGGGAAACTGCTGAACGGGATAAAGAGAAGGGTTTGGGGGTTGGCGGCTGGGTAGAGGTAGAATAGTATTTAGGGGGTTAGGGTTAGCTAGGGTTAGGGTGTATATATATATATGGTTTGGGTTAATGGGTAGGGTTGAATAGGATCCAATAAGAGAATAGGGTATAGGGTTTTTTGGGTTTAAATCCACTAGAAAATGGGTTTTAGATTAAAATAAGTAATATATCAATAAATAAATCAATACTCATATGGTAGTACCATTAAATCAATTGGTATACAAAATCCATACTCTAATAATCATAAACTATATATGGAGATCAATAGAATTCCACAATTTAATAAATAACGAAAGATGAATTTTAATAAGCATTCAAAATTAACAATAATAACAATAATGATAATATACATACATATCAAAATGGAATTTGAGTCTAACAATTTTATTAAAATCCAAATAGCAATAATATAATTGGTTTGGGCTAAAATGTAAATAGTCGATCAATTAGAAATGTAAAATAGAATTAAAATACACCTTTATTCGAAATGAATATAATTTTCGATTAGAAAGGATTTTAATAGAAAACCCAAAACGAGTTTAACACAAAGTAAATTATAAATACTCGAAAATATTTATTTACGGGAACGGGGGTTACATCCAACCTTCTAAGGGTCTGCTCCTCGATCCGAGCAGCATCCAGAACGTCGGCATAGGCACGAAGCCGAAGAGCAACCAAGTGGTCATGGATGGAAAAACTGAAGCCCAACTGGGAATCTGTGAGCCCTATCCTCATCAGTGGTTACCAGGGTGTGAGCGAAGCAACTGAGCCGAGTAAATGCTGCAGCGTACTCGTCCACAGAACAGTTTCCCTGGGTTAAGACAATGCTCAAATTAATATTGTCACAGGTGAAGTAGGAAGAAACAATGACATTTAAGAACACTATCTGATTGACCTGGGTTAGGAAAACGAATTGTCGTTCCATCTCTGCCTTGGTAACACTAGGAAAGAACTTAGTCATGAAGCTCTCTGAGAAAGTAGCCCACCCGACTGGTCTCGCCATCCTTTATGTCGCAGCCCGCCACCAGATATGGGCGAGATCCACCAACTGGATGCTAACCACATCCACACGATCAACATCAGCAACTCAGGCGGCGATCAACAATTGCTCCGTCCGGATAAGCCATTGCTCAGCCTCCAGCAGCAACTCAGTGCCCGAAAACTTATCCGGGTGTAGCCTTATGAAATCTACTACTGTGCCGGGCCTTGGTGGTAGTGGCCCAGGTGCAGGTCCAGTGGCAACTCAATTGGCCACCAAAGTGGCCCTCATCAATTCATTGTGCTCCTGTTGGATTGCCATCATCTGCTGAATCGTCTGAAGAATAGCAGCGTTGTCTGGTTGCTCATCCCTCGGACGGGAAGAGAAAGAAGCTCCACGAGCCACAGCTTGAAACAATATCAAATATGGTCAGTACCCAGATTATATGTTTGTTATTATATATATTCATGTGGTCATCATGGTGTGCACATCACTGAGTTAACCTGGCTAGAGCCAAACTTGACTAATATATCAGCCAAAGCCAAACCTCCATAAGTTAGTCATGTTTGACTGATATATTATCCAACCCAGGGCGCTGATACCACTTGAAATCTTGTCATGCCCCGCTTTCCAAAATACAGAAATACGAGTACATAATGTGGGCCCAGCGAATGATGTAAACACCATCCATAAGTTGTACCAGTCTAACTCAACAATATGAACAACAAACACAGCCACACAAGGAAATATAATCACATTAATCAAAGAAAAACTTCAATAATAATGAAATAATCCAAAATAATATCCAACATAATATCCAATATCTAGGAAAAATAAATGAACTCCAGGACAAAAGCCCAAAACAATGCATAATATCAAAGACAATGTTCAAAAGAAATAAATCTAGCATAAAGTAATTTAAGAAGCGCAATCTTCAGTTCCATCTTCTAGAATCTTTATTCACCAATTCCTTCTGGTAGTGATCCTTCTGTAACCCCCGTTCCTGTAAATGTGTATTTCCTGAGTATTTTCTGTATTTCAATTTTTATAAATTCATTAATGTCAAATTTGGTTTTGGATTTTTATGTTAAAGCCTTTTATAATCAAGAATTATATTTATTTCGAAAAATAATGCATTTAAACTTTAACTCCTATTTCTAATTGATCAACTATTATATTCTAGCTCAAATCAAATGTAATGTTACAATTTAGATTATTTTAATAAATTGCTAAAACCAAATCTTAGTTTATTATGTAATTTTATTAACTATTATTATTATTGTTGTTATTTTGTTGATTGTTTATTATTTATTCATTCTATTCATTAGTCGCATTTGTAGTTATTTTCGAATGACTTTCATATTGTAATATAATCTTATTTTGTATATGACATTGCTAATGTTACTATCAATCTCATTACCTCATTATTATTATTATTATTATTATTATTATTATTATTATTATTATTATTATTATTATTATTATTATTATTATTATTATTATTATTATTATTGTTATTATTATTATTCTTATTCTTATTTCTATTATTGTTATTATTATTATTACTATTATTAGTTTTGATTGTTCATGATTTAATGTATATATATATGTATGTTTTATAAACCCTATATCCAAACCTTGTAGCCTTTTATTGATTGGATCTGTACCCGAATCTGCTACCCTTTTGATCCTATACCCATTACACACTTCTAGCCCATTAACCTATCAGATTAGCCCTATGTACACCCTTATTAACTTATCCCTAATCACACTTTTAAACTAATCACTCAATTACCCTAGCCGCCTACCCTGTTCACCCTTTCTTCTCTCTCCCGTTCTCCCTATCTCTCCTATTCAGCCATTTCCTGACCTTCGAAACCCTCCATCTCCATCCCGTCCTCCATTGCTTCACCATTCGTCCTCTCCTGCATCCTCCCGTCATTTCCCATTCCTGTGCATTTTATCACCTCTCCTCGCCATCATCCCATCATTGAGCCTCTGCGAACCCATCTCATCGCACCCCTGAACCACCACTGTAGCATCCCTTCCGTCGCCACCTTCAACCCATCCCATTGAACCCACCTCCTCGACTACCCCTGATCGCCAGCTCCACCGTCGACCGCCATTGCCATCGCCAGCTCCACCCTCCTCATCTCCCATGTTTTCCTCTCCAAATTAGGGCACCACCAAACTGAACCCATCGTCATCGCTCACCCTCTGTCGATAGCTCCCCAGTCGAGCCCCCTCGATGCTGCCACCAGTCGCCGCTGCCTGCGCCATCGCAGCCGCCATCGAAGACATCCACCTTCTGCCATTGCCGTGAACTCCACTTTGAATCCTGGCCATCTGATCTGCTTGATCTCATCTTGATTGAGATCAGATCAGATAGAACAGTGATCTCAGCCATTCGTTTGATCTGATCGTGATCATCATCATCAAGCTATGGTTCTTGGTCGTCCGATCCACCGATCTTGATCATCATCACCATCAGCAATCTCAGTCGTTGATCTTCTTGATCTTGATCATCATCATGATTCGTGCCATATCTGATCCAACTATTCTCGATCGTCGATCCATCATTTCCAATCAAGGTAAGTACTTGTATGAATTTTTTTGTTCCTCATACAAACATAAATACTACAAGTGGATCTCACTAAAAAAAATTTTTCTTCATATTCTTAATCGTTGATAATCTTCACCATATCAGTTTTGATTTGTTTTTATCATTTCCGTACTCATAAAAGATCATAAACACCAATTGTGTATTTCTACCCTGTCGTATGTTCTGACTTGCAGCCTGATTTTTAACCAGTTACACTTTGAATTTGTTAGAACTTTCTGAATATGAAATGTAGCCTCATGTGTCTAGCTTATAACCCTTTAAACGGATTTGAAACACGATTTATGATGTGTGAATTATTTCAGTTTTACTGCTGCTGTGTTGTACAATTTTAGATTCATAAATTTGGTGTCTCACCCTATTTTTCAATTTAATTTGACTATGCTGTCTGTAATATAATAATTTGAAATTTGATATTCTAAGACTATATGTGTTAGGGAACCTCCCGGAATTTTCCTTGATTTAATTACCCATTTTTTAGACCTATTTCATGCATGTAACCAAAATTTTACAAATTCTGGCAGCACTTGAAATTTGTGTAAATTGTTGTTTTGACACTAGTTGCTCCAACTTTTATGTATCTTGTTATATGCACTGTAACCGGCAGAGAGTCTAGTTTCTAGAACTTCTGACGGATCCAGATTTGTATTCCTGTAGCAACGGGAATCTCAATTTTGGTGCATCAACGTCTTGCTGTCCAGAATTGGAATTCTTGTCATTTTTGATAATTATTAGTTGATTTGTCACTAAACATGTCTCCTAACCGACCTGAACTTGTTCCCCGTCCCTTGTCATGTTACTTTTCCTGTTTGTGAACTTTCATGCCAGTTTTGATAATAATAATAATAAGTCGGGGTTTAAGGGAAAGACCTAGTAGTGGGGTATATAGGAGGTTGTACTCAGAAGGGAGCCCGTGTTTCCCATGATTTTAAGTTAAATCGAACTAAGTGCCACGTAGAACTAAGTGGCACATCATCGGTGATGGGGCCACCTCTAGTGCCTACAGGGGTTACCTCTAGTGCCTATTGTATGATTACATGATATGTGTTTGCAATCAGATGGAACTAAGTGCCACATCAGGGATTGATGGGGGCCACCTCTAGTGCCCATGGTTTGATTACATGCTCGTATTTCTTGCAAGACTTAAGTACTTGACCCTACATAATTAATCACTAGGCCTAAACGTAACTTGTTTGTATGTAGCAACCATGTGGTAAATAATTGGGATGCATAAAGTGCTACATTAGATAGGATTAAACAACAGACTTAAGCATAACATGTTCACTTGCACATTCTTGTTACCCGTTCTTGTTACTTGTTACATGTTACATGTTATTTGTTACTTGATACCCGTTACCAATCACATGTTCACTTGTTACTTGACACTTGATACAAATTACAAGCTTACTTGTTGTCTGATCCTGTTACTTGATTTGTTTTACTTGCATGCCAGTCTCTTTGAACTTTATTACTTGTTGCACCCTGCCATGTCATGTTGTATACTCTTGATTCCAAATCTTTGTTTCATGCTTTCTTGCACTTGTTCCTATACCATGTTGCTTGAACTACTTGCGGCCCGTAACTTGCACTAACGGGCGTCTGTCTCTTGTTTTCTTTATTTTCTTCCACATGATATATACAGGTTTAGGAGATCAATTACCTGCAAGAGTAAGTGAGCAGACATTTTAAGATCTGCCTGCGAAATGATGCTTTAGTCTTTTGTACTTTGAGTTTATTTATTTCATGTTGCTACTTCAACTTGTAATGGGCTGGTGGTCCCGAAGTTTTACTTTCGTTCCAGATCTCATTTTATTTGAGGAATTTATATTTGTTTCAAATAATTTATGTTGATTAATAATTTGTTCATGCATGCATAGTTGAGTATATTCTGTTATATTTCCTGTTATGCGGTTGAGTCGATCCTACAGATTATGAATGATGAAAATCATTCGCTGGGCTTTGTCACGTACGCGTATTCCGTATTCCTTTTGGGAAGCAGGGCATGACACCTTCAGTACTTGTAAATTCTTGATCTAAAAAGAAAGAAAATAATGTCCTTAGAACAAGTCATGGACAGCAAGTAGGGGAAACAGGGAGTAATAGGAACATAGTATATCAAAGAAAAGGGACGGGATCAAAGTCAATAACAAAATCAAAGATTGGAAATGATGTTAAAGGTCTATATTTAATCATGCATTTTATTAGTAATGTCAATTTAAGTTCTATATTGGTGACGACATACAGGATCAAGCATGAAATGCCAAATGCAGGTTATCAATCATTTTATTAGCCTATCTAGTGCACGTACTACTGCATTCCATTCCATAGGTTTGGCGCATACACATAATGAACGCTTTAGACTAATAGTGAATTCACGGATCGTGCACTCGGTATCAAGATGACAAGATATCATAATAGCGTGATCACACAATGACAAGCATTTCTCCACCTTCCATGTAATGAATCATGTAAGCAAGTAGGCCTTTACCAAGTAAAGTTTCCGATCGTTCACTACCAAGTCAACCCATAATACCCCGGCTTGTTAATATTTTATTTCATCCTATGTGAGCATGCAAGAAGGTTTCAAGGTTGTATCATGCTAGGTGTGACTAATTCTACCTGTTACAGACAAATCAGGCAACAAATTAACACAAACCATACAATCTGGACAGCAGGACGTTACTGTAGAAAAACACAGATTTCCGCTGCTACAGAAAGAAAATCTGGATCCATCAAAAGGTATAGAAACTAGACTCTCTGCCGGTTCTAGAGAATATACACACGACATATAAAATTTACAGAAACTAGGTTGAAAATCCTATTCTTTTCAGATTTTATGTTCAGCCAGCAGGTTATAGATTGTATAAACACATATGAAACATATCAGAAATCTCATCATTTAAATCTACAAAAATTCAGGGTTGTTCCTACACATGTCTAGTCTCAGTCAAATTAATTTCATATTTTTATTTTACTGTTATCATTTTCTATTTATTTATAAATCAGAAAGATACTCATGCATTTGGGAATCTGAAAATCCAGACCTAGCTGTAATAAAAATAAGATATCTCAAAGATTATAACTCGGAATTCAATTCTTTCGAATGTTATGGAAAGTAGTCTTATAGGGCTATAATTCATATTCACAAAGTTATTTCAAATTACTAAAGAAACATGGTCGGAATTCTGATACAAAGAGAAACAAACAGCAGGCCAAAAAATAGTTTGATACGAATAAGCAATAATTTCATCATGCAAACATATAATTCATGATAATTAATAATCAAAGTGCTATTAGATGATTAACATTAAGGGCGATGGCAGCGATCCACATTAAGGGCGACGACGGTCGGCGTAACCCCTGTTTTCCATTTTCTATATTTTTGGAAGTATTTTTCTTTTTGGGTATTTATTCTTATTGTATCTCATTTTGGACCGTATATTGGATCTTCTTTTCCAATATATTCATTTTATTATTTTTTTCGTCTTTATCTGAGTTCTTGATTCAATTGTCTGCCATTATTTCGTCTCTATTTGATTGGGCCATTATTTTGATCCCCATTATTTTAAATGTTCATGCCCTATTTGATTTATTCATTTTTTTTGTTGCTATTCTGCTTTCTTGATGGATATATTAAACCCTATTCTATTAAATCCCTTTTTGGATACTGGACCCACTAACCCGTTTACCCTATGTCATCAGCACCTAACCTTAATCTCCTTATCACTGTCTATATATATACCCTCATGTGCAGCCCTATACTTCTCAAGCCCTAACTGCTATCCCTATACCTCCCGATCTCCAAAACCCTACCTTCTCATCTTAACCCATCCCTCCTGCTCTTATCCCCGTGCTCCCTGCTTCCCCGGCCTGTCAGCCCCTAACGTCTCAACCCCCTATGTGCCCTCCCCCGGTGTCATGCTCCCTGTCGTGCCACCTGCAGCGACAACAGCTGTAGCTCCTGCGTCGCCAACGACGCGCCGCCCTATCTCCCCTCTCCCTATTGCCACACCCCGTAACAAGACGCTAGTGCCCCCTGTGGTTGTTCTCGGTGTTGGCTTCAACTGCAACCGCAAACAGCACTCGGTGTTGTGTTTTCCCCCACGGCAGTCAGTATCGTCAACAGCGGCAGCCACTTCCTGGCCACCAAGTAACTTGTATTCTTTTCTTTGTGTAATATAAGTGCTAAATACCTCCTGTAGTGTACTTGTCTTCTAAAGACAATTCTTGTGCAAAAGCCCGTAGTTGCCTCATTACACACATGACATGAAATAACTTAGGGACAACCACTTCTTATTGTATACATGTATGTTGTTCATATGAGGTCGTGTGCTTGGTTGTGTTAGTTGTAGTATACTTGTTGTGGATTTGCTAAATACCCTATACCATATTGCTTGGACATCTAGTATACACTATTTCATGTTTGGATGTGTTTTGGATGAGTTTCATATGAACTAGTTGATTTTGTGCATGAAGAGTATTTTCTGTTTTTGTCGATTCCCCATTTTTTATCAGTATTTTAGACCCTATTAAGGTCAGTATATAAAAATTATTTGTGAATATGAATTATAGAGAATTATGTCTACTTTCTAGAATTTTTGACAAATCTCAGTTTCGATTTATGAGTTGCAAGTTATGACTATTTTACTACAAATGTGTTTAAAATTCCAGATCTAGTTTTATACGAATTCTTTATGGTTATTTATTTTTCTACTGATGCTAAAGATAATATTTTAATCCAATATTTTGCTGGTTACAACTAGACTTGATTGGGAATACCTCCTAATTTTTTTAGATTTAATTGATAACTTTTATATACTATTCTATGCTTGCAACCACTACCATACTTGCAGAATTTTCATACTGTTAAGTAAAGATACATAATTTTGACAAGATTCTATTTGCTGTCTATGAAAACTTTGTGAATATGAATTACTGCCTACTGTATGTATTTTATCACCCTTTTTATGGATCTGGATTTCAATTTAGTGCTGTTTTAGTGCTGCAGTGTTTATGATTCCAGATTTACAAAACTACTGTATCTTGCCGCTTTCTGATTTTACTTGACTATTCTATTTATGTTGGAAAATTATGAAACTTTATTTTCTGTTACTAAATATACTAGGGAATACCGCATTTTTTTGTCATGACTTATCTGGAATTTTCGGGAATATTCGGGAATACTACAAATGTGTTTATTTTGTGTATTCCCGAATATTCCCTAGGGAATACCGCATTTTTTTGTCATGACTATATATATTCCCGAATATTTTGTGTATTTCGATTATTATTTATTATATTTTGGATCTTCTACAAAATTGTTTCCTAAAACGAAAATTTCGTTATTTTGAATAATTGTATATTTTTAATATCACAAATTTCAAAACGTAACTTCGTACTTAAATTGAGCAATCAATATCTAAGTATGTGTGGAAGATTGCATCATCTCGTTCATCGTTTTGTTGCAACTGGATGTCGAGATGACAAACATGCAACTAGACGTCAATGGAGACAAATTGCAACTGGATATCGTGGAGGCAAAATGTGCAACCGAATATCCAGATGGCAACCTGCAACCTGATGTCGTGGAGGCAAACCTGCAACTTGATGTCGAGAAGGCAAGTCTACAGATGGATGTAAATGAGGCGAATCCACATCAAAGAATTTCTACTACTATTATTATTATTGTTTTCCTTATTATTATAAGTATTATTATTATTATTATTGTTATTACCATTACTATTATTATTATTGTAATTTTTTACTATTTTATTTTTGTTGTTAATATTGAATTACTTTCACAAAAATGATGAACCTCAAATTATATTCTATCTTGCATTATTATCCTTACCCGTATGGTTAATATTATTATTTTTACCAGTATGATTATGATGATTATTGTTGTTATTATTATTTTTATTATTTTTTTGTTAGTAATATTTTATTATTAATATGTGTTGGTTTTTGTATTTATTAATATCTAACTTGAGCCAACCCAAATTCTCCTACCTATATTCTCTTTGATTTTGGTGTCTCATTCTTTTCTTCCTGCTCGGATCATCGCTTGGTGTCACATGGTCTACAACGACATGTCTGCAGCTTGGAACGTCACCATCAGAGTGTCACAGCAGAAGCGTGGTTGGCCCATAATCCACAGGTCCCAGGATCCTCTTGTTGCTTCTCCTTCCTTGCATTGTTTGCTTTTCCCTATCTCTTGCATTTTATCTCGTCCGTTGACTCATTGCTTGGTCCATTTCTTCCATGTCCATCCTTTCTTCGATTTCAGCTCTATTTATTTCTTCATCCCTTTGCGTTGTTATCTTGCTAGTCTTGTGTTATTTCTTCTTCATTTTTGATACCGTTTACTTCTTTGCTGCATTCCATTTTTGCCATCATGCACCCATCAACTATTTGATTCAATTCTTTCCTGTCCATTCTTTCTTTGATTCCGGTTCTACCTACTTCCTATCTTGCTTTGTTATCTTGTGCTGTTCCTTCCTTTTGATATTGTTCAAACCCTTTTCTTGCACCCCCTTTGACCTTCTTGTTCTACATTTTCTTTCTTTTTTTCAGATGTTGCCTCTGCCTTGTTCCTTTCCTATTAGCCCTCTTCATTTCTCCCTTCCCTTTAGCCTCTGCTTCGTTACCCTTCCCCAGTTTGTTTTCGCCTAGTCTTATTACCGCCTAAGCAAATTTCGAGGACGAAAATTGTTGTAAGGTGGGTAGGATTTGTAACGCCTGTTTTCCCAAAAATGTATTTTTCTGTATTTTCTGTATTAAACTTTTTGTAAATTATTTTTTTTTCGGTTTTCTAATTCTTTTGTCAAATTGTATTAATTGACTTTCTATTAAAGTCAATTTTAATCAATGGTTTTATTTGTTACTATTTTCCAACGAATTTAAATTAACTACCAATCTTATTATTTTCACTATTACCTGGGTTTCTATTATTATTACTACTATTATTGTTTTAAAATCCTGATTGTATTTATAATTATTCCAAATAAATTCCTTATTGTAGTACAAATTTATTTTTTATATACACCTACAATTTTATTGATTTTTTATTTTCTAATGGATTTTTATACCCTATTTTCTTATTGGATTTCTTTAACCCTATAAACCCAAACAACTACCCAATATCAGTTTATAACCCTACCCATTTAACCAAAATCCACTATCCTATTTTTCTAACCCATTAGGTTTCACACCCAGACCCGTTAATATCCTACTAAACCCATTTTAATTAAAACCTAACTCCACCCATTTATTCCTATACACTTAATCCCAAATCCCTGTTGACATATACCAATACCTAAATTATATTACCCTATTCAACCAAAACCAAACCACCTAGTATAAACCCATTCACTACCTACCAAAAATACGTTCCCCCAAATTTCTTTCCTAAAGTTTATCCCCAACCCTGTTGCTGCATGCACCCCTCAACCGTTAGCTGCACTTGCCCCACACCCGTATCCTATGTTGTGCTGCCCGTTTCAAACCCTAAAGAAATCTCCCCATATATATTAACCACCCTCACGCAGCTGTGTTCTCCCTCTGAGTCGCCGCCAAGTAAAAAAAAAATCCCCTCTGTTCTCCCTGTGTGAGCTCTCTCCGACCCCAGTCCACTTCTGGCCTCATCTAAACTCTGCCTGCCCCTCACCGCAGTGAACAGAAACTGCAGCGGCTGTACTCTCTGCCGTCTCTTCCTCTCTTGGAGTGCATGTTGGTCTTATTAAGTTCACGCGTTCGTTTGAGAGTTGTTCGGGTTGTTTTTGTCTCTTGGTGTTCGTGAATTTTTGTGAGTTCTTGCTTCGTTCGTTGGTTCGTGGGTTGTGTTCTTGCCCAGGAATCTGTTCTCGTTATTCTTGGTGTTCTTCGTTTTCATCTTTGGTTAAGGCAAGTAACTTGTACCCCAATTCTATTGTTTGATACAAGTCAAAAATACCACTTATAGTGTAGTTGGGTTCTAGGGACAACTCGTGTGTGTGTTACCTTTGATGTGTTTTGTCTCTATTGTGAAAACTTGACCATAGTTGCCTCATGACACAATATTGACATGAATTAACTTGGGTTTTGCCCGTTCTCGATTTGATTATGTATGTGAGACTTTTTGTGAGAATTTGGGTATTTGTTGAGAACCATGTGATATACTTGTTTTAGATATGTTAATTACCCTATTTCATGATGTTTAGATACTTGGTATACTCGATTTCATATTTGGTTGTATTTGGATCAAGTTTTGTTGAATCAATGTTGAGTTTGTTTTCGAGGAAATTCTGTGTTTTGCAGATATTCTGTCTTGATCAGTAGTTTTGACCATATTAAGGTAAGAATCTTAATTTCAGTATAAAACATGAGTTTTAGAGGAATCTGTCTTCTTTCCAACCCCTCTGACCTTTCTTGATTTCTTTTTCGTATGTGTGAGATATGACTGTTTTACTACAGAGCTATAGATCAAATTCCAGATTTTGTTTCTTGATGATTTTGACGACTAAATTATTTTGATTCTGGTGCTACACATATTATTTTGATCTAAAACTTTGGTCAATATTTATATATCTATCTAGGGGTTACCCAGAATTTTGGTGGATTTTTTGATGAGTTTTATATGCCGTTTCATGCTTGGTTATAAAGATTGTACTTGCTGTATTTTGCCCTCTGTTCTGTAAAGAATCGTATTTTCACCCTGATTCCTTTTACTGTATGAAAAATATTAATGAAATATTAAAGTTAATATATTTTGTCTATTTTCATCTCCCTTTGGTAGATTTGGATTTCGTTTTACGCCTTGCGAGATATTTCTGTTTTCATACAACAGTGATGGGAATTCCAGATTTGCCAAACTATCGTTTCTTGATGTTTTCTGATTTTCGTTGACTGAACTATTTACTGGATTATTATGAAACTTTATATTCTGATACTAGACACATTTGGAAATACCCCAGATTTTTCCTGGATTTATTTGAGTAGTTTTAATGCTGTTTTTCTGACTGAGAATTCGTTTTACTAATTTCTGGCTGAACGTATTTTTTGGATTCAAATCAGTTTTGAGTTATGATTTTGTGAAATACTATATGGATTATTTATATTCGCTAGATTCGGTGGGGAGTCTATTTTCCAGATTCTTTGACGGATCCAGATTTGCATTTCTCTGGCGACGGGATTCACTATTTTTGTACTGTACTGTCTTGCTGTCCTGAATATGATCATATACTGTTTTGCTCGTTTATGTGACTATATATCCTCTATGCATGTTTATTTGTTTCCCTGAACCTAATACCGATTATACCATGTTAGTTTGACACTATTTCGTACACATTCATAGCTGTTTGATGACAAAATAAAAGTAACCAAGCCGGGGTTTAAGCGAAACATCTAGTAGTGCGAAATTATAGAAATGTGTACTTAGAAGGGGGCCCGTGTTTTCCATACTAAACATCTATTATACTGTTATACTGATTACCTGACTGCACACTTTCCTATAAGAAGGTGTACTCGAAGGAGGACCAATAGGTTCTGATTGTCTGATTTCTGTTACTGATTACCTGACTGCACACTTCCCTATAGGAAGGTGTAATCGGAGGAAGAACATTAGGTTCTGACTGTTACTACTACTGCTACTGTTACTGATACCTGAGTACACTGCCCTATATGATCCCCTACGAAATCTAAAGCAGAACTGTTTGAATGTAGCTACCATGTAAGGTAGGCTGCATGATGTGCTACCTACCTAGTAATACACATAAGACTTTAAGAACATAAGACTGATACTATTAGACTGATACCGTTAGACTGATACTGTTATTCTATTATCCTGATTCACTGGTATACTGAGCTTACTGTTACTGGACACTATTAGTTGCCATTTGGCACCATACTTACACATTCATTTATACTGTTAGTATACCATGCTAGTTGACTTTGCCTTACTGATTCACATTAGATATCACTGTTGATGCATTATTCCATGCTATTTGTTAGTTTCACCATGTGCTTGTATCCTACATTATAAGTGGCTCGTAACTTGCAATTGATGGGTACTTCTTTTCTTTTTCCTTCTCCCTGCAATTTATCAAATTGCAGATTTTGGTGATCAGCTGCCCGATGGAGTATGTGATCTAAAGTTCTAATTGGCTGGAGCTTTTGCTATCTTCATTTATTTCCTGTTGCTCATTTTGAACAATGTATCGGTTACTTGGATTTTTTTGTTTGCAGGCAGCATGACCCAAGATTTTTGACTTGTTCAGATCTGATTTATTTGAGATTAATACATTTTGTTTCAAGTAAATTCTATTGGTTTATTGATTCAATTATGCATATGTGGTTGATTCTTTTGATTTTGACTCTGATTATTTTGTGAGATGTAAAGATTCTTGAACAGCTAATGGATGATGAAAATCATTCGTTGGGCCAATGTTACGTGCTCGTATTTCATATTTTTGGGAAGCAGGGCATGACAAGATCCAGACAGCTTATGGATGATGTAAATCATTCACTAGGCTTAGTCACGTATCCGTATTCCGTATCTCTTTTTGGGAAGTAGGGCGTGATAAGATTTTTAGTGGTATTAGAGCCCAGGTTTGGCTGATGTATTAGTTTGACTGTTATATTAGACAAGCTTGACTCGACCTGGGATTTGCTTAACAGTACACAAACCCTGCGTACATAAATGAATTTTAATCAACTTTGATTTGGCTGCTAATTGTTTTTGATTTTTTACAGACCATAGCTAGTAGAGGTTCTACTTCTCGTCCTCAGGAAGATCAGTCTGGGCTTGAGGCCATTACCATTGTGTTCGAACGGTTGATCAATATGCAGCAAAATAACTAGTGACCTTGTGATGGCTGCTTTGGAAGCTACGGGTTCTGCCTCCTGCTGTGCCTATGCAGGAAGCTCTCCCTCCTCGTCCGGGTACAGTCACAGATATCATGAGGCTGTATCCTGACAGATTCTCCGGCACTGAGATGCCTTTGGAGGTCGAACAGTGGTTGATCCGGACTGAGCAGTTGCTTTTGGCGGCAAGAGTTGCCGATGCTGATAGAGTGGATGTGGTGGCCATCCAGCTGGTGGACCTGACTTACATTTGGTGGAGGTCTGAGTTTGAAAGGCTCGAACGACCGGTCACTTGGGCCACATTTACTGGGAGCTTCTTGGAGAAGTTCTTCCATAGCAGCACTCGAGTTGAAATGGAGTAACAGTTCCTGGCCCTGAAACGGTTGGTCATTGTTCTATTATTTGAAATTTGTTACATATTGTCCATGCAATGTTGTAACATGAGACTTTCTTGAAACAGGGCTCCAGGTCTGTAGATGAGTATGCAGTGGAATTTACAAGACTTAGCCGCTTTGCAACGGTTCTTGTGGAGAATGAAGAGGACAGGGCTCATAGATTCACACTGGGACTTGAGTGAGACATTCGGGTGTAGCTCGTCTTCCTTCGCTTGCATACTTATGCCGAGGCTCTTGATGCAGCTTGAGCTCAAGAGCAGGCTCGTGGTGGTTTGGCTCCTCCCCAGCAGACTGTTCCGCACTCCGTTGTTACTAGGCCTTCTGGTGGGCCGATTCGGAGGCCTGTCCCCACCCATCCTGTAAGAGCAGCTCCCTACCCTTCTGCTGTTTCTTGGGGAGCAAGTTTCTACGACTACTGTCAGATGGCTGGACATGATTGCAGGAATTGTTGGCGCGCCAACCATCGATGCTTTAGATGTGGCTCTACTTACCATTCCGTGCGGAATTGCCCGCAGTAGCGAATAGCTCTTCCAGCCGGAGGTCTAGTTCAGCAGGTAGCCCCAGCTCGTGGTCCAGTCAAGCCACTGCTTCCTCCTCAATGTCAGGTCATCGGTCAGAGGACCACTGCTACCAGAAGAGGTCAGTCTTTCAACCTGACTGCTGCTGATGCTGAGACAGCATAGGGTGTTGTTGCAGGTATATTTTTTCTTTTGTTGTTTTTGTTGTTTTCCCTTGCTTCTTTCTTTTTCTTGCATGTATTCTTTCATATTATCTTTCTGCATCGTGTTTTCCTTCACCCCTGTTCATCAATTCTTTTTCCCCTTGTATTTTTGATTCTATCTTATGTGTTGTCCTTGTTTGCTCTTTTCCTGCTCTTGTTGTCTTTGATTCCGGGGAAACCCATTCCTTCATTTTTTCTCGGTTCGCCGCTCGCCATTGGTTGGAGTGCAGCATCATGTCAGAGGTTTGGAACATTATGCCAGGTAGCGGTGTTGTCATTTGTTCCCGGGAATGCAGGCAGTGTCCCGTGGTTATTGGAGGTGCAGATTTCAAGGCCGAGCTGATTGTAATTGGGAATTCAAGATTTGACGTTATTCTTAGTATGGATTGATTGGGTGAATCCCATGCCATTATTGATTGCCGTGCCAAAAAAGTTATATTCCTGATTCCAAATCACGCAAAGTTTGAGTTCCATGCCGGGGAGATGTCCCTTGGCCGAGCTGAGACGACAATTGGTCATGAGGTTTGTACGATGGAATTGCATTCAGGTTGTGAGACTGCACCTCTAGTAGTGCAGGATTTCCTGGATGTTTTTCCAGAGGAGTTTCCTGGTTTACCCCCTGATAGGGATGTAGAATTCGGTGTTGAAGTTCAGCCAAGTACGGCGCCGATATCGAAGAGTCCCTACAGGATGGCACCGATCGAGTTAGCAGAGCTTAAGGTGCAGATTCAGGAGTTGGTGGATTTGGGGTTCATCAGACCCAGTGTTTCGACTTGGGGTGCTCCAGTACTTTTTGTCAACAAGAAGGATAGTAGTCATCGACTGTGCGTGGATTATCGGGAATTGAACAGTGTCACAGTGAAGAACCAGTATTCGCTACCCAGGATCGATAACTTATTTGATTAGTTGAGTGGAGCTGCTGTTTTCTCGAAGTTGGATCTTCGTTCTGTGTATCATCAGGTCAAGGTGAATGCAGCTGATGTACAGAAGACTTCATTCAGGACCAGATATGGACACTATGAGTATATTGTGATGCCGTTCGGGGTCACGAATGCGCCAGTTGTATTTATGAGTCTCATGAACAGGGTCTTTTCCCAGTTCCTAGATAAATTTGTGGTGGTCTTCATTAATGACATTCTGGTGTATTCTCGAAATCAGGAAGTTCATGCTGAACATCTTAGCTTTGTTCTACAGATTTTGAGGGGGAATCAGCTCTATGGAAAACTTAGCAAGTGTGAGTTTTGGCTCGACAGGGTCACTTTCTTGGGGCACATTATCTCGGGCGATGGTACTTCTGTGGATCCGGCCAAGGTTGAGGCTGTAAAGGATTGGCCAGTTCCCAAGTCAGTTTCAGAGGTGAGGAGTTTTCTTGGTCTAGATGGCTATTATTGGAAATTCGTCCAAAATTTTTCAAAGATAGCAGGACCATTGACTAAGCTGACTGGGAAGGATCTGAAGTTCTGTTGGTCTGAGGCTTGCAGTGAGGCTTTTGTTGAGTTGAAGAGTTGGTTGACATCAGCACCTGTGTTGACTATTCCAGATGGTTCAGGCATATTTGTAGTTCACTGTGAAACTTCAGGTAAGGGTCTTGGAGCAGTTCTGATACAGAAGGGCCGAGTCGTTGCTTATGCATCGAGGCAGTTGAGGCCGCATGAGAACTATCTGACTCATGACTTGGAGTTAGCGGTAGTGATCTTTGCTTTGAAGCTGTGGAGACACTATTTACTTAGGGACCGAGTGGATATATTTACAGACCACAAGAGTCTCAAGTACGTCTTCACCCAGAAGGAGTTGAACATGAGGCAAAGGTGTTGGTTAGAACTTATGGCTGATTATGAAATCAGTTTGTAATACCATCCTGGTAGAGTGAACTTGGTGCCTGATGCATTGAGCAGGAGACCGGCAGTTATGTTCCTGACTCAGTAGAGAGATTTGGTTGAGCAGATGCGGAGGTTGGAGTTGGATGTGTTGTTGCCGAGTTCTGATCGGAGTTGTTTGGTGCTTCAGCTTCAGTCATTTCTTGTGGATCAGATTAAAGAGGCCGAGGCTGGTGATGTGCAGTTGCAGGGTTTTCGAGCTAAAGTTGAGTTTGGTTCCAGAACAGACATTGTTATTCATGCTGATGGATTGCTTCATTTTGGGTCCAGGTTGTTTGTCATGAAGGGTGAAGTTCATCAGAGGTTACTGGAGGAAGCCCACCAGTCATCACATTCTATCCATCCTGGAGGTACTAAGATGTATCGAGATTTGAAGCTTCATTTCTGGTGACATGGTATGAAGAGGGATGTGGCTCGATTTGTATCTCAATGTCTGATCTGCCAGCAAGTGAAGGCAGAGCATCAGAGGACCATCAGACTTCTTCAACCGCTTCTCATTCCGGAGTGGAAGTGGGAACATATCACAATGGACTTTGTGATCGCTTTGCCGAGGAGTCCTAAGGGTCATAATACCATTTGGGTGATTATCGACCGACTAACAAAGAGTGCTCACTTCATTCCCTTCCATGTCGGACAGTCTACTGAGATCCTAGCTGAGAAGTACATGCAAGAGATCGTCAGACTTCATGGGGTTCCAGTTAGTATTGTATCCGAAATAGATACGAGATTCAGATCTCAGTTATGGGAGAGTCCATGATAGTTTGTGGAGTAAATTAAAGTACAGCACAGCTTTTCATCTCCAGACTGATGGACAGTCAGAGAGGACCATCCAGATTCTTGAAGACATGTTGAGGTCCTGTATGTTGCAGTTCGGTGGATCATGGAAGGACCATTTACATCTCGTAGAGTTCTCGTACAATAACAGTTTTCAGACCAGTCTTAAAGCTGCACCGTTCGAGGAACATTATTGGCAGAAGTATAGATCACCAGTGTGTTGGGATGACATTGATGAGAGGAAGTTATTGGGTCCGGAGTTGATCACCAGGACAGTTAATGCGTGACTCAGATCAGGAAGCACTTGCAGGTAGCTCAGGAAAGACAGAGGTGATGGGCTGATGTCCATCGGAGAGCTTTGGAGTTTGAGGTTGGTGACCATGTTTTCCTAAAGGTATTGCCTTGGCGGGGTGTCATTCGGTTTGGTGGTGGGGGCAAGCCCAGTCCTAGGTTTATTGGACCGTTTGATATTGTTGAGTGAGTATGCATGGTGGCATATCATCTTGCATTGCTGACAGCTTTATCAATAGTGCACGATGTTTTTCATGTCTCACAACTCAGGAGATATATTCGAGATAAGAGCCACGTGATCGACTATTCTAAGACCATTCGGTCGGATTTGACTTGTGAGATTCCGCTACTTGCTATTTTGGACCGGCGAGAGAAATTGCTTAAGAACAAGGTCATCAAGCTGGTTTGTGTTTCTTGGAATCCTCACTCGCCTAATGAGTCGACTTGGGAGCTGCAGGAGGAGATCCAGCAGAAGTTTCCTCATCTGTTTGTGTAGCTTTTTGGTTTTTTTTTTTCTCTTTTCGGGGTTACCTTACGTACTTCTTGTTTGAATTTCAATGACGAAGTTCTTCATGTTAGGTGGGTAAGATTTGTAACCCCTGTTTTCCATTTTCTGTATTTTTGGATGTATTTTCTTTTTGGCTATTTATTCTGCTTGTATCTCTTATTGGACCGTATATTGGATCTTCTTTTCCAATATATTCATTTTATTTTTTTATCATCTTTTATTTGTGTTCTTGATTCAATTGTCC
Source organism: Hemerocallis citrina (assembly GCA_017893485.1). Taxonomy (NCBI): domain Eukaryota; kingdom Viridiplantae; phylum Streptophyta; class Magnoliopsida; order Asparagales; family Asphodelaceae; genus Hemerocallis; species Hemerocallis citrina. Next base: position 86,632,453 of record CM030359.1, read on the forward strand.
GCCATTGTTTCGTCTCTGTTTAATCGGGCCATTAGTTTGATCCCCATTATTTTAATTGTTCATGCCCTATTTGATTTATTCATTTTTTTTTGTTCCTATTCTATTTTCTTGATGGATCTTCTAAACCCTATTCTATTAAATCCCTTTTTGGATCCCGGATACCCTAACCCGTTTACCCTATATCATCAGCACCTAACCGTAATCTCTTTATCACTGTGTATATATATACCCTCATGTGTAGCCCTATACTTCTCAAGCCTTAATCGCTATCCCTATACCTCCTGATCTCCAAAACCCTACCTTCTCATCTTAACCCACCCCTCCTGCTCTCATCCCCGTGTTCCCTACTTCCCTGGCCTCTCATCCCCCAATGTCTCAACCCCCCGTGCGCCGTCCACCGGTTTCGTGCTCCCTGTCGCGCCACCTGCAGCGACAGCAGGTGCAGCTCCTGCATCGCTAGCGATGCGCTGCCCTGTCTCCCCTCTCCTTGTTGCCGCACCCCGCAACCAGACGACAGCGCCCCCTGTGGTTGTTCTCGGTGCTGCCTTCAGCCGCAACTGCAAACAGCACTCGGTGCTGTGTTTTCCCCCACGGCAGTCAACATCATCAATAGCGGCAGCCACTACCTGGCTGCCGTCGTCCCCCGCCGCTGCTCTCTTATGTGTGGGTCTTGGTCTCGATGTGTGTGTGATCTTGAGTTTTGTTCGTGGCTCCTGTGTTCGTTCGTTCTCTTGTGTTCGTGCCCAGGAATTTGTTCCCGTTATCCTATTTGCATCTTCTTTTCCGTCGTCGTCTATAAGGCAAGTAACTTTTATTCTTTTCTTTGTGTAATACAAGTACTAAACACCGCCTGTAGTGCATTTGTGTTCTAGAGATAATTCTTGTGCAAAACCTCTGTTATATCTTGTCTCTATTGTGTTGACCCGCCCATAGTTGCCTCATTACACACATAACATGAAATGACTTAGGGATAACCACTTCTTGTTGTATACATGCATGTTGTTCATATGATGTCGTGTGCTTGGTTGTGTTAGTTGTATTATACTCGTTGTGGACTTGCTAAATACCTTATACCATGTTGCTTGGACATTTAGTATACCCCATTTCACGTTTGGTTATGTTTTGGATTTTCATATGAACCAGTTGATGTTGTGCATGAAGGATATTTTCTATTTTTGTCGATTCCGCATTTTTATCAGTATTTTAGACCCTATTCAGGTCAGTATATGAAAATTATTTGTGAATATGAATTATAGAGAATTCTGCCTACTTTCCAGAGTTTCTAACATATCTCAGTTTTGATTTATTAGTTGCATGTTATGACTATTTTACTACAAATGTGTTTAAAATTCCAGATCTTGTTTTTTACGAATTCTGTATGGTTATTAATTTTTCTACTGATGCTAAGGATAATATTTTGATCCATTATTTTGCTGGTTACAACTAGACTTGATTGGGATTAACCCTTATTTTTTGTGGATTTAATTGATAACTTTTATACACTATTCAATGCTTATACGCAACTACCATACTTGCAGAATTTTTATATTGTTCAGTAAAGGTACATAATTTCGACCTGATTCTATTTGCTGTCCATAAAAACTTTGTGAATATGAATTATAGCATACTGTATCTATTTTATCACCCTTTTGACTGATCTGGATTTTGATTTATTTTTTGTAAGATATTGTTGTTTTAGTGCTGGAGTGTTTATGATTCCACATTTAAAAAACTACTGTATCTTGCCGCTTTTTTATTTTACTTGACTATTTTATTTATTTTGGAAAATTATGAAACTTTATTTTCTGTTACTAAACATAATAGGGGGTGCTCCATATTTTTCGTGAATTTAATCAGTAAGTTTTTATGCCGTTTTCATGTTGATGAATGCAAACATCTGATTTCTGGCTGAACACGTTTTCTGGATTCAAATCTGTTTTGAGACTTGTTTTTGTGAAATACCATATGACTTATATATATTTGCTGGATTCGGCCTAGAGTCTATTTTCCAAATTTTCTGACGGAATCAGATTTGCACATTTCTAGCAACGGGAATTTCAGATTTAGTGCAATACTGTCTTGATGTCCTGAACTATTATTGTCGTTGTTCTATCCTTTTATGTGTTGTCTTTCATCTGTACATTTTTATCTTTCAGTCTGAACCGGTTACCTGTTTATACAAAGTTATTCTTGCTCTGTTTGTGATGCATACATACCTGTCTGATAATAATAACAAAATAACCAAGCCGGGGTTAAGGGAAATATCATAGTGGATAATATAGAAATGTGAACTTGTAAGGGGGCCCGTGTTTCCCACAAGATTATCTGTTACGTGTTCATGACTACATGATACATGAATCTCTCTGTCTTATTACCCTGACTGCACACTTCCTTATAGGAAGGTGTACTTAGAAGAGAACCCATAGGTTCTATCTGTCTGTTTGGATCTGAATCTGGTATCATACCTGAGTACACGACCCTATAGAAACCATGTGGTAAAAGTTTGGGACGCATGAAGTGCTACCTAGATAGTAATAACACAAGACCTGTGATAACATTTGTTACCTGTTTACGTTTATCTGTTATCTGACATCTGTTATCTTTTAACCTATCTGCATGATACATGACATCTATTATCTGTATATCTATATGTACACCATCTAACATTTGACATCTGTTACATATCACCTGTATCAGTTAGTTTACCATGTTACTTAATTCTGTTTTCCTGATTCCTGTTAGACATTCTGTTTTTCTCTGTTATGTCTATTCCATTCTATGTTGTTCTGCTGTTACTTTATATCTGTTTATTTTCCCTGTACTTGTGTCTGTACTACAAGCAGCCCGTAACTTGCATTGGCGGGCATTTTGTTTTGTTTTCCTCTTCGTACAATTTATTAAATTGCAGATTATGGTGATCATCTGCCGATGGAGTAGGTGATTTGAGATTCTAGTCATGGTGTTCTGGCTATTATTATTAATACTTCTTGTTGTTTATTTTGAATAAATGTATTTTTTACTTGGATTATTTGTATTTGGGCAATGTGACCCAGGATTATTGACTTGTTCATGTCTAGGTTATTTGAAATTTATTAAATTTTGTTTCAAGTAAATTTCTGTTGGTATTGATTCATATATGCATATGTGGTTGACTCTTCTTGCTTCGTACTCTGATAATTCTGTCAAATGTTGTAAAGATCCTGATAGCTTATGGATGATGCAAATCATTTGTTCAGCTTAGTCACGTATCCATATTCCGTATCTCTTTTTGGGAAGCGGGCCGTGACAGTCGCCGGGGTGGTCGACGACGCTCAGGGGAAGAGCTGTCGATGGAAGACAGTTCCGACCCAGTCCTCTATTGTGGAAGAAAATAGGGGAAGAGATTAATGGCAATGGTGGTTCTCAGTCGAGGGTGGCTCGACGGTTGCTGGCATCGACGTGAAGGCTGTGGATGAGAATGAGGAAGACGACGGTGGTGGCGGTGGTCGGGATGGACGATCGGGTTGGGTTTTGGTTGTGATGGAGGTTGATGACGACGAGGGATGGGTTCTTCGATGGTTCAACGAAAGGGCGACGATGAGGAGGTGGCGAGGGGACATCGATGGGAGCGATAGAAGTCGAGGGTGGCAGAAGATGGCTGCGCAACTTCGGGAAGTTGAGCGAGATGGGTTCAAAATCGAAATAGAGGGTAAGGGGAAAGAAAGCGGCGGAAGAGAGAGAGAGGGATTAATAATTAGGGTTAATTAATATTTGTAGGGTAATTAAGATGTTGGGTTTTGGGTCGTGGGTTAATGGGTTTAGGGTGTGGGTTTTGGCTTCAAAAAAAGGGAAATAAATGGAAATCAATGGGATTAAAATATAGTGGATCAATTTAAACCCAAAACACAAAAGAGTAAATTTTGTAGTGAGCCAAAAAATGCAGGATTCAAGCCAAAAGAGTACAAGTTGATCAAAAGAGAATAAATGAGCCCAAAGAGAAGCACGATTTATTAGTTAAAAGGAATTCGAATACAATAATCAACAAAAAGAAAATAAATTATAGTAAAATCCAAAACAGATTAATAGGGGTTACCACTATGAAATTAGTTATACAAATAACTGAGTTGTGTGAAAAGGGAATAATTGGATATGCAAATGAATGGAATTTCAAAATGTGAATAAAGAGCGTATGGATAAGCCATGATGTTGTGAACCTGAAATGTATTGATTCTAGAGGCTAAGTGAGTCGAAGAGTACCGACAAAGTGACGAAAGTGATAATTGAAATTTAAGAAGTGGCCAATATGGACTATCTTCTCGGTATATTTTTTAAGTCCGGTAGGAGGGTAAGCCTGTAACACCCCGAATTCTATTACATGTAATTCTTAGTACATCAAGATCTTTTACTTCATTTCGTACAATTTTACAAGGAAATTAAACCTTTCTATTACACATTGTTTGTTTCAGAATTACACAACGGAAGTTAAAATAAAATACAACATGAAATACAACTTAACATCTGCAGCTTTAATCGTGAATAAAATCTTTATCATCAACTGTCTTTATTCATTTCATATCCCTTTGGTGTCATTGACAGAAGAGATGTCATTCAATCGAAGTAGATGGTATCATTGACATAAGTCCTTGTCAATCCAATCCAAGCCCTCACTGAAAATCTGTGGGCACGTCAGTTGCTTACAATCGACGCAATATTATAAAACAGCGATCCTCTATGCTATATTATAACAAAATCTCTTAATTTAGCAAACACAACGTTGAATGCACAATAAAGTGTAAAAGAGTGACTATCCTAAACATGTCAGTGTATGATATGACTTAATGCCTAATGTAGATATTTATACTACAATGACACGAATGCATACTTGTTCGGATTCTATGCACCCCGTCCTACATAGGTCCGAGGGCAAGCACCTACGTACTCTACATTAAAAGGTTTAATCCCACGCTATGAATTACTACTACGGTGATTAGTGTATGTTTTAGATATCATGTGAGTATCTAGTACCACCCCGATAATACTTGAATATCATACTCTCACTTCAAGTGATTTTGGACACACTGCCTCACACCCAGTAATTCTGGAGGCGAATCCTTCCATCGCGAGTGATTTACGGCCATCACGCATCACACCCTGATAATTCTAGAGATGAAACCCACACCGCGCTGTCATCGATACCTCATCACACAAATACCCCATGAGCATCGTCTCGATCCCAGTAATTCTGAAGGATATCCCCCACTGCGAGCCTCAACCCCGGTAATTCTGGAGACACCTCCCACCGTCCTATCTAGGCCCTCATACTCATATTTGCCCATACTTCATCACATCTCCTGTTAGTGCCAGTCATTATGTTTTAGTTTTAAGTCATCATAACATAAAGCTACCTTACCCTAGCAGACTTAAATCAACACAAGAGAAAGTCAGCTCACACTGGCTACTTCTCAAAGAGCAAGTCAACCCACAGTGGTTACTCCTCAAATTCTCATTAATCACAGATGCCGGTTACGAAGGGTCTCACCTAGCCTCTAAACTAACTTCTTTCATGTTCAATTGGGGTACACATACCCGTATAATTTATATTCTCAATTTCATGTATTCATATTTCATTCAAATCCTTTCATTCATTCTCATTTACCAATCATGAAGTATACACTTCTTTGTTGATCACAAAACCAACAATTCATTACCAAGTCCCTTTGATTAACAAAAACTCATTTTCACATATATTTAATCTTCAAGAATATATTCCAAATACAAAATTTATTTTTGATCAATAAAAACTCCTTTCATACTCATCCATAGTTCAATTATAAATCTCAATTATATTCAAAACATAGATTCATTATTTTCTTAAAAGATTGTACCATAACTTTTTAGTTAAAAGCGCTTAGAATCATCTTCATTTACTTCATCTCAATTAATTTGCAAAATAGTAAGTTCAAATCCATAAAATTACAGTTCATGCTTCTTGTAAAAATCATAGAAAATTATATACTTCATGAAACTTTGCATTCTATATATCAAAATAAAGGTATACAAGTCTACTACAATTTCTTAGTTATAAGTTTTTCCAAAATATTGTATCTTTAACCCTTAATTCTTCGAAATCTATAGTACGGTCGAAATATTGAAATACTGCCACTTATATACAGTCTTGTAAAATTCATTATAAATTTACTTCTTTTTGAAAACTTTATTTATTAGACTTTACAGAAAGATTAACGATTCTACTACATAATCTTAGTTTTGACTTTTCTCAAATGACTTCATTTACGATATTGAAATAATCAAAAACCGAAATGTGTACAGATTTCTAGCAACGAGTCGACTGACAACCAGTCATAAGTTTAGGTTTTATTAAAATAGTAAACGACCTCCAAATCTTATGAAATTTTAAAGGGATGTTCCTGACATATACAAGATGCTCCATAAAAGAAAAGTTTTAGTTCTAAATTCCAACTATTTTATTAAACATGATTTTCTGAAGTGCAAACAAAACTCAAAACAACAACTTTCTTTGCATGATTTAGCAACTTTGTGTACAAATTTATATCCAATTCTTTTAATCTAATCATGATGTATTACCATGCACCAAAACAACATCATTTCAACTTATCTACATGACAATCTTTCAATTAGCAAGCATTTCCATTCTAAATATCATCATCACAAATTAACCACTACTCATATGTATAATCAATTTAATATATCAAATTTTCTACACATGCATGATACTATATTTTAGAAAGTTCAAGAAACCCCCCTTATAGTTGCAAAAGAAAAAGGAACTCTTAGCTCCAACAAGAATGAGACTTTCTTCTCCTCCTTAGCAAGCACTGATAGCTCTCCTTCCTCTAAGCAAGAATTCAAGCCACTCCTTCTTTATTTTCTCTCTTTCTGTTCTTTCTTTCTGCTTCTTTTATTTTTTGTGCATTGTTCATGAAATAGGAGGGGCTATTTATAAGGTCAAATTGGTGAATGTAGAGATACCCATTACCCAAGATTAAATATTCATTAACAATATTAATCACCCACTCACCATTACACCACAAAACCGCACCTCTTCCCCTTCATATGGATGGCCAAAACCCTTTGAATTTTCCACATTTGCATACTTATCATTCTTTTGTTGATAGTGCAAATGTATATATTTGTTACATGACAAGTGTGGTGACACATTTAAAACTGTATTTAATATAAAATTTTATCATGGGCCCTTATTTTGAAATTAGTTTCTTTTGGGCTTTTAAAATAGATAAGGGCCTATAGATTTAAAATCAAAGTAAATAACTTAAATAAAATGAGAATATATATAATTCTTTAAAAAAATGTTTGGACTAAATTGCTTAAATTTTGCGCGAGCAATGCACGTGCAAAAATATAAAAATTAATTCGAGAGAAAAACAGTCAAAATACAAAATACGTAGAACAATACTCTCATAAATTGAAATCCAATTGGATAAAGAAATAAATAGTCCAATAAGATGAAAAGAATAGGTCATGAACCAAAAATTGAAATCCAATTAGATAAATAAATATTACAATGAATACAATATAAGTTGGCCCGAAAATAATTTAGGGTTCGCCAAGAACAATAGATCAAAATAATTTGATAGATGAATTTTAACAAATAATCAAGTAATAAGAGTTAATAGTTTTAATCATAATAAAGTAAAATTATATAAAAAATTAATATTCGGGTTTAAGAATTTGTTAAAATAATCCAATAATAATATATTTGTTTTCGGGCTCAAATATAAATAGTCAATCAATAAGATATAGAAAATAAGATCAAAATACGCCATTATTAAAAATGAAAAAATTTTCAATTTGAAAACAATTTAATACAAATCTGAAACGAATTTAGCACAAAATAAATTTACAAAAATCAAATTATAGAAAGTACACGGGAAATACTTATTGTCGAGAATGGGGGTTACAGTTACAAAGCTAGATCTGGGTGGTATAATTATTCATTTTTAAATTTAGGGGTAGGCACTAGGAGAAGATGTGATGAAACTTGGGCAAACGTAAGTTGGCACCTCTATATAGTCCGACGGTAGACTACATGACTATAGACACAGTTTGATGACACAGTTTGATGGTGGACTCCAGGACTGTTGTTGTCACGCCCTGCTTCCCAATAAGAGGTACGGAATACGGATACGTGACAAAATCCCAGCGAATGATTTTCATCATCCATAAGCTATTCAAGAATCTTTACAATATATCACAATATAATCAGAGTCGGAAGCCAGAAAAGTAACAACCAACATGCACATATGAACCAAACACCAACAAGAATACTTGAAATAAAATATATTAATCTCAAATAGTCATGATCTGAATGACACAAATAATCCTGGGTCACATTGCCCAAATACAAGAATAAATCCAAGCATCAAAATACAATATTGTTCAAGCAACTACAAAAGTAATAATAACATGATTTAGCACTAATACTTCATGTCACCAATACCGTCTGGAACCTGTTCCCAAAAATCTGCAATTCAACGAATGCAGGAAAGAGGGAAAGAGAAAAAAAATAAGTACCCATCAATTGCAAGTTACGGGCCACTTATAATGTAGGATACAAGCACATGGAAAACTAACTAGCAACATGGTATAAGAATGATGTCAAAATAAACAACTAGCAGGGCATAGTGAACAAGTGTAAATGGTAGGAATCAATTGTCAAGTAATCAAGTAAACAGGTAAACATGTAACTGTAATACCCTGATTTTCGAAAATATGAAATATTATTTATTTCTATATATGGTGTGCACGTGTAATATTTTGGCTATTATTTTCAACATGATGAATAAGAATATTGTTTACTATAAAGCATTTTTCTATAGCCCAAATGTTAATTTACTTATCTTTTTTTTTAAAAAATAACTATTTTGGCCCAATTAATTTAAGCCCATGGATTTAATCCCTTTTATTATTTTTCTACAACTTGTATGTGTAACATTTCTTTTTTAAAAAAAAGACTTGTTATTTGAGGTACAAAATTTTGTAGGGTGGTTTGTGTGTGCACGTGCACTCTATGTACACGTGCATAAAGCACAAATCTTGGCCGAATTGGGTAAAGTAGTGGGTGTAGGTTGTGGGTGGTTATTTAGGGTGTGGGTGGTTTTTTCAACTCCCTAGTGCATCCTAGCCTTTGATCCTATAACCATCTACTGAATCCTGGCCCTCCATCTCACTCCTTTTGGTGTATAAATACCCCCCCCCCCCTCTCATCCATTGTTCTTTACACTAAGATTATTTTATGAGATTATTATTGTGAGAGAGTGTGTGTGGAGACCGGACATCATTATCTGGAGATCTTCGGCAAGGAGCAAGGAGCAAGGGACAAGGAAGGTGCGTTGCATTAAGGAGCTTTTCTGGACTTCGATTACTTCGTCAATAAGGTGGGTGTTTCTCAGGACTTCTAAAGTAGAAAATATGCCATATTTGTGATGATTATTACTATGCTCATGAGAAGTAAATTCAAATGTACTAGAATTGCTTGAGTATGTTTATGATGATAATTGTGGAAGACTATTAGTGAAATATTAGCACAGCAAACAATGACGTTTGGATCGATACAGTCGACTGCCGTTTGGATAAGTCGACTGGTACGAGACATCTATTACATATTTTGTTAGAAGTTTCATGACATAAATGTGTATAATTAAAATGAAATAGTAAGGCTAAACTCATATTCTTCATGGTATACATGACTGAGGAGCCATGAGCATGTGGGAAAAGAACTAGCGATGATTAATAACACTAAGAATGATCTGTGCAGTCGACTGGTGTTATGAACAGTCGACTGATGCTTTGTTTAAACTATGAATAATCCAGTAGTTTCATGGAATGAAGTATTTTTCCTTTGTGTTATTCTAGTGTAATAGATTGAGATTAATATTTTCACCTCTACAAGAAAGTTATGAATAAGTATAAATGCATGTTTAAACACTTCCTTGAAGAAAAGACAATGTTAGTTACTTGAAATTCCATACTGCGATATTACTGAACAATTAAGAGATTTTGTGTTTATGAGACATGAACGTATGTATACTGTAAATTGACATCATAATGCAAGTGTATGTAAGAACTGTAAGAAAGATAATCCCTTAATTTGAAACATGAATCTGTCCAGTCGACTTAATGCGAGTAGCAAATCGACTGAGCTGAACATGGATATGTACTGTTGAGACCAGGACAGACGACTGATTTGTTGACAGTCGACTGTCACGTGGATAACATTTTGAACATGAAAAGTTGTGGGACAGCCGACTGGCCATGTGCAGCAGTCGACTCTCCCGAGTGTTTATGAAGAACTTGCATTGACTGAACAAGTCGACTGGTCTTTTTCCAAGTCGACTGTACAGAGTAGATTTTGATATGACAGAGATTTCATTTTGATTACTGCTAAGAGTTGTGAACTTTATGATTGATGTTGATGAACTCTTTCTATTTGCTATATGAATTTATATGAATCATAGTTTGAATTGAGAAATTCACATGAAGTGAGTCATACTTTGAATGAAGAATTACATGAATATGAAAATTAAGAACATGATATGCTGAGGCAATGAAAATGAATTCATGAGTTAGAATTGCTCAAAATGGAAGTTGTGAATTGGAAATTGAACAAAGGAGTAGCTAAGTCTCCCCCGGCGATGGAAATGAAATGAAAAATGAGAATTTAAAGACCAAGGTTGGTCATGTATTGAAATGAATGAATAAGTCCGGTTTAGTGGAGAGGCTAACTCCAGAACTTTAATTTTTATTCATGATTCTATTAAATTAGGGACTAGTACATAGTGGAGATGTGATGAAAGTATGAGAAAAATATTGAGTATGAGGGCTATTGGGTAGCGGCGAAAGCGTATCCCAGGAATTCCCATGATGAGTCTGGGTGAGGATACTACTCCAGAGTACCGTCCCAGTGGCGACGCTCGTGGGATGTTTGAAGACTACGGGTGGTATCATGTCTATGGTGAGAGGTGAATTACCACAGGATGTCTGCATGATGAGTCATGTCAGCGATGGGATTCCCTCCAGAGTGCCTAGACATGAGTTCCTAGGTCGGAAAATATCTAAGATAATTACCGTAATTACAGTAGTAGATTAAGTCATGGCGAGGGATTGAACCCTACAAAAATGAAGAACGATTAAGAGGCTTGCCCTCGGACCTATGTAGTATGGGATGCATAGAATCCGAACAAGTGTGCATTAGTGTCATGTAAATTAAATAATTGCATTAAGGATTAAGTGCACAATCACAACACGACATCATTAAGATTTTCCTCTTTTCTTTTATTTTTGAATGTGAACAAGTTTGTGATTGGTTAAGAAATGAGAATCGTTATACTAATTCTTGCATAGAGAGGATGGCCATGTATAATTATCGTCGGTTGAATAAACTGACGTACCAACAGTTTTGTATGCAGGATAAATTACATGTTAAAGAGGAATGGACGCATAAAGATTTTACCATGTTGTTGTACAATTATGTAAATGTTGTAAATTTTTACTTCTGCTGTGCAAATGAAAAGTGTAATATATGATGTAAACTCTGATGTAAAGTGAAAAGTTTAATTTCCTTGTAAAATTGTACTGAAGAAAGTGAAAAGATACTGTAGAACATCTCGAATTCAGTGTTTTTGGGATTCGGGGCGTTACAGTAACAGGTATCAGGTAACAGGTATACAGGTAAACAGGTAATCATGTAACATGTATCAAGTATCAAATCTCATGTATCATGTAGTCAAGTATCAAGTGGGCATGTATCATTTGATCAAGTAGCATGTTCAGGTCTCATGTGTCAAGTCTTGTAGTTATTACTATCTAAGTAACACTTCATGCATCCATCCTTTTACTACATGGTTGCTACAGTCAAAATAATTTCGTTTTTAGATTTCATAGTGGACCATAGAGGGCAGTGTACTCAGGGATCAGAACAGAAACAAGAAACAGGTTCATGAATCAAAACAGGTACACGAATCGTCCGATTCATGCATCAACAGGTTCATGAATCAACAGGTACATGACCAACAGGTCCGTGCATCAACAAGTAACAGGTACATGAACCAACAGGTCCATGCATCAACAGGTAACAGGTATATGAATCAACAGGTCCATGCATCAACAGGTAACAGGTATATGCATCAACAGGTAACAGGTATAGGAACCAACAGGTCCATGCATCAACAGATTCATGTATCAACATGAATCAAAATGGAAAACACGGGCACCCTTCCGAGTACACGTTTCTGAATTATCCACTATTAGATCTTTCTCTTAAAACCCCGGCTTGGTTATTTATTATTATAATCAGGCATGCACGTATGTGTCGCCAAAACAAAGCAAGGATAACTGGATATAAACATGTATCATGTTCAGGGTGCAAGACAAATAAGTACAGGTACAAGATAACACATAATAGGATAAAACAACTAGTTTTCTAATTCTGGATAGCAAGACACTGTTGTACAAAAATAGTGATTCCCACTACTACAAACACTCAAATTTGGATCCATCGAAGGATCTGGAAAATAGACTTCCACACGAATCTAGCGAGTATAAATAATTCATATAGTAATTCACAATATCATAACTCAAAATAGGGTTGAATCCAGAAAAAAATGTTCAGCCAGAAATCAGGAAAACAAATTCTCAGTCAGGAAAACCGCATCAAAACCTCTCAAATAAGTTCAGAAAAAATCTGGGGTATTCCCCTATATGAATAGAATCAAAATATAAAGTTTTATAATATTCTAGTAAAATTAGTTTAGTCATCAAAAATAAGAAAACATCAAGAAACGATACTTTGGAAAATCTGGAATTCCCAACACTGTTGTACAAAATCTGAAATATCTCGCAAACCGTGAAACAAAATTTAAATCTGCCAAAGGAAGACGAAAATATAAAAATTAATCTAACTTTCATATTTTATAAATATTTTCCATACAGTAAAAGGAAATAGGGTGAAAATATGATTCTTTACGGAACAACGAGCAAAATACAGCAAGTATAGCTTTCATAAACAAGCTTCAAATGGCATATAAAACTCATCAATAAAATCTACCAAAATTCTGGGTAATCCTAGATAGGTATAGAATAGCTGATTAAAGTTTCAGATCAAAATAATATGTGTAGCACAAGTATCAAAATAATTTAGTCATCCAATTATCAAGAAACGAAATATGGAATTTATTTACACCTCTGTGGTAAAATAGTCATATCTCACACATACGAAAACGAAATCAAGCAAGGTCAGAGGGATTGGAAAATAGACGAAATTCTCTAAAATTCATGTTTTATACAGGAACCAAGATACTGACTTCAAGACAGTCCAAAATAGCAAAGAAAACAGATCCGCGACAAAATACAGATTTTTCCCTTTAACGATAACTCAACATATATCATACAAAACTTGTTCAAAGCACAACCGAACATGAAATCGAGTCTACCAAGTATCCAAACATCATGATTTAGGGTTATTAATATATCTAAATCAAGCATATCACATGGTTCTCCATAAATATCCAAACTCTCTCAAAAAGTCTCACATACATGTTCAAATCAAGAACGGGTAAACCTAAGTTAATTCATGTCTGTACTGTGTCGTGAGTCATCTATGGTCAAATTTTCACAATAGAGACAAAACCCATCAAACATATCACAAACAAGAGTCGTCTCTAAACCCAACTACACTATAAGTGGTATTTTTGACTTGTATCAAACAAAGGAATTAGAGTACAAGTTACTTGCCTGTGAGATGATGAAAACGACAATCCAACAAACAATAATAACGGGAATAGATTCCCGAGGCACAAGCACGATCGAACAATCACGAGCCAAGAATGAACGACAGAATAACCAAAACTCCACGTGCACGAGACACACGTGCACCAAGAATCAAACGAACAAGAACCCACCAATGAACATGAATGAGCGAACAACAAAACCATGAACCAACTCAAGAACACACGAACAAAGAACGGTGCTCATGCACCATCACGAACCAACAACGAACAACGAAGCAACACGCCGAACAAAAAAACCCAACAACCAACTCAGCACGTGCAAACCACGTACGTGCAAGGAAGAACGAGCGGGGAGACGACAGACGAATGGGGAGCGCCAGGGGCGTCGAGGGGTTGCCGCAGGTGGCTACCGACGAGGAGGACGATGCACAGTGACATGAGGTCACTGCAAGGCTGCGCCGGGGGCATCGGTGCGAGCAGGGTGGATGGCCAGGGCGGGGGTTGGCGCACTACAGGAGGCATGCAGGGGAGAAGGGCTGCATCGTTACTGTCACTTCATGTTGGCGGAGGTGACGTCGGAACAGAGCTACATCACCCTGGTTGTCGGTGCACTGGCTACGCGACAGGTGGCCGAGGAGGGGACGAGGGGGCCATGGGGGTTGCTGTTATGTCGCGGTGTGACGAGGAGAGGAGGAGGTGCACGGGGAGGAGAAGTCGGCTACATAGGTTTTGGGAAGTAAAGGATGGAGGAAGAGGATGAAGCGGCGGGGTGGATTGAAGAGGCGACTAGGGTCTGCATGGGGGAGATGAAAAGGCTAATAAGGGTTATATAAACACAGGGTTTGGGTTTAGAGTGGGTGCGGGTTTGAGGGGATCATAACGTGTCTGTGATAGGGTATGGGGTTTAAGTGAATGGGTAAATGGGTTAGTTATAATGGGTTTAATGGGTAATTAATGGACATGCTAGGGGATATGGGGTAACTGGTCTAAATGAGTTTTAAAACGGGTTATCGGGTTTGGTTAAAATCCAATAGGAAAATATAGTGTTTTAAAAATAGGGTTTATCACAAAAATATAATTTGCTTTAAAATATAAGATTTATTTGAGATAAGTACAAATATAATTAATATATAGAAATAGGTTTTTAAATTAACAATCCAAGATAATAAATCATAACATAATAATAATAAGAATAAAAATAATAATAACAATAATAATCATGGTCATAATAATAATAATAAAAAGATTTGTATAAAAAAAAATCATTGGGAACAAGTTGTAAACAAAACTATTATTTAAAAATAGATTTTAATATGAGATCAAAGAATATATTTTATCAAACAAAAAGAATTTGAAATACCGAAAATACCCATAAAATACAGAATGGGTAAACAGGGGTTACAATCGTTGCTTGCGGGGTGAGACTAGCCTCAATTAAATCTAGAACTACGATTGATCTGACGGAGGATTCCAGGGTCATGAGTAGTCGGGAGGATGGGAGGTAGATCTCCAATGTATATGTATATACCAGGACTAGAGGGGCACTTACGGGATGTTCGCACGACGAGGATTTTGTATAGTTTGACAGTGGACTCTATGACTGGAATCCGTACTCGTGGAATATCTAAACCTTACTTTTGTTACCGTAGTAGAATTTTCATAACGTGTAATTGAACCCTATAATGAGGAGTACGATAAGGGTTTGCCCTCGGACCTATATAGTATGAGATGCATAGAATCCGAACTAGTATGCATTAGTGTCATCATAGTGTGAATGTCTGCATTAGGCATTAAGTTCATATCATACACTGACACGACTTGGATAGTCACTTTTTCTGTTTGCATTCGAGTTTGTGTTTGCTAAAGTAGATGAATCGTTGTATTAGAGCACTAAGTCAGTTGTAAGCAACTGACGTGCCCACAGTTTTCTAGATGCAAGATTGGATTTGGCAGGGGCATCAAGTCACTATGATGAGTTATTACAATATTGAAGAATTTTTATTGTTATAGATTGTATTGTATTCATTTACTTCGACTATGCTGTTGTAAAGAACATGTTGTAAACAAAAAGTTTTAAATTTCTTGTAAATTTGTACGAATTTGAAGTAAAAGATCCTGTATTTGCTATGAATTACCTGTGTTTGGAATTCGGACGTTACAGAGTGGTATCAGATCCGACTTCAATAAGTAGTACAAAATTATAAGGAAAACACAATTAGGGTGGACATTAGAGTGTGAGTGTCAGTTTGGAGTCATGAATGATGATGTTATTGAACTTACATTCATGATACTCTCCTCGTATAAATTGATGTGAGATTGTATGCGAGCATGTTTTCCCTTAGTGTCACGAGTGGTATGGTTGGTTTGAACCTACATTCATGATACCTTATATGTAAACTAAGGTTTTCTCTTTTATTTTTTTCGTGTATTTTCGTTATAGTACTTTTCATCTTTAATATTTAATATTTTTCAAATAAATATTTTTTGTATACTATTAATTCACTTTGATATTTATTATTTTATCTACAACCCTTAGTCCTAATATGTAAAGTTTGACTTACTCGTTATCTTTCTTGATGTTTTATCCTACTTACTTTTATGTGCTTTTACGTTACTTATTTATTTTTGCTAGTACTTTTACATATTCTATTAAGTTTTGAATTACTACTTATTAAATTAATATTATGACTATAATTTTCTTTATTATTATT
The DNA here is from genome assembly GCA_017893485.1 of Hemerocallis citrina. NCBI lineage: Eukaryota > Viridiplantae > Streptophyta > Magnoliopsida > Asparagales > Asphodelaceae > Hemerocallis > Hemerocallis citrina. The sequence goes on from CM030359.1 coordinate 86,648,930, forward strand.
TCTATTAGATTTTAAATTTTGGTTTTTATATATTTATGTTCACTTTACAAATACTTTGATTTCACGGTACTATATTTTACATTATTTAATGTTGTCTTATTTATTTCAGTATATTTTAATATTATTGTAATATTTTTACTTATATAAATGCAATATACCTTTGCATAATAAGATTCCTTTTTATTACTATTTTGTTATACTTATTATTTTCTACCATTTGTTATTTTTTTTTCACTATTAGTAGCTACTTATTCATTTCGTAGCTTTACACTTCTCTAATGTAATACATACACTCATTGTTTATATTTTATCTTTATTTCAATTTTTATTATCTTTATATTCTTGGTTACTACATATACTTTCCACTGATTTCCATACATACATCATATATTTCAACATACTTACTATATATATCATTTTACACTTATCCAATTACTGCATTATTATATATTTATATATATATAATTTTTTATATTTATTATCCTAATTTACTACACTACATAATTATTGTTCTCATTTGTATTTTTAGCTCGTGCATATACTTTATACTATTTTTGTATTAATGTTATAAATCCTTTTCATTACTACTAATTTTATATATTTGATATTTATAGTCTATACTTTATCGTTGCAATTTCCTACTTCATTCCCTACTTTTACTCCTATGTTTATATCACAAATTTCAAAAACATTTAACATACAATATCCAAGTACATATGGAAGATTACATCATTCCATTCCTGTTTTAGGGCAACCTGATACCCAGAGGGCAAATATGCAACTAGATATCAATGGAGGCAAACTGCAACTGGACGTCGGGGAGGCAACATCTGCAACCGAATATCCAGATGGCAAACTACAACAGGATGTTGTGGAAGCAAAACTGCAATTTGATATCCAGGAGGCAAGCCTGCAGCTAGACACCAACGAGGCGAACCCACAACAAAAGAGATTTTTCTACTTTAATAAACCTCACTTTTAGTTTTATATATATATTACTTATCACTATTCCATTTTTACCATTTTTAATGTTTCACAGCTTAGCCTATACTACTTCAATTTTAATATTCAGATATACTTATATACGCATTTAATTAATTACCTTGCTGTTTATATTTGCTTATACATCTATCATATATGTGTTATTATTATTATTATTATTATTTTCTCAATCTATATTACTGGTTACTATTAATTATTTTATTACTTTGTATTTCTATTTTTATATTTCATTGCTAACCTTTCTTCGATATGTTTGCTACTTATATAATAAGATTTTTATTATTTATACTTTCGCTTACAATCTACATTTTATTTCTATGAAATTAATATTATATATTATTTCAACAATGACTTCTTACTTTTGTTTCTCCGGTTGCTTATAGATTTCATATTTATAATATTATTGCTTTTACGAATAATTATAATACTATATGCTAGTTTCTTGCGCTACTTGACAATTTGAAAATATTTTGATATATATACCAACTCGTATTCTATATATTTAAATTTAATATTGTATATATAGTTATTGTATTTACTTGATGAATTATTCTATAATTTTAACTTGATATAAAAAGTTTAAACTTATCTTATATTATTTATACTTTTAACTAAATTTCATGCTCGTATATTTTTCATACTTTTATGCAATAGTCTTCTATTAAATTGCTACTTCATTTTTATCTCGTAGTATAAACTATTAGTTTAGTTTATGCTTTTCACAATTTTATCCTTCCCGTTTTCCTATAATTAACTTCTCTTTTCCTAAAATTTTCAAATTCTTTTTTAGCTACTGCTAACTACTAGTAAATTTTTATGATCCTCTCAGTTATTTATCGTTTTGTTTTATGGCTCGATATTTTGTTATCATACTGCTCTCTTTATTATCATTACTTTTATCGACCTAATATTCCTCTATGCCATTAACCTATTTTAAAAAATATATATTCCAATGCTTTTATCCTTTGCACTCATACTCTTCTTCCTTCCTTATTTACTTCCATACTTCTATTTTATTTTACTCCTTTCATACTACTTCTTTATACATTTATTATTTTGATTATTATACCGATTTTTAAGCATCTAATTTTCCCCTTTACTCTTACCAATTTACCTTGTTACTTTCTAACACTCTCATGTTTCGATCCTATTCACTTTGATACGCGTAGTTTACTTATATGAGTTTGTTTTGTTTTTCACAATACAAGTTTTTATACTACAATTATTTTCTTAGTATTGGCGGTTTTTCTATATACAAAATAAATTTTTTCCTTGGTATGTACAAAATACAATTTTTACCCTAGTAAGTTCTGAGGACAGAACTGTTCTAAGGAGGGGAGAGTGTAACACTGCACAAAATTGAGTTATGATAATTTTACTAACAGATGTTATGCACATGTATTTTGTACTGTTACAGATAATATCTGTAACGTATTTTAATATACATATCCTACGTATTTTGTATTCCGATTGTTTATGTGTTTTCTGTTATCTCAAAATTCACTTTTATCCTATTTTGATCCAACTCAAATATAAATTTTAATTTTTGTGTTTTTACGTGTATTGCACGTGTTTTCAATACACGTGACGATTACGTATATTTCCACTGTTACATGTAATGTTTCTACGTATTTAAACTATTTATTTTTATAACCTGTTCGAATTCGTTTTATAAATTGAAATTCATTCTTCTCATATTTTTACTCAAATATAGTTATACGTGTGATGCACATGTTTTCTATATGCATGTTGATTCCTAAAATTTGCTTGAGACAAGGAATTTTTTTCTCTCATTTTTTCTAGTCACAATTGTGTGATTTATTTTAATTTAAATCAATTAGGCCTAAATCCATTTTTGCAGCCCATTAAAACTAATTACAAATTTAAAGCCCATGATCATTTTTGTGTGCACTTAAATATACATTTAAAATCTAGTTAAATTTGTACACCTTACCACGGGTAGCACACACATTTAACTTAATAAAAACTAATAATACAATTTGTATGAAAGTAGTGTGCACATACATTGAGTACACGTGCACGTGCCTTGTGCCCACTACCATGAGTTGGTCGGCCATCATTGTGAAAATGAAGGAGAGTGGGTGAGTTGGTGGGTAGTGGAGAATCATTTTGAGAAGTGGGGATTTATTTTGACCACTCATTTTCCTATAAATAGATCACCCCTTTGTCATGAATAGAATGCAAATCAAAACAAAGAAGGGAGATACAAAGAGAGAGAGAGCTTCCAGGTTTAAGCTAGAGGAAGGCCGGCCAAATTTTTGGAGTGCTTTGGAGCATTTTTTAGGGGTTCTAATACTAGGAATTCTACATTTGAGGTGGGTGTTTCTCCAACTTTCTAATATAATTTTATTAGTAGAATGCTACATTATAGAATATATATGTGTGAATAGTGAGACGCATGATAGCTTATATAGATTGAGTATTGATGTTTAGAATATGTATTGTTGATTAAATGTGTGAAATTATGATGTGATTTGTTTGGGGACATTTTTTAGTTTTTATTTTAAGTTTTAGTTGCACTTTATAAAATCATATCTATTAAATTAGAAGGAATATGGAGCTAAACTTTTTGTAGGAGCATCTGGTATATGTCAAGAAAATCTCCATAAAATTTCATAAGATTTGAATATTATTTACTATTTTAATAAAATCCAAACTTAGGACTATTTGGTAGTTGGCTAGTTGCGGAAAATTTGTATACATTTCGGATTTTAATCATTTCGGCATCTTAGATGCAGTATTTTGATCAAGGTCAAAACTAAGAACTTGAAGTAGACTCATTAACCTTTCTTTAGAGTTTAAGAAATCAATTTTTCATGAAGAACTGAATTTATAACGAACTTTACAAGTTTGAACAGTGGTAGTCTGTATAATATTCTGACCCTATTGTAGATTTCAAAGAATTCAAGGTTATAGACACAATATTTTGGGAAAACTTATAAATACAAGGTCATAGTAAACTTTTATACCTTTAATATGATCTAATGAACACAAAGATTCATGAAGTATAGAATTTTCATCGATTTTTACAGAGGCTTGAAGTCACAATGATGAGTGTTATAAGATTGAAGAAATTTTATTGTTGTATATTGTATTTTGTTCATTTATTTCCGCTGTGCTGTTATAAAGAACATGTTGTAAATAAAAAGTTTTATATTTCTGGTAAATTTGTACGAATTTGAAGTAAAATATCTTGTATTTGCTACGAATTACCTGTGTTTGGAATTCGGGACGTTACAGCAAATGGATGGAGACACACTGTGTTCTTGGAGGCATGCTGGGAGCTGGCGTAGAGCACGTGGTGGAACCATCTCGTTAAGGGAGCCACTTGGGAATCTGAAGAGTGTTGATAAATGCGTTCCTGAGCTATTGAGAAGTTGTGTATTGTTTTCCTCTCCACTAGTTTAGTTCTGGGGACAGAACTATTCTAAGGAGGGAGAATGTAATACCCCACAAAATATTACGTAACTATTTTGTATATTAATTCGTGCACGTTTGAAATTTGCACGTTTTAATGGATTTTCTCAGTTATAATTGTGCAAGTATTAAAACATATTATGTGATATGTTTTGAACCCCACAAAGGTGCATTGGTAGAACCTGAGTTGGGATATACTTCTCACAATAATAATTGAGATGAAATGTATAAATAATTAACATTTAGTTAAATAATAATATTTTACATATGAGTATGATTGCACGTGTTAGTAAAATTTGTCTTGAATTGATTTTTGGTGTGTGCTACAATTTATATGTGCAACTTATTTTTTCATTGATTGTGCACCAAGTTAATTTGAGTGTTTGAGTTCAACCAACTCAACTTGGGTTAGATAATTGAGCTCTAACCATGACCAACTTGATCTTATGAACCCAACTTGTCATGCACATATATATTCAACATTATTGTACACTACACCATGTACAAAAAATAAATTCATACAATTAAATCTATGGACTAGGGTTGGTTGGATGGTTTTCTTATAGAGGGAAAGGAGGGAATTTTGGATTTTTAACATGAAGGAATCTAGGCTTTCTTGGTTATACAAAATTTGCAATTGAGTATGTGGGAAACCGTAAGGGATTTGGTCACTCTCAGGGACGATGCTAGAACAATTTTTCTGGGAGGGTGGGTTGGGGGTGGGGGGGGGGCAAGAAAAAAAATCATGTGACTATATATAAATATATAAGTGTTTTTTCAAAAATTTTAGGAGGGCAAAACCATAAAATTTAAATGATTTAAGGGGGTTTTTCAAAAATTTCAAAAACTTTAGGCGGGGTTTAAAAATTTGGGGAGGCCTGGGCCCCCACATAGCTCCTCCCCTGGATACTCTCACACTCCATCTCGCCTCCCTCTTTCCTAGTCAAAGCCGGCCAAGCCCCCCCCCCCCCCCCCCCCACCCCCACTCATGAAGCCCCTTCTATATAAACTCCTCCTCATTTGGCTTAGCTCATTTTCCTCTTTTCATCCACATCCAAAAACACTTCCTACTATAGAAGCTACTGAATTGGGAGGCAAGGAAGACCAAGAAGGACCAAGGAGAAGTGGTAGGATCTTGGAACAAGAAGGGCCAACGAAGCAAGAAGTTAAGAGCACATTTCTTGTCTTGTCTTCACACAACAAAGGTGAGTGTTCCAAATGCCTCTTCAAGTGTTTAATTGCTGATGTGTGTTTCTTTTTCATGGTATGAACAACAAATGAATGGCATAATGCGTGAATGATATTGTTGAAATGACACTCCCCGTTTCCCAAAAATACGGAATACATGCACATGACATTGGCCCAGCGAATAACTACCGTCACCCATAAGCTATTTATCCGATTAACTCAACAATATAATCAATACAGAACAATTGTTCAGGCAATAATAAAAATTTCATGAACAATAATACTTGGAATAAACAATGTGAATATCCAAATACAATAATAATCCAACATCTGAAACAAAAATAACAATATTCGGGTCAAAAGAACACAATACAAAGAAATAACAATAGTCCAATAATTAAGTCTTCAGAATCTTTGTTCTCCAATCCTAGCAGGCAATTCTCTATCAAAACCTGTGAACACTTCATCTAAAAAGAGGAGAAAAATTGTCCTTAGATCAAGTCATGGACAGCAAGTAGAGAAAGTAGAGAACAATGGAATAACGGTATAACAATGAATCAATGGGTCAATAGAAATCAATAACATGGGACGATAGAAATAATCAATATCACGGTAATCAATGCAATGACTATAAACAATGATGCAATATTCGGTAACAATAATCAATAATCAATAACGGTAACACATAGCCAATATTCGATATCAATAGCAACAATGATGAACAATATGCAGTGTCGATGTCGTGTGATCATTAAGTCTATTAGTTATTTTAATCCTAACTAATGCATGCCTACTGTATCCCATACTACAGGTTCGATGCATACAATCAATGTTATTTTATACCTAAGTGCAAGATTCTATAGATCATGTACTCGGCAACGATAGTCAATATTCACCTTTCGGTGTACGGTACGGTCATCGGCAACGATACAATACACGATAGATTGGGTTACCGTCGTAACCACAATCACACGATAAAACAATAGTCGGAACAGTAATTAGGAAAACCCGGCCCCCTCATCCGAGTACAGTCACTATATCATCAACTACTTAGTCAATCCTATAAGCCCCAACTTATTAATTGTTTTATTAATGCAACAATACAATATGCAATTATGAGACATGAGATGAACAATAGTATCAATAGGAAAACAATAGGATGACAACTTGAATTGGATAATTAGAACGATTGCAATAGGGTATTAGGATCATGCAATGCAACACACATACATTAATCATGCAATACTACCATACAGGAATAATTAATCTATTAAAATCTGGAATATAAAATTCTGGATAGCAAGAGTAGTATGTACAAAAATACAGTTTTCTGTTGTTTCAGAACTCAAAAACTGAATTCGTCAGAAGTTCTAAAAACTATACTTCCACACGGTTCCAACGCATATTTGAAGTTCAAAATCCGACAACAGTAACTTGGTCAATCACAATGTTCTTTTCAGATTTCATGTTCATGCAAAAATCCGATATTATGTTGTTATAATTTTAGAAACAGCAAAAACTCCATAATAAATTCATTAAAAAGAATTTGGACTCCTAAACATCATTACTAACAATCTGGAAATTATCAGAGTATAATTTTAACATTTGATCAGCCTTTTCATTGTATAAGCATGCAAGATACAAGAATCTGAAAATCTGAAAGTAAAAACACAGCTGTAGTAAAACGGGCATAACTTTTGCTACACAACTCGGAATTAAGAAATTCAAGATGTTCTGGAAACTAGAAAGATAAGGCTACAATTCATAATCAGAAAGTAATTCGTTTTAAGATCATTTACTGGTGCAAAAATAGAAGTCAATATACAGACCAGCAAGCAAGATACAGGTTTGAGGGTATTTTCATGAAAATAAATTAATTAAACATGGTAGGTATCAATTCTATTAGTCAATAAGTTGTGTAATCAGTATGATGGGTGCAATAACATGATCAATAAAATTAAGAAACACATACATACACCAATTTAAAAACAAGCAAACATCACTTGATCAAACAACATACAACCTAGTAATAAAATCTATGGTAGATTAATTGTGCAATGATCATATGCATAACCCTATTAACGATACTATATGATTGCATGAGAGATTCATTCTTTAGAGTCAAAAGTGGCACGATGTCAAGAATATTGGGGTTAACTCGTGTAAACCCTCAATAGAACCAACAAAGAGATGAACAATGGATAATACGATAACAAAGAGATCTACTTGCCAGAGTTTCAACAAAACTTGAATTTGATACAATTAACAATTCAAGAGGACAGTGACTTGCCTATTAGACGCTGAAAATGAATACCAAGAATAACGGGATAAGGATCTCGAAGCAACAAACTCACGAACACACAAAAGAACATGTGTAATACACGTGCACAAAGCGACTCAAGTAAACAAAGAGAAAGCAGCAACTGCAACAGAGCACACGAGACAACAGCGATGGCATGGTGGCCGACCAAAGGGCGGTGGTGCTGGCGACGCAAGGGGCGGCATCGACGGTGAGGTCGACGAGCAGAACGGCAGGTGACAGAGCATTGGGTGGTCGTCGATCGAAACATGGAAGAGCAGGGAGGGGTTTTGGTTGTTTGTCGACAATAGTGGAAGTGAGGGGGGGCAGGGGGTTTGCGGTGTGCTCTGGCATCGAGGAGAGGCGGCACGACGAGATTGGGTGTTGTCGGAGGGATGGACGGAGATCGATCGGAGAAGGAGTAGGGGATGGGTTTTGGTCTGTCGTCGATGAGAACCAGAGGAGGACGGGGTTTCAGGGATGTGGTGGTGCGCTGACTGGGGTGGCGCGACGGAGGTCAATAGGGGAAGGTGTCGCCGGAGGGTGGCTGGGGAAGACGGCCAGGGAAGATGATGAAAAATGGGTTGGGTGGTTTGGGCGGGAAAACTCAGGGAGAGAGAGAGAGAACAGGATGAGAGAGGAGAGAGAATAAGCGGCTAGGGTTTCGATGCTGCGCAAATATTAGGGTTCGCAGTAGGGTTGTATTTATATGGTACAAGTAGATTATTGGGTAATTGGGTTAGGATCCAATAATAGTGGGTTTGGGTTGAGAACAAACTGTAATTGGATTTTAGGGTTCAATAAGAGAGGGGTTTGAAGACAATAGGGTTCAAATAAAATACCCACAATCTAATAAAATGAAATCCACAAGATAGATAGTCCAACAAAAAGAGAAAACAGTTCATGAACGAAAATTTAAATACAATTATATAAATAATTAATACAAACAAATATAATATAAATTGGGCTTGAAAATAAATTGGAATTCGCTAGGAAAAATCAGATCGAATACGAAATTGAAATAATTCGGTAGATAAAAAACAAACTAAATAATCAGAAGTAACAATTTATAATCATAATAAAATTATATAACAAAATAGTATTCTGGTTTGACGAATTCATTAAAATAATCCAATAATAATAATATATTTGTTTTAGGCTCAAATATAATGGCCGATCAATCAGAAATAGAAGTAGGATTAAAATACACCATTATTCGAAATAATTAAATTTTCGAGTAGAAAACACTTTAATAAAATATATGAAATAAATTTAGCACAAAATAACTTTATAAAAATCAAATTGTAGAAAATACACGGAAAATACTTATTGTCGGGAATGGGGGTTACATGAAATTTTGGTATGAGATTGTGATTGTTTGATTTCGAAATGCACCTTAAACTACTGTTATGAAATTTGTGCTTAGGTCTGGAACCTATAACTCCAAAAATACTAAGAATTTATATTTGAAATTTTAGTGGGAGAATCTTATGCATGTTAGGCACAACTCTACCAAATTTCATAATTTATAAATTTTATTTTCTATTTTTAACAAATACGAACTTGATTGCTTGTTGTAAAGGGAATCGATTTGATGTATCATTTGTTATGTTTTTCAAAAGCTTATATCTCTCTTATTACAAGGAACTTCTTGCTAAATTTTCGATATTTGTTGCAAATATGTGCTTAGTTCATGCTTGTCAAATTTTATAATTTTTGTACAACAAATGCTATGTTAATAAAATTCATAACCACTGACTGATTAAAAATGGAAAACAAAGCATAGTTGTGAGATTGTCTTGACCATGAACCTATTTCAGGAGACCATAACTATATGGGTGGCATTATGGTCGAGCTAGCCCGAGACTGGCCCGACCGGCCCGCTTGGTCTTTGACCCGGGCTGAACCGGGGCCAACCCGTCAAAACATGACGGTCCGATCCAGTTCAAAAAACCCAAAATCAGCCCGAGGACCCGCAACCGGTCGGCTCCGGTCCGAGCCGGCCCGCTGGCCGACCATTGAAAATTTCTTTTTTTACCAGATTTTTTAAATATTGTGTTTGTGTAATTACTAAAATAACCCTCTAACGGGTTTATACTAGCTAATTTTAGGGGGTATTTTGGGAAATTCAAAAAAATCCATAATCTATATACAACCTCATTTCATTTAATACTCTTCTTGAATTCACTTAACTCTCTCAACTATCTCTCAACTCTCTTAACAAATCAACAACAATCAACGACATTCATGTACTTTCTTCGTTTGATCAACATCAACAACATCAACAATATCCAACAACAGTCAACATCAACAACAACACTACAAGCTCTCAACTCTCTCTACCTTCATTCTTCAATCTACATTCTATGTTCATACTGTGTTTTTTTATTTGTATAATTTTTAGAATTAGCATGGTTGTTTGTTCTAATTTATTTCTCTTAATTAGATTGAGTTTTGTTGTACTTCTTCTTCTTCCTTTTGAGAGTTTTTTTTATTTTAATTTGGTAAACATATACTAGTTATTCCAATTAATTGTTGTTGTTTTGTTGAAATATAAGTATATATTTTGTTTAATGACATACACCAGTTTATAATAGATTTTTATTTAACTGTATTTGATTTATAGAATCATTTTTCTATAACATACACTAGTTTATCTATCTTTACTTGTTTTGTAGAATTAATTTTTAAAACATACACTAGAATTAATTTTTAGAACATACACTAGAAATAATTATTTTACATTCCAAACATACATACACTAGTCTAGATGGCATCTAACCATTCACGCAGTAGATATAGTAGCCAAGAGTCCAGTAGTAGTCGTCGCATTCCTTCCATTCGAATTCAATATGTAGATAGTGAAGAAACGCTTATGAATTATGATAGTATTTCCGATTTTCATGCAACACACACGGATCAAGTAGAAATAGAAGACATAGAACCACAACCATAGGAACAAGACCATTCTCAATCCTATAAAACAAGAGGGAACACTTCTGAAGTACACAAATATTCTGACAATATCTCTTCACAAAATGATAAGAGTATAGGACTAAAAATTTGTAAGAAGTGTCAAACGCCCTATAAGTTTAAAATAGGATCGGGAATGGATACAGTTCAACGTCACTTAAATAAATGTTAACCAGAAATTTCTAAGGACAATCTCACACAACAAAAAATACACCCAAAGACCGGTCATGTGCATAGTCTTAGCTACGATCATGATATCGTTCATAGGGAAAAATCTAAGTGAATAAGTAGAGACAAATTACTTTATACGTTCGGTGAAAGTAGGAATGTAGAGACTTTTACAAAAACTGCATTAAATCCCCATTATAAAAAATTAGTTAGGAATGTTGTTAAGAGTGATTGTAAATTAGTTTACAATGAGGCTAAGAATTTTTCAGTAGCAACACTAACATCACAAAACACTAGATGTGTGTTTGACATCGGATGGGTGGGTAGGAGTAAACGACATACCAATGATGTGTGTAACATGTAATCGGATAGATTCGGATTGGATACTTCAAAATAGGATAATTTCATTCAGATTTGTTAGGTACCAGCATAAGGGTGAAGTAATTGTCACACACATCATGGATGCATGTAATAATTTTGGGGACTTTTGATAAAGTTTTTGCTATTAGTTTTGATAACACCTCTAGTAATACTAAGTCAATCGCTGGTTTAAAAATTACATTAAATCATATAGAACCAGAATTTTTTCATCTTAGCTGTGCTTATCATGTTTTAATTCTTTGTGTACAAGATGCACTAAAATATGGACACGATAAAGTTAAGGCAATGGAAAATTGAGTTTATTTTATTACGTTGAGTGATCCAATATATCAAGTTTTTCATGATTGGTGTCACTTAGGAGAATTGTACTTAAACATTTTCTTTAAAATGTTAGACATCGTTGGAATTCTACTTATGATTTATTAGGTGTTGTTGTTCACTATCATTTCAATCTTAGAGAATTTTGTGTTGTAATGGGTATGCAAGATTGTATGTTAGATGATAATTTTTTATTTTTTGCCGATAGTTTGTATAAATTTTTAGAACATTTTAATGATGCTACTTTACAATTTTCAGAAACATATAAATCTACATCTAATGGTATTTTACTTACAATTGTCACTATGATGACAACAATTAATGATTTGATAAATGACCATTTTATTGGAGAAATGGTTTATGCTGCTTATATTAATATTTTAAAATATTTTCATCCACTTTCTATGTTATATTGTGTTGCTAGTGTAATGAATTTCATAATTAAGTTAGAGGGCACAAAAATGTTAATTGAGATTTTTTATACTTATGCACCAAACGATGAAATACTAGATTTTGATCATGTTATTTTCACTACAAAATTTGAGCATGTTTTGACTAGCTTATATGATAGTTACGATAGACTTTATTCATCTAACCCTAGCCAAACAGAAAATCTTAGTTCTTCTTCTTGTTCTATATTATCAAAGGGAAAGGGTCTTGCAATTAGTAGTTTTTGAAACCTCATAAAAAAAAAAACCAAGAACCAAGAACCAAGAACCAAATGAGTGAATTGGTATAATGCACAACCTCCCATTGATGATGTAGTAGATGTGTTTTATATTTGGAAAATAAATGAAAATATTTGTACTATTTTTTCTCGTGTGGCTAAAAATTTTCTAACTACACCAGTGTCAATCGTGCATCAGAAAGTGTTTTTTCTCTTGGTGGCAAGATTATGAGGCCAAACAGGAATCGCTTGACATCAAAGAATTTGTAGATGTTAGTATGTGCCGAAGATTGGATGAAAGCGGAAGAGAAGACCCAAAATTTATACGTAGAACACAATGGCTCAACAAGTAGCGAAGAATGAACATCTAGTACAATGAAGTTTGGATAATGTATTGTAAATAATTGAGAAAATTTGGGGGATGAGATTCTATATTTAGGTTAAGTAGAAATGCACGATAATGGTCCAATGTCATCTCTTCAATCTAAATAGAGGTCATCTCTATCGCTAAATAAAAATGTTCCCCTCATATTGTAATTTCATAAAATTTATATGAAATGTTACTAATCTATTTGATTATATATTAAACATTGTAATTCATATAAAAAAAACAATTTATGAATATCTCTTTTATCTATATGTTCTTGACAATTCTGAACAATTTCTCATATCCTTTGTCTTTGGAAAAACAATTAACCAAGCCCGGCCCGCACCGACCCATCCCGACCCCGAGCCAGGAGCCAGAGGCCAGGTCCGAAATGCCATTTCCTCGCCATGGCCCGGCCCGACCTGCACCTCCTCCCAGCCCGGCCCGGCCCGCTAGGCCCGAATACCATCCCAACAGAACTCTCTAATTACATGATATGTCTAACTAAAATTTAGATATGTGTTGTTCCTATGTGTCTAGTGCTTGTTCTCCAAATTTTGTAAACTTTTTACACCTTATGTTATTTTAAAAATGGTTTACATTACCACTGGTTGACTGTTCTGATATGTTCTTGAAATTTTGCATTCATGTTAGATCATAATCATTTTGATCACATAAACGAAGTGGTTTGAAGAAGCTTTCAACTAAGAAATTGTAGTGGACTCCTAGACCTCTCTGGAAAGCATGAGAACTTGAAATTTTACGTAGTATACAATTTATAGTGATTTTACAGTAACCAAGAACTGCATGTAAAAAAACACAGCTTACTGTTTTGAATTAAACTGGTTGTCATGACTTAGAAACTTAAAATTAGAGTTAGAAGTTGTTGTTTAATAACTTTAAAAATTATTTATTATGACATGAGAATGGGATGTGCTACATAAATTAAATTGCATGTTGAAGAGTAGCCATGTATGGCTCATAATTGCAACCGAATAAAGTTTGTTCACTTTTTAGAAACATAGCTTGAAATGAGTGTAGTATGTGTTTATGTTAGTTTTTTGGGGTCAGTATTATACCCAAATTGTGATTTTAATTGTTGCCTACATTGTGTGGAAGCTTGGGGTTCATTCGGGCATGTTTAATCATCGGAACGGTATCGGGAAGAACCCTATAACGGCATAATTGGCCATGTTGTGCTTGCTGTTTGAAAATGTAATTTCACCAGTTTTGGGCTCCTAGGTACCACTTTTGGTATGGACCTATTGTATAGTGTAGCCCTATAGTATGGTACTCATGTAGGGTCACTTAGATAGAGTTTTGGGACCCTAAGACTAGGTCATTGATACATGAACAGACGGGTAGAATAGGAGCCTGTGTCACCTCGAGCGCGTTTGATTAGTGGACGCATTTATTGCTGATTGGGAAGATCGTGGAGGCGTAGATATTAGTGGGATGCAAGTAAGGATTTGTCGGGCCGAATTCATGGTCGAATTCCAAGCGTAGAGGGCGATGGCGGCAATCGAAGGTGGTTCGGTTCGCTGTTTCCTTTGGGCCGAGGCGGGCCAACATTTGGGCCTGTTTCGAAGGCAGAGTTGAGCCCTATGTTGGGATGGGTTAAGTCCTAATAATGATTAAGTTAATTAACTAGAAGAGTCATCTAGTATACTCCAATCACTTGATAATGGAAGTTAATTAGTTGATCATAGTTAAATTAAGTGTATAACTTCTAAGTTACGACCGTGAAACTAGTTGGTAGATCACCTAACTAATGAATTAACAAGGAGGGTTAGAGTCTAACTGAAGCCATTAGAATCGAGTAGCTTGATAAAGGAAGATCCAGACAAGAACTCTAGAAATTACTATAATCTATAGCCTTGATGATCTTAGTGGTTGGACTCTTGTAATAGTTATGTTTTTAATCAGTAGCTTAATGTTGTGATTTATGAGTGCATGGTTCTAAAGGCTAAGTGGGACCCAAATTGCCGGTAGTGCGATAAGCTGTGCCATTCGGGGAAGCGATAATGCATTTATTAGCAAGATTTATTATTTGTGATGTGAGGACAGTAGGGTACGCTATCTCTAGGGCTCATTATTATTGTTTTCCAGGACATGCACTAGTTGGGTGTTGTACTCTTCCTATCAAAGGGACACGTGCGGCGCCATCTCACCTAACCAAGGGGACACGGGTGGCGTTGTCTCGACTGTTAATTTATGAAGTTTAGGGATGAGAATGAGACACGGACACAAGTCGGAAGTCTGTCGAAACATAGGGGATGGACCCATAAGCTTCCATCTATATTATAAGTTATTAGTATGAATGGGGAGAAAAAGTTTAACTTTGTGCCCTTGGGCGGAGTAGGGGTGACCCTACGATTCACCTTAAGTTCATGATAACTTTTGGTAGGGGTAGGAATGGAGAAGGACCATGATTCCGACAGAACTGTAACGGAAGCCGATGATCACCGGCCTGACCGGGAGTGGAGAAGGACCATGATCCTGTCCAAGTGGAGAAGGACCATGATCTGAACGAATAAAGTGATCACTATCTTTCATAGTGGAGAAGAACCATGATCTGATTGTAGTAGTAGGGGTAGACCGCACCAACTACATACACTACCTGTCATTAGATGAATGTCAGAAACATGAAAGAGTACAAAAGTAGATTGCATGGCGAGGGATCGAACCCTATCATATGGAGAACGTGTTCTTATTTAGGTGTGTATGTAGTATGGGATGCATACGTATCCAAACAAGTTTGTATTAGGGTGTGAGTATCATGTGCATTTGAGTTGTGCATTAGATTCTAGGTCATGGCATACACCGACAGTTGTGGTTTGTCTACACATTTTTCTTCCACATCAATATTGGTTGTTGTTGTTTTGGGATCGTTGGTTTCATCTTCATTGTGTCAGTTGCATCTGATGTGCCCACAGTTTGCTAGTTGCAGGATTGCTGATCGTGGAACTGGAACTGAAGCTGTATGGCGAATTCAGGTAGAGATTATTGATCATTTGTAATATGTAAATTATCGATATAATTCATGATGAAATTTTTCCTATGATGAACAATTGTGTACATTGTAATAACATTGGTGGCAATCAAAGTTTTCAACTTCTTGTGTTTTTTCTGTGTTATGAATGAAATAAGAATTCTGGGTTGTGTCTTAAGTTTCCAGTATACGAAAATTGGGTGCTACAACTCGTCAATAGAATCTTTACGGAGCAAATAAGCCAGAACATTGAGGTCAATGTCGACAACATGCTCGTCAAAAGCTGGAGGGGGGTGAGGGACCATGTGAAGGACCTGGAAAAGGCCTTCGGGGTCCTTAGGACGCACAACATAAGGCTCAATCCATCAAAGTGCGCCTTCGGTGTAACGTCAGGAAAATTCCTTGGCTTCATGGTGAGCCAGCGGGGAACAGGGGCAAACCCCGAAATGATCCAAACTATAATGGACATGGCCCCACCGAAGAATGTCAAAGAGGTTCAGAGACTCACATGCCGGCTGGCTGACATTGGGTGCTTTCTTTCAAAGTCAGGGGAAAGTCAGTTCGCGTGCGAAGTGCCTCAGCAGCCGGCCTTCGACCAATTAAAGGAGTACTTAGCCAATCCTCTACTTGTAACGCCCTGAGCCCCACTCAGATGCGCACGCGACTACACGTGCGCGCATGCGAAGAAAACAAGTCCTAACAACTATCCACCATCGGCGTGCCTCACAAAAGGTTGTCATGGCTATTAGGTACCTTAAGCTCCTTGGCAAACTATATATATACACTCTTCACTTTTGAATTTTCCGATGTGGGACAAATCACAAACACCCCACACACAATCACAAACACGTGCAACACTCACCACAACACAACTCCCCTCCTCCTCTCCTCCTCACGTGGCAGCACATCTGCGCCCCACATCCAACCATGCAGGCACTTCTTATCTAGGCCCATAAATCCCAAGCACACAAGCCCATAGAAACTTCTATAGACCCAACTACCCATCTCACTTATATCTATATAATAAAACACAAAGAAAAGCTATCAAGTGACTTTCCTTCAACAGTAAGAAAATCAATGGTCTAGATTTAAGCTCCCAAAAGACACCCCCCCCCGAAAAGTTCTCCCGCAAAACTCAAACTCAAATTCCCACCAAAAAAACTCCTTTATTTCTCTATCTCTCCCCTATTAGAAAAATAAAAATTTAAATAAAAAAAATTTTAAAAATAAAATATTTTAAAAATAAAATATTTTAAATTTAAAAAAATTTAAAAAACTTAAAAATTCAAACATTTAAAATTTTTTAAAATATTTCAGAATTTTCAAAAAATCAACAAATTATAAAAATTATAAATTTTTTTTTTAAAAATAGAAAAAAAACTAAATTTTGAAAATTTGAAAATTTCAAAGCAGATCCAAATCTAAATCCAGTGTCGAACCCCAATCAAGAGGTCGTCACTAATATATGATCTGCTGCTGATTCCGTATCGGTGACTCCCTTCCACCGAATCTAGAGCCTTTACATTAGATGCAGTGACTCTAATTTCAACTCATTAACCTTATCTCATTCTAAATTTTAATTTTGTGTGTGCAGGGGATTACTCAATTTTTTGCTGATTTCAATTTTGTGTGAACATGGGATTTAGGTTCAGAGAGGTATGATTGTTTTATTTTTTGGGTTTAAAAAATTTTAATTTGGTGATTTCTTTGATGAGTTTTTTATTAATTTTGATTTAAGGTGTACGCAAGTGAGAGATGGATTATTTGGTGGCCTTAATTTGGGCTTCCAAACCAAAGCAGGACATATAAACTGATCAGCAACCTAAAATAACGTGGCAAATATGCAACATTAATTTCTCTACTACAAGATAATATACTATCATGAAGTGTTCCCTTCACTGATTATTAGAAACCATGGATAACATAACATATATGAACTTTTAGTGTATGTTTTGATATATAGGATTGAGAAGACTGGAGCTTACCAGTGAAGGGTGCAAACTATTCACTCAAGAAAGACAGCTTAAGTAAATTTGTTATTGATCCATTTTGATTTTTTTTATAAAGGTGCAATGGGGAGACAAAGTGGAGATAAAAGAAATGATTAGCTTGGATTAGAGTTTTGATAACTTCATATATTACAATTTGGTTGAAATAATAATAAGAGGTATTTCAATTGCAAACTGAGTCTCAGATAAACAAATATTTAGATTATTGGTATTGTAGATACCTTCACACCTGCACTTGGGTTACCATTGTATTTAGATATGTTCATAGTGATTATGGTATTAGAGTAAGCTCTATAAAACCTATATGATCATGTCCTTGCATAACTATTATAAGCATATAAAAGTGATATTGAAGTTAAAAAAAACTTTATGCAGTGTTTCTAACAAACTATATGCATTTCAGGTAAGTTCAAGCTAATGATCAAGAAGGCAATGGTTGAGCTTAACGGCCTGTTTGGTTGGAAGGGAATGGAGGGGAGGGGAGGGGAGGGGAGGGATTTTTTCAAACATTTTTTGTTTGGTTCATTTTTAGGAGGAGATGGGAGGGGAATGGAGGGGAGCAAAATCCCTCCTGTGCCAATTTTGGCTCCCCTCCAATATTGGGGGGGTTTGAAGGGGAGGGAAAGTGGGTCTAATTTTTTAAAAGTAATTGGACTAAAATATTTTGGATAATATTGTGAAATACAAAATTGCCCCTTTTTAGATCTATAAATAATAATCTAAAACTAAACCCTAATATTAAATGTTATACTGAACATTTCGTTGATACTTTGTCGTATTCTTTAAACTTAAGCATTTTTAATAGTTTATTTCATTTTCTATAGAGTTTGAAGAATTGATTTAATTAGTATTATGTGGTAAACTTTAATATTTTGTTCAGCTTGGTTTATATATTGGCCTTCATTATTCTGTTAAGCATTTTTATTTGGACTAATTGTATCTGCTTATATCCTGCATGTATTATTTTGCTAAGTTAGGTTAACAAGAAGTACAATAAAAAATACCAAGTTTGAATTAGAAATAGTAATGCATAGGCTCTCCTAAAATGTAAAAGGGTATAAAAGTAATTTAATGATAAATTCCTTTTCCTCCTCTTGTGAACCAAACAAGAAGATAATTATTTGACCTCCCCTCCCTTTACATTCTCTCCTCGAACCAAACAAAAAATATGATTAAAATCTCTCCTCTCCCTTTACCTCCCTTCCCCTCCCCTTCTTTGAACCAAATAGAGCCTAAAGGTAGATATGTTGCTTCCTCATATAATATGTTTCCTACTTCAGTTAATTTGCTAGACCTCTAAAACTATTTTATATAATCAAACCGGGTGAACCGTTTCGAAGACGTGCCCTAGGCACGTGTCAATGGGGCAAATATATATCTAACAGAGTTTATAACAGAGTGCACCATCCCCGAGGTACTGGAGGTCCGGGAGGACAAGCCGGTGTTAGAGCTTTACGTAGATGGTTCTTCCAGTGAAGAACCGAGCGGGGCAGGAGTCATATTAAGCGGCACGTTCAACTTCGTCCTTCAATACTCACTACAGTTCAGCTTCAAAGCGTCCAACTATGAAGCTGAGTACGAGGCCCTGATCGTTGGACTCCTTTTGGCTCGGAAAGCTGGAGCTAGGCACGTTAAAGCATTCGGCAATTCCCAACTCATTGTCAACCAAGTAAGTTGAGAGTATGAAGCTCGTAATACTCGGAATATCCAATAATTGGCAAACATTAAGCTTCTCTTGGAAGACTTCGTAGACGCTATTGTTATCAGAATACCCCTAGAGCATAACAACCAAGCTGATGCCTTATCCAAGCTAGTGTAATGACCCAAATTTTAACCTTTTATTTCATTATTATTATTAATATATATATATATATATATATATATATATATATATATATATATATATATTTCTTACTACTTAACTACTTATGTTATTCCTAATATCTTATTATGGATTTCAATAAAATTTGGGCAGAGTCTCCCCTGAAATATTAGCCGTTTCGCAGCACTTCCTTATGGAAATCTGCATTTCATAATTCACAGCATAACACAGGAAATAAATTTATAACCTCCCCAGGCCAAGTTATAGAACTCATCACAACAATCATAAATATATGCTCTGGGGGATAAATAGATGTATAAATATCAATATATCGAATCGAAACCAGAAATTTCAAAGGAAAACGATATAAAACATCACACAGAATCCAGTACGCCACAATCAAGTGTTTATGGGTATAATATACATCACTACAGATGTTGTTATAGATCACAACCCCAACTTTAGTTAACCGATACAAGATTGACATACTTCCAGAAATACTTATTTTACAACTTTTCACTTAAAACACCAAATAAAGCTACCTACAACATAAAAAAAAAATCTACTCCCCTAGTCGATAGAGCTACATACTTGCAAAAATGGGCCTACTGGCGTCCACCCTCAGGGTGACTCCACCAACCCCCAAACAACAAGGGTCAGCCATACGGTGTGAGTACAATTTCAAATTTTAAACATAATAAAAGTGTAAGCCCTATTTTCAGATTTTATTATATTTTGTAATCTTTTGATTAGTGTATTTGAACTCATTTATTATGGTGCATTTTGTCTTTTCGTGGGCTCTTTTGTATTCTTTGGATCAATCGTGTTCTTTTGATTGGGTTCCGTTCTTTTGTAAATTTTGCACTTTTTTATTTTGAATTCGATTTGTTTTCCTTTGTGTTCGTCTCATCTCATTGCTTTGGTTTGTCTCTTTTTGGAGCCAAAACTGATATCCAGAACCAACATAATCTCAACCCAAAATCCTAATTTCTGATCCATATAAATACCCCCATTAATTAACCCTAATTAATGTACTCTCTCTCTCTCTGTTTCTGTTTACCCAAACCCAACCTCTCTCACCCCCGACCCTCGTCTCTCCTCCGACCATCATTCACCTCCGTCATCACCACCGAATCCATCTCCTCTCCATCCCCATCACCGTCGCTCATATCCCCCATCATCGCCATCCCCGTCACCGAGACCCCTATTACCGAGTTTGCCACTGCCGTAACTTCATCTCCGTCGCCCTATTCCCTCTTCGTGCTCCATCATCATCTTCGTCATCCCTCGCCGTGCCTGTGCACCCCCTAGCACCGTCGTCCAAGCCCTGGAGTTGTGAGCTTTTTCGTCCCTGTTTTCTACAGCGAAAATAGAGTTCCCTTCGCTGGAGTTGTTGTCGCCGCCATCGCTTCCCGACCGTGGTAACGACGCCGCTCCGCCACTGCAGTCACCCGTCGCAGTCGCCACACCGTGCCAGTCTCGCCGCTCTCCCTCTCTCTTTTCCACTATCGAGAGGTAGGAGACGCGCCCGATTGGTGGGTTTCGCTAGTTGCTGTTCTGCCGCATCGGATCCGAAGTTGCTGTCTGCTATTCGGTTGGATCTGGTGTGAGGCAGCGATCCGATTGGCTGGGTTTCACTATTCGCTGTTCTGCCGCACCCAATCCAGAGTTACTATCAGCTATTTTGGGTCAGATCCGGTGTGGGACTGAGTTCTTATTGGGTTGTTTTGGTGTTCCGTGTTCTATGTCCGCAAGATCCAGTTCTGGTGCTCTGCGTTCTGTCCCGATCTGGTGTATGGGAATAGCTTTAGGATCTTCCTGTTGTTGTTGATTCTTCGTGCTTTTTTTTGGGAGGTTTTTGCCTGGGATTCTGATCCCGTTATTCTATTTTATTATTATCTGCAATAACAGGCAAGTCTCCTCTTGAACCCTTTTTATTATTTGTATTCAAGATTCCTTTGATCTCCGGCAAGTAAATCCTATCCTTTTATTATCAAAAACTGTTTTGACAATTCCGTTAAGATTATCGAGGGTTTATACGAGCTAACCCGACATACTCTTAACATCGTGCTTCTCTTTAATCTAAACCTAGTCCCTAATGTTTCATACATTTGCACATTAAACAACTAGATTCATGCATTGGATTGCTTGATAGATTAGACATTGAAATTGAACATGCTGTAATTGAATTTAATTGATGAATTGACACCATGATCATAATAAATGTATCTTAAACCTTAGAAAGTTGCATGTTGACACCTAGGATTGCTTTGGTTACTATTTTGCATGCTATATGTGATCGTGTGAATTATTCGTTATCGTTTTTATGTTAAGTTGACTTCTGCACTGTTGTATGTTTCGCTTTGAATCAGATTTTTAACCATGCTAATGACCTAATTTGAGGAAACTTACTGAACATAAAATGTAGCCCTTGATGTCTAGATAGTTTTTCCCTGGTCTGGATTTAAATTCCAATTTGTCATCTGTTAGATATTATCATTTTGTTGCAACTGTGTCAGTAATTTTCAGACTCATAATTTCATGCGTATTCTGTGGTTGTTTATTTTATTTGACCCTGTTAACAGTAAAGAAAAAATCTGAAATAAATCATGCTGGACCTAGGCATATATAGCTGTTTTCTTGAATTTTTGTAGATTTTAATAATGAGTTCTCTAAACCGAATTAATTAATGGAACATAACCTACTGCATGTTAACTGAACATAAAACCTGATTAGATTAGAGTTTTCACCCTAGTTCCTATGTCTTTCATAAGCTTTAATTATACTCACTGGAACCGTATGGAAGTCTACTTTCCAGATCTTCCGGCGGATTCAATTTTGCTATTGTGTAGTGACCATGATCTATGTTTTAGTACAACAAGGTCATGCTGTCCTGATTTTGTGAAATGTGTTTATACGATGTGTTTGCTTCATGCTTTGTCTGTAGCACTTAGAATTAGTTACACATAGTAATATACAACATTGAAACCCTCTTAGATGCTCACATATGGTGAAAATAAACTATTAACAAGCCGGGGTTATTATGGGTAGACTTGGTAGTGAACAATCGGAAAATGTACTCGGTAAGGCCTTTTCGCTCGCACGAATACTTGACATAGAAGGAGGGGACTATCTTGGAAGAAGATTATCACGTTATCTTGGTATCTCGTTATCTTGATATCACATTATCTAGTTACGCCGAGTACACGAACCGTGAATTCACCATCAGTCTAAAACAATCACTGTGCTTGCATGGAACCTGTAGTATGGGATGCAGTAGTACGTGAACTAGTTAGGTTAATAAAATACTTAACAACCTGCATACTCGATCTTGTATTGACATGGACTTGACATCACGCATTTTATGTGTAATTATTGTATCCCTTTGATATTGCCCACTCTTTGTTTTGTTCTTTGTATTTGACCATGTTTCTTTCCTTTGATATTCATGTTTTTCCTATTATCCTTTGTTTTCTCTACTTGCCGCCCACGACTTACTCTAAGGGCACTCTTTTATTTCTTTTTAGACCAGGAATTTACATGTACTGAAGGATCTGTTCTCGTAGGTATTGGTGAGCAACGTTTCTAGTGATAGATCCGGTTTTCACTGCGTAGTTTATTAATTGTTGCTAGATTTATTTTCTGAACACTGTTATCTCTTGTATTTTGTTTTGGGCTCTATGACCTGTAGTTTTGTTTTGATCCCGAATGTTGGATATTTATACTGTTGGTTTATTTCATTATTATGGGAACTTTATCATTGATTCATATGGTTATGTTTCTTGCGTGGTTGTATATTTGTAGATCTTATTGCTGAGTTAGTCTGGTATAGCTTACGGATGGTGTTCACATTATTCGCTGGGCCTACGTTATGTACTCATGTTCTGTATTTTGGAAAGCAGGGCGTGACAGAGTTTTTAGTGGTATCAGAGCCCAAGGTTGAGTAATATATCAATCAAACATGACTATCTTTACGAGGATTGACTTTGATGGGTATATTAGTCGAGTTTGGCTCTAGCCAAGTTAACTCAGTGATTTGCACACCACGATAATCACATCAATACTTGTATAATAACCAACATATAATCTAGGTCTGACCATCTTTGATCGTGTTTCAGGCTATGGCTAGCGGGAATTCTTCTTCTCGCTCGGCGGATCAGCAGCCGGACAACGCTACTATTCTCCAGACGATTCAGCAGATGATAGCTCTTCAACAGGAGCACAATAAGCTGATGAGAGCCACTTTGGCAGCCAATGGAAATGTCGCTAGATCTCCACCTGGAGCTCTGCCACCTAGGCCTGGTACAGTAGCAGATTTCATGAGGCTGCACCCGGATAAGTTTTCGGGTAATGAGTCTCCATTGGAGGTCGAGCAATGGCTTATCCGGATGGTGCAACTGCTGGTCGCTGCTCGTGTTGCTGAGACGGATCGTGTGGATGTGGTTCGCATCCAGCTGGTGGATATTGCTCATATTTGGTGGAGGGTTGAATCCAAGAGGATGCCGTGACCTATTGAGTGAGCTACTTTCTCTGAGAGCTTCATGGCGAAGTTCTTTCCCAGTGTCACAAGGGTAGAGATGGAGCGACAGTTTGTTTCCCTAACTCTGGTAAGCTTGATAATGTTCTTAATTGTCATTTGTTGTTGCCTACTTCACTTGTGACGGTATTAATTTGAGCATTATCTTAATCAGGGAACCCGTTCCGTGGACGAGTTTGCTGCAGAGTTTACTCGGCTCAGTCGCTTTGCCTCTACCCTCGTTGCCACTGATAAGGCACAAGCTAGCCATTTTCTGTCGGGCTTGAGCTTTCCCCTCCAGGACCGTTTAGCTGCTCTTCGGCTTCGTGCTTACTCCGATGTTCTAGATGCAGCTCGGATCCAGGAGCAGACTCTCAGCAGGTCTAGTGTTCCTCAGAGGACTGTTTCACACCCCGTTGCACCTCGGCCTTCTAGAGGACCTATTCAGAGGCCAATTCTGCCCCCTTTCACGAGAGAACAACCATACGCAACTGTTGTCCCGAGGAATGTTAAGACTTGTGGCTACTGCCATAAGACTGGGCATTCACAGCGAGACTGCAGGATGCCAACCGAGAGTGTTTAGTGTGTGGGAGTAGTGAGCGTATGGTTCATGACTGCGCGAGGAACAGAGCTCCTATGCCAGTTACTGGTGCTACTCAGCTAGGAGCGCCTACGCATAGTCAGGGAAGGCCGTCTTTTCCTCCGCAGAGGAAAGTCTTTGATCAGAGGTGTAAGGCTCCTAGAGGAGGTCTGGTTGGTGGTCGTGGTCGGGCTTATAACCTAACAGCCGAGGAAGCGGCAGTTGCTGTTGGAGTGATTGCAGGTATATCACAGTAATTGTACTTTTCTTTCTTCTTTCTGCATGTTATTTTTATTTATTTTTCCCTCCCTTTTTCAATTATTTGTGTACATCCTGCTGGCACCTTATTCTTTGTTTGATCCTCTTCTAGGTGTGATTTTAGTCATCTCTCTCCCTACTCATGTGTGTTTGATTCGGGTGCTACCTACTCTTTCATTTTTGCTCGCTTTGTCGATCTGCATGGTTTGGCTTGCAATGCTATGCCCGCAACTTGGGACATCACCACTGGCGGAGGTGTCATTGTCTGTTCTAGGGTTTGCAAGCAGAGTCCGTTGTAGATTGGTGGTGTGGTTTTCTCGATGGATTTGATTGTGATTCCCAATTCCGGTTTCGATGTCATTTTGGGCATGGACTAGTTCGGTGTTTCCTGTGCCATTATTGATTGCCGAGAGAAGAAGGTGACTTTCAGGCCTTCCGGTCAGCCATAATTTGCTTTCCATGCAGGTGAGACACTGTCAGGGCCTGTCAAGAACTCGTTGGATCTTGAGATTGTTTCTCTTGCGTCACTGGGTTCTGATAGGGTTGTTGCACCCTTGGTTGTGTGGGACTTCCTTGATGTGTTTCCTGAGGAATTACCCGGTTTGCCGCCAGTTCGAGATGTGGAGTTTAGCATTGATGTTCAACCCGGTACGGCCCCTATTTCCAACAGTCCGTATCATATGGCGCTGGTCGAATTGGCAGAACTGAAGGTGCATGTTCAGGAGCTACTTGATAAGGGTTTTGTTAGGCCTAGTGTTTCCCCATGGGAAGCCCCAGTTCTGTTTGTCAGTAAGAAGGATGGAAGCCGCAGGCTTTGCATTGGCTACAGGGAGTTGAACAATATTACAGTCAAGAATCGGTATCCGTTGCTGAGAATTGACGATTTGTTCGACCAACTAGGAGGTGCTTCAGTATTCTCGAAGTTGGATCTTCCTTCCGGGTACCATCAAGTCAGGGTGAAGTCAGAGGATGTTCCGAAGACGGCTTTCCGAACGAGATATGGGCATTATGAGTTCTTGGTGATGCCTTTCAGAGTAACTATGCACCGGCAGTGTTCATGAGTTTGATGAACCATGTGTTTTCGCCGTTCTTGGATCAGTTTGTCATGGTTTTCATCGACGACATATTAGTGTACTCTCGGAACAAGGAGGATCATGTTGAGCATCTGAAGGTGGTTCTGCAGACCTTGAGGGAGAACCAGCTGTATGGGAAGCTCGATAAGTGCGAGTTTTGGTTGGATCAGGTTGCCTTTCTTGGCCACATTATCTCCGGTGCTGGTGTTTCTGTGGATCCGTCGAAGGTTTTCGCGGTCAAGGATTGGCCTATTCCGAAGTCTGTTTCTGAGGTGTGGAGTTTCCTTGGTTTGGATGGTTAGTATCGGAAGTTCGTTCAGGATATCTCCAAGATCGCTGGAACATTGACCAGTTTGACCAGGAAGGAGCAAAAGTTCATCTGGGATGAAGCTTGTGATGGAGCTTTTGCCGAGTTGAAGCGTCGGTTGACGTCAGTGCCAGTGCTGACTATACCCGACTGTTCGGGTGGTTTTGTGATCTTTTGTGATGCTTCGGGAAGAGGTCTAGGAGCAGTGCTGATGCAGCGAGGTAGGGTTGTCACTTATGCATCGAGGCAGTTGAGACCTCATGAGAAGAACTATCCAACGCATGATTTGGAGCTTCCAGCTGTGAGCTACCGTGATCCTTGCCTTGAAATTGTGGAGGCACTATTTGCTTGGGGATAGAGTTGAGATTTTCACAGATCATAAGAGCCTCAAGTATGTGTTCACACAGAGAGAGTTGAACATGAGGCAGAGAAGATGACTGGAGTTGATGGCAGATTTTGACATCAATTTGCAGTATCACCCAGGTAAAATTAATTTGGTGCCAGATGCTTTGAGTCGAAGGCCTTTCACTATGTTCCTCACTCAGCAGAAGGAGCTTGTAGAGGACATGAGGAGGCTAGAGTTGGATGTGTTGCTTCCCAGATCAGAACGACAACTTATGTTGTTGCAGTTGCAGTCTTCCTTAGTAGAGCAGATCAAGGCAGCTCAAGGCAGTGATCAGCAATTGCAGGAGTTTCAGAGCGAGGTTGAAACTGGTTTGAGATCTGATTTGGTTGTCCATGCTGATGGGTCGCTTCGGTTTGGCTCTAGGTTGTGTGTACCTAGAGGAGAGGTCAGGCAGAAGCTACTCGAGGAAGCTCATCGGTCCCCGTATTCTATACATCCTGGTGGTACCAAGATGTACAATAACTTGAAACAGCATTTCTGGTGGCATGGTATGAAGCCGGATGTGGCTCGATTCGTCGCCCAGTGCCTAATCTGTCAGCAGGTGAAGGCAGAGCATCAGAGGACCGCAGGACTTTTGTAACCCCTTTCTATCCTTGAATGGAAGTGGGAGAATATCACGATGGACTTTGTGACAGCTCTGCCGGGAGGTCTTAAAGGTCATAATGCTATTTGGGTGATAGTGGCTCGGCCAACGAAGTGTGCTCACTTCATTCCTTTCTGTGTGGGTCAGTCTACGGAGAGTTTGGCAGAGCAGTACGTTCAGGAGGTTATTCCTCTGCATAGAGTTCCAGTCAGCATCGTATCGGATAGAGATACGAGATTCATCTCTCAGTTCTGGGAGAGTTTGTAGAGGATCTTGGGTACCAAGATGAGCTACAGTATAGCGTTCCATCCTCAGACGGATGGGCAGTCAGTAAGGACAATTCAGACCCTAGAAGATATGTTAAGATCCTGCGTTCTTCAGTTTGGAGGTTCGTGGGAAGATCATAGTCACTTGGCCGAGTTCTCTTATAATAACAGTTATTAGTTGAGTCTCAAGGCTACTCCATTTGAAGCTTTGTATGGGCGCAGGTGTAGATTGCCAGTCTGTTGGGATGATATCGGCGAGAGAAAACTTTTAGGCCCTGAGTTGATCACGAAGACAGTTGATGTCCTGGATCAGATCCGCAAGCATTTGCAGGCCGTTCAGGATCGGCAGAAGAGATGGGCTTACTGTCGTCGGAGAGCTCTAGAGTTTTAGGTAGGCGAGCATGTGTTCCTTAAGGTATCGCCTTGGAAAGGTGTTATCCATTTCGACGGTGGAGGCAAGTTGAGTCCTCGATTTATCGGTCCATTCAATATTGTGGAACGTGTGGGCAAGGTAGCTTACAGGCTTGCATTACTGCCAGCTTTAGCGTGTGTCCATGATGTATTCCATTTTTCTCACCTCAGGAAATACATCAGAGATAATTAACATGTGGTTGACTACTCAGACTTGTCTGTGAGGCCGGATTTGTCCTGTGAAATTCGACCCGTCTCTATATTAGACCGTCGAGAGAAGGTGCTAAAGAATAGAGTCATCAAGTTGGTCTGAGTTTCTTTGGATCCTCGCTTGCCAGGGGAGTCTACTTGGGAGTTAGAGGAAGAGATTCGGGAGAAGTTCCCTCATTTGTTTGAGTAGTGTTTGTTTTGCTTTGTTTTGCTCTGCTTTGTTCGGGGTTGGTCCTATGTACCTCTTGTATGAATTTTGAGGACGAAATTCTTCTTGTAGGGTGGGTAGGATTTGTAAGCCCTATTTTCAGATTTTATTGTATTTTGTATTCTTTTGATTATTGTATTTGAACTCATTTATTATGGTGCATTTTGTCTTTTCATGGGCTCTTTTGTTCTCTTTGGATCAATCAATGTTCTTTTGATTGGGTTCTGTTCGTTTGTGAATTTGGCACTTTTCTATTTTGAATTCGATTTGTTCTCCTTTGTGTTCGTCTCATCTTATTGCTTTGGTTTGTCTCTTTTTGAAGCCAAAACCGATACCCAGAACCCACATAATCTCAACCCAAAACCCTAATTGCCTAATCCCTATAAATACCCCCATTAATTAACCCTAATTAATATACTCTCTCTCTCTCTCTCTTTCCACCACTTTCTATCTCCCCGTACCCCTCTCTCTCTGTTTCCTTTACCCAAACCCAACCTCTCTCACCGTCGACCCCCGTCCATCCTCCGACCGTCGTTCACCCCCATCATTACCACCGTCTCCATCTTCTCTCCATCCCCATCACCGTCGCTCATACCCCCGTCCTTGCCATCCCCGTTACCGAGACCCACATTGCCGAGTTTGCCATTGTCGTAACTTCATCTCTGTCGCCTTATTCCCCCTCGGTGCTCCATCATCATCTTCGTCGTCCCTCGCCATACCTATGCACCCCCTAGCACCGCCATCCAAGCCCCAGAGTCACGAGCATCGTCGTCCTGGTTTTCAACCGCGAAAACAGAGTTCCCTTTGCCAGAGTTGTTATCACCGTCGTCGCTTCCCAACCGTGGTAACGACGCCACTTCGCCACCGCAGTCGCCCGTCGCAGTCGTCGCGCCGTGCCAGTCCACAACTCTCCCCCTCTCTCTTTTCCACTGTCGAAAGGTAAAAGACTCACCCCGATCGATGGGTTTCGCTGTTTGCTGTTCTGCCGCATCGGATCCCAAGTTGCTATCCGCTGTTCGGTTGGCTCCGGTGTGAGGTAGCGATCCGATTGGCTGGGTTTCGCTGTTCGCTGTTCTGCTGCACCCGATCTAGAGTTACTGTCCGTTGTTTTGGGCCAATCCGGTGTGGGACTAAGTTCTTATTCAGTTGTTTTGGTGTTCCGTATTATGTGTGCGCCAGATCCAGTTCTGGTGTTCTGCGTTCTGTCCCGATCTTGTGTGTGGGAATTGCTCTAGGATCTTGCTGTTGTTGTTGATTGTTCGTGCATTTTTTTGGGGCTATTCTATTTTATTAATATGTGCAATAACAGGCAAGTCCCTTCTTGAACCCTTTTTATTATTTGTATTCAAGATTCCTTTGATCTCCTGCAAGTAGATCCTATCCTTTTATTATCAAAAGCTGCCTTGACAATTCCGTTAAGATTATCGAGGGTTTACACGATCTAACCCGACATACTCTTAACATCATTCTTCCCTTCGATCAAAACCTAGTCCCCAATGTTTCATGCATTTGCACATTAAACAACTAAATTCATGCATAGGACTGCTTGATAGATTGGACATTGAAATTGAACATGCTGTAATTGAATTTAATTGATGAATTGTCACCATGACCATAATAAATGTATCTTAAACCTTAGAAAGTTGCATGTTGACACCTAGGATTGCTTTGATTACTAATTTGCATGCTATATGTGATCTTGTAAATTATTTGTTATCCTTTTTATGTTAAGTTGATTTCTGGACTGCTGTATGTTTCACCTTTAATCAGATTTTTTAACCATGCTAATGACATAATTTGAGAAAACTTACTCAACATAAAAAATATAGCCCTTGATATCTATATAGTTTTTCCCTGGTCTGAATTTAAATTCCAATTTGTCATCTGTTAGATATCATCACTTTACTGCAGTTGTTAGTAATTTTCAGACTCATAATTTCATGTGTATCCTGCTATTGTTTATTTTATTTGACCCTGTTAACTGTAAAGAAATAATCTGAAATAAATCACTCTGGACTTAGACATGTATAGCTACTTTCCGAAATTTTTATAGATTTTAATAATGAGCTCTCTTACCCGAATTAATTAATGGAACATAACCTACTGCATGCTGACTGAACATAGAACCTGATTTGATTAGAGTTTTCACCCTAGTTCCTATGTCTTTCATATGCCTTAATTATACTCACTGGAACCGTATGGAAGTCTACTTTCCAGATCTTCCGGCAGATTCAGATTTGCTATTGTGTAGTGACCATGATCTATGTTTTAGTAAACCAAGGTCATGCTGTCCTGATTTTGTGAAATGTGTTTATACGATTTGTTTGCTTCATGCTTTATCTGTAGCACTTAGAATTAGTCACACAAAGTAACATACAACATTGACACCCTCTTGTATGTTCACATATGATGAAAATAAACTATTAACAAGTCGGGGTTATTATGGGTAGACTTGGTAGTGAACAATCGGGAAATGTACTCCGTAAGGCCTTTTCGCTCGCACGAATACTTGACATAGAAGGAGGAGATTGTCTTAGAAGAAGATTATCACGTTATCTTGATATCTCGTTATCATGATATCACATTATCTAGTTATGCCGAGTACAGGAACTGTGAATTCACCATAGGTCTAAAACGATCACTGTGCTTGCATGGAACCTGTAGTATGGGATGCAGTAGTACGTGCACTAGTTAGGTTAATAAAATACTTAACAACCTGCATACTCGATCTTGTATTGACATGGACTTGACATCACGCATTTCATGTGTGATTATTGTAACCCTTTGATATTGCCTACTCTTTGTTTTGTTCTTTGTCTTTGACCATGTTCCTTTCTTTTGATATTCATGTTTTTCCTATTATCCTTTGTTTTCTCTACTTTCCGCCCACGACTTGCTCCAAGGGCACTCTTTTATTCTCTTTAGACCAGGAATTTATAGGTACTGAAGGATCTGTTCCCGAAGGTATTGGTGAGCAACATTTCTAGTGATGGATCCGGTTTCCGCTGCATAGTTTATTAATTGTTGCTAGATTTATTTTCTGAACACTGTTATCTTTTGTACTTTGTTTTGGGCTCTATGACCCGTAGTGTTGTTTTGATCCCGGATGTTGGATATTTATATTGTTGGTTATTTTCATTATTATTGGAACTTTATCATTGATTCAAGTGGTTATGTTTCTTGCGTGGTTGTATATTTGTTGATCTTATTGCTGAGTTAGTCTGCTACAGCTTATGGATGGTGTTTATATCATTCACTGGGCCTACGTTACGTACTCGTCTTCCGTATTTTGGGAAGCGGGGCATGACAAAAAGCATAGGTAAATATCTTTAAAATAAAATAAAAGAACATAAACCATAACTTTAAATGAAATAGATAAATAGATAACTAATACATTAATTATTTCGTGAACAAAACTATCTCTGCTGTACAAATCATAAGTCTTTGATACGTGCCCAGGAAAGTAGTTCTCCTCATTTCCATTGAAATGGGAGCATTAGTTCCTAAGCACTACCAAAGGCTTTTACCACCCGTTATAATTTAATTTTACCTCTTATATCAGATACCACCGCTTTATGTACATAACAACCTTTATTACATCACATTAAGGACTCATATAAATATCAAACTCCAATACAATATATTTTCATACTTAATTTCCACCATATCATATAGAAATACACACTCCATCATTATCATAAAAAGCAAAACTCTGGTAATATCGCATATTCTACTTTATATTCACCACAATACAAACAAATTAGATTTTTTTCCATTAAATAATATTATCAGAAATATCATATAAATACTTTAACTTTTTTCTCCTTTCTTAAGATCAATAACTCCATATATATATTTTCTATATTCTCCTTTATTATACACTTACTTTATTTTACTCCTTTCAGTGCCCACACAACTGGCCTCCACGTACAACACAGGGATCTCTGTGCCTCCCCCCCGTACATTTCAATCCTGCTAACCCACCATTTCACCCAAATCCAGGTGTCCTAAAAATTTATCATTAGTGGGCTGGATTGAAAGTACGGTTGCGCGCATGTCTAACCAAGACTAAAGCCAAAAAGCTAGTCAACAATAAATATAATTCGTGGATTGCTGCCACATAGGTCTTACGCATCTGAGGCTACGTCTTCCTCCTGGCCCTATACCAGCGAAGGAAAACTCCTCCCAAGTTCATCTTGGGTATCTGCTTCCGAATATAAATAGGGGCATCTATATAATTCCTGTTCCCAGGTATATCCCAGGCCTGTGGGGTCTAGCCCAAACCCCTGGGAGATTGTGCACTGAAAACAACAAAATTAACTCATTTTAAAATTTCACCTAATAATAAAATTTCGCCTTTATATATATTTCCTCCTTTGTATATCTCCTTTATAATTTCTCCTTACAATAAAATTTCTCCTTATTATAAAATTTCTCCTTTATTATATCTTATATGATTTATAACACAAATTTCTCCTTTTCATTACTGTATATGCATATCAATAAATTACCAAAACAAGACGTATGTAAACACCTCCATTCATTCTCCATATTCTCAGTATACTAGTAATATCATAACTCCCTAAATCTCAATATTACCACACCGTATCATATGTATCATACATACATACATACATACATACATATATATATATATATATATATATATATACGTTCAAATATCAACACACTCCCATTGTAACCCCTGTTTTCGCAAATCCGTATTTTTCGTGTATTATCTGGGTTTGGGCTCTTTATAAAATTTTTCGTTTTCTTAAATTTATTTTATTTCAAAAATATTTTGTATCTCCTATTAAAATCCTTTCTTTTCATTAATTGTACTTATTGTTATTTTGAAATGAGTCTTATATTATAATACAAACCCTATTATTCTTGTTATGATGATTATTATTATTGTTTCTGCTATTATTATTATTGTTATTTTTACTACTATTGTTATCATTATTTTTATTCTTATTACCTTTTGATTTTATATTAAAAATCCTATTATTTATTTATATATTTTTCCTACCTCTTATTGGTTTTAAAATCCAAAACCTCAAATCCTATCTCTTATTGGATCCCTTTTATTAAACCCTATACTCTACTTAAAACCCCAATACCCATTTAATACCCCCATACCCTATTTTACACCATAACCCCTACCCGTTTACCCAGCCGTCACGTATCTAAACCCTAACCATCTCTACCCTATCTATTTACCCTAACCCTAGCCCCTTTTTAACCCTACAGCCATTTCATCTTCTTTGCCCCCCTCTCTCTCCCGAACCCATCCCCTTCCTCTAGTCTCCTGCTCCTCACCCCTGTGCCAGCCCAGCACCTCCCATTGCTTCACCTCGGCACCTCGACGCAAACAGCTGCCGAGCGACCCCTATCGTGACTCCTCTCGACGACAGAGCAGCCCCGTGCGACACCGCAACGTCGATGCGCCACCGCAGCCAGAGCCAGCTCTGCCAGCCGCGACCTCCTCTATCGTGCTGTCGCACCTCTACGATTCAACTGCATCGCGATGCACCTCGACAGTGGCCTATGCCCACCTCGGCGTCCTCCCCTATGCCGCGACATCCCAGCTCTACCCTGTGCTCCTCCCGACTGAAGCAGCCCCAGCAGCAGCAATCTCCTTGCTCTGTCCTGCAAAGCAGCAACCCCATCCCCACCGCAGTGTCGCCCTGCACTCCCTCCTCGCAGCAGAAGCCAGAGTGATGCCAACGACTCCTCTGCCCGCCGTCGTGCCGCTTGTCCAGCATTGCCGTCACGCCGCCTGTCCAGCATTGCTGTCGCTCCGCCGTCGTTCCTGTGCCGCTTCCTTGCGCTGCCTCGGTGACTCCGGCAACAAGCAGCTAGCAAGCCCACTGTGCACTATTTTGGTGATCGATTGATTCCTGGCCATCGATCACCCGTGATCTTGATCTCTTGATCTCAGCCGTCGATTTCTTAATCCCTTGATCTCGACCGTCATATCTGCTTGATCATCATGATCTCCATCATCTGATCTAGACCATCTAATTGATTTTGATCATCACATCTCGATCTTGATATCTTGATTTTGGCCATCCAATCCGATCGTGATCGTGATCATCTCATCCAGATTCGTTGTTCGTGATTGGTACGTGATCTGTTCGTTCTGTTCGTCCATTCGTTTGCTTGTGTTTGTGTCCGGGAATCTGTTACCGTTATTCTTGGTCTTTGCTTCGTTTCGTCGTCGCCTATAAGGCAAGTAACTTGTATTCTTTCCTTTGTGTAATACAAGTACAAAATACCTCCTGTAGTGTAGTTGTGTTCTAGAGACAATTCTTGTGTGAAACCCTGGTTATATGTTGTCTTTATTGTGTTGACCCACCCGTAGTTGTCACATGACACCCCCAACATGAAATAACTTAGGGATGACCACTTCTTGATGTATACATGCATGTTGTTCATATGATATCGTGTGCTTGGATGTGTTAGTGGTAGTAGACTTGTTGTAGACTTGTGAAATACCCTATACCATGTTAGGTATTCCCTAGTATGCTTAGTATCAAAAAATAAAGTTTCATAATTTTCCAACATAGATAGAATAGTCAAGTAAAATCATGAAGCACAAGATACGACAGTTTTGTAAATCTGAAATCACAAACACTGCAGTACTAAACCAGCAATATCTCACAAAATACAAATCGAAATCAATATCCGTCAAAACGGTGATAAAATAGTCACAGTAGGATATAATTCATATTCACAAAGTTTTTATAAATAGCAAATAGAATTAGGTCGAAATTATGTATCTTTACTGAACGGCATGAAAATTCTACACATATAGTATTTGATTGCAAGTATATAATAGTTTGTAAAAGTTATCAATTAAATCCACAAAAATTAGGGGTTGATCCCAATCAAGTCTAGTTTAACTCAGAAAAATATAGGATCAAATTATTATCTTTAGCACGAGTAGAAAAATAAATAGTCATACAGAATTCATATAAAACTGGATCTAGAATTTTAAACACATCTGTAGTAAAATAGTCATAACTCGAAACTCATAAATCAAAACTAAGATCTGTCAGAAAATAAGGGAAGTAGACAGAATTCTCTATAATTCATATTCATAAATAATTTTCATATACTGACCTTAATAGGGTATAAAATAATGAACAATAATGGGGAATCAACAAAACAGAAAATATCCTTAATGCACAAAATCAACTAGTTCATATGAAACTAATCCAAAACATAACCAAATGTGAAATGTGATGTACTAGATATCCAAGCAACATGGTAAAGGGTATTTAGCAAGTCTACAATAAGTTATACTACAACGAACACAATCAAGCACACGACATCATACGAACAATATGCATGCATACAACAAGAAGTGGTCATCCCTAGGTTATTTCATGTCATGTGTGTAATGAGGAAACTATGAGCATGTGAACACAATAGAGACAATATATAACAGGGGTTCATACAAGAATTGTCTCTAGAACACAACCCCACTACAGGCGGTATTTAGTACTTGTATTACACAAAAAAAGAATACAAGTTACTTGCCTGAGAGATGACAACGGGAACGGATTCCCGGGGCATGAATACAACGAATGAACGAACAAGAGCACACGAACACACGAACGAACAAGAACACGAGCACATGAACACACGAACGAAGGAGAAAACGAACACAAAGAGTGAACAACCCTTGGACACGATGCACGAGATCACACACGCACACCAAGACCAAGCAACGGCAGGGGGGGTTTGTTCGCTGTGATGAGGAGGACAAAGCCAGGCAGGACGGCAGACGGAAGCGGTGCCGGAAGGGCTGCTGTCGTGGCTGCAGGCAGAGAAGAAGAACACAGGACGGCAGATGGCAGGGGCTACTGGCTGTCGCCAGTGGCTGTGGCATTAGAGGAGGAAGCACAGGGAGAGACGGGAAACGGCTGAAGACGGTGGTGAGGGGGTGGCGGGGTGACGCTGCGATGGGGCGTCAGGATTGCTGTCGAGGTGATGACGAGGGTGCACAGGGATGCAAGCAATGCTGGCTTCGCGGGACTGGTGCTTCGCTGGTTGTGCTGCAATGGAGCGGCGCCGAAGGAGAAGGGCATTGGGAGAGAGGGAGCGGAAGGGAAGGAGCAGGGCACCGGCTGTCGGGGTTCACGAAAGGGAGAGGGGAAAGGTCGGGGAGAGAGAGAGAGGAGAACAGGGTAGGGGTGAAGAGGCGACTGTGGGTGAAGATGAACAGGCAGTAGCTAGGGTTAACGGGAAAACACAGGGCTTAGGGTTTAGATGGGATATATATATGGGGTAGATGAACAGGTACTAAGCAGATGGGTTATTTAATGGGTAACGGGTTTGAGAATATAAATGGGTATTGGGGTTTTAAGGTAATGGGTTAATGGGTTAATAGGGTTAGAACGGGTTGGGTATAAACATGGTATATAAAAGATCCAATAAAAATAGGGTTTTCGGATTTTGGGTTTAAAAATTCAATGGAAAAATTAAATAACCAATAAAAATATTCTTTATAATAAAATGTAATTTGCATTACAATACAGAATTTATTTGAAATAGATAGCTACAAATACAGTTAGTACATAGAAATGGATTTTTAATAACCAGTCAAAAATTAATATTAATAATAAGAAGAATAATAAAATTTTATTACCATATAAAAATCATAGAAAATAGATACAAATAAAATTATTGATCGAAAATAGATTTTAATAGAAGATCCAACAAATAATTTTAACAAAAAAATTTGAAAGCAAATTAAATAATTTACAAAAATTTCAAATACATAAAATACAAAGAAAATACGTATTTGCAAAAAGAGGGGTTACAAATCTTACCCACCTTACAACAAAATTTCGTCCTCGAAATTTTGTTGTAAGGTGGGTAAGATTTGTAACCCCTGTTTGCTTAAGCGGTACATAGGACAAGGCAAAAGCAAATTGCGGGGAGGGGGTAACCAAATAGAGAACTAATGGGGAAGGAACAAAGTAGTGGCAATACTAGAAAAAGAAGGAAGTGGATAAAAATGATGTCAAATGGAAAAGAAAAGAAGCAAACGGTATCAAAAGGAGAGAAACAGCACAAGATAACAAAGCAAGATAAGGGGTAGGTAGAACTGAAATCAAAGAGACAAAGGACAAGAAAGAATTGAATCAAATAATGAATGGGTGCATGATGGCAAGATGGAATGCAAGAAGGAAGTAACCGGTATAAAAAATGAAGAAGAAACAACACAAAACTTGCAAGATAACAAAGCAAAGAGATGAAGAAATTGATAGAGCTGGAATCGAAGAAAGAATGGATAAGGAAGAGATGAACCAAGCAATGAGTCAACGGATGAGGATGAATGTAAGGGATATAGGTAAACAAACAATGCAGGATGGAGAAACAACAAGGGCATCCTGGGACTTGTGGGTTATGGGCTTACAACGCTTCCAGCTGCGCCACTCTGATCGGGGAAGACTCTGCAAATAGCATCCATTAGCTCCAGCAATCTGCTTCGTGGGCTCACCACATCTAGACACGTCCAAATAGCATATCTCTAGCATGAAGTTCGAACTTATGGCAACTCCAGATTCTGAACACTTCCTAAGATCCTGGGACTCTGCATGCACATCTCAGAGCAAAAGATGACACTTCCTCTCCTAGCGATGATCCAAGCCGCTGACATGTCGATGTAGAACCAGCAATGCCAATCAACAAACCAAGTAAGAAGAAAAGAAAGGATGACACCAAAATCAAAGGATATGGGTACGAAAAGAATGAATTCATTCCTAAGAATAAATCAATTAAAGAGGAGGACTGAAAAAGACGGAAGAATCAAGGAATCAAGGAATTGAATAAGAAGGGATCAAATGAACGGAACAAGACTAGTATCCAGATCAATGTTGATTATAATTCATTCATGCATGCATGGCCTGTGTACTGTTGGGCCGATCCCAGATCGAGCAAAACTTGTCTAATATAACAGTCAAACTAATACATTAGCCAAACCTGAGCTCTAATACCACTAAAAACTTGTCACGCCCCGCTTCCAAAAAAGAGAATACAGAATACGGATATGTGACTAAGTCCAGCGAATGATTTTCATCATGCATAAGCTATCACGATCATTACAACATTTCACAAGAACAATCAGAGTAAGAAGTAAGAGAAGTCAACCACGCATGTACAACTGAATCAATATATTCAACAAGATTACTTGAAATAATAAACAAGAATACCGAATTTCAAATATTCATGTCTGGAACAGAAACAAAAGTCTGGGACATAAAGCCCAACACAAAACAATCCAAGTAACAGATATAATTATTCAAATAAACAACAGAAAATAATAATAACAAAATTTCAGCAACTAGAATCTCATATCACTGACTCCATCAGACAGTTGATCTCTAAAATCTGCAATTTAACAAATTCCAGGAAATGCAAAAGAAAACAAAATGCTCGTCAATGCAAGTTACGGACCGCTTGTAGTGCAGGCAACAAGTACAGGAGAATGATAAACTACATAGCATGGAATAAACATGATAACAAAATAGAACAACTAGCATGGCAAGATGAACATGTGCAAATGGCATGTAACAAGCGTCACGTAAAACAAGTATCAAGCAAACAGGTAACGAGTAACAAGTAACGAGTGTCAAGAATCAAGTATCATGTACAAGTAACATGTATCAAGTGTCAAGTGATCATGTTCAAGTCTTGTATTTATTACTATCTAAGTAGCACTTCATGCGTCCCATCCATTTATCACATGGTTGTCACATTCAAACAAGTTACGTTTAGATTTCGTAGGGGAGTCTATAGGGCCGTATACTCAAGCACCAAGTAATCCAAATCATATTAACCTAATCATATACCAAATTCCAAATTAACCAAATCATATACTAAATTCCAAATTAAGCAAATCATATACCAAATTTCAAATGTAATCCAAATCATATCATGCAACTAAATGAAAGAAACATGGGCCCCCTTCTGAGTACACTTTTTAATATTGTCTACTACTAGATCTTTCCATTAACCTCGACTTGTTACTTTTTATTACAAAATACACATGATCACGAGATAACGAGAACAAAATCGGGAAAAGACAAGGATGTATCAGGAGCTCATATGATGCAAGGAACATGTTCCAAATCATAAAACACAAGAAACAACATGCAAATATTTAAACATAACAAAATACCAAGTCTGGACAGCAAGACATTGCTGTACCGAAACTAAGATTCCCGCTACCACAGAAATCCAAATGTGGATCCGTCAGAAAATCTGGAAAATAGACTCTCGGCCAAATCCAGCAAATATATATGTCATATGGTTTTTCACAAAAGCAAGTCCCAAAACAGAATTGAATTCAGAAAATATGTTCAGCCAGAAATCAGAAGTTTGTAATCATCAACAGGAAAACAACATGAAAACTTACTAATTAATTTCACGAAAATTCTGGGGTATTCCATAGTATGCTTAGTATCATAAAATAAATTCTCATCATTTTCCAACATAGATAGAATAGTCAAGTAAAATCAGGAAGCAGCAAGATACGACAGTTTTGTAAATCTGGAATCACAAACACTGCAGTACTAAAACAACAGTCTCTCACAAAATACAAATCGAAATCCAAACCAATCAAAAGGGTTATAAAATAGATACAATAGGCTATAATTCATAATCACAAAGTTTTTATAAATAGCAAATAGAATTAGGTCGAAATCATGTATCTTTACTGAACAGTATGAAAATTCTGCACATATAGTTGTTGTTTGCAAGTATAGAATAGTTTGTAAAAGTTATCAATTAAATCCACAAATGTTAAGGGTTGATCCCAATCAAGTCTAGTTGTACTCGGCAAAATATTGGATCAAAATACTATCTTTAGCACCAGTAGAAAAGTAAATAGTCATACAGAATTCTCATAAAGCTGGATCTGGAATTTTAAACACATATGTAGTAAAATAGTTATAACTCGAAACTCATAAATTCAAACTGAGATCTGTCAAAAAATCTAGAAAGTAGAAAGAATTCTCTATAATTCATATTCACAAATAATTTTCATATACTGACCTTAATAGGGTCTAAAATACTGAACAAAAACGGGGAATCGATAAAACAGAAAATATCCTTTATGCACAAAATCAACTAGTTCATATGAAACTCATCTAACCAAACGCAAAATATGGTGTACTAGATGTCCAAGAAACATGGTATAGGGTATTTAGCAAGTCTACAACAAGTTATACTACAACGAACACAATCAATCACACGATCTCATACGAACAACATGCATGCGTACAATAAGAAGTGGTCATCCCTAGGTTCTTTCATGTCATGTGTGTAATGAGGCAACTACGGGTGGGTAAACACAATAGAGACAATATATAATAGGGGTTCACATAAGAATTGTCTCTAGAACACAGCTACACAAAAGGCAGTATTTAGTACTTGTATTACACAAAGAAAAGAATACAAGTTACTTGCCTGAGAGACAACGACGAGAACGATGGAGAAAAAGCAAGAATAACGGGAACGGATTCCCGGGGCACGAACACAACGAACGAACGAGAACACGATCACATGATCACACGAACGAATGAGAACATGAACACAAAGAGCGAACAACCCATGGACACGATGCACGAGATCTCACACGCACACCGAGAGCAAGCAAAAGCAGCGGGGGTGTGTTCACTGTGATGAGGAAGACGGAGCCAGGAGGGACGGCGGATGAGAGCGGCACCGGAAGGGCGACTGTCGCGACTGCAGGCAAAGAAGAAAAACATAGGCCGGCGGATGGCGGGGGCTACTGGCTATCGCTGACGGTTGTGGCGTCGGGGGAGGAAGCACAGGGAGAGAAAGGAAACGGTTGAAGAAGCTGCTAAGGCAGCTGCGGCTTGATGCTGCGATGGGGCATTGGGGTTGTTGTTGAGGTGATGACGAGGGTGCATAGGGACGTATGCGACGCTGGCTTCGGGGGACTGGTGCTTTTGCTGGTTGTGCTGCTATGGGGAGGTACCGAAGGAAAAGGGCATGGGGAGAGCGGGAGCGGATGGGAAGGAGGAAGGTGCCGGCTGTCGGGGTTTGCAACAGGGAGAGGGGAAAGGTTAGGGAGAGAGAGAGGAGAACGTGGTAGGGGTGAAGAGGCGTATGTGGGTGAAGATGAACAGGCAGTGGCTAGGATTAACGGGAAAACACAGGGCTGAGGGTTTAGATGGGATATATATATGGGGTAGATGAACAAGTAATAAGCAGATGGGTTATTTAATGGGTAACGGGTTTGAGAGTATAAATGGGTATTAGGGTTTTAAGGTAATAGGTTAATGGGTTAATAGGGTTAGAACGGGTTTGGTATAAACAGGGTATATAAAAGATCCAATAAAAAGTAAGGGTTTTAGGATTTTGGGATTAAAAATTCAATGGAAAAATAAAATAACCAATCAAAATATTGTTTATAATAAAGTGTAATTTGCATTACAATATAGAATTTATTTGAAATAGCTACAAATACAATTAGTACATAGAAATGGATTTTTAATAACCAGTCAAAAATTAATAATACTAATAACAATAATAAAATTTGTATTACAATATAAAAATCATAGAAAATAGTTACAAATAAAATTATTGATCAAAAATAGATTTTAATAGAAGATCCAACAATACATTTTAACAAAAGAATGTGAAAGGGAAAAAAATAATTTTCAAAAATTTTTAAATACAGAAAATACATATTTGTGAAAACAGGGATTACATTTTGATTCATATATGCATGCGTGGTTGACTTTTCTTTCTTCCGACTCTAATTATTCTTATGAAAATATTGTAAAGATCCTGACAGTTTATGGATGATGAAAATCATTCGCTGAGCTTAGTCACGTATCCGTATTCCGTATTCTCTTTCTCGAAAGTGGGGAGTGACAATGTTTTTAGTGGTGTCAGAGCCCAGGTTTGGCTAATGTATTAGTTTGACTTATATATTAGACAAACTTGGCTCGACCTGGGATTGGCTCAATAGTACTCAAACCATGCATGCATGAATGAATTATAATCAACATTGATCGGATACTAGTCTTGTTCCATTCATTTTGATCCCTTCTTATTCGATCCCTTGATTCCATGATTCCTCCGTCTTTTTCAGTCGTCCTCTTTGATTGATTTCTTCTTTGGTATGAATTCTTTTTGTACCCGTATCCCTTTGATTTTAGTGTTATCCATTCTTTTCTTCCTGCTTGGTTCTTCGGTTGGCATCGATGGTTCTACTACGACATGTCAGCGGATTGGATCATCTCCAGGAGTAGAAGTGTCGTCTTCTGCTCCATGATGTGCATGCAGAATCTCAAGATCTAAGGAAGTGTTCAGAATCTGAAGTTGCCAAGAGTTCGAACTTCATGCTAGTGAGATGTCATTTGGACGCGCCAAGGATATGGTAAACCACGAAGCCGATTGCTGGAGCTACTGGATGTTATTGTTATAGTCTTCCGGATCAGAGTGATGCAGCGGAAGCGTGTGGGCCCATAACCCATAGGTCCCAGGATTCTCTTGTTGTTTCTCCTTCCCTGCATTGTTTGCTTCTTTCCATCCCTTGTATTCGTCTTCATCCATTAACTCATTGGCTGGTCTAACTCTTCCTTGTCCATTCTTTCTTCGATTTCAAATCTATCTATTTCTTCATCTCTTTGCCTTGTTATCTTGCAAGTCTTGTGTTGTTTCTTAATCATTTTTTATATTGGTTACTTTTTTCTTGCATTCCATTTTGCCATCATGCGCCCCAAGTGGACTTACTCGCACGAATGAACCCTTTCATAAGCAACTCATCTAATTGCTTTTTCATTTCATCCAATTCCTTGGGTGCCATCCTGTGAACTGGCTTGGAGATAGGAGTTGTACCCAGTATCAAATCAATCCTGAACTCCAATGCTCGCCAAGGTGGAAGACCAGGCATCTCTACAAAAACATCTAGAAACTCACAAACAACATCAACATATTTAATCTCCATCTAAGGCACTTCTATTGAACCTAAATAAGTAAACATCACTGCATCATCTAGAGCATTACACTTTATGAGAAAAGGAGACTTATCGGGCTCTCCTACCCAAATTCTCCATTTATTGCACTCTAACTTTGCATGATGCCTCCGTAGCCAATCCATCCCCAAAATAAATTGATAACCATCAAAGCACATCACCACACAAATCGATAGGAAAAGTACGAGATCCCATCGGAATCTGCACATCTCGACACACATCATACAATATTATAGTGCTGCCTAATGGTGTACTCTCACCAGTGCCTCCAAAGAAGACATGAGAATCTGATGCTGTGCAACATATGTGAGGGCTATAAATGATAAAGCTGATCTCGTGTCAAATAAAATTCAAATGAGAGCAGTACCTGAACGAAATTTTTTTTGTAACTGACCCGCTGACTGACCAACTTCATAGATTCGTGTGGGGACCGGTGCTAAAACATGTTGTGACTGCTGTTGCTGTTGCTTGGAACTTGTCCGTGATCTCATGTCTCTAACATCTGTTATAACACCATAGATTTTTAAATATTGTTTTTAAGGTTAATAAATGATTAAAATGTTTTTTTTTCGATTTAATAAATATTTTTTTGAAATGTATCTTTTATACGTGGAAATA
The DNA here is from genome assembly GCA_017893485.1 of Hemerocallis citrina. Lineage (NCBI taxonomy): Eukaryota > Viridiplantae > Streptophyta > Magnoliopsida > Asparagales > Asphodelaceae > Hemerocallis > Hemerocallis citrina. The sequence goes on from CM030359.1 coordinate 86,693,019, forward strand.
TTTTCTTGGGAAGTTCAAAGTTAGAAATTATTTTGGAGAAACCTAATATTTATTAGTATGTATTATTTATGAATTTTCTGGTTTTTTCTGATATTTATTTGACCTATTTACAAATATTACAAAAAGAGGAATTTTTGTGCCAAATTAACGCTTGGCGTAAAAACTCAAGAATTTTAGTTTTTTGGGCTGATCATGATGGCTAGAAAATTCAGAGGTAAAGATTTTACTTTTTAATATAATAGATTTGGTTTGTTTCACAAATTTGTTAAAGAAGTTTTTTTTTCTTCCAATTTTGCCACTTAGAGGCAAAAATTACAAAATTCGTTTTCTAGGTTTGAAACCACTATCGAGCAGAATCAGGATGGTTATTGTTTATTTTAAAATCTAAATTGAATTGGTTAATCTAATTTCCAAGTATAAGGATTTATATATGTAAAGATATGTTCTAAAGGGATAATTTGCAAAATATTCTCAAAACCCTAATACCTGAATTCTGGCCTATTAAAAGAGAAGTTGCGGTCGTCTCTTTGCTACAAAAAACAAAGGGGTTTTCTTTATTGTTGATTTGTTGGAGTTTCGACGCGAGGACCTTGGATTTCTTGCCAAAGGAATGACTTTTCTTATTCTCTTTATTATTTCGGTTGATTTTTCAATAAGGTGAGTGACATATGTTTATTTTCTTACTGTTCTATGCATGATTGTAATGATTTGTCTATTAGAATGCATGATAGATGATGATATAATGAATTGCTGATTGATGGATGAATAAAGATTGAACTTTTCATAAAAACTACGATGATTAAGATTCTATTTAGATGATTTAAAGATTGTTAAAGAACCTAATAGAATAATGAGTAGGTTGCTTTTCTTCATATGCTTACTGATTTGATTGGTTATAATGAGTATGTATGTTATATAATGCACAAAATTGATTAAAGATGAATTCTTCACTGTAGGTATTTACATATGATCTGTTTTGGGTATTTTGATGAAGAGAACTTGATTGATGAATGTCGTAATTGCACATATTCTTGGGTAAACTAATGTAATCAGTGGGGTGTGTGCACAACAAGTTGTAGTAGGATTTTTCGATCAAAGAGATCAAGTTTTAATGTTTTGAAAAGAGTTTTGATTTCGAGTCTGTTGCGTTCAGCCGAAATTGGGTTTTGTAGTTTTCTGGAGTTTTTGATTAGATTTTGCTTTATATTCATATTGAGATTGAAATAAATATTATACTACTCCTATATGATATGATGGATCATGATGCTTTAAATGATGCTTAAACTCACCTATATATATATATATATATATATATATATATATATATATATATATTCAGGTACACTGATATGAAGAATTTGTCAAAAATTGCTCTATGAATTTGATGAGGTTTTGATATGTTCTATAAATTCTAGTATGTTAGACAAGTTACATTTGATAATCTCATGAATTTTTGTTTACAAATTTATGATTTTACGAAGGTTAAACAAAGTATCAATTAAAAAGTGCACAAATATTAAAGCTGCGAATTTTCGAACATGTCTGAGACTGCCCCATTTTGAACTGTCAGTGACGATTGACTGATAGTTCTTGAGTTTTGGAAATTGAGCATGGCAGTTGACTGTCATTTTTTTGAACTATTTTGACAGTTGACCGTCAGCTACTGTGTTTAGTATTTTGTTGAGCTTTCCGTTGTTTTCTCGAACGACTATTTCTTCGAACTTATGGATCATTGATCTACTATTTTAGATGAAGTTTTTGCTAAAGATTACAGTATTTTACAGAGAGATATATTTTGATTATATTAGGATTTAAATTGTATTTCCTTGACTTTATAGAGTGAAATATATATGGTTTTCGAAGGAATTGATGTTATGTAATTTTCTACGACTTCAAAATATGGTTCTCAGTTATTTGGTGGATTTAATATCTTATTTCAGTTCTGCAAATTTGTGGGTTTTCAGATGGATTTGGATTTATTGATTTTTAAGAAGTTTTCTAATTATGAACGAATTGATAATGAAATTAAGAATTTTAAATGAAAGAGTTTATTGAATAGTTGAGTTGTGAGTATCTAGAGGGTGAGTAGGACGCTAGTCACCGGCAGTTGAGATTTTGTGGTTTGGCCAGTTGTAGTCTTGATTGTTGATCAGTTGAGTTAAGTCCGGTAGGGTACAACAACTCTAGGGGAACTGTGATTAATTAAATGAACTTAATAAATATAAGGACAAGCACTAGAATGGTGATATGATGAAATAGGAGCAAACGTGAGTTATGGACTCTAGGATGATCCGATGAGTGAGATAATCTCCAGTATTCCGAGATAATGGGTGAAATAGGCCACAGAATAATCCACGTGAGTGGAATTGGTCTCCAGTATTCCAAGGACCAGAGCGACACTCAAGGGATGTTTGTGTAATGGGTTCCAAGATGACCTGCGGAGTGAGGCAATCCCCAGTATACCGGGACGATTGATGAAATAGGCCACAGAATGATCCACATAAGTGGGATTGGCTTCCAATATTCCAAGGGCGAGAACCGATACTTGAAAAATGTCTAAATCTCGTAGTAGTCATTGTAGTAGGATAGTTGCATAACATGGGATCGAACCCTATAAAGTGGAGAACAATAAGGGCTTGCACCGGACCTATATAGTATGGAAAGCATAGAATCCGACAAGTATGCATTAAAGAGTCATCATACTGCATATGTGTTTTCTTGACTTGGTTTTTTACGTGTTTGTTTCCTGTTTTCCTACACTTGACACTTAGTTTAGTTTCACTTGATGTTTTCATGCTTTATTTATTGTTATTTCATATTCCATTCGTTACTACTGTTGGTATGTGTTGATTATGACGTTATCCTTTATGTTTTATTTATATTGTATTTATTTTGATGTCACTCACACCGTTATGGCTGACCCCTGTAGTTTTAGGGGTTAGGTTATCTTTAGTCTCATGTTTTATAGGTATGTTCCTATAGCTTGGGATTTGGATGGATGTGGTAGAATGATAATGTGGCTTATGCAATTTGTAAAAAAATTTGTTGTAAAAGAAAGAAATTGTAATTGAAGGTGTTTATTTTCCACTGTGCTTTGTAAAGAAATGTTGTAATAAAAGTTGAAAAGTTTTCTCTGTTTGTCTATGTTTACTATTATATTGAGGTAGATGCTGGAAATTATGCCACGTATTTCTGAGATGCCATATTGGAAATTCAGGGCGCTACACCTGTCGCTGAACCTCTATAAGCTCCACCTCAGGGTAATCTACAATCTCTAGCCAAATGATTTGTTCTTCAACAATTATAACATTTAATAACATATGCTTCAGAACAATCTCGAGCCAAATGACCCATCTTACCACAATTATAACCCTTTATGGAATCGTTCGAAATTCCTTGGCAGCCACCAACACCAAACCTCTGTCGTCCCGAATCAATTCGTGGCTGTTGAACAAACTCAGACATGGAATGCTGACTCTGAGCGCTACCACTACTTGGGGGTCCTTGACCTCGCACACCCTTATTTTTATCTCCTTTTCCCTGTCCATCTTTACTTGCATATGGCTGAAATCGCCTTCCAAGTCTCATTTCTAGCCTCCCTGAGACTGCCCCTGAAACTGTCCTCTGAGACCCCTCTGATAGGACTGCTTTGGTAGTCCCTGATGTGCCTGCTTTCCGTTGTTATTTTCTTCCATCATCCTTTGCTGAGTTTACGAGCCATTTCAATAAATTCAAATGTTGTTTCACTTCTTTTTTGCAGCAGTTAAACTCATCTGATAAACGGGTTGTAGGCCCCGAATAAACCGATCTGCACGGCGTCTCTCCGTATCCACAAACTGTGGGGGAAAACGGGCCAGCTGATTAAATTTCACCACATAAACGTCAATATTCATATCACCTTGCTGCAAGGAAAGAAACTCATCTGCCATGTGGGCCTATACTCACTCAAGTAAAAAATGTTCCTCGAATCTATCGGCAAACTCCTCCCACTCCATCAGCTGATAACCATCTGGATCTGAATATCTGATACAAACCCACCATATAATCACATAACCAACTAAATGTTAGGTTTCGATGGTAGTCTCAGATCAAATACAAAGCAAAAAAATTGCAAGGAAATATCGAAACCTAGCCATGGATCCATGCGAAAATCATAAATCGTGTTCATGAGCTATACCTTGAAGATGGATCTGCTATCTTCAATTAATATCGATCACATCACTGCAATATTGTTGTGCCTCTACGGTATCCACTCGATCGGATCAAATCAAGCTTTCCCTCAAGCCGCGGTGCTAGCTATAGGAAGGGAATGTTCCTCACGATCTTTCTTTCTCGCAATTTATGTGACGGCTACGGTTTTCTCGTGTAACCCTTTTCCATAGATACATATTATATATATAGCTGCAGAAAATCAACCCTAAGAGAGTAATGAGGCTGTTGGACTCACAATCTGACTTGGTTCAAATTCGTGTGTGGGCCTTTTAACTTTAGTCAGCCCATTTAATCAAATTAAATGTACAACCAATGTCAGGAGTCCAAGTAATACTTGGATCCCCAATTAAATAATCTTATGAATTTAAATCCCAATTTCGATCCATTCTAAGTGTGTGGCCTTGTAGGTTCCCTTTACGTTGATAGTAATACTAAAATCATATTCTTGTATTACAAACAGTTAGCTGTATCTAGCAATACAACACTGATACTAAAAAAACGGGAATGTCAGTGATTAGACATAACCTATCCGTGACCAATGTTACCATGTAGTCTGGTCCCTTTGTCCAGATATCTTAATAGACCATAAGACATAAAGCGTGTCACCTTTGTATAGTTCAATCTTTGGTTTCTTGATGTCTGAGTAGACTTACTAAAACAAATGAGCTGAATATCTCATATTGACTCATTTGAGCATGGTCATGCATTTTACAGTCTCACTCAATCAAGGGTCCCATAGATATCACTCCTGTTATGTAAGAGGGGCAAATCCTATTTATGTCACTCACATCCCTCCACATGATCTGTAGTATATCCAGTAGTCGACTTTATAATCAACTTATTACAGGCAACGTTTGACTACATTAAAACATATAACTTCTCATGTAGGGAACCGTAGTGACTTCAAGTCAAAAGACTACATACCCCATAGTCACTGTGAGAAACTCTTATGATACTCATGTAACGATCCATGCAGCGTTCTCATGGTGGGTCAGTCAAGTACATTTTTACTCTAATATGTACCCATCTGAAGACTTGATATCTCATATCCATGACCCGTGAGATATGGTCATCAGTCTACGCACATACTAGTCGCTATGCATTATTGTTATCCTAATTCACAACAATACTTGACTAGGGACATTTAAGAATAGTATTCTAATTACAACCAATAGGATCTCACAATCAAGTCATGCACTTGATATCATATGGTATTGAACCTACTATTCTAAAGTCTTTAATATGTTCATTTAATCATAATAAATAGCACAATAAATGAAATGCCTCATATATGAAATAAACATCATGATACAATGTAAACTTGTAATGTCAATACACAACTAGCCTCTAGGGCATACATCAACACTAAATACATTTCTGCTAACTGTCCCTTCTCCACCTCGGTAACCACCATTCGCTTAAAAACTCATTCACAATGCTACAACCATATAGATGCTGCCACACCACCAGCAGTACTATTAAATATCGTTGCACCTAAAGTTTGTAAATTTTTCATTTTTCTAGCAAACCCCACTTCTCTGTCTCTAGGCTCCATCCGTATTGTCAATAGCAGCCCGGCCACCTGCTGACTCATTTGTGCAAATATTTGCCATATGAACACTCCAGCACGAGCCATATCTCCCTGTGGATAACCCGATGCGGCAACTGAAGGTTCTCTTTGCATCACTTCCGTAGGAATTATCAGTAATGAAGGACCCGCTTCATCTCTCCCCGGTGTCCCTGGTAGAATCGGAGGCTGTGTGTTGGGTGTCTGTGCAGGCGTAGAAGTAGCAGGGGTGTAGATACCGGAGTAGTTGGCACAGAAACTAACCTCTCCTTCTCTCCTACTGGAGGCTGTTCCGAACTCTCATGTTCCCTTCGTCGCCTCCTAGATCGATCAAAAGGAGCTAACTCCCTACCTACTCTTCTCATAAAATTGCCCGCAACGCACACCATTCACATAAATTACTTTAATACTCCAAACATCATAATTAACTCATATAACAAAAGCATAAACTCATTATTACTAACCAACATGAACCCATATCCACCTATTGCAGGATCACTAAGATACAAATCATCACAAACTCTATCGTAGTTAACCTAGGCTCTGATACCAACTGTAACGCCCAAATTTTCAACCTTTTTTTTACTTAACTACTTATGTTATTCCTAATATCTTATTATGGATTTAAATAAAAATTTCGGCAGAGTCTCCTATGAAATATTAGCCATTTCACAGCATTTTCTTACGGAAATCTGCTTTAACCCCTGTTTCCCATTTTGTGTATTGTTAAGTGTTTTTTTCATTTTGGTGTATTTCTCTCTTAGTATTCCTCTTGTATTTCTCTTAGACCGTATATTGGATTTTATTTTCAATATATATATTCATTTCATTATTTTCTGTCTTCTTTTATTTGAGTTCTTTGTTCTTTTGTCCGTCTTTTGTTTCGTTCCATTTGGTTGGGCCATTATTTTGATTTATCAATAATCTATTTTTTTTTATTAGGCATGTCCTATTTCAATTTCTCATCTTGTTCTCGTCTCTTATTGCATCTTTTGGATTAACCCTATTATTTTATTCCTAATACCCAATTACACCAAATCCTATTCAATTATAATACACATTCTCCTATCTTATTTATTCAAACCCTTTAATACCCATTTATCCAATACTATACCCTATCACCCACTTTAAACCCACACCATCAGCCCCCAACTACCACCCGTAACCTATGCAAACCCGAAACCCACTTCCCCATCCGACCCGTTATCACCTCCCTCTCTTTCTCTGTGCCGCCTCCACCTATTCCCTCAACCCTAGATATATTTACCCCATATTAAATATCTCGTGGCTGTGTTTCCCCTACCATCTCAACCATAGACTTCTCAACCCATACTGTTCTCTCCCATCCCCTGGTGCACCCACTCCCTTCCCCTTCCTCCTGTGTGTAGACCCTTCCCCGACTGCACTCTCTTTTCCATTGCGAGTTGCTGGAGTGTGCTCCGACACAGCAGTGACAGCACCGAAGTGCTGTGGTTTTCCCCTCTCCGATGCCGACAGCCATGCACCAGTGCTTCCCCCGCCTTCTACCTCCTTGTGGGTGAGTGCTCGTGGATTGTGTGATTGGTTCGTGTGTTTTGGTGTTTGTGGGTTGTTCGCTTTTTGAGTTCGTGTACTCATTTTGAGTTTGCGGGTTCGTCGTTGAGTTCGTTTGCTCGTTTTGGTTCGTGGGCTCGTAGTCGTTCGTTGAGTTCGTTGCCCGAGAATCCGTTCCTGTTATTCTTGCTTGGAGACGTTTTCGTCGTCAGTTAAGGCATGTAACTTGTATCCTTTTCTTTGTATAATCCAAGTACTAAATACCGCCTGTAGTGTAGTTGGGTTATAGAGACCATTTGTGTAACACCCCGAATTCCAAAATACAACAGAATTCGAAGTTCCACAGGATCTCTACACTTTTTTCGTACAATTTTACAAGGAAATAAAAATATTTCTTACATCAGAGTTACATTATACCTTTACATTATTACAGCGGAAGCAATTTTACAATAAATTACATGAAACAACATTTAAATCAATCTTGAGCAGCATGTATACTTCAATTTGTCAAGCATCTTTACCCTGCGTGTAAAACTGTGGGCGCGTCAGTTCATTCAACTGACGAAATATTATACACGGCCATCCTCTCTATGCCGGAAACAGTATAACGATTCTCAATACTTAGCAAACCACAAACTTGTCACAAACAAAGCTAAAAGGACTATCCTAATTATGTCGTATTGTGAATGTGCACTTAGTCCTTAATGCAATTATTTGTATTATATGACACTAATGTGCACTTGTTCAGAGTCTATGCAGCCCATATTATATAGGTCCGAGGGCAAGCCCTTAACCGTTCTTCATCTTGTAGGGTTCAATCCCTCGTCATGCCTTAATCTACTACTGTAACTACGGTAAGTATCGTAGATGTTTTCTGACCTACGAACTCATGTCTAGGCGCTCTGGATGGAATCCCAATGCATTGACACATGACTCATCATGTAGGCATCCTGTGATAATTCAGCTCCTACCAAAGACATGACACCACCCGCAGTCATCAAACACCCCACGAGCGTCGCCACCGGGACTGTACTTTGGAGCAGTATCCACATCCTATCATGACGCATCATGGGACATTCTGTGAATACTCTCTCGCCGCCAATCCAATGGCCCTCATACTCAATATTTTTCTCTTACTCTCATCACATTTTCACTATGTATCTAATCCTTAATTTAATTGAATCATAAATAAAATCAATCCCTTAGGGTTAGCACTCCCACTATACCGGGCTTATTCATTTATTTCTCATGACCCAAACCTTGGTCTTTTCATCTCAAATATCATTTCCACATTTATTTTATTGCCGGTATAAAGCTTAGCTACACCCTAGTTCTCAATTTCAATTCATAATTACAACATCGTGCTTTTCATTCTCATAAGGTCTTTTCATGATTAATCACAATTCACATTTCATAAGCATAGTATTCATGTATCCACATCTTTCATAACTCATCACAATCAATAATTCAATTTCACGTGCAATTTATGCGTAAGGATAAGTTTCAACTAGTAGTAATCAATATTTCATTGATTCCACGAATCTATTATCCTCATTTCAATTCATACTAAAAGCACAATTTATAAGTCCAATTAATCACACAAATCACAACTTTCAAAAAATTCCTCATTACTAATTTTCATCTTTATAACCAAAAAAAGCTCATTTATTTTTCATTTATTTAAAAAGACAATTTAGTTTCAAGTAGAAGTCCTTTGTTGCAAAAAGCCTTAATTTCTTAATTACACTTTATCAAAAGTTACGTAAATTTTTCTCATAAAGTCCAAATAATTTTCAGTAATTTATTCCATATTTTCCCCAATTTTTAATCTATTTTTTTATCTCAAATTAATATTAAAATCCCACCAAAAAAAAATAATTTTTTTTAAAAAAAATCCAATCCCCCAACCGGATTCGAACCCACAACCAGCTGCCCAATAGACAGCGCACAAGACCACTGCGCCAAAGCCCCAAGGCGATATAACTAGGGGTTATAATCCCTAAGTATCGACTCTCGGCAATCGAATTTTTAACAAAAAAATAAAACGAAAAGCCTCAGTATTGAACCCGAGACCCCTGACTAGCCCCCTCGCTACTGTAGCAAATGAAGACTCTACCGACCAAATGGTCTAAGTGGCCATATCGATTTGAAGGTAAATTAATTGGGTTTTGAGTTGGTTCTCTGTTCATATCTACAATTCATGAATTCTCAAAATAAATTTGTCCCTTTTTCTTCTCTTTTGAAAGAAACTTTTCCAGAATTAAAATACACATAAATCTACATCAACCAGTATTTTTATAAACATTTTTAGCTCTTTAAAACATGTATTTTATCCCTAGTTTGTATTCCATGTCCATAATTTCGACATTTGAAAACCATAGCACAACTCTTCATGATTAAAGTTAGGTTTCCACAAAAATCACTACGTTATTGTTCTCTTTCTTATTGTCAATCTACCATATTTTATAACACAAAGATAATCTTTTCTAAAGGATAAAAATTCTATTTTTATCAACTAATTTACACATGATGCATTCAATTGTTTATTTGCAAATACAATCTCTTTCATTTATTCTAACATTCATGTGGCACATACAAAATGAAGAATTCTAATACATAAATTAACAGTTATCCCTTAGTAATCATTCCATCAATTTATCTCTAATATTACCACCCTACTGTAATTAAACAAGCATGGTTCCAATTTCTCACTAGTTAATTCCTATAATTTCATTAAAACATACCTAGCACGATTTCTAATATTAGAAGCAATGCGAAACACCCACCTCTTTGGAGAAAAACCCAATAAAAGCTCCTAGAGTCTCCTAGAATGCGAGAGAGTAGCATTCTCCTCATAAATTGTGTTGCAAAAGCCCTCCTTCTTGCTCCTTGTGCAAAAAAAATAACTGAAAGCTTCCTTGTGTGGGGATGGGGCCGGCCTCTAGCATGGGACACAACTCACACTTAAACTATATACTCCCTTATGTATTTCTCTCCTATATAATTTCTTTCTTTCAATAATTTTATTTTATGTAGAATACAGGAAGGTAGGGGGTATTTATACTAGTTCTAGGATAGATTGGAGGGCTAGGATTTCACTAGATGGTTAGAGATTGATTGCTAGGATAGGAGGGGAAGTTGTAGCAACCACCCATAATCAAATAACCACCCATGAACACACACCCACTCTCCCATTCCTCCTTAAGCATACACCCAGCCTCCAAGGTGGGAACGTGCATGCACGTGCCCTCTAGTACAATTTTAATTAATCAATTGTTCACAAATTGTGTCCACATGACAAGTATGACAATTTAAATGATTAATTAAGTTTGTGGGCTTCACAAATAGTGGGCTTAGACTTGTGGGTCAGAACAATAAAATAATAAATTATTAAAGTGGGCTCAAAATAAGAAAACAATGTATTAGGCTTTACAAAATAAGCTTTTTACAAAAATAGAGGAAAAGAAAGAAATAATAGTTCATACTACAAAATGAAATTTTTATAAAACGAAAATAAATATACATACGAAATTTTGCACGTGCACAACACGTGAAAATCAACATTTTTATTAAAATGAAAGTTTAGGGTATTACAACACTCCCTCCTTAGAATAGTTCCATCCCCAGAACTACAATTAAAGAGTGAGAAAACAAAACACATGAAGAAAATACAACCAAACAAAGATCTCAGAATGATCCTTTATCATCCTCTCCTCAGATTCCCAAGTAGCCTCTTCAACCAACTGGTTTCTCCATACTACCTTGACCATCGGTATCATCTTATTCCTCAAGACTTTCTCTCGACGATCAACAATCTTAACTGGAAGCTCAATGTAACTCAGATCCAACTGCAAAACTTTTGGCACTTCGGGCAAAAGATGACTTAGATCTGGAATGTAATCTCTCAGCATAGACACATGAAAGACATTGTGCACCTGAGACAACTCTTCCGGTAACTCACGCCGGTAAGCAGTTTTTCCAATCCTTTTCAATATCTTATATGGGCCTGTGAACCTTGGGGCTAACTTTCCACCCTTGCCGAATCGGATTACGCCTTTGCTGGGCGATACCTACAGAAAGACAAAGTTACCAACCTCAAACTCAAGGTCCCTCCTCCGGTTGTCTGTATAGCTCTTCTGCCTACTCTGAGCATCCACCAACCTCTTCCTGATCAAATCCTTCTTTTCAGAGGTCTGCTGCACAATCTCAGGCCCAAACATCTGACGCTCCCCAACTTCGAACCAACAGACAGGCGTCCTGCACTTCCTGCCATACAAAGCATCGTACGATGCCATCCCAATGCTAGTCTAAAAACTGTTTTTGTAGGCGAACTCCACCAAAGCTAAATACCTTTCCAAACTGCCTCCAAAGTCTAGTACACAGTACCGAAGCATATCCTCAAGAATACGGTTGACTCTTTCGGTTTGCCTATCGGTCTGGGGAGAAAAGCAGTGCTGAAATCTGTCTTGGTACCCAAAGCTGTCTGAAGACTCCTCCAGAAATACGAAGTAAACTACGCATCTCGATCAGACACAATGGTTAACGGAACACCATGAAGCTTGATGATCTGACCAACATACATCTCAGCCAACTTGTCCATCGAAGCAGTGAGTTTCATCGCCAAGAAGTGAGTGGACTTGGTGTAATATCCCGGACGGATATTACCGTATATAAATTATTATTTTAGTATTATTTTATTATTATTTTGCTTTAATTCCAAAATTGGAATATTTTGGTGATTTTCGCCCAGTTTGTTCATAGACATTGTCTGTATCCAGATATCGGCCAGTATACATCTGTATTGTATCAAATTGATACCGTGACCTTCCGAACTAATAATAGAATTTATTTTATTATTATTTCCGAGATCAAATTATTTTTATACGGATTATGCGAAGATTTTCGGTATACAGACATATATGCGCACATACGTGTAGTATGTCGATTAGTACATTATACAAATTGCGTGTTGTGTATTTTTGGACAACACTTGTTTTGTTATGACAAAACTTATTAGATTGTTAGGGTTTATAAGTGGTTAACCTAGGTTAAGTGTGCATGAGAAGGTTAAGGAAACCCTTCTAGAAACCCTCACATAACACCTCCACCACATAGCACCATACCTCACCATACCTCCACCTCACCCTCTCCTCCCCTAGTAGAAACCGGGCCCCAATATGTGGGGGGGGGGGGGGGGGGGGGGGTTTGTGCAATTGTATGTGTGCACATTTGCACTTTCCACCCTTTCTCCCACCTATAAATACCCCTTCCTCCACCTTTGTCTCATTTTAGAAAGATCAAAAAGAAAGAAAGAAAGAAAGGAAAAGAAAGAGAGAACACCATACTAGTTGGAGAGTTTTCTTTGTAGGTCATCTTAGGAGTTCTTAGAAGCTAAGGGGAAGGAGAAGGAGCATAGGCTAGTCCTTCCTACAAAAAGATTAAGGTGGGGGTTTCTCTTTTGTTTGTTTGTTTGTTTGTATTGATTGTTTTGATGTTCTTCTTCTTCTTATCCTCCTTGTTTTGTTTTTTTTGTTCTTTGAGAATGGTTTATGGTTATGATGTTGTTGTATGTGGTACTTATTTTTGTATGTTGTGAATGGTTAAAGGTAATAACCACATAAAACGAAAAGAAACAAATGGTAGTGTTAAATACACATAAAGATTGAATCTTTGTAGTAGTAGTTGTTGTTTTGTAGACTAAAATGACATATACATATGGACTTGTACATACAACCATTTTGGGGTTGTAGGACTTGAATATGGACTTATACATAAAGCATATGAACATTTTTATACAACCATTTTTGGTTGTAGGACTTGTATTGAACTTGGACTAAAAAGATAAGCATATGTTGGTTGAACCAAATGAAGGTTCTTACCTTATTTTTATTATTGTTGTTTTCTTAAGTAAGAAGAACCTAAATTAGATGTTAGTTCTAATTATGAAAAAGAAATCACTAGTTGTAGAATGAATAAAAAGATCTTTTTCTAATCACTAGTTGTAAAAGGATTAAAAAGATCTCTTTTATATCCACTAGTAATAATAAGAAACATGTGCTAATAAAGAATAGTAGACATTTAAGTAGTAGTAGTATGTTGTTAAAATAAAGTAGTAGTAGCATGTTGTTAAAATAAAGTAGTAGTAGCATGTTGTTAAAATAAAGTAGTAGTGGTATGTTGTTAAAATAAAGAAGTAGTAGTAAGTGTTCAAAGAAGTAGTTGTAGATAGTTGTATGTTATGTTCTTGGTTAAAATAAAGAAGTAGTAGTAAGTGTTAAAAGAAGTAGTAGTAGATAGTTGTATGTTATGATTAAAATGAAGTAGTAGTAGTAGTAGATAGTTGTAGATATTTATTTTATGTTCATATTAAAATAAAGTAAATACCATGCTAAGGTTGGATTAGATTAATTTATTTATGCTTAGAATGTTGTAGGATCCATTCTAAAAATACCTACCATGTTTAGGAATGATGTATACCATGCTAAGTGTATATTTATGCTTAGAATGTTGTAGGATCCATTCTAAAAATACCTACCATGTTTTTATGCTTAGAATGTTGTAGGATCCATTCTAAAATTACCTATCATGTTTTTATGCTTAGAATGTTGTAGGATCCATTCTAAAATTACCTAGCATGTTTTTATGCTTAGAATGTTGTAGGATCCATTCTAAAATTACCTATCATGTTTTTATGCTTAGAATGTTGTAGGATTCATTCTAAAATTACCTAGCATGTTTTTATGCTTAGAATGTTGTAGGATTTATTCTAAAATTGTCTATCATGTGTAGAAATGAGATACATGTTGTAGGATAAATGCTAAAATTACCTACCATGTTTAGAAGTATATATATATACTTAGGGATGTTGTATGTTCATACTAGTAGTTATCCAAGCTTAGTAAGATATTCATGCTTAGTAGTTATTCATGCTTAATAAAGATTCATGCTTGGATAATGATGGAAAAGTTGTATACCATGCTAGATTAAATAAATATTCATGCTTACATGATACCCATGCTAGATAAGTATATGTTCATGCTATGTTAGTAGATGATCATGCTTAATCATTATTCATGCTAAGTAAAATAGGTGTCATGCTAATTATTATTTATATTAAGTTAATGGTATCCATGATAATGAGATTCATGCTTAAAAATATTGTAGATATTCATTCTTCGATTAAGGTAACTATCCATGGTTAGTTGTGGTGATTTTTATGTTATGTTCTATCCATGCTAGAATTGTTGTAGAAACGCATGCTATGTTGTAGGTTGATACTTAACTAGTATACATGACTAGAGTGTTACTAAAATGTACACCATGCTATATGTTAATATGAAAGTAGCATACCATGTCTAGGAATGAGGTATACCATGTTAAAGTTTAAATACATGCTTAGAATGTTGTAGGATTAATGTTAGAATACCTACCATGCCTTGGAATGTTGTATGTTCATACTAGTTATATATTCATGCTCGGGTTGTGGTGATTAGTCATGATAAGTAGTGAGCATTCACGCTCAAATTATAACCTATGCTTGACCATAGTGGACTTCATGTCTAGATCATAGTGATTTTCATGCTTAAGCTTGATATAAGTACAGGCTTAATCATATTCGTACTTAGGACTATTGTGGTGAGCGGTTATGTTATATAATTAGATTGTCGTAGAAAGATGCTTGCAATTGTATGTCATGCTTAAGGCACTATAGGTTGAAGTAATAGGGATTGTGAAGACCACTAGTAATAGTTAGTTGATAAAGGCTGTTATGTCGCCTTCGGTTCTTCCTTAGTAGAATACCGATCATAGACTATTAGTAGATTCTTCTGTTGCTTCTAATAATAGAAGATCAAGTTTGCTAGTAAGCACATTTGGTTGCTTTTAAGATTGATTACCTGTATGGTTGTTTGCATATAGTTGTGCTCGTACGTGGCTCGACTGGCCCGTACGTAGCTGTGGGTCTCATACGTAGCTTATTTGGCTCGTATGTAGGTTGTTGTCTCGTACGCGGCTCGACCGGCCCGTGCGTAGTTGTTGGTCTCATACGCGGCTTATTTGGCTGGTATGTACGTTGTTGTCTCCTACGAGGGCCGCCTGGCTCGTAGGTAGTTATTGTTTCATACGTAGCTTATTGGCTCGTATGTGGTTGTTACTCGTGTATAGCTTGTTAGCTAGTACACAGTTCGTTGTGCTCGTCTAGGGTGATAGTACCACCCTGAGGGCTATCGACCATCAAGACATATGTTTTCTTACCCTAAGGAACTGTGGAGGAGTCACTCCTTGTGTACCGTCGAATCTTAACCAGGGTAGGTTGATCGAGGACCGGAGTATAGACGGAATCCAAGTTTAAGGTAGCGGCATGCATGTATATTCGCACGGCCGAGGTCTTGGACCGATGGGCCAGGAACCGAATCCTGAAGGATTCTGGTGAGTCTAGGTTGAGCAGCCAAGTAGAGTTGTCTTGCGAAGCCTAATTTAAGGCTTAGCATGTTGTGTTTATAATGTTGTCACCCCTAGGATTGTTCGAGTCAGGGACATCATTAAGATAGTGACTTATAAAGATCATTTTACTTAACCCTTTTGCCGGGAGCGAGGAGTCAGTTGTCGGGGGCCCCTTACAACTAACTCGTCCCTTGAGGCAGATCATAGGTGGTGTATTGGGTTGCGCCTTCCTGTCAAAGGGATACGTACGATGCCGTCTCACAAGTTGGGAGCACGGGTTGCGTATCTTGCGCTGTTAATTCCTGAAGTACCGTGGCTTGGGGTGCCACAGGATGCACTGTGCAGTCCTGTGCTTGCGAGACCCCAGAGGGTGCCACAGGGCAGGCTTCGCGCTGCCCTGTGCTTACGAGACCCTATGATTTTGGTTTTTGGAACGACGTCCGATACATTGGGTTCGTCTAGTTTTGAGTGTGGTCCGGTTGGCCGGGTAGCAGTGGCGAACATAGACACCACTGGCGTACTGCATCAGTGGCACATGACCACATCTGCAACCTCATGAGTCACGTGTAGGTGTCAGGAACAGGTTGTATACAATTAGAAGTTCATAATGCGGGTTCAAATCCCTATATATGGAGAAACGGCTTGAGATGGGGTCGCATGTAGTATGGGCTGCATGTTGCTTTCAGAGACTTGCTGACATTAGAATTGGAAGCATCCTAGTTCTATTTAAATATCGCATTAGAGTCTAGTCATAGCACTCACGAACACTTAAACTACACCAACACCATTGCTATATTTTGTATGTTGTTTGGGAGATTCGCTGCTATATGATCAGCCTTTAAGCGTCAGTGAATACTGACGTCCCCACTTCCATAGGTACTGGATCGCCGAAGTACAAAGGCGAGATTCAGGAGGACTCAAGGCAAGGAAAGCAAGGAGTCAGTGTTATATTTAGTTCCGCTGCAGTATATGTATTGATTATCTATTAGTTGAGAAGTACTCAAGCGAGAGTCACCATGTGTTGTTCTTCATTCCTCGTACTCTGATGTAAATTGTTGAAGGTTGTAATACTTGGAAATGTAAAGGTAATATTGTAACTCTATTGTAATGTATCGCAGTGTATAATGTTCAAACTTATAATACATTGAGTGTTGAATGAAAAGTTTTAAATTCTCCTGTTTTTCTGTGTATTGTGACTAATTGAAGAAAAGACCCTGGCTCGTGTCACGGTTTCCCGGTATATGGAAATCGGGGCGCTATACTTGGTTAGTCGATCGACTATGAACCAATCGCATCATTTCTTTTGGGACTCTTAGGCAAACCCGTGATGAAATCCATACTGATGTCATCCCACTTCCATTCCGGAATAGGTAACACTTGCAACAGACCTCTGGGTTTCTGATTCTCGGCTTTGACTTGTTGACAAATCTTACACCTCGACACAAATTCAGCCACATCCCGCTTCAAACATGACCACCAGAAATGCTGTTTAATGTCCTTGTTCATCTTGGTACTCCCGGGATGTACTTACAAAAGAATAGCATGTGCCTCTTGAAGAATATTTTCTTTCAAGTCCGACTGATCCGGAACACACAGCCTCTCTCCAAACCACATCCCTGATTTGAAATCCGGGCAACTTGCCAGCACCAACCTGCTCCTTCATCTTTTGAATCTCTACATCTTCCTTCTGACTTGCAATAATTCTTTTGTTCAGCGTCGATTGAAGCCTCAACTGAGCTAAAGATGATCCCAAGCCTTACAGAACAACTTCAATACCAGCCCGATCTAACTCCTCTGCCAGCTGCCTTTGAGTTGTAATCAAACTCGACAGACTGCTTTTGCGGCTAAGTGCATCAGCAACTACATTAGCCTTCCTAGGATGATACTTAACTCTGGACGAATATCCTCAAGTACATTCAACCATTTCCTTTGCCTCAGGTTCAGATCCTTCTGCTGATAGATGTACTTCAAGCTTTTATGGTTTGTGTACATGTCAGCTTCTCACCATACACATAATGTCTCCATTGCTTTAAGGGAAAGATAATCGCAACCAACTCTAGATCATGAGTCACATAATTCTTCGCATGCGGTCTTAGTTGCCTAGACCCATAAGCGATTACTTTTCCTTCTTGCATTAACACACAACCATGCCCACGATGTGAAGCATCACTGTAGATATCATACTCAACACCTGCTCTAGGCAAAGCCAAATAGGAGCAGTAGTCAGCCTCTCTTTCAACTCCTAAAAGCTTGCCTCGCACTGTTTGGTCCACTAGAAGTTCACATTCTTCTTTGTCATACCAGTGAGCGACACGGCTATCTGAGCGTAGCCCTGGATGAATCTCCTGTAATATCCAGTTAGCCCATGGAAACTCCTGATTTCCTTCACTGTAGTCGGCCTTGCCCAATCTCTCACTGCAGTAGGCCTTGCCCAATCTCTCACTGCCTCTATCTTCTGAGAATCAGTTGCCACTCCCTCCTTAGAAAGGATGTGACCTAGGAATGCCACTTCAGATTTCCAGAAATTGCACTTGGACAACTTGGCATACAACTCCTGCTCTTGAAGCTTCCTCAAAACTACTGCCAGATGCTCCGTGTGCTCCTCCTCCGACTTGGAGTACACAAGAATATCATCGATAAACACCACGACGAAAGAATCAATGAATGGCCTCAGAACTTTGTTCATCATGTCCATGAAGATTGCAGGCGCATTCGTCACCCCAAACGACATAACTAAGAATTTGTAATATTCGTGTCGAGTTCTGAACACAGTCATATGCACATCTTCATCTTTCACTCGAACATGATGATATCCTGATCGAAGATCTATTTTGGAGAAAACAGCTGCTCCTTGTAGACGATCGAACAAGTCATCAATTCGTAGAATAGGATACTTATTCTGAATAGTGACCTTATTCAGCTCTCGGTAATCGATGCACATCCTCATCCAACCATCCTTCTTCTTTACCAAAAGTACCGGCGCTCCCCAAGGTGATGCACTCGGTTGAATAAAGCCCTTCTCCAATAGTTCCTCAATCTGTCATTTGATCTCATCCTGCTCCACAGGTGCCATCCTGTACGTGCCTTGGAAATAGGTGCACTCCCTGGCTGAATAGTGATGCTGAACTCCACATCACGATGCGGGGGTAACCCAGGCAAATCTTCCAAGAACACTGTCGGATAATCCCGAACCACAGGAATTTGCTACACTTCTGCAGGAACATCCCTCTTGTAGATAGCTGCCACCAGACTAGAATATCTCCTCTTCCCTTGAAAAGTGACTTTAGGTTCACCTGGAGCCTTCACTATTACTGTCTTGGTCTTGCACTCGATGTTCGCACTGTACACCGACATCCAATCAATGCCAATGATAACATCGAATCCCAAAACATTCAGCTCAATCAGCTCGATCCCGAAAACTCTATCTCCAATCACGATCTCGCAGTCAGCTTAGTACCGATCAGTGGTTAGAGTCTCTCCTGACGGAGTAGCTACTACTAAAACCTTGCCTGGAAACATCTTCGGTTCGACTCCCAGAACTTTAGCAAACTTAGGTGATACAAAAGTATGAGAGGACCCAGTATCGAACAAAACAACAGCTTTCTTTCCATTCAAAATAAGTTCTCCTGTTACATAATACACACTTGTTACATAACAGTGTACTAATTAACAGGAAAAGAGATAACAGCAAATACTCTAAACATCCTCCCTCGTACCAGTGATGACGTGATCCACCTCATCAGCGTCAGCTTTGGTCAAGGCAAATACTCGCCCCTACTGGTACGACTTCTTCCCGGTCTGCTGAGTTGGCCCACTACAGACGACATCCTGCAGTTTGGGGTAATGAGACTTGTAGTGGCCTGTCACTCCATAGTTGAGACAAGTCACTGGAGGTCTCACCCAAGTATTCTCGGGTCTTCCTGCCACTTGAACAGTATTCGCACCCGTAGGCTTGAACCTTTGAGCCGGTGGTTGTCCCCTGACATTGCCAGCAACTGCGGGCCTCTTCCCCGCATTCCAATTATTTCTCCAATTCTTAACAGCGTGGAACTACTCCATGTCCGCTTCCGTGGCTGCTGCTTGTATGACTAGCTTGTCAAACCTCCTGATACTGAGGGGTATCATCCTGGATCTCAAACATGGCCTCAAACCATGCTCAAACATTCGAGCCTTCTTTGCCTCATCCATCACCAATTCAGGTGCATATCTTGAGAGCTGAGTGAATCGGGTCTCATACTCCCTAACCGACATGCCACCCTACTACAGCGACAGAAACTCCATGGCCTTCTTCTCCTGGACGTCTGAGGAAAAATAATAACTGCGAAATACCTCTAAGAATTCCTCCCAGCCGAGAACCAAGTCTCCCATCATCCGCTTCATCAACTACCACCACACAGCCGCATCCTTCTCGAATTGTAGTGTCGCCAACTTCACCTTGCTGCCTTCTGGAGTCTCCAAGACTTCGAAGATAGTCTTTACCTGTCGGATCCAATTGTCAGCCATGTCAGGGTCTGACTTCCCCTCAAACACTGGTGGTTTCATCCGTTTAAATGATTCCAAAAGTTTGATTGCTTCGGGTACTGGATTGGCAGGCACCCTTCCCTGATTCTGATTCATGGCAACGGCTTTGAGTGTCTGATAGACTCTCGCTAGCTCCATTTCCAAGTCCAGACCTTCACCATTTCGAGCTCGTCTTCGAGCCATATTCTGATGCAAAAGATCCATTAAATTCGAAGTATAAACATGAATTTTAAATTAACTTTTCCATTTCATTGAATTTCAAACTTTATACATTCGAATTCAAAATATTTCTGACATCAAAATGAAAGCAGTAAGAAGATACAACCGTCTAGTTCCTCCACTTCCTCCTTCAGTACATCGGTCATGTTTTTCATCTTCTCGAGTTACCAAACACGATGAATGAGAACTGCAATATCATCCTTGCGCTTTGCCAACTGAGTCTCCAGTAGTCCTGACTCTCTCCCGTAGAGTCTGTACCTGCCTCTGAAGAAACACAATGAGATTACCCGGAACTGGTTCCTCTTCGTCAGAAGAACCACCAGATGAATCCGGAGGTGGAGTGATCTCTCGGGACTCAGGGCATTCCTCTTCCACTTCTTCGGGATCTTTCTCGTCAGAATCAGCTTGCCCGGGGTAGTAATCTTCCTCAATGATGTGCCAATTGTCATCTCCAGCTGGGTCGAAGTGGTCTGCCGTTTTAAAGATAGAGAAGAAGAAGCATAAATCATAGAGCAACACAAATGTAAGTGACTTATATTTAAATCTCTAGACTTAACACACACTCTAATGTCCACTTCTAGGGTGTCGTTCCTTATAAATTTGTACTACTTAGGAGCGTGCTCTGATACCACTCTGTAACACCCCGAATTCCAAAATACAACTGAATTCGAAGTTCCACAGGATCTTTACACTTCTTTCGTACCATTTTACAAGGAAATAAAAATATTTCTTATATCAGAGTTACATTATACATTTACATTATTACAACGGAAGAATTTTACAATAAATTACATGAAACAACATTTAAATCAATCTTGAGCAGCATGTATACTTCAATTAGTCAAGCATCTTTACCCTGCATGTAAAATTGTGGGCGCGTCAGTTCATTCACCTGACGAAATATTATACATGGCCATTCTCTCTATGCCGAAAATAGTATAACGATTCTCAATACTTAGCAAACCACAAACTTGTCACAAACAAAGCTAAAGGGACTATCCTAATGATGTCGTGTTGTGAATGTGCACTTAGTCCTTAATGCAATTATTTGTATTATATGACACTAATGCGCACTTGTTCAGAGTTTATGCAACCCATACTATATAGGTCCGAGGGCAAGTCCTTAACCGTTCTTCATCTTGTAGGGTTCAATCCATCGTCATGACTTAATCTACTACTGTAACTACGGTAAGTATCCTAGATATTTTTTGACTTACGAACTCATATGTAGGCGCCCTGGAGGGGAATCCCAACGCACTGACACAATACTCATCATGCAGGCATCATGTGGTAATTCAGCTCCTACCAAAGACATGACACCACCCGCAGTCATCAAACACCCCACGAGCATCGCCACCGGGACTGTACTCTGGAGCCGTATCCATGCCCTATCATGACTCATCATGGGACATCCTGTGAATACTCTTACGCCGCAAATCCAATGGCCTTCATACTCAATATTTTTCTCTTACTTTCATTACATCTTCACTATGTATCTAATCCTTAGTTTAATTGAATCATGAATAAAATCAATTCCTTAGGATTAGCACTCCCACTATAACGGTCTTATTTATTTATTTCACATGACCGAAACCTTGGTATTTTCATCTCAAATATCATTTCCACATTTCTTTTATTGTCGGTATAAGGCTTAGCTACACCCTAGTTTTCAATTTCAACTCATAATTACAACATCGAGCTTTTCATACTCATAAGGTCTTTTCATGATTAATCACAATTCACATTTCATAAGCATAGTATTCATGTATCCAAAACATTCATAACTCATCACAATCAATAATTCAATTTCACGTGCAATTTATGCGTAAGAATAAGTTTCAACTAGTAGTAATCAATAATTCATTTATTCCACGAATTTATTATCCTCATTTCAATTCATACTAAAAGCACAATTTATAAGTCCAATTAATCACACAAATCACAACTTTCAAAAAATTCCTCATTACTAATTTTCATCTTTATAACTCAAAAAAGCTCATTTATTTTTCCTTTATTTAAAACGACAATTTAATTTCAAAAAGAAGTCATTTCTTGCAAAAAGCCTCAATTTCTTAATTACACTTTATCAAAAGTTACGTAAATTTTTCTCATAAAGTCCAAATAATTTTCAGTAATTTATTCCATATTTTTCCCAATTTTTAATCTATTTTTTTTATCTCAAATTAATATTAAAATCCCACAAAAAAAAATCAATTTTTTTTTTAAAATCCAAACCCCCAACAGGATTCGAATCCACAACCAGTGGCCCAATAGACAGCGCACAAGACCACTGCGCCAAATCTCTAAGGCGATATAACTTGGGGTTATAATCCCTAATTATCGACTCTCGGCAATCGGATTTTTAACAAAAAAAATAAAACAAAAAGCCTCAGTATCGAACCCGAGGCCCCTAACTAGCCCCCCAGCTACTGTAGCAAATGAAGACTCTACCGACCAAATGGTCTAAGTGGCCATATCGAAATGAAGGTAAATTAATTGGGTTTTGAGTTGGTTCTCTGTTCATATCTACAATTCATGAATTCTCAAAAAAAATTTGTCTCTTTTTCTTCTCTTTTGAAAGCAACTTTTTCCTAAATTAAAATACACATAAATTAAAACATGTATTTTAGCCCTAGTTTGTATTCCATGTCCATAATTTCGATATTTGAAAACCATAGCACAACTCTTCATGATTAAAGTTAGGTTTCCACAAAAATCACTACGTTATTGTTCTCTTTCTTATTGAAAATCTACCATATTTTAGAACACAAAGATCATCTTTTCTAAAGAATTAGAATTCTATTTTTATCAACTAATTTACACATGATGCATTCAATCGTTTATTTGAAAATACAATCTCTTTCATTTATTCTAACATTCGTGTGGCACATACAAATTGGAGAATTCTAATACATAAATTAACAATTATCCCTTAGTAATCATTCCATCAATTTATCTCTAATATTACCACTCTACTTTAATTTAACAAGCATGGTTCCAATTTCTCACTAATTAATTCCTATAATTTCATTAAAACATACCTAGCACGATTTCTAATATTAGAAGCAATGAGAAACATCCACCTCTTTGGAGAAAAACCAAATAAAAGCTCCTAGAGTCTCCTAGAATGCGAGAGAGTAGCCTTCTCCACCTAAATTGTGTTGCAAAAGCCCTCCTTCTTGCTCGTGCATAAAAAAAAACCCGAAAGCTTCCTTGTGTGGGGATGGAGCCGGCCTCTAGCTTGGGACACAACTCACACTCAAACTATATACTCCATTATGTATTTCTCTCCTATATAATTTCTTTGTTTCTATAAATTTTTTTTGTACAGAATACATGAAGGTAGGGGGTATTTATACTAGTTCTTGGATAGATTGGAGGGCTAGGCTTTCACTAGATGGTTAGAGATGGATGGCTAGGATAGGTAGGGAAGTTGTAGCAACCACCTATAATCAAATAATCACCCATGCACACACACCCACTCTCCCATTCCTCCTTAAGCATACACCCGGCCTCCAAGGTGTGCAATGCACACTACGTGCATGCATGTACCCTCTAGTTCCCCTATATTTGAAATTTGTACAATTTTAATTAATCAATTGTTCACAAATTGTGTCTACTTGACAAGTGTGACAATTTAAATGATTAATTAACTTTGTGGACTTCACAAATAGTGGGCTTAGACTTGTGGGCCAAAACAATAAAATAATAATTTATTAAAGTGGGCTCAAAATAAGAAAACAATGTTTTATGTTTTACAAAATAAACTTTTTTGAAAATAGAGGAAAAGAAAGAAATAATAGTTCAAACTACAAAATTAAATTTTTATAAAAAGAAAATAAATATACATACGAAATTCTGCACGTGCACAACACGTTAAAATCAACATTTTTATTTGAACGAATGTTTAGGGTATTACAATTTGTGTGTAAAATCTCTTGTTAATATTGTCTTAATAGTGATGACTTGACCATAGTTGGCTCACGACATACATGACATGATATAACCTAGGATTGACCATATCTTGTTGCATATATGCGTGTTGTTCATGTGTTATCTTGTGCTCATTCGTGTTATTCGTGATAGACTTGTTGTGGACTTGTGAAATACCCTATACCGTGTTTCTTGGACATCTTGTACACCATATTTCATGTGTGGTCATGTTTTGGATGAGTTCTATGTGAACTAGTGGATTTTGTGCAGGGATGATATTTTCAGTTTTGTCGATATTCTTATTTTGATTAGTATTTTAGACACTATTACGGTCATTATTTGAAAATATTTTGTGAACTTGATTTATAGAGAATTTTGTCTATTTTCCAACCCTTTTGACAGATCTCAGTTTCGTTTTACGGTTTGTGAGTTATGTCAATTTTACTACAATGGTGTCGAAAGATTTCCAGATTTTGTTTTCTTTGAACTCTGAAGAGAAATATATTTTTATTTTGGTGTTAAAATTATTATTTTGATATCAAATTTTGCTCTGTAATTCTAGACCTGATTGGGGTTAACTCGGAAGTTTTATGGATTTATTTGATGAGTTTTACAAACCGTTCTATGTTTTCAAACAACTACTATTCTAGCAGATTTTTACTACTGTTCAGTAAAGAATATGATTTTCGACCTATTTCCACTTGTTGTTACTAAAATATTTCTGAATATGAAAGTTAGCTTACTGTATCTATTTTCTTATCCTTTAGGTGGATTTCAATTTATGGTTTGCGAGATATTGCTGTTTTTGTACTGCTGTGTTTGTGATTTCAGATTTACAAAAATACTACATCTTGATGTTTTCTTATTTTACATGACTACTCTATTTTTTGTTGAAAAATTATAAAACTTGATTTTGCTGTTACTACACATATAGGGGAATACCCCAGATTTGTCGTAGATTTAATTTGTGAGTTTTCATGCTATTTTCCTATTTTTGAATCCAATCTTCTGATTTCTGGCTAAACGTGTTTTCTGGATTCAAATCAGTTCTGAGACTTGATTTTGTGAAATACTATATGGCTTATATATGTTTGTTGGATCGGTCAGGATTCTATCTTCTAGACATTTCGATGGATTCAGATTTTCATTTTTGTAACAACGGAAATCTCAGTTTTACTGCAGTATGGTCTTGCTCTCATGAACTAGAAATTTGGTTATTTTATCCTTTTGTGTATTATCACTCACCCGTACGTGTTTACCTTGCAACCTGAACTTATTATTTGCTTATACTATGATATACTTGGCCTGTTTCTTGACACATACATGCTTATTTGACATTAATAATAAGTAACCAAGCTGGGGTTTAAAGAAAAAGATCTAACAGTGGAAAATACAAAAACGTGTACTCGGAAGAGAATCTATTGATTCTATGTGATACTTGGCTTGATACTTCACTTTTGAGGCTTGATACTTGATACTTGATTTCTTGAGGC
Source organism: Hemerocallis citrina (assembly GCA_017893485.1). Taxonomy (NCBI): domain Eukaryota; kingdom Viridiplantae; phylum Streptophyta; class Magnoliopsida; order Asparagales; family Asphodelaceae; genus Hemerocallis; species Hemerocallis citrina. Next base: position 86,718,939 of record CM030359.1, read on the forward strand.
TTGTCCTTGCCTTAATATGATCCACTATGAAATCTATAACGAAACTGTTTTGACTGTAGTAACCATATAGTAAAAAATAGATGCATGAAGTGCTACCTAGATAGTAATAGTACAAGACTTGAACATGCTCACTTGACACTTGCTACTTGATACTTGTACTTGACTACTTGACACTTGTTACTTGATGTCGTGATACTTGATTCTTGATACTTGTTACTTGTTTAAATGATACTTGTTCACTTGACACTTGATACATGCCACTTGTACTTGTTCATTTTGCCATGCTAGTATTCTATTTTGGTATCATGCATATTTCATGTTATTAGTTAGTTTTCCCTATGTACTTGTATCCTGCACTACAAGTGGCCCGTTACTTGCATGGACGGGAGTTTGTTTTCTTTTTCCTATTCCAGCAATTGATAAATTACAGATTTTGGAGAACAGGTACCAGATGGTGTTGGTGATATGAGATATTATTGCTGGATTTTGCAATTATTATTTCTTGTTGCTTGCTTGAACAATTTTATTTTGTACTTGGATTTATTTGTATTTGCGCAATGTGACCCAAGATATTTGACTTATTCAGATCTGGATTATTTGAGATTAATATATTTTGGTTTCAAGTATTCTTGTTGGTATTTTGATTCATATGTGCATGCTTGATTGATTTTTTTGCTTCCAACTCTGATTATTCTTGTGAAATATTGTAAAGATTCTTGAACATCTTTTGGATGATGAAAATCATTCGTTGGGCTTAGTCACATATCCGTATTCCGTATTCTCTTTTGGGAAGCGGGACGTGACAATGTTTTTAGTGGTATCAGAGTCAAGGTTTGGCTAATGTATTAGTTTGACTGATATATTAAACAAGCTTGGCTCGATCTGGGATCGGCTCAACATTTCACCAACCATGCATACATAAATGAATTATTATCAACTTTGATCTGAATGCTAATTGTTTTTGTTTTTGTGCAGACTATGGCTCGTAGAGGTTCTACTTCTCATCTTCAGGATGAGCATCTATGGTTTGAGGTTGTCACCACTGTGTTGGAACGACTGATTAACATGCAGCAAAACCACAGTGACTTGGGATGGCTGCTTTGAAGTTGCTTGAGTTCTGCCGCCCGCTGTGCCTATGCACGCAGCTCTTCCTCCACGTCCGGGTATAGTCACGGACTTTATGAGGCTGCATCCCAACAGGTTTTCAGATACTGAGACGTCTTTGGAGGCCGAACAGTGGTTGATTCGGACTAAGTAACTGCTTTTGGCACCCAGAGTGGCAGATGCAGATCGAGTGGATGTGGTAGCCATCCAGTTGGTGAACTTGGCTCATATTTGGTGGAGGTCCAAGTCCGAAAGGCTCGAAAGACCGATCACTTGGGCCACTTTTACTTGGAGTTTCTTAGAGGTTCTTTCCTAGCAGCGCTAGAGTGGAGATGGAGCAACAATTCTTGGTCCTGAAATAGGTTGGTCGTTATTTCTAGTAATGGAATTTTGTTACATATTGTCGATGCAATGTTATAACATGAGACTTTCTTGGAACAGGGCTCCAGGTCTGTGGATGGGTACGCAGCTGAATTTACTAGACATAGCCGCTTTGCAGCCGTTCTTGTGGCGATTGAAGAGGATGGGGCTCGTAGATTTACTTTGGGGCTTGAGCATGAGATTAGGGTGCAACTTGTTACCCTTCGCTTGCGCACTTATGTAGAAGCTCTTGAGGCAACTCGAGCTCAGAAGCAGGCTCGTGGTGGATTGGCTTCTTCTCAATGGACTATTCCGCACTCTATTGCTAGGCCTTCTGGTGGGCCTGTTCTGAGTCCTGTCCCATCCCATCCGGTCAAGGCAGTTCCTTACTCTGCTGCGGTTCCTCAGAGGACCATTTTTTGCGACTTTTGTCATCTTGCTGGGCATGACCGAAGGACTGCAGGCGTGCCAATCACTACTATTTTGGTTATGGTGCTTTTGATCATATGGCGGGGGATTGCCCGCGACAGCAGCAGATTGCTCTTCCAGCCAGGGGTCCCGTTCAGCAGGTTGGCCCAGCTCGTGGTCCAGTTAGGCCACCCCTTCCTCTGAAGTGCTAGATTGTTGGTCAGAGGACCGCTGTTCCCAGGAGAGGTCAGGCTTTCAACCTGACTGCTGCTGATGCTGAGTCCGTAGAAGGAGTTGTTGCAAGTATATTTTGCTTTTATTGTTCTGTTGTTTTATTGTTTCTATTTTGCTTCTTTTGCTTCTCTCTTGCATTTATTTCTTTTTTTTATCGTTCTGCATTTTGTTTTTCCTCACCCCTGCTCAACCATTCTTTTCTCTGTCTCTTTTGATTCTGCCTTAAGTGTCGTCCTTGTTTGACCTTTTCCTGCTCATGATTTTTTTGATTCCGGGGCAACCCATTCTTTTGTCTCCTCTCGATTTGTAGCTCGCCATCAGTTGGAGTGCAGCAACATGTTACAGGATTGGAACATTTTGACAGGTGGTTGTCATTTGTTCCCGGGAGTGCAAGCAGTGTCCCGTGATTATTGGTAGTGCAGATTTCAAGGCCAATCTGATTGTAATTGGGAATTCAGGATTCAACATTATTCTGGGTATGGATTGGTTGGGTGAAACCCATGCCATTATTGATTGCCGTACAAAGAAAGTTGTGTTCCGGATTCCAGATCGCGCAGAGTTTGAGTTCCATGTCGGGGAGTCTTCCCTTGGCCGAGCTGTAACCACTATTTTCCGAAAAATGTATTTTCGTGTATTTGCTGCATGTAAAGTTTTTGCAAATTATTTTTTCTAGTTTTCAATTCCTTTTGACAAATTGTATTTTTAGATCTTCTATTAAAATCTATTTATGATCAAAAGTTTTATTTGTAGCTATTTTTAAAATGATTTTCATAGAAACCCTATTAGTATTATTGTTACTACGATTATTTTTATTATTATTATTATTATTATGATTATTGTTATTATTGTTATTATTAAAACTTTGTTTGTTTATATAAAAATCTAGTACTATTGATAATTGTATTTGTGATTATTTCAAATAAATTTCATATGATAGTACAATTTTATTTTGTTATATAAACCTACAATTTTATTGATTATTTTATTTTCTAATGGATTTTTATACCTTATTTTTTCTATTGGATATTTTACCAATAACCCATTATCTATTTAACCCACCCTTACCCACTTAATTAAATTTTTCTCTGTTTTCAAAATAACCCAATACCTTAACAAATTAATTATTACCCACTAACCAAAAATACTAATGCCCTGTGGTTTTAATTTGCACTAACTCACCCAGAACTATTATACCTCAACCCATTTATTCCTTTACCCATAATCTCAATCCCTGTTTATATATACCTATACAACTAACCTACTCCTAATTACCTACCCTGCTTACCAAAGTGAACCTGAAACCGATACTACCCATACCCGTTATTGTCTACCCTACCCGAACTCCTAAACCCTGTATTTCTTTACTCTGCAGCTGCCACCAACTCTCCCATAACCTAATTCTACTTCCATATATATATATATATATATATGTATATATATATATATATATAACTATCATCCTGTATATTTAACCCATGATATGTTTTTCTTTATTCCTTCAGCCGCAAACCCATGCACCTGTCTCTTCATCTTCCCCATGTCGCAAACCAGCCGCTTGCCTTCCCTTTCTCTCATTCTCCCTCCTGTCATCGCAGCCCTGCAGCGCCGACAACACATCCAGGCCGCGCCCCTCCACCTGGCCTTCTGTGCTCACTCTCCTAATCCCCTTCCAACTACCGACCTCCTCCTCTGCTCCTACAGCTTCTACACCACCGCGATGCAACCACCAGTCCTCCGCCCTGTCGCCCTACACCACCGCATACGCCCAGCGGCCCCTGGCCTGTTTCCATGCCGGCCGCCGTCCAGCACAGTGCCGCACCCCTTCCCTCCACCAACAGTAGCACCCGCACTCCCCTGCCTCCTCTCGACAGCTCTTGCCTCGATCGCAACTCCTCAGCAACAGGCTGGCTCCCCTTTGGCACAGCATCGGCATTGATGACAACGACATCAGGACCCACTGTCGCTGTCGTGTGCCTTGACGTCGATCGGTTCCCCTTGCCATTATGGTGCATTTTGTGTTTGGGTTCGAGTTGTTCGTTTGGTTTCGTCCTTTGTTATTCGGGCGTGGGACCGTGGTGGTTGTTGCTCATGGATTGTTTGTTGGATCTTGGGTGATTGTGGGGTGTGTTCTTGTTGGTTCGTTTGAGTTAGTTCGCTCGCTTTGGTTCGTGTGATCCGTTTGGTTCGTGATTCTTGTTCGTGATCCATCCGTGTGTTGCGTTCGTACCCTAGGAATCCGTTTCTGTTATTCTTATTTGGAGTCGAATTCGTCTTCGGTTAAGACAAGTAACTTGTATTCAAATTCCTTTGTATGATACAAGTCAAAAATACAACTTGTAGTGTAGTTGGGTTCTAGAAATGACTCTTGTGTGTTATTCTTGTTGGGGTTCATCGCTGTAGTGCTATTTATCCATAGTTGACTCACGACACAAATTTGACATGAAACAACTATGTATGTGAACTATTTGTGAGAATTTGACTATCTGTTGAGATCCATGTGATTAGCTTGTTGTGGACTTGTTATATACCTTAATCCATGTTGTTGGGACACTTGGTAGACTCGATTTCATGTTTGGTTGTATTTGGATCAAGCTTCGTTGTTTCTATGTTGATTTTAGTTTTTAAGGAAATTTTGAGTTTTGTCGATGATCTGTCTTGATCAGTAATTTAAACCATATTAAGGTCAGAACCTTAAATTTAGTATAAAAAATGAGATTTATAGGAATTCGTCTTCATTCCAACCCTTCTGACCTTACTCGATTTCATTTTTGTATGTGTGAGATATGGTTGTTTTACTACAGAGGTGTAATTCGTTTCAAGATTTTGTTTCTTGATGATTTTGAAAATTAAATTATTTTGATACTTGTGCTACAAATATTATTTTGATTTGAAACTTTGGCCGGATTTTCTATATCTAGTTAGGGATTCCCCAGAATTTTGGTGGATTTTATTGTGGAGTTTTATATGCCGTTTCATTCTCATTTATGAAAACTATACTTGTTGTATTTTGCTTGTTGTTCTGTAAAAAATAATAATTTCACCCCGATTCCTTTTACTGTATGGAAAATATTTGTGAAATGTAAAAGTTAGCTTATTCTATATATTTTCATCTCCTTTTTGTGGATTTGGATTTCGTTTCACGGATTGTGAGATATTACAGTTTTCGTACAGCAGTGTTGGAAATTCCAGATTTGCCAAACTATCGTTTATTAATGTTTTATGATTTTTTATGACTAATTTAATTTTACTCAAAAATTCTGAAACCTTATATTCTGATACTAGACATATAGGGGAATACCCCAGATTTTTCGTGGATTTATTTATTGAGTTTTGATGTTGTTTTCCTGACTGAGAATTTGATTTACCGAATTTTGCCAGAACTTGTTTTGTGGATTAAAATCAGTTTTGAGTTATGATTTTGTGAATTACTATATATGACTTATTTGTATTTGCTGGATTCGGTTGGGAGTCTATTTTCTAGACGTTTTGACGGATTCAGATTTGTATTTTTGTAACACTGGAAATTTCAGTTTTACTACAGTATGGTTGATGTAAAACTAAACCTAAAATAGAGAATTTCCAAGATTCTTAATTGATTAATTTAACCAACACGTTATGCAGATTAAAGTTAGGAATTTTGAACAATTAATTGGTTGGACGGATTTTCAAAAACTGAATCACGTTAACAATCCCAATTAATAATTCAACCCTACAATCAATAATTAAATCCCTAAGTGTTTATTGATTCGTACTCTACTCAAGCATGTGCAACACTCAATCTCAGTTATTTTTGTAGACGATAGGCAAATCAGATAATATAATAGATAATAAGGCAGCAGAACACAAATATCTAATAGTAGGAAGAGTATACCGAGTGCGAAGAAACCAGCGTAGATCTCGAAGTTGGACAGCAACTAAGAACTCAGCAATCATAGTGAACAAAGGGCAGCAACAAGGCCAAGGGGCTGGCAGATCCAGCGGCGAGGCTGACATCGGCGTCGCAGGTGGCGGCGTGACGGGGATCGGAGGGCAGCGCTATAGCGTCGCCAATCGGAGGGGAGGAGCGGCATCGGGGTAGGAGTCCGGTTGTCGACGGAAATAGGGGAAACAGCCGGAGGAAGGGTTTAAGGCTGTTGTGTGGTGATGCTGGTTATCAAAGTAAGGTAGGGCAGCGGTGGCACTGGGAGAGTGGTCACCGACAAGAGGTTTGGCGATGGGAAGGCGACGGCGAGGAAGTGGGTCGGGCATGAGGAAAAGATCGGGGGAAGTGGGGGTGTTGTCGAGGTTAGGGATTGAAGATGATAGAAGGAGAAGAGGAGGATGGCGAGAGGGTGAGGGTTTGGAGATGGCGATTGTGAGTAGGGATTTTGGGAGGTTGCAATGGTGAGGGGGGGTCTGATCGGGAATTGGGGAAGAAGAAGAGGGATTAGGGTTTTGTTTTGGGGATTTGGGATATTAGGGTTTGGATAATTTTATTTGGGGATTTTAATTTGGAGGTAGATTTTAGTGTTAATCACTAACTCTAAAATTGTATTAGGATTTATCACAAATCCTAATAATTTGGATCTCACTTGTATCACACAAAGAGAGAGAGGAAGAGCAAAAACTCAACACAATTTTTTTAATCAAGAATAGCATATCTTTCTCATTAATCTCAAGGCCTATAAATAGGCTCAAAATACATCTTGATACAAATCTCAAAATATTCTCAAAATCTAAAAAATACAAAAAAGATTACATATGGCTATAATTGCCAAAAAAACAAAAATGGTACTTAAATAAAAATCCTAAACTAAACAGGAAAGATGTCCTCATCATTCCCTCCGGGTGGGAGAGAGCTCGACCCAGTCGAGTCAAAACCAATGATTCTGTCAGAGTGCTCCAAAAGATCTGGATCCAGTTGCGGGAGCTCCTCACGATCACTGCAAGTGTCATCCCATTTCGGTTTGTTGTTCCACCTTACCAAATATTTGTGCATACCACCATCTTTTGTAGAGATTATCTGATCATCTAAAATATTATTCAATTCTTCTGTCGGTGGGTGAATAGTATGAGATAAAGGGGTAAATGTGGGAATCTCACCATTAGGCTGCAGGGTAGGCTCATCTATAAGAAAATTTCTAGGGTTAAATTTTGAGCCTTCATAAAGTACTAGATCCTCAATAATGAAAGTCTTACTTATGCCAAAACCTTTAGGAAGGTCAACAACATAGGTACTATCATTGATTGAATGTAGAATCTTAAATGGGCCTACAACACGTATGTTCAAGTTCTGAACGGGTCCAATAGGGAACCGTTCCGGATGAATCTAAACTATCACCTCGTCACCAATATCAAAAGTTATAAATTTCCTACTAGTATCTGCTATTAGTTTGTAGTTAAAATTATTCTCATTAAGTTTCTTGGAAATTTCTCTATACAAGTCATGAATGTTATATGCAAATGTGGGTGCAGACTCTGTGACTTTGTGATGTTCTAAAACAGGGGTAAAGTCGATGGGTTGCCAAGTGACTTGGGAAGGACTGGGTGACTCAGGTATACTCAATGGAGGTGACTAGACAAGCTAAAAACAATTGAGAGACTGGTCATCCCCTTTTCCATCAAAGTCATCACTTATATTAGGTTTATAGGTAAACTCATTGTCGGGCTCATCAGCGATGACTGCGGTACCCTCTACTATATTGATCTTACTTGGGCTGGGACAGTTGCCAGCAACATGGCCATATCCCTTACATTTATAGCACTTAGTGAGAGGATCAATCTTAGAATGGTCTCTTTCGGTATTGTTACCCTTATGTTAATCTCCATGTGAATTGAAATTTGAATTAGGTTAGCTGGAGTAAGATTTGTTGGGGTGTTGAGAGGGAGACTTAGGTCTAGGTGGGTCAGTAGAGGTCATTCTAAAGGAATGATCTCTTGAGTCGCTGGACATAGAATGAGAACTAGCTTTAAAGGAATCCATATCGGGGACTTGGGCATAGGACGCCGCTATTGAGTCCACATTTCTATGGATTAGCTCGTTCCTAAGATCAGCTCGTAGTCCAGCTTTGAACCTAGAGAGAGTTTGTTCTTCACTCTCTTTACCTAAAGCATTGCACCAAATAAGGAAGTGATCAAACTTATCAACATATTCTTGTGTGGATTTACTTCCTTGTTAAAGTTGGTTCCATGAATCTAGCAATCGGATATGGAACGATAACGGTACATATCTCTCAGTGAGCTTCTCTTTCATGACTTCCCAAGTGCCTATGGGTGCCAGGCCTCGGCCTCTGCGGGCATGTTCAAGATTGGTCCAGTGTTGTTGAGCTTTACCCGTCAATTTCATAGTGGCAAATTTAACTTTAAGGGCTTTGCTCATGTCAAACCACACAAAGTAGTGGTCCATGGCACAGATCTAATCGATGTAAGCTTGGGGTTCCATGTGGCCTTCAAACTGGGGAACGTCAGCCTTAACGTTCTTCTTATAATGTTCGTCAGGATCACGTTCTGGATGTTGATCGTCGCGAACATTCTGACGATTGGCATGAAGTTCAGGGACAATGGTTTGATTTAACTCCACTTTCTCAAACCTCTGATTGATATTGGCAAGAGTTGCTTGGATGGCAGCTAGGGTAGCGGAGATATCAGGGTTTTCCATTTCAGGTCGGGGAAGTCTAGGGTTCCTAATTGGGTGATTTGGAAGGGATAAGAAAGGCTCATTAGGATCTGTGATGGTGCTGCGAAAACGCATTCACCAAAAGTGGAAACTAGGGGTCGTGTGTCTTTTTATTTATTTTTATTTTTTTATTTTTAATGAATCTGAAATGACCTAAAATAAAAGAAGAACAAAAAATAAAAGACTACACAATCCTAAATGAATGCAAAGTTGATGCCTACGATGCAAGAACTATGGTTTTAAGAACCTTCGCTCAGATACCAAAATGATGTAAAACTAAACCTAAAATAAAGAATTTCCAAGATTCTTAATGGATTAATTTTACCAACACGTTATGCAGATTAAAGTTAGGAATTTTGAACAATTAATTGGTTGGATGGATTTTCAAAAACTGAATCACGTTAACAATCCCAATTAATAATTCAACCCTACAATCAATAATTAAATCCCTAAGTATTTAGCAAGTAATAGGTTCAATATTAATTCGTACTCTACTCAAGCATGTGGAACCCTCAATCTCAGTTATTTTTGTGGACGACAGGAAAATTAGATAATATAATAGATAATAAGGCAGTAGAACACAAATATCTAATAGTTGAAAGAGTATACCGAGTGCGAAGAAACCAGCGTAGATCTCGGAGTTGGACAACAACTAAGAACTCAGCAATCATAGTGAACAAAGGGCAGCAACATGGCCAAGGGGCTGGCAGATCCGGCGTCGAGGCTGACATCGGCGTCGCAGGTGGCGGCGCAACGGGGCTCGGAGGGCGACGCTACAGCGTCGCCAATCGGAGGGGAGGAGCGGCATCGGGGTGGGAGTCTGTTATCTACGAAAATAGGGGAAACAGCCAGAGGAAGGGTAGGGCTTTTGTCTGGTGATGCTGTTCGTCGAAGTAAGGTAGGGCGGCAGCGGCGCTGGGAGAGTGGTTGCCGACGAGGGGTTTGGCGATGGGAAGGCGGCGACGAGAAAGTGGGTAGGGCGCGAGGAAAAGATTGGGGGAAGTGGGGGTGTTATCGAGGTTAGGGATTGAAGACGAGAGAAGGAGAAGAGGAAGATGGCGAGAGGGTGAGGGTTTGGAGATGGCGATTGTGAGCAGGGATTTCGGGAGGTGGCAGTGGTGAGGGAGGGGTCTGATCGCGAATTGGGGAAGAAGAAGAGCGATTAGGGTTTTGTTTTGGGGATTTGGGAAATTAGGGCTTGGGTAATTTTATTTTGGGATTTTAATTTCGAGGTAGATTTTAGAGTTAATCACTAACCCTAAAATTGTATTAGGATTTATCATAAATCCTAATAATTTGGATCTCACTTGTATAATACAAAAAGAGAGAGGAAGAAAAAAAATCCAACACAATTTTTTTAATCAAGAATAGCATATCTTTCTCATTAATCTCCAGGCCTATAAATATGCTTAAAATACATCTTGATACAAATCTCAAAATATTCTCAAAATCTAAAAAATACAAAAAAGATTACATATGACTATAATTGCCAAAAAAACAAAAATGGTACTAAAATAAAAATCCTAAACTAAACAAGAAAGATGTCCTCATCAATGGTCTTGCTGTCCTGAACTTAAGATTTGGTTATTTTGTCCCTATATGAGTTATCTTACACCCGTACTTGTCTATCTTGCAACTTGAACTTGTTACTTAATCATACCATGATATACTTGCTTGTTTCGTGACACATACCTACTTGTTTGACATTAATAATAAATAACCAAGCCGGGGTTTAAGGGAAAGATTAAATAGTGGATAATTCAGAAATGTGTACTCGGAAGGGGACCTGTATTTCCCATTTTGATTCATGTTGATACAAGAACCTGTTGCTGCATGGACCTGTTGGTTCATGTACCTGTTTTTTTTTTCCTGTTGCTGCATGGACCTGTTTGTTCATGTACCTGTTACATGTTGCTGCACGGACTTGTTGGTCGTGTACCTGTTGTTTCATGAACTTGTTGCAGCATGAATCGGATGATTTGTGTACCTGTTGCTTCATGAACATGTTCCTGTTTCTATTTTTCTGATCTCTAAGTACACTGCCCTCTATGGTCTACTATGAAATCTAAAAGTAAAACTGTTTTTTGTAGCAACCATGTGTTATAATATGGGGAGCATAAAGTGCTACCTAGATAGTAATAATTACGAGACTTGACATGACATAACTTGACATACATGAATACCTGTTACCTGCTTGCCTGACACATGTTCACCTTTTACATGATTACCTGTGCATGCTACCTGATTCCTGAGACTTTTCACCTTTTACATGATTACCTGTGCATGCTACCTGATTCCTGAGACTTGAAGCTTGAACATGATACTTGACACTTGTACTTGACTTCTTGACACTTGATTTCGTGATACTTGATACATGAAACTTGATACTTATTTACATGACCCTTATTCACTTGACACTTGATATATGCCACTTGTACTTGTTCACCTTACAATGCTAGTTGTTTATTTTGACATCATGCTTATTCCCTGCTGTTAGTTAGTTTTTCTCATGTACTTGTATCCAGCATTACAAGAGGCCTGTAACTTGTAATTGACGGGTACTTGTTTTCTCTTTTCCTCTTTCCTGCAATTGTTGAATTGTAGATTTTGGAGAACAGGTTCCAGATGGTATAAGCGAGATGAAGTATTAGTGTTGCATCTTATTATTATTATTTCTTGTAGCTTGCTTGAACAATATTGTATTTGATTACTTGGATATTTATCTTGTATTTGGGCAATGTGACTCAGGATATTTGTTTTATTCAGATCATGACTATTTAAGATTATATATTGCTTTCAAGTACTTTTGTTGGTATTTTGGTTCATACGTGCATGTTGGTTGATTCTTTTGCTTCCGACTCTGATTAATCATGTGAATGTTGTAAAGATTCTTGAACAGCTTACGGATGATGAAAATCATTCGCTGGGCTTTTGTCGCATATCTGTATTCCGTATTCTTTTTTGGAAGTGGGGCGTGACAGGGTTTTTAGTGGTATCAGAGCCCAGGTTTGGCTAATGTATTAGTTGCCTAATATATTAGACAAGCTTGACTCGAATTGGGATCTGCTCAACATTTCACCAACCATACATGCATAAATGAATTATTATCAACTTGATCTGGATTCTAGTCTTATTCCATTCTTTTGATCCCTTCTTATTCGATCCCTTGATTCCTTGTTTTCTTCCGTCTCTTTCAGTCGTCCTCTTTGACTGATTTCTTCTTGAGTGTGAATTCATTCTTCTCGTACCCACATTCTTTTTGATTTTGGTTCCATCCATTCTTTTCTTTCTTCTTGGTCTGCCTGTTGGCATCGGCGGATGCTATTGGCAGAGTCGTCCCGATCACAGTGGCACTGCGGAAGCGTTGTGGGCACATAACCCACAAGTCCCAGGATCCTCTCGTTGTTTCTGCTTCCCTGCATTGTTTGCTTTCTCTATTCCTTGTATCCGTTTTCATCCATTGACTCCTTGCTTGGTTCATCTCTTCCTTGTCCGTCCTTTCTTCAATTCCAGTTCTATCTATTTCTTTATCTCATTGCTTTGTTATCTTACAAGTCTTGTGATGTTTCTCCTTTATTTTTTATATCGGTTACTTCTCTCTGCATTCCATTTTGCCATCATGAACCTATTCATTGTTTGATTCAATTCTTCCCTGTTCATTCTCTCTTTGATTCCAGTTCTTCCTACTCCCTACCTTTCTTTGTTATCTTGTGTTGTTTCTCTCCTTGTGATACTGTTTATTTCTTTCTTGCACTCCATTTGACCTCATTGTTATCCACTTCCTTTTTTCCTTTTCTGGTGTTGCCTTTGCTTTGTTCCTTCCCCATTACCCATCTGTTTTGTTACCCTTCTCCCAGTTTGCTTTTGCCCTGTCCTACGTACCGCTTAAGCAAATTTCGAGGACGAAATTTTGTTGTATGGTGGGTAGGATTTGTAACCCCTGTTTTCCGAAAAATGTATTTTTGTGTATTTGCTGTATTTAAAATTTTTGCAAATTATTTTTTTTCCAGTTTTCAATTCCTTTTGCCAAATTGTATTTTTGGATCTTCTATTAAAATCTATTTATGATCAAAGTTTTATTTGTAGCTAATTTTCAAATGATTTTCATACAAACCCTATTAGTATTATTGTTACTACGGTTATTTTTATTTTTATTATTAATATTATGATTATTGTTATTATTGTTATTATTATAACTTTGTTTGTTTATTTAAAAATCTAGTACTATTGATAATTGTATTTGTGGTTATTTCATATAAATTTCATATTGTAGTACAATTTTATTTTGTTATATAAACCTACAATTTTATTGATTATTTTATTTTCTAATGGATTTTATACCTTATTTTCCCTATTGGATATTTTTCCAATAACCCATTATCAATTTAACCCACCCTTACCCACTTAATTAAATTTTTCTCTGTTTTCAAAATAACCGAATACCTTAACCAATTAATTATTACCCACTAACCAAAAATACTAATGTCCTGTTTTTAATTTGCACTAACTCACGCAGAACTATTATACCTCAACCCATTTATTCCTTTACCCATAATCCCAATCCCTGTTTATATATTTACCGATACAACTAACCTACTCCTAATTACCTACCCTGCTTACCAAAGTGAACCTGAAACCGATACTACCTATACCCGTTATTGTCTACCCTACCCGAACTCCTAAACCCTATATTTCTTTACTCTGTAGCCGCCACCAACTCTCCCATAACCTAATTCTACTTTCATATATATATAACTATCATCCTGTATATTTAACCCATGCTCTGTTTTCCTTTATTCCTTCAGCCGCAAACCTAAGCACCTGTCTTTTCATCTTCCCCATGCCGCAAACCAGCAGCCTGCCTTCCCTTTCTCCCATTCTCCTTCTTGTCATCGCGGCCCTGCAGCGCCGACAACACAGCCAGGCCGCGCCCCTCCATTGGCCTCCTGTGCTCACTCTCCTGATGCCCTTCCAACTGCCGACCTCCTCCTCTGCTTGCGACCTTCTGTCGTTGTCGCCCAACAGCCTCCACACCACCGTGATGCCACCACCAGTGCTCCGCCCTGTCGCCCTACACCACCGCATCGGCCCAGTGGCCCCCCGGCCTGTCTCCCTGCCGGCCGCCATCCTGCACAGTGCCGCACCCCTTCCCTCCACCAACAGCAGCACCTGCACTCCCCCTGCCTCCTCTCGACAGCCCTTGCCTCCATCGCCACTCCTCAGCGATAGGCCGGCTCCCCTTCGTTGCAGCATCGGCATCGGTGACAATGACATCGGGACCCACTGTCGCTGTCGTGTGCCTTGACGTCGATCGGTTTCCCTTGCCGTTGTGGTGCGTTGTGTGTTTGGGTTTGAGTTGTTCATTCAGTTTTGTCCGTCGTTATTCGGGCGTGGGTCCGTGGAAGTTGCTGCTCATGGATTGTATGTTGGATCTTGGGTGATTGTGGGGTGTGTTCTCGTTGGTTCGTTTGAGTTCGTTTGGTCGCTTCGGTTCGTGTGATCCGTTTGGTTCGTGATTCTTGTTCGTGATCCATCCATGTGTTGCGTTCGTGCCCAGGGAATCAGTTCCCGTAATTCTTGCTTGGATTTATTTTCGTCTTCAGTTAAGGCAAGTAACTTATACTCATATTCCTTTGTATGATACAAGTCAAAAATACCGCTTGTAGTGTAGTTGGGTTCTAGAGAAGACTCTTGTGTGTTATTCTGTTTGGGTTCGTCTCTATAGTGCTATTTGACCATAGTTGACTCACGACACAAATTCGACATGAAACAACTAGGTTTTCGCTCATTCTTGATTTGATCATGTATGTGAACTATTTGTGAGAATTTGACTATCTATTGAGATCCATGTGATTAGCATGTTGTGGACTTGTTATATAGCCTAATCCATGTTGTTGGGACACTTGGTAAACTCGATTTCATGTTTGGTTGTACTTGGATCAAGCTTCGTTGGATCTATGTTGATTTTAGTTTTTGAGGAAATTCTGTGTTTTGCCGATGATCTGTCTAGACAGTAATTTAGACCATATTATGGTCAGAATCTTAATTTCAGTATAAAACATGAGTTTTAGAGGAATTTGTCTTCTTTCCAACCCTTCTAACCTTGCTCGATTTCGTTTTCGTACGTGTGAGATATGGTTGTTTTACTACAGAGGTGTAATTCGTTTCAAGATTTTGTTTCTTGATGATTTTGATAATTAAATTATTTTGATACTTGTGCTACAAATATTATTTTGATCTGAAACTTTGGTCATCTATTTAGGGATTACCCAGAATTTTGGTGGATTTTATTAAGGAGTTTTATATGCCGTTTCATTCTCGTTTATGAAAACTATACTTGCTGTATTTTGCTTGCTGTTCTGTACAGAATGGTATTTTCACCCTGATTCCTTTTACTGTATGGAAAATATTTGTGAAATATAAAAGTTAGCTTATTCTATCTATATTCGTCTCCTTTTGGCAGATTTTGATTTTGTTTCACGGTTTCCGAGTTATTACAGTTTTCGTACAGCAGTGTTGGGAATTCCAGATTTGCCAAACTATCGTTTATTGATGTTTTATGAATTTTGATCATAAATCTAATTTTACTCGAAAATTCTGAAACCTTATATTATGATACTAGACATATAGGGGAATACCCCAGACTTTTTGTGGATTTATTTAGTGAGTTTTGATGTTGTTTTCCTAACTAAGAATTTGATTTACCGAATTCTACCTGAACGTGTTTTCTAGATTAAAATCAGTTCTGAGTTATGATTTTGTGAATTACTATATGACTTATTTGTATTCTCTGGATTCGGTTGGGAGTCTATTTTCTAGATGTCTCGAAATTTGCATTTTTGTAACACTGGGAGTTTCAGTTTTACTACAGTATGGTCTTGTTGTCCAGAACTTGAGATTTGGTTATTTTGTCCCTATATGAGTTATCTTGCACTCGTACTTGTCTATCTTGCAACTTGAACTTATTACTTAATCATACCATGATATACTTGCTTGTTTCATGACACATACCTACTTGTTTGACATTAATAATAAATAACCAAGTCGGGGTTTAAGGGAAAGATCGAATAGTGGATAATTCAGAAACGTGTACTCCGAAGGGGGTCCATGTTTTCCATTTTGATTCATGTTGATACATGAATCTGTTGCTGCATGGACCTATTGGTTCATGTACCTATAACATGTTGCTGCATGGACCTGTTGGTTCATGTACCTATAACATGTTGCTGCATGGACCTGTTGGTCGTGTACCTGTTGCTTCATGAACATGTTGCTGCATGAATCGGATGATTCGTGTACATGTTGCTTCATGAACCTGCTCCTGTTTCTGTTTTCCAGATCCCTGAGTACACTGCCCTCTATGATCCACTATGAAATCTAAAAGGAAAACTGTTTGTTGTAGCAACCATGTGTTATAATATGGGGCGCATGAAGAGCTACCTAGATAGTAATAATTACAAGACTTGACATGACATAACTTGACATACTTGATACCTGTTACCTGCTTGCCTGACACATGTTCACCTGTTACATGATTACAAGTGCATGCTACATGATTCCTGAGACTTGAAGCTTGAACATGATACTTGACACTTGTACTTGACTACTTGACACTTGATTTCGTGATACTTGATACATGACACTTGATACTTATTTACATGATCCTTGTTCACTTGACACATGATATATGCCACTTGTACTTGTTCACCTTACCATGCTAGTTGTTTATTTTGACATCATGCTTATTCCATGCTATTAATTTGTTTTTCCCACGTACTTGTATCCTGCATTACAAGCGGCCCGTAACTTGCAATTGGCGGGTACTTGTTTTCTCTTTTCTTCTTTCCTGTAATTTTTGAATTGCAGATTTTGGAGAACAGGTTCCAAATGGTATAGGCGAGATGAAGTATTAGTGCTGGATCTTATTATTATTATTTCTTGTAGCTTGCTTGAACAATATTGTATTTGATTACTTGGATATTTATCTTGTATTTGGGCAATTTGATCCAGGATATTTGTTTTATTCAGATCATGCCTAGTTGAGATTATATATTTGTTTCAAGTATTTTTGTTGGTATTTTGGTTCATATGTGCATGTTGGTTGATTCTTTTGCTTCCAACTCTGATTAATCTTGTGAATGTTGTAAAGATTCTTGAAAAGCTTATGGATGATGAAAACCATTCACTGGACTTTTGTCACGTATCCCTATTCCCTATTCTTTTTGGGAAGCGGAGCGTGACACGAGCTGCAGTTGATCAGGAGGTTTTTGCGATGGAATTGCATTCAGGCTGTAAGGCTGCGCCTCTAGTGGTTCGGGATTTCCTGGATGTTTTTCCAGAGGAGTTGCCTGGCTTACCCCTTGATAGGAATGCAGAGTTTGGTATTGATATTCAGCCGAGTACGGTGCCTATATCGAAGAGTCCTTACAGGATGGCACCGGTGTAGTTAGCTAAGCTTAAGGTACAGATTCAGGAGTTGCGTGATTTGGGTTTCATCAAACCCAGTGTTTCACCTTGGGATGCTCGAGTCCTTTTGTCAACAAGAAGGATGGTAGTCATCAACTATGTGTGGATTATCGGGAACTAAACAGTGTTACTGTGAAGAACCGGTATCCGTTGCCCAGAATCGATGATTTGTTTGACCAGATGAGTGGGCTGCTGTTTTCTCGAAGTTGGATCTTCGTTCTGGGTATCATCAAGTCAAAGTAAAGGCGACTGATGTACAAAAGACTGCTTTCAAAAGCAGATATGGCCACTATGAGTATCTTGTGATTGCCGTTCGAGGTCACGAACGTGCCTGCTGTATTCATGAGTCTTATGAACCAGGTCCTTTCTCAGTTCTTGTATAGATTTGTGGTGGTCTTCATTGATGATATTTTGGTGTATTCTCAGAATCGAGAAGATCATGCTGAACATCTTACAGTGGTTCTGCAGACTTTGAGAGAGAATCAGTTCTATGGTAAACTTAGCAAGTGCGAGTTTTTGCTCTAAAAGGTTTCATTCATGGGACACATTATCTCAGGTGATGGTATTTCTGTGGATCCGGCCAAGGTTGAGGCTGTAAAGGATTGGCATGTTCCCAAGTCAGTTCCAAAAGTCAGGAGTTTTCTTGATTTAGCTGGCTATTATCGTAAATTCGTCCAAGATTTTTCGAAGATAGTAGGACCGTTGACTAAGTTGACTGGGAAGGATTAGAAATTCTGTTGGTCTGATGAGTGTGGTGTGGCTTTTGTTGTGTTGAAGAATAAACTGACATCACCGCCTGTGTTGACTATTCCAGATGGTTCAGGCGGATTTGTAATTCACTGTGATGCTTTTGGTAAGGGTCTAGGAGCAGTTCTGATGCAGAAGGACCGGGTCATTGCTTATGCATCGAGGCAGTTGATGCCGCATGAGAAGAACTATCCGACTCATGATTTGGAGTTAGGGACAGTGATCTATGCTTTGAAGCTGTGGAGACATTATTTACTGGGAGACCGAGTGGAGATCATTTCAAACCACAAAAGTCTCAAGTACGTCTTCACCCAGAAAGAGTTAAACATGAGGCAAAGTCGTTGGTTGGAACTTATGGCCGATTATGACATCAGTTTGCAATACCATCCTAGTAAAGTAAACTTGGTGCCAAATGCTTTGAGCAGGAGACCGGCAATTATGTTCTTGACACAACAGAGGGATCTGATTGAGCAGATGTGGAGGTTGGAGTTAGATTTTTTGTTGCCGAGTTCTGGTCGGAGTTGTTTGGCACTCCAGCTTCAGTCGTCTCTTGTTGATCAGATTAAAGAGGCGCAGGCTGGTGATGTGCAGTTGCAGGGTTTTCAAGCTGAGGTTGAGTCTGCGTGCAGAACAGACATGGTTATTCATGCTGATGGATCGCTTTGTTTTAGGTCTAGGTTATGTATCCCGAAGGGTGAAGTTCATCAGAGGTTGCTTGAGGAAGTACACCAGTCTTCGTATTCTATCCATCCTGGTGGTACTAAGATGTATCGGAATTTGAAGCTTCATTTCTGGTGGCATGGTATGAAGAGGGCTGTGGCTCGGTTTGTTTCTCATTGCTTGATCTGCCAGCAGATTAAGGCAGAGCATCATAGGACCGCTGGACTTGTTCAACCACTTCCTATTCCAGAGTGAAAGTGGGAATGTATCACTATGGATTTTGTGACCGCTTTGCTGAGGAGTCCTAAGGGTCATAATGCCATTTGGGTGATTGTCGGCCGTTTGACGAAGAGTGCTTACTTCATTCTTTTTCATGTTGGACAGTTTACTGAGAGCCTATCTGAGAGGTACATGCAAGAGATTGTTAAACTTCATGGGGTTCCAGTCAGTATTGTGTCCGACAAGGATACGAGATTCAGATCTCAGTTCTTGGAGAGTCTTCAGAACAGTTTGGGGAGCAAATTAAAGTACAGTACAACTTTTCATCCCCAGACAGATGGACAGTCAGAGAGGACCATCCAGATTCTTGAGGACATGTTGAGGTCCTGTATGCTTCAGTTTGTTGGATCATGAGAGGACCATTTGCATCTCGTAGAGTTCTCGTACAATAACAGCTTTTAGGCCAGTCTTAAAGCTGCTCCGTTCGAGGCACTTTCTGGGTGGAAGTGCAGATTGCCAGTGTGCTAGGATGATATTGGTGAGAGGAAGTTGTTGGGTTCAGAGTTGATCACCAGGACAGTTGATGCGGTGGTTCAAATCAGGAAGCATTTGCAGGCAAC
Organism: Hemerocallis citrina; assembly: GCA_017893485.1. Classification (NCBI taxonomy): domain Eukaryota; kingdom Viridiplantae; phylum Streptophyta; class Magnoliopsida; order Asparagales; family Asphodelaceae; genus Hemerocallis; species Hemerocallis citrina. The sequence continues at coordinate 86,738,412 of CM030359.1, forward strand.
TCAGGATAGGCAGAAGGCAATGGGCCGATGTCCATCGGAGAGCTTTGGAGTTTGAGGTTGGTGACCATGTTTTCCTGAAGGTATCGCCTTGGCAGGGTGTCATTCGGTTTGGTGGTGGGGGCAAGCTCAACCCTAGATTTATTAGACCGTTTGATATTATGGAGCTAGTAGGCAAGGTGGCCTATTGTCTTGCATTGACGCCAGCTTTATCAGGTGTGCACGATGATTTCCATATCTCACAACTCAGGAGATATATCCGAGATGAGAGCCACGTGATCGACTATTCTGAGTTGACCGTTCGGCCAGATTTGACTTGTGAGATTCCGCCAATTGATATTGTGGACTGGCAGGAGAAAGTGCTTAAGAACAAGATTATCAAGTTGGTTCGTGTTTCTTGAAATCCTCACTCGCCCGGTAAGTTGACTTGGGAGCTGGAGGAGGAGATTTAGCAGAAGTTTCCTCATTTGTTGAGTAGTTTTTGTTTTATTATTTTTGGTTGTTTTGGGGTCACCCTATGTATCTTCTTGTTTGAATTTCGAGAACAAAATTCTTCTAGTTAGGTGGGTAGGATTGTAACCCCTGTTTCACATTTTGTGTATTTTTGAGTGTATTTTTCGTTTTGGTGTATTTCTCTCTTGGTATTCCTCTTATATTTCTCTTGGATCGTATATTGGATTTTATTTTCAATATATATATTGATTTCATTATTTTCTGTCTTCTTTTATTTGAGTTCTTAGTTCTTTTGTTCGTCTTTTGTTTCGTTCCATTTGATCGGGCCATTATTTTCATTTCCTAATAATCTTTTTTTTATTGTGCATGTCCTATTTTAATTTCTCATCTTATTCTCGTCACTTATCGGATCATTTGGATTAACCCTAGTCTTTTATTCCTAATGCCCAATTACACCAAATCCTATTCAATTATAATACCCATTCTCCTATCTTATTTATTAAAACCCATTAATACCCATTTATCAAATACTATACCCTATTACCCACTTTAAACACACACCATCAACCCCTAACTACCACCCGTAACCCATGCAAACCCGAAACCCACTTCCCCATCTGACCCGTTATCACACCCCACTCTTTCTCTATGCCGCCTCCACCTATTCCCTCAACCCTAGATATATTTACCCCATATAAATATCTCCCAGCTGTGTTTCCCCTACCATCTCAACCATAGACTTTCGAACCCATACTGTGCTCTCGCATCCCCTGGTGCACCCGCTACCTTCCCCTTCCTCCTGTGTGCATACCCTTCCCCGACTGCATTCTCCTTTCCACCGCGCGTTGCTGGACTATGCTCCGACACAGCAGCGACAGCACCAAAGTGCTGTGGTTTCCTCCTCTCCGATCCCGACAGCCGTGCAACAGTACTTCCCCCGCTTTCTACCTCCTTGTGGGCATGTGTTCGTGGATTGTGTGATTGGTTCGTGTGTTTCAGTGTTCGTAGGTTGTTCGCTTTTTGAGTTCGTGTACTCGTTTTGAGTTCGCGGGTTCGTCGTTGAGTTCGTTTGCTCATTTTGGTTCGTGGGCTCGTAGTCGTTCGTTGAGTTTGTTGTCCGGGAATCCGTTCCTGTTATTCTTGCTTGGAGTCGTTTTCCTCGTCGATTAAGGCAAGTAACTTGTATTCTTTTTTTTGTGTAATACAAGTACTAAATACCGCCTGTAGTGTAGTTGGATTATAGAGACAATCTGGGTGTGAAAACCGTTGTTGATATTGCCTCTATATTGATGACTTGACCATAGTTACCTTACGACATACATGACATGATATAACGTAGGATTGACCATATCTTGTTGCATATATGCATGTTGTTCATGTGTTATCTTGTGCTCGTTCGTGTTATTCATGATAGACTTTTTGTGGACTCGTGAAATACCCTATACCATGTTTCTTGGACATCTTGTACACCCTATTTTGTGTGTGGTTGTGTTTTGGATGAGTTCTATGTGAACTAGTGGATTTTGTGCTTGGATGATATTTTAAGTTTTGCCGGTTTTCTTGTTTTGATCAGTATTTTAGATACTATTAAGGTCAGTATTTGGAAATATTTTGTGAACATGATTTGTTGATAATTCTGTCTATTTTTCAACCGTTTGGATGGATCTTAGTTTCGTTTTACGGTTTGTGAGTTATGTCAATTTTACTACAGTGGTGTCGAAAAATTTCTAGATTTTGTTTTCTATGAATTCTGAAGAGTAATCTATTTTTATTTTGGTGTTAAAATTATTATTTTGATCTGAAATTTTTCTCAGTATTTCTATACCTGATTGGGGTTAACCCAGAATTTTTATGGATTTATTTGATGAGTTTTACACTCGTTCTATGTTTTCAAACAACTACTATTCTAGCATATTTTTACTACTGTTCAGTAAAGAACCTAATTTTCGACCTTTTTCCACTTGTTGTTTCTAAAATATTTCTGAATATGAAAGTTAGCTTACTGTATATATTTTCTTACCCTTTTGGAGGATTTGGATTTTAATTTATGGTTTGCGAGATATTGCTGTTTTCGTACTGTAGTATTTGTGATTTTAGATTTACAAAATTACTGCATCTTGATGTTTTCTGATTTTACTTGACTACTCTATTTTTGTTGAAAAATTATGAAACTTGATTTTCTGTTACTACACATATAGGAAATACCCCAGATTTTTTGTGGATTTAATTTGTGAGCTTTCATGCTATTTTCCTGTCCTTGAATCTAATCTTCTGAATTCTGGCTGAACGTATTTTCTTGATTCAAATCAGTTTTGAGACTTTATTTTGTGAAATACTATATGTCTTATATATGTTTTCTGGATTCGGCAGGGAGTCTATTTTCTATACCTTTTTACGGATTCAGATTTGTATTTTCGTAACAACGGGAATCTCAGTTTTACTGCAGTATGGTCTTGCTGTCCTGAACTAGAAATTTGGTTATTTTTTCCTTTTGAGTGTTATCTTTCACCCGTACATGTTTATCTTTCAACTAGAACTTATTACTTGTTTATACTATGATATACTTGGCCTGTTTCGTGACACATAAATGCTTGTTTGACATTAATAATAAATAACCAAGCCGGGGTTTAAAGGGAAAGATCTAACAGTGGAAAATACAGAAACATGTAATCGGAAGAGAATCTATTGATTCTATGTGATACTTGGCTTGATACTTCACGCTTGAGGCTTGATACTTGATACTTGAGGCTTGATACTTGATACTTGATTTCTGGAGGCTTGTCCCAGAGTACACTGCCCTATATGGTCCACTATGAAATCTAAAACAAAATTGTGTTGACTGTAGCAACCATGTAATAGAAAGATGGATGCATGATGTGCTACTTAGATAGTAATAATACAAGACTTGAACATGATCGCTTGACACTTGCTACTTGATACTTGTACTTGACTACTTGACACTTGTTACTCGTTACTTGATTTCGTGATACTTGATTCTTGATACTTGTTACTTGTTTACGTGATACTTGTTCACTTGACACTTGATACATGCCACTTGTACTTGTTCATCTTGCCATGCTAGTATTCTATTTTGTATCATGCATATTCCATGTTATTAGTTAGTTTTCCCCATGTACTTGTATCCTGCACTACAAGAGGCCCGTAACATGCATTGACGGGAGTTTGTTTTCTTTTTCCTATTCCTAAAATTGTTAAATTACAGATTTTGGATAACAGGTACCAGATGGTGTTGGTGATATGAGATATTAGTGCTGAGTTTTGCTATTATTATTTTATGTTGCTTGCTTGAACAATTGTATTTTGTACTTGGATTTATTTGTATTTGGGCAATGTGACCCAGGACATTTGACTTATTCAGACATAAATTATTTGAGATTAATATATTTTGGTTTCAAGTATTCTTGTTACTATTTTGATTCATATGTGCATGCTTGGTTGATTCTTTTGCTTCCGACTCAGATTATTCTTGTGAAATGTTGTAAAGATTCTTAAATAGCTTATGGATGATGAAAATCATTCGCTGGGCTTAGTCATGTATCCGTATTCCGTATTCTCTTTTTGGAAGCGGGGCATGCATCTGCATTTCAAAATTCATAGCACAACATAGGAAATAAATTGATAACCTCCCTAGGTCAAGTAATAGAACTCATCACAACAATCATAAATATATGCTCTGGGGGATAAATATATGCCTAAATATCAAGATATCGAATTTAAACTTGAAATTCCAAAGGAAAACTATATAAAACATCACACATAACCCAGTATGCCACTGCCAGGTGTGTACAGGTATAATATACATCACTACAGATGTAGTTATAGATCTATAAACACAACCCCAACTTTAGTTACCAAATACAAGATTGACCTACTTCAAGAAATACTTATTTTACAACTTTTTACTTAAAACACCAAAATAAAGCTACCCATAACATAAAGAAAATCTAACTAATCCCCTAGCTGATAGAGCTACATACCTGGAAAAACGGGGCTACTGGCGTCTACCCTCAGGGTGTGACTCCACTAACCCCCGAACAACAAGGGATCAGGCATACGATGTGAGTACAAATTCAAATTTTAAACATAATAGAAGCATAGGTAAATATATTTAAAATAAAATAAAAGAACATAAACCATAACTTTAAATGAAACAAATAAAAAGATAACTAATACATTAATTATTCCGTGAACAAAACTATCTCTCCTGTAAAAATCATAAGCCTTTGATACGTGCCCAGGCGGGTAATTCTCTTCATTTCCATTCACATGGGAGCATTAGTTTCTAAGCACTACCGAAAGCTTTTCTGACCCGTTATAATTTAATTTTACCTCTTATATTAGATATCACAGCTTTATATACATAACCACTTTTATTACATCACATTAAGTATTCATATAAATATCAAACTCCATTACAATATAATTTCACACTTAACTCCAACCATATCATATACAAACACACACTCCATCATTATAATAAAAAGCAAAACACCCCTAATATCGCATATTTTACATTATATTCACCACATACAAACAAATCAGATTTTTTTCCATTCAATAAATATTCTCACAAACATCATATAAATACTTAACCCTTTTCTATTTTCTTAACACCAATAACTCCATACATATATTTTCTTTATGTTCCTTTAGTATACACTTACTTTTTTTACTCCTTTCAGTGCACACAACTGACATCCACGTACAACACAGGGATCTATGTGCCTTCCCCTTATACATTTCAGTCCCGCTATCCCACTATTTAACCCATATCCAGGTGACCTAAAAATCTACCATTTGTGGGCTAGATTGAAAGTACGGTTGCGCGCATGTCCTGTAATATCCCGGACGGATATTAACTCATATAAATTACTATTTTATTATTATTTTATTTTAATTCCAAAATCAGATCATTTTGGTGATTTTTCGCCGGGTTGCCCACAAACAGTGTCTACGCGCATCTATCTGTCGGTGCGCATCCGAAGCACATCAAATTGATAGCGCGATCCTCCGAATTAATAATAAAATTTATTTCACTATTATTTTCAAAGTTAAACTATTTTATGGGAATTTTGTAAGGATTTTATAAGGAATATTTTTATACACATACATGTACACATACATACAATTGTATGGTACTTAGTGCATTATACATAGTATGTAGTATGTACTCAAAGAACAATGTACTTACTCTTGTCATGGAAACTTAATTAGAAGGTTAGGGTTTTGATTAGGTGGTTTAATATAGGGTTTGTATGTATGAGAAGTGTTAACACCCTTCTAGAAACCTTATCCCTCCACCTCACCACCCTACACCATACCCCTCCCCCCCTAGAAGCATGGCCGCCACCCCCTCCTTGGGGTTCTTGTGCAATGCGGTGCACTTACCACCTCCCATTCCCCCCTATAAACACCCCCTCATTCTCCTCCTTCTCTCATTTTAGAAAACAAAAGATCAAAAAGATAGAAAGAAAGAAAGGAAAAGAAAGAGAGGTCTCATACTAACAAAAGAGAGTTTTTATTGTAGGGTTCTTAGGAGTTCTAAAAAAAGCTAGAGGAAGGAGAAGGTAGCAAGCTAGTCCTTCCAAAAAAAGGCTAAGGTGGGGGTTTCTTCATGCTTCTTTGGTTGTTTGTTTGTTGTTTGTTGTTGTTTGTTTGTTGTTGTTGTTTGTTTGTTTTGTTGTTTGACTTCTCCTTCTACCTTCTTGTTTTTTTTTTTTTTTTTTTTGGTTTGTTCTTGTGAATGAGTGTGTTGTATGTTGTGGTAAATAAAAGAAAGAAAGTAATAATAGTGACTACTAACATATAAAGATCACATCTTTGGTATTGTAGTTGTTGTTTTGTATGTTATTGGACTAAAAATTCACATATGGCATATGATCTTGAACATACAACCGATTGGAGGTTGTAGGACTTGTAGGACTTAATACACATAAGCATATGAACATTTTACAACCATTGTGGGTTGTAGGACCTTGATTGAACATTGGACTAATAATAATAAGTATATGTTTATTGTAATAAAAAGATCTTTTGTTAACCACTAGTTGTAGAAAATTAAAAAGATCTTTCTTTTTTTACTAAACACTAGTTGTAGATTAAAAAGATCTTTTCTTTTTATTGATCACTAGTTGTAGATTAAAAAAAAAAGATCTTCTCTTTTTATTAATCACTAGTTGTAGCTATTAAAAAGATCTTTTCTTTTAATCACTAGTTGTAGAAAGAAATGAAAAAGATCTTTTCTTTCATATTTACTAGTTGTAGAGTAAAGTAAAATAAAAATGATCTTTTCTTTTATCACTAGTAATAATAAAGACTAGTAAGCAACTAAGTAGTAGCATGCTAAAATATAAAGTAGTAGTATGTGATTAAATGAGGTAGTAGTAGCATGTTGATTAAATAAAGTAGTAATAGTATGTTGATTAATAAGATAGTTGTAGTATGGTTGATTAAATAAAGTAGTAGTATGTTGATTAAAGGAAGAAGTGGTAGTAAGTAGTATAGATGTTTTATGTCCATAAAGTAGTAGTAGTAGTAAGTTGTATGTTGTGTTCTTGATAAGAATGAAGTAGTAGTAGTAGTAGATAATTGTGTGTTATGTTTTGATTAAAATAGGAGTAGTAGTAGTAGTAAAATGTTGTAGGATCACTTCTAAAAATATTTAGAAGCAATATTCATGCTTCAAATGTTGTAGGATCACTTCTAAAAATATTTAGAATCAATATTCATGCTTCAAATGTTGTAGGATCACTTCTAAAAATATTTAGAAGCAATATTCATGCTTCAAATGTTGTAGGATCACTTCTAAAAATATTTAGAATCAATATTCATGCTTCAAATGTGGTAGGATCACTTCTAAAAATATTTAGAAGCAATATTCATGCTTCAAATGTTGTAGGATCACTTCTAAAAATATTTAGAAGCAATATTCATGCTTCAACTGTTGTAGGATCACTTCTAAAAATGTTTAGAAGCAATACCCATGCTTCAAATGTTGTAGGATGCCTAATAAAAATATCATACCATGTTTTCATGCTTAATTAGTTGTAGGATGTTTTCTAAAAAATATCCTATCATGCTTCATGTTAAGAATGTTGTAGGATTATTTCTAAAAATATCCTATCATTGCTTTATGTTAAGAATGTTGTAGGATTACTCCTAAAAATATCCCATCATGCTTTATGTTAAGAATGCTGTAGGATTATTTCTAAAAATATCCTATCATTGCTTTATGTTTAGAATGTTGTAGGATTATTTCTAAGAATATCCTATCATGCTTCATGTTTAGAATATTGTAGGATTCACTCTAAAGATATCTAGCATACTTAATGATGTTTAGAATGTTGGAGGAGTAATTCTAAAATTGCCTATCATATGTAGGAATGACATATATGTTGTAGGTTTCCTTCTAAGATTACCCATCATATTTTTATGCTTAAAATGTTGTAGTATGCTTCCTAAAATTTCCCATCATGTTTTAGGAATGCTATCTCATGTTAGAATGTTATAGGACAAATTCTAAAGTTCCTACCATATTTAGATTAGCATATTTATGCTTAGGATGTTGTAGGATTAATTCTAAAATTCCTCCCATGCTTAGATTATTCTACTTATGCTTAGAATATTGTAGGATGCAATCTGAGAGTTTCCTACCATGTTTAGATTCACTCATTCATGCTTAGAATATTGTAGGATGCAATCTACGAGTTTCCTACCATGTTTAGATTCACTCATTCATGCTTAGAATGTTGTAGGAAGCAATCTAAGAGTTTCCTACCATGTTTAGATTAATTGTGCCTAGAATGTTGTAGGATCTATGATAAAATTACTTACCATGTTAGAAGTATATATACATATATACTTAGGAATATTGAATGTTCATACTAGTAGTTACCCATGTTTAGTAAAACATTCATGTTTAGTAGTTATTTATGTTTAATAAAGATTCATGCTTGGATGATAGTAGAAAAGTTGCATACCATGCTAATTTAATTGTAGGTATGTGATATACCATGTTAGTTTAATTGTAGGTATGTGATATACCATGTTAGTTTAATTATAGATGTGCCATACTAGCTTAACTACAAGTAAGTTGTATGCCATGCTAGCTTAATTATAAGAAAGTTGTATGTCATGCTAGTTTAGATTGTGAGTAAGTTGTATACCATGCTAGGTTATATGAATACTCATGTTTACATGGTACCTACGCTTAGATAAGTGGTTGTTCATGCTATGTTAGTAGACGATCATGATTCATGCTAAGTAAGTAGGTATCATGCTAATTATTGATCATGTTAAGTTAATGACATCTATACTATGATATTCATGCTTAGAGTAAAGGAACTACCCATGGATAGTTGTAGTGACTTTATGTTGTGTTCTATACCATGCTAAAGTTCAAATACTTGCTTAAAATATTGTAGGAGTAGTGTTAGAACTACCTACTATGCCTTGAAATGTTGCGTGTTCATACTAGTTGGGTTGTGGTGATTAGTCATGATAAGTAGTAAGCTTCCATGATCAATTTGTAACCTACGCTTGACTATAGTGGACTTCATGTCTAGGTCGTAAGTGATTTTCATGCTTGAGCTCGATGTAAGCATAAGCATTAATCACATTCATACATAGGAGTATCATGGTGGTTGTGTTATATGATTAGATTGTCGTAGGAAGATGCTTGCAATTGTGTGTCATACTTAAGGCGCTATAGGAAGATGCAGACTGCATAGGGGGACTTGACCCCTTCTGTAACCTCACAGAGTCATGGAGTATTGTCAGGAACAGGTTGTTTACAATTAGAATGTGTAACGCGGGTTCAATCCCTATATATGGAGAAACGGCTTGAGATGGGGTCGTATGTAGTATGGGCTGCATGTTGCTTCGGAGACTTGCTGACATTAGAATAGGAAGCGTCCTAGTTCTATTTAAATATCGCATTAGAGTCTAGTCATAGCACTCACAAACACTTAAACTACACCAACACCATTGATATATTTTGTATATTGTTTGGGAGATTCGCTGCTATATGATCAGCCTTTAAGCGTCAGTGAATACTGACATCCCCACTTCCATAGGTACTGGATCGCCGAAGTACAAAGGCGAAATTCAGGAGGACTCAAGGCAAGGAAAGCAAGGAGTCAGTGTTATGTTTAGTTCCACTGCAGTATATGTATTGATTATGCATTAGTTGAGAAGTACTCTGATGTAAGATGTTGAAGGTTGTAATACTTAGAAATGTAAAGGTAATATTGTAACTCTATTGTAAGGTATTACAGTTGTACAATATTCAGACTTGTAACACATTGTGTATTGAATAAAAAGTTTTAAATTCTCCTGCTTTTCTGTGTATTATGACTAATTGAAGAAAAGGTCTTGGCTCGTGTCACGGTTTCCCAGTGTCGGAAATCGGGGCGCTACATGTCCAACCAAGACTAAAGCCAAAAAACTAGTCAAAAACAAATATAATACGCGGATTGCTTCCACCTATGCGGATTGCTGCTTGGAAGAGGACCCTTTATCTAGGACCAGAGCGAGAGGTTCTGCACCGAGCCTGACAGTGGAGTCAACCGGCACATCAATGGCCGGAGCCTCCTCCTCGGCAGCTGGAACGAGTTCCGCTATCTTTGCATCGACAACTAGGCCTCCGATGTTGAGGTTCGGGTACGTAGTCTTGACAAGTTTGAGGGCAAGGCCATACCCTTATTCCTGCGCTTCAATCACCTATAGCGCAGTCTCGTCATGCTCTTTCCTCAACTTCTTCTTCACCGCCTACCATGCCAACTTATTGTCATGCCTCGCTTCCCAAATTGGAGATATGGAATACGGATACGTGACTAAGTCCAGCAAATGATTTTCATCATCCATAAGCTACCAGGATCTTTACAGCATTCACAGGAATAACAAGAAGTAAACAGGGAGAAGTCAACCATGCATGCATGAATGAATCAATATACCAACAGGATTTACTTGAAACAAAAACTTAATAAATCTCAAATAAACCAAATCTAGACAAGTCATAATTTCTAGGTCAAACTGCCCAATACAAAAATTCATGTAGCAAATACATATATTCAAGAATAGCAGGAAAGTAAATTATAGCAAGAACACCACCAACTAGAATCTCAGATCACCTACTCCATCGGGCAGCTGATCTCCATAATCTGCAATATAACAATTGCAGGAAAAGAAAAGAGAAACAAAAGGCCCGTCAATGCAAGTTACGGGCCGCTTGTAGTGCAGGAACAAGTACATGGGAGATAAACAAATATAGAGTAACAACGGAAACAACATAGCATGGAATATGCATGTTAACAAAGCAGGATAATTAACATGAATCTGGACACAAAATCAAGTAACATGATATGCTAACAGGGTACAGGTGACGTGTATCAGGTATCAAGTATCATGCAACCAGGTAAACAGGTAACATGTATAGGTATGCATGTAACAGGTGTCATGTTATGTCATGTCTTGTATTTATTTCTATCTAGTAGCACTTCATGTGTCCCGTCATTTAACACATGGTTGCTACATTTAAACAAGTTTGCGTTTAGATTTCGTAGTGGATTCTATAGGGTTCGTGTACTCAGGTATCAGGTAAACAGGTAATCAGAATCATGTATCATATAATAGGTAATCATGCATCAGGTAGGACTACATCCCCTCCAAGTACACCCTCTCATAAGGAAGTATGTAGTTGGGTAACAGGTGGGAAACACGAGCCCCAATCTGAGTACACCTTCTCATAAGGAAGTATGTAGTCAGGAATCAGGTAAACAGATAAGTAGGATCATGCATAATCATATAATAGGAAACAAATAACAGATAATCAGGTGGGAAACACGGCTCCCTTCCAAGTATACATTTCTATATTTTCCACTACTAGTTCCCATAACCCCGGCTTGGTTATTTGTTATTATTATCAAACTAGCATGTATGTGTCACAAAACAAGGCAAGAATAACATGGTATAAATAAGTAATAGGTTCAGGTTGGAAAATAAACATGTACAGGTGAAAGACAACTCATATAAGGACAGGACAACAAAAATTCTAGTTCAGGACAGCAAGACAGTACTGCACTAAATTTGGGATTCCCGTTACCACAAATATGCAAACCTGGATCCGTCAGAAAATCTCAAAAATAGACTCTCTTCCAAATCCAGCAAATATATATAAGTCATATCGTATTTCACAAAAACAGGACTCAAAACAGAATTGTATTCAGAAAACATGTTCAGCCAGAAATCAGGAGTTTGTATTCATAAACAGGAAAACAACATAAAAACTTACTGATTAAATCTAAGAAAAATCTTGGGTATTCCCAAGTACTTTTGGTAACAGAAAATAATGTTTCATAATTTTTCAACATAGATAGTATAGTCAATAAAATCAGAAGACAACAAGATGCAGCAAATTTGTAAATCTGAAATCTTAAACACAACAGTACTAAAAATAGCAATAGATTACAAAATACAAAACGAAATCCAGATCCATCAAAAGGTTGATAAAATTGATACAGCAGGCTACAATTCATATTCACAATGTTTTTATAAACAATAAAAAGAATCAGGTCGAAATTATATTTTTTTACTAAACAGTATAAAAATACTGCAAGTACAATGGTTGTTTGCAAGTATAGAATAGTTTATAAAAGTCATCTATTAAATCCACAAATATTTGGGGTTAATCTCAATCAAGTCTAGTTGTACTCAGCAAAATATTAGATTAGAATATTACATTTAACATCAGTATAAAAATAAATTAACACACAGAATTCATATAAAACATAATCTAAAATTTTCTACACATTTGTAGTAAAACAGCAATAACTTGCAACTCACAAATCAAAACTGAGATCTGTCAAAAATTATGGAAAGTAGACAGAATTCTGTATAATTCATTTTCACGAATAATTTTCGTCCACTGACCTTAATATGGTCTAAAATACTGAACAAAAATGGGGTAACAACAAAAACTGAAATCTTCTCCATGCATAAAATCAACTAGTTTATATGAAATTCATCCAAATCATAATAAAATACGAAATATGGTATACTAGATGTCTAAGCAACATGGTATAGGATTTTAACACGTCTACAACAAGATATACTACCAGTAACACGTCAAGCATGCAAGATTCACGCATCATATTATGGTTCACAACCAACATATATATATGCAATAGGGATTAATTAGATCTAAGTTAAACTTCATGTCGTGTGTGTAACTAGAGACGACTACGGATGGGTCAACACACAGAGACAAGATATAATTGGGATTTTGCACAAGAATTGTCTCTACAACAGAACTACACTACATGAGGTATTTATTACTTGTATATGCAAACAGAAATTATACAAGCAAAAAGCCATATTAACGGGAACAGATTCCCGAGCACGAACTCAACGAATGAACGAACGAAACACGAGCCACACGAACACACGAACGAACAAGTTGAGATCTCACACGCACACAAGGCAGAATAACAATTGTGAGTGCACACATCGGGAGAACGATGGCGGAAAAGGAGACGACGGACGGCAGCGAGGGGAGGCAAAACAGTGCAATGCTGTTGCTGCTGTGTCGCGACAGGGAGGGGATGAGAGGGCACTGATGGGTAGCGTCGGGGGAGAGCAGGGAGAACAGGGGCTAGGTCGGAAGGTGATTGAAGGAGGTCGGGTGTAACACGGTGGATCGGGAGATGGGTTGAGAGCAGGAGTAGGGTTTCGGGGGTTTTGACAGGGATGAAGTAAAAGTTGGCTGAAGTAAATATGGTGAACAGGAGTAGGAAAATGTGTGTATATATATATACAGGCTAGCTAGGGTTTATGGGGTTATCGGGTAGGGGGTAACCGTGTAGGAGGCTTAAGGATCAAATAGAGATTTAAAGGGTTTATTGGGTTATAATGCCAGTGAGTTAAATAACAAGAATCCAAACAATAATAAAAAAACAAGATGATCTAAAATAACGAGATAGGAACAAAAATGAATAAATAAAATAGGGCGTGAACAATTATAATGAGAATCAAAATAATGACTCGATCAAACAGAGATGAAATAGTAGACTGACAATGAATCATGAAGATCAAATAAAACGAAGAAAAATCAAATAGATGTATATATATTGAAAAATAAGATCCAATACACGGTTCAAAAATGGTCGAAGAAATACAAGATGAATAAATACACAAACAAATATAAAAAATACAACTAAAAATACAGAAAATGGAAAACATAGGTTACAAATCCTACCCACCTAACAATAAGAATTTTGTCCTCTAAATTCAAACAAGAGGTACATAAGGTAACTCCGAAAAGAAAAGAAAAACCAAAACAAAAAGCTACACAAACAAATGAGGAAACTTCTGCTGAATCTCCTCCTCCAACTCCCAAGTCGACTCACCCGGCGAGTGAGGATTCCAAGTAACACGAACCAGCTTCATGACCATGTTCTTAAGCACTACTAACTGGAACCCCACGAAGTCTGACGATCTCTTGCATGTACTTCTCATCTAGGCTCTCAGTAGACTGTCCAACTCGGAAAGGAATGAAGTGAGCACTCTTCGTCAATCGGTCAACAATCACCCAAATGCCATTGTGACCCTTAGGACTCCTCGGCAAAGCAGTCACAAAATCCATCGTGATGTGTTCCCACTTCCACTCCGGAATGGGAAGCAGTTGAAGAAGTCTGGCGGTTCTCTGAAGCTCTACGTTCACCTGTTGGTAGATCAAACACTGAGACACAAACCAAGCCACAACCCTCTTCATACCATGCCACCAGAAATGAAGCTTCAAGTCTCTGTACATCTTGGTACCTCCAGGATGAATAGAATACGATGACTGGTAGGCTTCCTCAAGCAACCTCTGACGAATTTCACCCTTCGGGACACACAACCTTGACCCAAAACGAAGCGATCCATCAGCATGAATAACAATATCCGTTCGGGAACCAGCCTCAACTTCTACCCTGAAACCTTGCAACTGCTCATCACCAGCCTAAGCCTCTTTGATCTGATCAACAAAAGACGACTAAAGATGGAGCACCAAACAAATCCGATCAGAATTCGGCAACAACGTATCCAACTCTAACCTCCACATTTGCTCAACTAAATCTCTCTGCTGAGTCAGGAACAAGACTGCCGGTCTCCTACTCAAACCATCTGGCACCAAGTTCACTCGACTAGGATGGAATTGTAAACTGATGTCATAATCAGCCATAAGTTCCAACCAACGACTTTGCCTCATGTTCAATTCCTTCTGGGTGAAGACATACTTGAGACTTTTGTGATCTGTAAAGATCTGCACTCGGTACCCAAGTAAATAGTGTCTCTACAGCTTCGAAGCGAAGATCACTGCCGCTAACTCTAAATCATGAGTCGGATAGTTCTTCTCATGCGGCCTCAACTACCTCGTTGCATAAGTAACAACTCGGCCCTTCTGCATCAGAACTACCCCAAGACCCTTGCCTGAAGCGTCACAGTGAACTACAAATCCGCCTGAACCATCTGGAATAGTCAACACTGGTGCTAACATTGTAGCGCCCCGGATTCCCGTTACCGGACATCCGTGACACTCACCAGAATCTTTTCCTTCAAATGCATCTCAACACAGTAATAACACAGAAATTTAAAAAAAAAGAATTTATTGCCAATGAGTCATTACATCGTTAATTACAACCGATATCTTGTTCTTGGAGAAGGAGTACAAATTACATCCACTCATTACAACTTATTACAAATATTTACAGACTCCAATTGTAAAGCTATCGGATGCCTCCCGGAATGGTAATCGACTGATTACTGCCGAACTTTGCTGAGTGACCCATCGGCTCCCGTGGGATTTGCTCCTCGGCTTAAGGTATCTGCTGCATGACTCTGATATTTCTGCACCTGTTTGAAAGGTAGGAGTCGATACCTAAAAGGTGGGGAACATCAGTACATCGACTGAATCAAAGCTGATAATAACACCGATCCTATAAACAACAATCACAACCATAATTTTATGCAGAAGAAAAGTGATGTGCCAAACAAGGGTTTAATGGATTCGGGTTCTTGTGCAGTGATATGCCATGACCCTATGACTAGATACAGCAAATCACATGCCTGACTTTAATGCAAGCAAGACTTTGGAAACAAATGCATTCCATAGTACATACGCCCCCAAATCTAGTCATCTTTCTCCACAGTTTAGGGATTCAAACCTCCACCATGCATCCTACTCTTGAACTCAACGAGTTCCTAATAGGCTGTCCGTGCCCAAGGAGGTTGCAGTTGGTCGGTCTAGTTCTGCCACTGCAGTGCCTAAGTGGTGATCGTGTTTGTCACTCAGTACACACGTACGGACCTCTTCAGAAAGCTACATTGAATTCTGTCGTAAGACCGTGTAATTCGTGTGTCCACCCCTAACCCGGGCAATGGACTGAAGCATTCGTGTTCACCCCTAATCCGGGCAATGAACTTGATATATAAAAACCCACGTGCATAGGAACGTGATGGCCTCGAGGAATCCCCCTATCCTCCTGTTCCTTACTCCGGCAAACTTTGGGAATTAACAGATCGAGATACGAGCCGAGGACTCAATCATGAGTGCCGAAAATGTATCCCTACGACAGGAAGGTACAACACCGACTATGGTCTGCTAGTACTAAAGCAATTAACAAACCCCTAATGCATCACTCAAATCCCAGCCTCACTCTAATCACTTTTGGTAAAAGATAAGATTGCTTCCAAAAACTTGCCTATCGATCTCGGGCCCTAGTGATACCAGTTTGGTTCGTTACTTCCCCGGGTTCGGAATTTGTCCAGCGCCATGGCCTACATTCACCCGTAACCCGGCCAATGAATGTATGTGTTCACCCCTAACCCAGGAAATGAAATTGTGTGTTTAGCCCTAATGAACTTAATTTGACGGCCTGGCTTGGACGTCCTACGCTTCGGTGGAAGTTCATAACTTATGGTCGACAGATGCAGGGTATCACATTACCCTAGTGACTAACTCGAGTCACACACCCATTATGGGAGTCAACAAAACCAACAACAGATACCAAACCTCCCCGGACAAGAGTAATTAACTCTAATAGTACACAGGGAAAAAGTCCTCACAATACCTAGTCAACACACAAGACTAAGCAACCTATGTTGTTTTTGCTTGAAACTTAAAAAGGTCATAACTCCCACAATACAATTCTGATTGGGGTGTACAAGCCCAATCCGAAAAGGTAAGAACCTAGGCTACAACTTCCTAGTTGATCATAACCTCAAGTTCTATCATCTAAGTCCTCAAAATGGTCTCTCAAGCCTCAGCCTGTGTTTTTTCAATACACGAGCTGCACCTTACCGGTATCATAAAACATTGCTCGCTCATCAGAATGCTACAAACCCAAGTTTTATAGAAAGGTGTGGATGTCCTCTAAAATCCTCTAGTTGGTCATAAGTCCAAAATATGCCATTGGATCACCCTAAAACATACATTACTTTCAAGTGTACCAAGTCACACACTAAGACTTTCTCAACTAGAGCACTCAGCTCAAATCCTGTTCTCTATCCAGTATTGTAAAAATCATAATAAATCAATTACTTACTGGAAACACCTCAAATAGGACTTGTTAGAAAGGTCTTGATGTCTACTACAATTCTCTAAGGAAACACTTCCTCAAAATTTGCTCTTAAGGAGCCTCAATTGTGTCATCTTTACAGGGTGTCAAATCTGACGGAATCCAGCACAGTACATTCTATAAAATCCATCATAAATCCTATGCTCATCCAATAAACACAAAATTTGCAGTAAAGAAACTAAACTTCATTAATAACAACATGCAAAAGGTTTCATGTCCAAACACCAAGTCTACAGTGAGTTTTTCACGCTTCAATTAAGCAAAAAAAATCATCATGTTCTTCAGTTACAGCTCTAGCTACTGTTGATAGATCAATTTTTAACGTGCCTGTAACTTCATCCAAATATTTTCTTAATTTTTCTATAGAGTCTAGATACAAATGGGAAAACAAGGTAAACATTTCAGATTAAGATCTTACTATGGTCTCTAGCCAATGGTTTTGGGTACAATGGATTGGCTACCCTATTTAGTTCTTAAATGGGTTCTTAGATGCGAGACGAGAGGTTTATCGAGTGTACGCAAGATATACCCATCGTAATATCATACAATGTTATATTTGTATAGGTATCATACCAAAAAACTAGTGTTTATACCAGTATCGGTCCTTCTCATTCTTGTGCTTCTTCTAGAATGCAACCATCCTCAAGAACCGCCCTGCAAACCTAACCACATAGCAACAATAACAAAATCAAACAAAACACTGCAATTATGTGCACGCATACAGACAGTGTACATTTATATATATATATATATATATATATTTAGGTATCGTACAATCTGGGGTGTTACATCACTCCCTCCTTAGAGTCATTCTGTCCCCAAAACGTCCCTAGTGGGAGAAAAGAGCAACAAATAAAAAATAGAAAACACTTAAAACAAATCTGGATATAAAGCCTTCATGTGGCTCTCCGGCTCCCACGTGACTTCTTCCACGAACTGGTTCTTCCATAGAACTTTGACCATCGGGATGACCTTGTTTCTCAGTACCTTGTCCTTATGATCAAGTATCCTGACTGGTTGCTCTCTGTAGGAAAGATTTATCTGCAAATCTTTTGGAACCTCTGGCAACTGATGGATTGAATCCGGCACATACCTCCGTAGCATAGAGACGTGGAACACGTCATGCACTTGAGATAACTCAGCCGGTAGCTCCAACTTATAAGCCATCCTGCCAATCCTCTTCAGAATCTTGTATGGTCCAATGTATCTCGGAGCTAACTTCCCGCCCTTTACGAATCCGATAACTCCTTTAGTCGGCGACACCTTGAGAAATACGGAGTCACCTTCCTCAAATTCCAACTCTCTTCGGTAGTTGTCTGCATAGCTCTTTTATCTGGTTTGTGCTCCTTGAAGCCTCTTCTGAATAAGCTCGATCTGTTCCGATGTTTTCTGTATGATTTCTGGCCCGTACATCTTCCGCACTCCTACCTCGAACCAACAAACTGGTGTTCTGCATCTTCTGCCATACAAAGCTTCATACGGGGCCATGCCAATGCTCGCCTGATAGCTGTTATTATAAGCAAACTCTACCAAGGCTAGGTATTTCTCCCAACTTCCTCCGAAGTCCAAAATGCATGCCCGCAACATGTCTTAAGAATCCTGTTGACTCTCTTCGTCTGTCCATCCATCTGAGGGTGAAAAGCTGTGCTGAAGTCTGTTCTATTTCCCAATGCTGACTGTAGACTTCGCCAGACTCGTGATGTAAATCTTGCATCTCGGTCGGATACTATCGACACTGGCACTCCATGTAGCTTCACTATGTTCTCGATGTAGATTTCGGCCAATTTCTCGATTGTCCAGGTCGTCTTTACTGAAAGAAAATGTGCTGACTTTGTCACGATCCATAATCACCCATATTAAGTCATTTCCCTTAGGGCTCCTAGGTAATCCAGTAATAAAATCCATACTGATGTTCTCCCATTTTCATTCTGGAATGGGTAAAGGTTGTAGCAATCCTCCTGGTTTCTGATTCTCGGCCTTAACCTATTGACACATCGGACATTTGGCCACGAACTCTGCTATATCTCACTTCATCCCTAACCACCAATAGTGCTACTTTATATCATGATACATCTTGGTGCTTCTGGGGTGAATCGTAAGCAATGTGTAGTGAGCTTCCTTCATGATGTCTTCCCTTAACTTCTCGTCCTTCGGTACACAAAGTCTGCTACCAAACCATAGTGAACCTTCTCTTATACTGAATTCAGGCAATTTTCCTTCGTGCACTTGCTTCTTCATGTCTTCCATTTCGGATCTTTGGTCTGAGCCTTTTTCACCTACTCATTCAAGCTTGGTCATAACACCAACTATGCCAAAACTGCACTTAAGTATAGTGTAACCACTGCAATGCCTGCCTGCCTACCCTGATGTCCTCATCTAATTCCCTCTGAGTTGCTACCAATGTAGCCACACTTCTTTTCCTGCTGAGCGCATCTGCTACCACGTTGGCTTTTCCTGGATGATATATAATTTCAGGCCTGATATCTTCGAGTACTTCCAACCATCTCCTCTGCCTTAAATTAAGGTTCTTCTGCTGGTAGATATACTTCAAGCTCTTATGGTTAGTGTATATCTCCACCCTTGCTTCGTAGATATAATGTCTCTATGATTTCAAAGCAAAAATTATGGCTGCAAGTTCCAAATTATGGGTCAGGTAATTCTTCTCATGTGGTCGTAGTTGTCTCGAACCATAAGCTATAACCTTGCCCTCCTGCATCAGCACACACCCGAACCCCAAATACGACGCATCACTGTAGATGACGTAGTCCTTGTCCTCCTGAGGTAAAACCAATATAGGTGCGGAGATCAAACGGTTCTTCAGCTCCTGAAAACTTTCTTTACACTTCTCCGTCCATTCGAAAATTTGGTTCTTCTTGGTCAAGGCTGTAAGGGGTACAACTATCATTGCATAATTCAGGATAAACTTTCAGTAATATCCAGTCATACCTAGAAAACTCCTTACTTCCTTCACCGTCTTTGGTTGTGGCCATCCCTTGACTGCTTCTATCTTCTGAGGATCCATTACCACTCCTTCCTTAGAAAGGATATGGCCTAGGAATGCAACTTCCGGTTTCCAAAACTCACACTTAGATAATCTGGCATACAACTAATGCTCTTGTAGCTTGCTCAAGACTGCTGTCAGATGTTCAGTATGATCCTCTTCTGTCCTTGAATATACCAAAATGTTATCGATGAAGACCACGACAAATGAGTCGATAAACGGACGTAGAATTCTAATCATCAAGTCCATGAAGATTGCTGGAGCATTAATCACTCCAAACGGCATTACCAAGAATTCATAGTGTCCATGTCGAGTGCAAAAAGCTGTCTTAGGTACATCCTCTTCCCTGACTCGCACTTGATGATATCCGGACCGTAGATCAATCTTGGAAAATACTGCTGCACCCTGAAGCTGATCGAACAAATCGTCGATCCTGAGAATTGGGTACTTGTTCCGAATAGTGATTTTATTCAATTCCCGATAATCAATATAAATCCTGGATGACCCGTCCTTCTTCTTAACAAGTAACACTGGTGCTCCCCAAGGTGATGCACTTGGTCTGATAAATCCCTTCTGCAAGTACTCTTCAATCTGCTTCTTGACCTTATTCTACTCTACTGGCGCCATTCGATAGGGTGCTTTGGATACTGGAGCGCTACCTGGCTGAACTGTGATGCTAAACTCGACATCACGGTGTGGGGGAATTCCAGGTAAATCCTCTAAGAATACAAGTGAAAAATTCCCCACCACTGGTATCTTGTTCACCACTTCAGGTACCTGTACTTCAGTAGTGGCTGCAAAAGTCATTGCCTTCGATATCTTCTCCCCATGGAATACAAGTTCCACTCCTTCAGCTGAGATGACTACCTCCTTCTCCTTGCAGTCAATGCTTGCCTTGTACCTCGACATCCAATCCATACCAATAATGACATCTGTTCCGGCAAAATCCAACTCTAACAAATCAATACTTAGGGTTTCTCCGCTAATCTGGAGCTTACATTCCCTATAGCATAGATCTGTAGTAAGGGTTGCCCCTGACGGCGTAGCTACCGTCAAAGCTAACTCTGGGACTGCCTTTTGTGTGCATCTTAGTTTTCTCGAAAAAGATTTTGACACAAAAGAATGAGTCAGTCCACTATCAAACAAGACTGTAGCCAAAATTACATTTATATATATATATATATATATATATATATATGTCCTGTTACAACAGTTCATCCTCCATCAACTTCCAACAAAAATTCAAAACCTTAAACATGATTACATTACTTCTTCAGCTTCCCAAAATATCTCAAAATATAGTAGGTCCACATAATATTTTCACCATGTTATTTTTCCTGTTACTTTCTTGATGAGCATCCCTTTTGTAATTCTGGGCAATTTGACTTGATATGCCCAAATTCCTTACAGTTGAAACAAATCATGATCGTTGTTGGGCAACGCGACTTGTAGTGTCCGACTTTCCCACATTTGTAGCAACTCTTAGTCGCAATTGCTCCCTTGGAGCACTATCCTTTAGAAGGTTTGGTGATTTTCCCAGAAGTTATCAGCTTGGTGCCTTTCTGAAGTGCCCACTAGTAGTTCTGGAGGTGTGTCATACCGTCTTGAAGTTGCTTTCGTTCTTTCTTCAGGTGTGCTATCTACGCCTGATGAAATTTGATCTGCTGCTAGGCCAGGTGGATCGCCTTGTTCCTGCGTTCCCCAAGCTTTTTCATTTCCAGATACCCGATGGCTATCCTACGCTGCTCCGCAGTTGGGTCTAGCAATGGTGGAGGTGAGTTCTCCTCACCTTCAGTCTTCTGTAGCACTTCCCTTATTTGTTCATCCATCGTCATCATTTCCCTTGTAGGTTTTGGCTCACCTACTGTTACTAACCCATCCTGGATGAAGATATCTTCGAACACCATCTGCAAAACATAATCAGGGTTTAGTTCCGGAATCACAGACACATATTGTCCTGTCTGCCTCTAATTGGCATTTTAAGTTTTTAAATTTCCTACTGTGTTACACTGCTATTTGAAGTCAGCTCTGATACCAACTTTGTAGTGCCCCGGATCCCCGTTACCGAAAATCCGTGACACTCACCAGAATCTTTGTCTTCAAATGCATCTCAACACAGTAATAACACAAAAATTTAAAAAAACTTTTTTATTGCCAATGAGTCATTACATCGTTAATTACAACTGATATCTTGTTCTTGGACAAGGAGTACAAATTACATCCGCTCATTACAACTTATTACAAATATTTACAGACTCTAATTGTAAAGCTATTGGCTGCCTCCCGGAATGGTAATCGACTGATTACTACCGAACTTCGCTGAGTGGCCCATCGGCTCCCCTGGGACTTGCTCCTCGGCTTGAGGCTTCTGCTGCGTGACTCTGATATTTCTGCACCTGTTTGAAAGGTAGGAGTCGATACCTAAAAGGTGGGGAACGTTAGTACTTCGACTGAATCAAAGCTGATAATAACAGTGATCCTCTAAACTACAATAACAACCATAATTTTAAGCAAAAGAAAAGTGATGTGCCAAACAAGGGTTTAATGGATTTGGGTTCTAGTGTAGTGGTATGCCATGACCCTATGACTAGATGCAGCAAATCACATGCCTGACTCTAATGCAAGCAAGACTTTGCAAACGAATGCATCCCATACTACATATGCCCCCAAATCTAGTCGTCTTTCTCCACAGTTTAGGGATTCAAACCCTCGCCATGCATCCAGCTCTTGTACTCAACCAGTTCCCAATAGACTGTCCGTGCCCAAAGAGGTTGCAGTTGGTCGGTCTAGTTCTGCCACTGCAGTGCCTAAGTGGTGGTCGTGTTTGCCACTCAGTATCCACGTACGGACCTCTTCAGAAAGCCGCGTTGAATTCGGTCGTAAGACCATGTAATTCATGTGTCCACCCCTAACCCGGGCAATGGACTGATGCATGTGTGTTCACCCCAAACCCGGGCACTAGATATATAAAAACCCACGTGCATAGGAACGTGATGGCCTCGAGGGTCAAATCCCCCTATCCTCCTGTTCCTTACTCCGTCAAACTTTGGAAATTAACAGATCGAGAAACAAGCCGAGGACTCAATCATGAGTGCCGAAAACGTATCCCTACGATGGGAAGGTACAACACCGACTATGGTCTGCTAGTACTAATGCAATTACCAAACCCCTAATGCATCACTCTAATCTCTTTGGGTAAAAGATAAGATTACTACCAAAAAGTTGCCTATCAACCTCTGGCCCTGGTGATACTAGTTTGGTTCGCTACTTCCCCGGGCTTAGAATTTGTCCAGCGCCATGGCCTACATTCACCCCTAACCCGAGCAACAAATGTATGTGTTCCCCCTAACCCGGGCAATGAACTTGTGTGTTTAGCCCTAATGAGCTTAATTTGACGGCCTGGCTTGGACGTCCTACGCTTCGGTGGAAGTTCATAACTTAAGGTCGACAGATGCAGGGTATCACCTTACCCTAGTGACTAACTCGAGTCACACACCCACTATGAGAGTCAACAAAACCAACAACATATACCAAATGTCACCAGACAAGAGTTATTAACTCTAATAGTACACAGGGAAAAAGTCCTCATAATACCTAGTCAACACCCAAGACTAAGCAACCTACAGTGTTTCTGTCCGAAATATAAAAAAGGTCATAACTTTCTCGTTACAACTCTGATTGGGGTGTACAAGCCCAATCCGGAAAGGTAAGAACCTAGGTTACAACTTCCTAGTTGATCATAACCTCAAATTCTATTCAGTCTGTGTGTTTCCTGTACACGGGCTGCACCTTACCGGTAGCATAAAACACTGCTCTCTCATCAGAAAGCTACAAACCCAAGTTATATGGAAAGGTGTGGATGTCCTCTATAATCCTCTAGTTGGTCGTAAGTCCAAAATATGCCATTGGATCACCCTAAAACATACATCACTCTCAAGTGTACCAAGTCACACACTAAGACTTTCTCAACCAGAGCACTCAGCTCAAATCCTTGTCGCTGTCCAGTATTGCAAAAATTATAATAAATCAACCACTTATTGGAAACACCTCAAATAGGTCTTGTTAGAAATCTGTTGATGTCTACTACAATCCTCTAAGGAAATACGTTCTCAAAATTTACTCTTAAGGAGCCTCAATTGTGTCATCTCTACAGGGTGTCAAATCTAACTGAATCCAGCACAGTACATTCTATAAAATCCATCATAAATCCTATGCTCATCCAATAGACAAAAAATTTACAGTAAAAAACTATACTTCATAAACAACTACATGCAAAAGGTTTCATGTCCAAACACCAAGTCTACACTGAGTTCTTCATGTTTCAATTAAGCACAAAAAATCATCATGTTCTTTAGTTACAGCTCTAGCTACTGTCGATAGATCAATTTTTAACATGCCTGTAACTTCATCCAAATATTTTCTTGATTTTTCTATAGATTCTAGATACAAGTGGGAAAACAAGGTAAATATTTTAGAATAATATCTTACTTCAATTAATTATGAAAAATCCAACCATCTCAGGTATCACAGTAACCAATTTCTACTACTGCCTTACGGCACTGTTCCACTAATGGATTTTATTAAAATATCAAACAATCTCAGAAAAATCCGAAATAATTCATGAATCATCTAGACATATAAAGGAACAATCTGTAAAAATTCATGATCAGATTCCACGTGGTTTGCTCTCGGGAAAATCTAGAAAATAGCATACAGATCAAGATTACAGTTCTAGTTTATGATTTCAACTTCCAATCTTCTTAAACATTCATTCTAACTCTTACTACTCTTAACATGCATGCAAGAAATCAATCACGAAACAAAAAGAAAGGTTTAGAGAAACTCCTAACCCTGAGTTGATTGTGGAGTATATGGTATCTTTGAGCTTCACTTCCTCAAGAATCACTCCAAGAGCCCCTTCTTCAATCTTTCTTCCTTTCTCTCCTTCTCTTCTTTTCTTTGGTTTGAGTTCTGAATTTTCAGAAAATGGGAGAAGAATGAAGGGGTTTTTAGTGTAAAAGAGTAGGGAAAGAGAGGGGAAAGAGGGGGGCCGGTTTCTAGGGTGGTAGGGATAGGATTTAGGGTGGTTTTCAGTGAGAAACCATCGTCTCTAGCCAGTGGTTTTGGGTACAATGGATTGGCTACCCTATTTAGTTCTTAAATGGGTTCTTAGATGCGAGATGAGAGGTTTATCGAGTGTATGCAAGATATACCCATCGTAATATCATACAATGTTATATTTGCATAGGTGTCGTACCAAAAACTAGTGTTTATACCAGTATCAGTCCTTCCCATTCTCGTGCATCATCAAGAACGCAACCATCCTCAAGAACCGCCCCGCAAACCTCACCGCACACCAACGATAACAAAATCAAACAAAAACTGTAATCATGTGCACGCATACAGAAAATGTACACACACACACACACACACACACATATATATAGGTATCGTACAATCCGGGGTGTTATAGACATCAACCTGCTCTTCAACTCAGCAAAAGACTCACTGCAAGCCTTAGACCAAAAAAACGTCTGATCTTTCCCTGTCAGCTTATTCAATGGTCCTGCTATCTTCGAAAAATCTTGGACGAATTTCCAAAAATATCCAGCTAGACCAAGGAAACTCCTTACCTATGAAATTGACTTGGGAACTGGCCAATTCTTCACAACCTCAACCTTGGACAGATGCACAAAAATACCATCTCCCAAGATAATGTGCCCCAAGAAGGTAACTCTGTCGAGCCAAAACTCACACTTCCTGAGTTTTCCATAGAGCTGATTCTCCCTCAAGGTCTGCAGAACCAACCTAAGATGCTCAGCATGATCCTCCCGGTTCCGAGAATACACCAGAATGTCATCAACGAAGACCACCAAAAATCTATCCAGGAGCTGGGAAAATATTCTGTTCATAAGACTCATGAATACAGCTGGTGCATTCGTAACCCCGAACGGCATCACAAGATACTCATAGTGCCTATATCTGGTCCTGAATGCTATCTTCTACACATCAGTCGCCTTCATCGTGTCCTGATGATACCCAGAACGAAGATCCAACTTCGAGAAAGCAGCTGCTCCACCCAACTGATCAAATAAGTCATCGATCCTGGGTAACGGATACTGGTTCTTCACAGTAACACTGTTCAGTTCCTGATAATCAACGCACAGTCGACAACTACCATCCTTCTTATTGACAAAAAAACTGGACCACCCCACGGCAAAATACTGGGTCTGATGAACCCTAAATCAAGCAACACCTGAATCTGCACGTAAAGCTTGCTAACTCAACCAGTGTCATCCTGTAAAGACTCTTCGATATTGGTGCCATACCAAGCTAAACTTCAATACCGAACTCCACATCCCTGTCAGGGGGTAAGCCAGAAAACTCCTCTGGAAAAACATCCAGGAATTCCTGCACTACCAGAGGTGCAGCCTCACAACCTGAGTGCAATTCCATTGTACAAGTCTCCTGATCAACTGTTGTCTTTGTAACACCCCGAATTCCAAATACAACTGAATGCGAGATTCCACAGGATCTTTACACTTCTTTCGTACAATTTTACAAGGAATTTAAAACTTTTCACTTTACATCAGAGTTACAAGAAATCTTTACACTTTACAATGGAAGCAAAATTATAATATTTATACAAATGAAAGTACAACAACATTTGAATAATCTGTAAGCATCAGTTCTTCTTTAATCTTTATCATGCCATTTATCCTGCATACAAAACTATGGGTACGTCAGTTTATTCAACCGACAAATATTATACACGGTCATCCTCTCTATGCCGGAAATAGTATAATGATTTTCCAGACTTAACAAACACAAACTTGTTTACAAATCAAACTAAGGGGAATATCCTATTGATGTTGTATTGTGATTGTGCACTTAGTCCTTAATGCAGTTATTTATATTACATGACACTAATGTGCACTTGTTCGGATTCTATGCATCACATACTACATAGGTCCGTGGGCAAGCATCTTAATCGTTCTTCATCATGTAGGGTTCAATCCCTCGTCATGACTTACTCTACTACTATAACTACGGTAAGTATCCTAAATGTTCTATGAGTAACGAGCTCATGTACAGAAAAACTTGAGGGGAATCCCATGTCATGTAACGACGCATCGTGAAGACAACCTATGGACAATTCAGCCTCCTTCATGGCACACGATCCTCTCGCAGTCACCAAACACCCCACAAGCATTGCCAAGATCCCGATAATTCCGAAGTAGTGCCCACGTCATGTTACGACGCATCATGAAGACAAACTGTGAATCACACCCACATCGTAGACTCGAGGCCCTTTATACTTGTGTTTTTCTCTCACTTTCATCACCTCTTCACTATGTACTAATTCTTAATTTAATGAAATCATTAACAAAATCAATCTCTTAGAGTCAGCACTCTCACCAATACCAGTCTTATTTCTTTCATTTCTCAATGACCCAAACTTGGTCTTTTCAATTTCATTTATCATATCTCATTACTTTCAATTTTCGGTGTGAGTCTTGGCTACACCCTAATTTTCAATTTCAATTCACAATTCACATATTTGAGTTGTCATACTCAAGAAATTTCTCTTTTCCAATTACATGATTTCCAATCTTTTCATGAGTCAATTATCATACATGGAGTTCAATTATAAATCATGCATTCAATAACCAATATTTATTTCCACATTAAAATCATACTACGAAAACATCTAGTCAAAGTGAATATTCACAAAATCACCATTGTCATGTTATTCTTTTAACATAATAACCCATACAAAAATTCACATTTATATCTTCTTTCCATCAATTTTCTTTCTTAATACTCATCTTAATCACCTCGTGAATCACACATTTTTATGAAATTATAAAGGTAAGAAACCATAGTTTCCAATACAATTTTACCTCAAAAATACATTTTATTTTAGTCCAATAACTCCCAATTAATTTTCATAGGTTGTATATGATTTTTGAATTATAACAGTATTCTTTTCAGAATTTTATGCATCAAGAAACCCCCAAAAACCAAATTGTCAAAAAATTATATTCTGGCTACACCCAGAATCGAACCCACAACCTTTAAGAAGACAGCCGCACGCGCTAGCCGACTGGCCGAAGGCGCTCAGTGAAATGAATAGGGAGACAGAGAATTATATACTCTCTGTTCGGAGATTTGTATGTTTTTTTTTTACCGCACACAAAAGAAAGGTGGGCAAAGGTATCGAACCAGAGACCACAGAGCCACACGCCGCGCTACAGTAGCACTAGAAGGCTCACATACACAACTCGAATTCTATTTAACTCGGTTCTCTGTTTCATTAAAACATTTCGATGTTCAAAAATCCTTATCTTTATTTTGCTTGCACCAAAGGCCATGTAAAACTCCAGAATGTATATTCTAACTTAAATTAACACCTCAGTATTTTTAAAATAATTTTTCAGTAATTTAATACACATTTCTTATACAATAATTTAAATTCCATACTACTCTTTCCATAATTCAATTTGACATTTCTCAACACAACTTGGTATTAAAAATTCACATTATAAATATAATTCCCTGTTTTTCCCTCTTTCATAAACCCAAATGCATAGGACAATCTTATTCATTTGAACCAATATCACGATAGTCCATTTAGCACATAAAACAATAATTTCATCTACTAGCATTTTGTACTCAATTTTGACGCTATCAACAATCCTAATTCAATATTTCCATAACTACAAGCAATTTGCACACAATATTAAGATTCATGACAAGTTCACATACAATCTATCAAGCATTAATTTAATCAACTAGCAAGTCCTTTTTCAAATTAAGTGTACTCTTATTAGTTTCTTTCATGCATCATTATCTAAACATTCCTAGCATGGCATCTAAATTAGAAGTATAGAAAACCACCCACCTAATTTGAAGAGAAATCAAACAACAAGTCCTAAACGAAAGAGCCCTTGTCCTCCTAGACTGAGCTTGCCCGAATGAGTGCTCCTCCTCCTTTCTCCTAGTGCAACCCGAGATCTCCAAGTTGATGTAATCGGCCTCCTAGCTTGCAAGCACACACACTCTCAATCTCTCAATATTTTACTCTCACTTCCTACTAACAATCTACTACTAACAATTGTATTCTTTCACTGTAGGTTTGGATAATGAAAAGGGTAAGGATAACTAGGCTGGGGGGGGGGGGTATTTATACAAAATTTTGGGACAAATAGAAGGCTAGGATTGATCTAGGAGTTAAGAAATAAAGGCTAGGATTCGAGGGGAAGTTGTTGTAACCAACCATGACTACAAAAACTACCTCTTCTTTTCCTTTTCCCTCCTAATCCCATCCGGCCTAGTGCAATGCACGTGTTTGTATAGTCACCCATTTTATAAAGTTGTACAATTATTTATAAAAATCTATAAAAAATTGTCTACACTATAAGTTGTAATAAAAAGAAAAAATAAATTCATGGGCCTTTATTTAATGGGCCAAATTAGCTATATTCAAAATAAATTAAGTAGGGCTCAAAATAAAAGAGTACTTATGTTTGTTTAAAAATAGGCTTTAATAAAAACAATAGAAAAGACATATATATATATATATATGTATGTATGTATACTCATTTGTTTATGTAATGAAAATAATTATAAAAATTTTATATCACAAGATTGCACGTGCACAAAACGTACAAATTAATAACACAAAATAATAATTCTCATAAATAAAAAATCAGGGTATTACAACACTCCCTCCTAAGAATAGTTCCGTCCCCGAAACTACAGTCAAGAGCGAGAAACAAAACACACACAATAAGCAAAAGAAAGAAACAAAATACAAATCAAGCAAAAAGCTCAGGATAATCCCTCAACATCTTCTCCTCAGACTCCCAAGTAGCCTCTTCAACCAAATGGTTTCTCCAGACTACCTTGACCGTCGGTATCATCTTATTCCTCAAGACTTTCTCTCGACGATCAACAATCTCGACAGGAGACTCGAGGTAATTGAGATCCAATCGCAAACCTTCCGGCACTTCAGGCAAATGATGACTCGGATCTGGAATATAACCTCTTGGCATAGACACATGAAAGACATTGTGCCCCTGAGATAACTCTTCTGGTAACTCAAGCTGGTAAGCAGTTTTTCCGATCCTTTTCAATATCTTATAAGGGCCTATAAACCTCGGGGCGAACTTCCCGCCTTTGCCAAATCGAATCACACCTTTGCTGAGCGATACTTTCAGAAAGACGAAGTCACCTTCCTCAATCTCAAGGTCCCGTCTCCGGTTGTCTGCATAGCTCTTCTGCATGCTCTGAGCCTCTACCAACCTCTTCCTGATCAGATCAATCTTCTCAGAGGTTTGCTGCACAAGCTCAGGCCCAAACAACTGACGCTCCCCAACTTCAAACGAACAAATAGGTGTTCTGCACTTCCTGCCATACAAAGATTCGTACGACGCCATCCCAATACTGGCATGAAAACTGTTGTTGTAGGCAAACTCTACCAAAGCTAGATGCCTTTCCCAACTGCCTCCAAAGTCAAGTATACAACACCGAAGCATATCCTTAAGAACACGGTTGACTCTCTTGGTCGACCCATCGGTTTGCGGATGAAAAGCAGTGCAGAAACCCATCTTGGTGCCCAAAGCTGTCTGAAGACTCCTCAAGAAATGCGAAGTAAACTGCGCATCTCGATCAGACACAATAGTTGACGGAACACCATGGAGCCTGAAAATCTCACCAACATACAATTCAGCTAACTTTTCCATCAAAGCAGTGAGTTTCATCACCAAGAAGTGAGCGTACTTGGTTAATCAATCGACTATAACCCAAATCGCATCATTGCCTTTAGGACTCTTGGGCAATCCCGTAATAAAATCCATACTGATGTTATCCCACTTCCATTCCGAAATAGGTAACGGCTGTAATAGACCTCCGGGTTTCTAATTCTCAGCTTTGAGTTGTTCACACTTCGCCACAAATTCAGCCACATCCCGCTTCAAACCTGACCACCAGAAATTCTGTTTGATGTCATTATACATCATAATACTCCCAGGATGTACTGACAAAAAAGTAGCATGCGCCTCTTGAAGAATACTCACTTTCAGGTCCGCCTGATCCGGAACACACAGTCTATCTCCGAACCACAGCACTCCATCCCTGATTTGAAATCTGGGCAACCTACCAGCACCAACCTGCTCCTTCATCTCCAAGATATCAGCATCAACCTCCTGACTTCCTTCACTGTAGTATGCCTTGCCCAATCTCTCACTGCCTCTATCTTCTGAGGATTAGTTGTCACTCCCTCCTTAGAAAGGATGTGACCTAGGAATGCCACTTCAGATTTTCAGAAATCACACTTGGACAGCTTGGCATACAACTCCTGCTCTTCCAGCTTCCCCAAAACTGCTGCTAGATGCTTGGTGTGCTCCTCCTCTGATTTGGAGTACACGAGAATATCATCGATAAACACCACGACGAAAGAATCA
The DNA here is from genome assembly GCA_017893485.1 of Hemerocallis citrina. Taxonomy (NCBI): domain Eukaryota; kingdom Viridiplantae; phylum Streptophyta; class Magnoliopsida; order Asparagales; family Asphodelaceae; genus Hemerocallis; species Hemerocallis citrina. The sequence continues at coordinate 86,769,965 of CM030359.1, forward strand.
ATGAATGGCCTCAGAACTCTGTTCATCATGTCCATGAAGATTGCGGGTGCATTCGTCACTCCAAATGTCATAACTAAGAATTCGTAATGCCCATGTCGAGTTCTAAATACAGTTTTGTGCACATCTTCAGCTTTCACTCGAACTTGATGATATCCTGATCAAAGATCTATTTTGGAGAAAACAACAGCTCCTTGTAAACGATCGAACAAGTCATCTATTCGGGGAATAAGATACTTATTCTGAATAGTGACCTTATTCAGCTCTCGGTAATCGATACACATCCTCATCGATCCATCCTTCTTCTTTACCAAAAGCACTGGTGCTCCCCAAGGTGATGCACTAGGTTTAATAAAGCCTTTCTCCAACAGTTCCTCAATCTGTTGTTTCACCTCATCCTGCTCCACAGGAGCCATCCTATACGGTGCCTTAGAAATGGGTGCACTTCCCGGTTGAATAGTGATGCTGAACTCTACATCACGTTGCGAGAGTAACCCGTGCAAATCATCCACGAACACAGTCGGATAGTCCCGAACCACAGGAATCCTCTGCACTTCCACAGGAATCTCTTCCTTGCGAATAGCTGCCACCAGCCTGGAACACTTCTTCTTCCTTTGGAAAGTGACTTCAGGTCCACCTGGAGCCTTCACTGTTACTGTCTTGGTCATGCACTCGATAATTGCACTGTACACCGACATCCAATCAATGCCAATGATAACATCGACCCCCAAGATAGTCAGCTCGATTAGATCAATCCCGAAGATTCTGTCCCCAATTACAATCTCGCAATCCGCATAGTACCGATCAGTGGTTAAAGTCTCCCCTGATGGAGTAGCTACTGCTAAGATCTTGCCTGAAAAAATCTTCGGTTCAACTCCCAACACTTTAGCAAATTTAGGAGACACAAAAGTATGAGAGGATCCAGTATCGAACAAAACAACAGCTTTCATTCCATTCAAATAAAGTTCTCCTGTTACATAATACACACTCATTACGTAACAGTTCACTAAATAAGGGGAAAAAGAAACAACAAAAACCTCTAAACATCTGCCCTCGTACCTAGTGATGACATGATCCACCTCATCAGCATCAGCATCAGCTTCCGTTAAGGCAAATACTCGCCCTTGCTGGTACGGCTTCTTCCCAGTCTGCTGCATTGGTACATTGCGATTAACATTCTGCAGTTTGGGGCATTGAGATTGGTAATGTCCCGTCTCACCGCAGTTGTAGCAATTTACCGCAGGAGGTCTCACAAAATTATTTCCGGGTCCTCTAACCACACTGATAGCATTCGCCCCTGTCAGTTTGAACCTTTGTGTCGATGGTTGTCCCTTGAAATTTCCGAAATTTGCGGGCCTCTTCCCAACCTGCCAGTTGTTCCTCCGATTCTGAACAACATGAAACTGCTCCATGTCTACTTCCGTGGCTGTCGTGCACTTGACCAGCTTATCAAACCTCCTGATACAGAGGGGTATCATTCTGGATCTCAGGCTTGGCCTCAACCCATGCTCGAACTTACGAGCCTTCTTCGTCTCATCCATCACCAATTCGGGAGCATACCTTCAGAGCTGAGTAAATTTGGTCTCATACTCCCTAACTGACATGCCACCTTATTGCAGCAACAGAAACTCGATGGCCTTCTTCTCCTGGACGTCTGAAGGAAAATAATGACTGCGGAATTCTTCCAAAAATTTCTCCCAACCAAGAACCAAGCCTCCCATCGTCCGCTTCATCGACTGCCACCACACAACCGCATCCTTCTCGAATTGCAGAGCCGCCAACTTTACCTTGCTGCCCTCCGGAGTCTCCAAAACTTCCCTTCAAACACCGGTGGTTTCATAAATTTAAATGATTCTAAGAGTTTGATTGCTTTGGGTACCAGATTCGCAGACACCCTTCCCTGATTCTGATTCATGGCAATGGCATTGAGCGTCTGATAGATCCTCGCTAGCTCCGTTTCCAAGTCCAGACCTTCACCATTTCGAGCTCGTCTTCCAGCCATATTCTGATGTAAAGGATCCATTAAATTTGAAATATAAAAATGAACTTTTAAGTCAATATTTCCATTTCATTAAATTTCAAACTTTATACATTCGAATTTAAAACATTTCTGACATCAAAATGAAAGCAGTAGATGATACAACGGTTTAACTCTTACGGTTCCTCTTGGCTTCACGAAGCTCTCCCCGTAGTTCTTCCACTTCCTCCTTCAGTATATCGGTCATGTTTTTTCTCTTCTCGAGTTCCCATACACGATGACTGAGAACAGAAAAATCATCCTTGCGCTTCGCCAACTGAGCCTCCAATAGTCCGACTCTCTCCTGCAAAGTCTCTACCTCCCTCTGAAGAGACATCACAAGAATACACGGAACTAGTTCTTCTTCGTCAGAAGAATCCGGATGTGGAGTGATCTCTCGGGACTCAGGCCATTCCTCTCCGTCGGAGTCTGCTTGCCTTGGGTAGTATCTTCCTCGGAATCTGCTTGTCCAAGATAGTATTCTTCCTCTATGATATGCCAGTTGTCATCTCCAATAGGGTTGAAGTGATCAGCCATCTTAGAAAAAGGAGGATAAGCATAAATCTTAGAGCAACACAAATGTAAGTGATTTACATTTAAATCTCTAGACTCAACACACACTCTAATGTCCACTTCTAGGGTATCGTTCCTTAAAAACTTGTACTATTTGTGAAGCGTGGCTCTGATACCACTCGGTAACACCCCGAATTCCAAATAAAACTGAATTCGAGATTCCACAAGATCTTTACACTTCTTTCGTACAATTTTACAAGGAATTTAAAACTTTTTACTTTACATCAGAGTTACAAGAAATCTTTACACTTTGCAGTGGAAGCAAAATTACAACATTTATATAAATGAAAGTACAACAACATTTGAATAATCTCTAAGCATCAGTTCTTCTTTAATCTTTATAATGCCATTTATCCTGCTTACAAAACTGTGGGTACGTCAGTTTATTCAACCAACGAATATTATACACAGCCATCCTCTCTATGCCGGAAACAGTATATTGATTTTCCATACATAACAAACACAAACTTGTTCACAAATCAAACTAAGGGGAATATCCTATTGATGTCGTGTTGTGATTGTGCACTTAGTTCTTAATGCGGTTATTTATATTACATGACACTAATGCGCACTTGTTCGGATTCTATGCATCCCATAATACATAGATCCGAGGGCAAGCCTCTTAATCGTTCTTCATCTTGTATGGTTCAATCCCTCGTCATGACTTACTCTACTACTGTAACTACGGTAAGTATCCTAGATGTTCTATGAGTAACGAGCTTATGTATAGAAAAACTAGAGGGGAATACCACGTCATGTCACGACGCATCGTGAAGACAGCCTATGCACACTTCAGCCTCCTTCATGGCACACGATGCTCTCGCAGTCACCAAACACCCCACAAGCGTCGCCAAGATCCCGATAATTCTGGAGTAGTACCCACGTCATGTCACGATGCATCGTGAAGACAAACTGTGAATCACACCCACATCGTAGACACGAGGTCCTCATACTTGTGTTTTTCTCTCACTTTCATCACATCTTCACTATGTACTAATTCTTAATTCAACGAAATCATTAACAAAATCAATCTCTTAGAGTCAGCACTCTCACCAATACCAATCTTATTTCTTTCATTTCTCAATGACCCAAACTTGGTCTTTTCAATTTCATTTATCATATCTCATTACTTTCAATTGCCGGTGTGAGTCTTGGCTACACCCTAATTTTCAATTTCAATTCACAATTCACATATTTGAGTTGTCATACTCAAGAAAATTTTCTTTTCCAATTACATGATTTCCAATCTTTTCATAAGTCAATTATCATACATGGAGTTCAATTATAAATCATGCATTCAATAACCAATATTTATTTCCACATTAAAATCATACTACGAAAACATCTTGTCAATGTCAATATTCACAAAAACACCATTGTCATGTTATTCTTTTAACATAATAACCCATACAAAAATTCACATTTATATTTTCTTTCCATCAATTTTCCTTCTTAATACCCATCTTAATCACCTCGTGAAATTACACATTTTTATGAAATTATAAAGGTAAGAAACCATAGTTTCGAATATAATTTTACCTAAAAAATACACTTTATTTTAGTCCAATAACTTCCAATTAATTTTCATAGGTTGTATATGATTTTTGAATAATAACGGTATTTTTTTAGAATTTTTATACATCAACAAAACCCCCAAAAATCAAATTGTCAAAAAATTATATTCTGGCTACACCCAGAATCGAACCCGCAACCTTTAAGAAGACAGCCGCACGCGCTAGCCGACTGGCCGAAGGCGCTCAGCGAAATGAATAAGGAGACAGAGAGTTATATACTCTCTGTTCGGTGATTGGTATTTTTTTTTTTTACCGCACACAAAAGAAAGGTGGGCACAAGTATCGAACCAGAGACCACAGAGCCACACGCCGCGCTACAGTAGCGCTCACCGACCACTTGAGCTATGAGCTAAAGTTGTCACATACACAACTCGAATTCTATTTAACTCGGTTCTCTGTTTTATTAAAACATTTCGATGTTCAAAAATACTTATCTTTATTTTGCTTGCACCAAAAGCCATGTAAAACTCCATAATGTATATTCTAACTTAAATTAACACCCCAGTATTTTTTAAATAATTTTTCAGTAATTTAATACACATTTCTCATACAATAATTTAAATTCCATACTACTCTTTCCATAATTCAATTTGACATTTCTCAACACAACTTGGTATTAAAAATTCACATTATAAATAAAATTCCCTGTTTTTTCCTCTTTCATAAACCCAAATGCATAGGACAATCTTATTCATTTGAACTAATATCACGATAGTCCATTTAGCACATAAAACAATAATTTCATCTACTAATATTTCATACTCAATTTTGACGCTATCAACAATCCCAATTCAATATTTCCATAACTACAAGCAATTTGTACACAATATTAAGATTTATGACAAGTTAACATACAATCTATCAAGCATTAATTTAATCAACTAGCAAGTCCTTTTTCAAATTAAGTGTACTATTATTAGTCTCTTTCATGCATCATTATTTCAACACTCTTAGCATGGCATCTAAATTAGAAGTATAGAAAACCACCCATCTAATTTGGAGAGAAATCACACAACAACTCTTAAACGAAAGAGCCCTTCTCCTCCTAGATTGAGCTTGCCCAAATGAGTGCTCCTCCTCCTTGCTCCTAGTGCAACCCGAGAGCTCCAAGTTGATGTAGCCGGCCTCCTAGCTTGCAAGCACACACACTCTCAATCTCTCAATCTTTTACTCTCACTTCCTACTAACAATCTACTACTAACAATTGTATTCTTTCACAATAGGTTTGGATAATGAAAAGGTTAAGGATAACTAGGCTGGGGGGGGAGGGCGGGGGTATTTATACAAAATTTTGGGACAAATAGAAGGCTAGAATTGATCTAGGTGTTAAGAAATAAAGGCTAGGTTTCAAGGGGTAGTTGTAGTAACCAACCATGACAACAAAAACTACCTCCCACAACTCCACTTCTTTTCCTTTTCCCTCCTAATCCCATCCAGCCTAACAAGAAAAAGTGCATAAACACGTTCTAGTGCAATGCACGTGTTTGTATAGTCCCCCATTTTAAAAAGTTGTACATTTATTTATAAAAATCTGTGAAAAATTTTCTATACTAAAAGTTGTAATGAAAAGAGAAAATAAATTCATGGGTCGTTATTTAATGGGCCAAATTAGCTATATTCAAAATAAATTAAGTTGGGCTTAAAATAAAAGAGTACTTATGTTTGTTTAAAAATAGGCTTTAATAAAAACAATAGAAAAGATATATATATATATATATATATATGTGTGTGTGTGTGTGTGTGTGTGTGTGTGTGTGTGTGTGTGTGTGTGTGTACTCATTTGTTTATGTAATGAAAATAATTATAAAAATTTTATATCACCAGATTGCACGTGCACAAAACGTACAAATTAATAACAAAAAATAATAATTCTCATAAATGAAAAATCAGGGTATTACAGTCTTAGCTCGGCCAAGGGGTCTCCCCGGCATGGAACTCAAACTCTGTGCGGCCTGGAATTCGGAATACAACTTTCTTGGCATGTCAATCAATAATGGAGTAGGACTCACCCAACCAATCCATACCAAGAATGACATTGAATCCTGAATTCCCAATTACAATCAGGTCAGTCTTGAAATCTGTGCTGCCAATAACTACGGGACTCTGCCTACACTCCCGGGAACAAACGACAACACCTCCACCTGTCACAATATTTCAAGCCTCCGACATGATGCTGCAATCCAACTGATGTCGAGCCACAAATCGAGAAGAGAAGAATGAATGGGTTGCCTCAGAATCAAAGAAAACATGAGCAGGAAAAGAACAAACAAGGACAACACCTAAGATAGAATCAAAAGCAAGAGTGTCACGCCCTGTTTCCCAAAATAGAATACAGAATATTGATAGGCGACAAAAGCCCAGCGAAAGATTTTCATCATCCATAAGCTGTTCACGAATCGTTACAACATCTCACGAAATAATCAAAGTAAGAAGGAAAGTATTAACCAACATGCACATATGAACCAGTACCATCAAGAATACTTGAAACCAAATACATAAATCTCAAATAGTCATAATCTGAATAAGTCAACAAAATCCTGGGTCACATTGTCCAAATACAAATAAATCCAAGTACAAGAATACAATATAGTTCAAAGCAAGAAACAAGAATAATAATAGCAAAATCCATCACTAATAATTCATGTCACCAATACCATCTGGAACCTGTTCTCCAAATTTGCAATTTAACAATTGCAGGAATAGGAAAAAGAAAACAAGTACCCGTCAATTGCAAGTTACGGGCCGCTTATAATGCAGGATACAAGTACATGGAAAAAACTAACTAATAGCATGGAATAAACATGATGATACAATATAACAACTAGCATGGTAAGTTGAACAAGTACAAGTGGTATGTCTCGAGTGTCAAGTGAACAAGTGTCATGTAAACAAGTAATGAGTGTCAAGTATCATGTAAACATGTATCAAGTGTCAAGAATCAAGTGTCACGAAATCAAGTATCACGAAATCAAGTAACAAGTAGCAAGGATCAAGTAGTCAAGTACACGTGTCAAGTATTATGTTCAAGTATCATATTCAAGGATCATGTATCAAGTCTTATAGTGATTACTATCTAGGTCGCACTTCATGCATCCCAGCTTTTACTATATGGTTGCTACAACAAACAATTTCGTTTTAGATTTCATAGTGGACCATAGAGAACAGTGTACTCACGCATAAGTAATCCAAATCATATACTAAATTCCAAATTAACCAAATCATATACCAAATTCCAAATTAACCAAATCATATAAAAAATTCTAAATAATCAAAATCATATACCAAATTCCAAATGTGGAAAACACGAGCCCGCTTCCAAGTACACGTTTCTGAATTATTCACTATTAGCTCTTTTCCTTAAGCCCCGGCTTGGTTATTTTGTTGTTAATGTCAAACAAGCATGTAGGTGTACAAAACATATCTAGAATAACATGGCATGATCATGTAACAAGTTCAAGTTGCAAGATAAATATGTACGAGTGCAAAGATATCTCATAAAAGAATAAAATAAACAAATCTCTAGTTCTGGACAGCAAGTACATACTGTCGTAAAATAGTGATTCCTAATGTCACAAACATGCAAACCTGAATCTGTCGAAAGTTCTAGAAAATAGACATCCAACCGAATCCAACGAGTATAAATAAGTCACATAGTATTTCTGTAACGCCCCGCCCCAATACTCAGACAATTTTTATTATTTTTAGAAAACAAATTAGATACTATGTAGTACAACTGCCCACCACAGGCTGCCTCTCTAAAGGTGGTTAACCGGATTGGTGACTCTTGATCATTGGCTAATAGTATTTATACTCAAATTATCCTATCAAACTTCTCATGTGGGACTAAATTTCTCAATCTCAATCTCAAATTCTCAAATCCAGCGCAGACCAGTCGACTGCTAACACTACCAGTCGAATGTTCGCTCAAGATCTGGGGTATTACATACACCCCACCTTAGAAATCAGCGTCCTCGCTGAGTACAGGGCACACATCTCGTGTAGGACCGCCCTTTCTAGCCGATGTAGTATAGTCCCTTATCCCGGAGATCAGTCACTCTCAACACCACAGATCGGATACCACACTCAACACCGATCCCAGAGATCAATGACTCTCAGCACCGCAGATCGTAGGCCCTCTACTACGCCCGGTGTCGAAAGTCGGCTCTGATACCATTTGTAGCGTCCCGCCCCAATACTCAGACAATTTTAACATTTTTTTAGAAGAAAACTTAGATACTATGTAGTACAACTGCCCACCACAGGCTGCCTCTCAAAAGGTGGTTAACCAATTAGGTGACTCTTGATCATTGGCTAATTATATTTATACTCAAATTATCATATCAAACTTCCCATGTGGGACTAAATTTCTCAAATCCTTCTCAAATCCGTCTCAAATATGCAGTACCAGTCGACTGTACGATCGACCAGTCGACTGTTTCGCTGTCAAACTGGGGTATTACATACACCCCCCTTAGAAATCAGCGTCCTCGCTGAGTACAGGACACACATCTAGTGTAGGACCGCCCTTTCTAGCCGATGTAGTATAGTCAATTCCGGAGATCAATCACTCTCAACACCGCAGATCGGATACCCGGCTATCAATCACTACTTGTGACTCTCAATACCGCAAAATATATCCGACCCCGGAGATCAATGACTCTCAGCACCGCAGATCATACTGACCTCTACTACACCCAGTGTCGAAAGTCGGCTCTGATATCATTTGTAACGCCCCGCCCCAATACTCAGACAATTTTTATTATTTTTAGAAGACAAATTAGATACTATGTAGTACAACTGCCCACCACAGGCTGCCTCTCAAAAGGTGGTTAACCGGATTGGTGACTCTTGATCATTGGCTAATAGTATTTATACTCAAATTATCCTATCAAACTTCCCATGTGGGACTAAATTTCTCAATCTCAATCTCAAATTCTCAAATCCCGCGCAGACCAGTCGACTGCTAACACTACCAGTCGACTGTTCGCTCAAGATCTGGGATATTACATACACCCCACCTTAGAAATCAGCGTCCTCGCTGAGTACAGGGCACACATCTCGTGTAGGACCGCCCTTTCTAGCTGATGTAGTATAGTCTTTTATCCCGGAGATCAGTCACTCTCAACACCGCAGATCGGATACCACACTCAACACCGATCCCGGAGATCAATGACTCTCAGCACCGCAGATCGTAGGCCCTCTACTACGCCCGGTGTCGAAAGTCGCCTCTGATACCATTTGTAGCGCCCCGCCCCAATACTCAGACAATTTTAATATTTTTTTAGAAGACAAATTAGATACTATGTAGTACAACTGCCCACCACAGGCTTCCTCTCAAAATGTGGTTAACCAATTATTTTTGTTTAGTAAAACTGCCCACCAAGAAGGGGCATGACAAATTTCCTTTCGAGATGTTTTAAAATAGTGGACGATGGTCATTCGAGAAGAAGCTGCCCCTTCTATAAATCTACCTCCCCTTCTCATTTAGCGGGGTTGCTCTTTCCACATCCAGAGTTCCACTTTCTAGAACCATAACTTCAGATATGTCGACAGTTTAGTCTGGTGACTCATCCTCGTCCACTGATAGGGACGATTCAGCATTGAATTCTTTGAGCCAATCAACCTCGTGGGAGGATAAGCCTCCGAGTTCGACACCCATGCGGGACCCTTCTCCAGAAGAATATGTGGAGATTGAGTTGATTTCGGATTCCGAAGTGGAAAAACCAGGTCGTACTTTAAGGACAACTGAGACCGGTGAGGGGGGGAGCATCGGCGGTGAGAAGCGTGAATCCCCTATGGTACCTGAATTTGAAGTTGATTGGGAGAGACATGGTTAGGCGATAGAGGATGGAGAAGAAATCGAAGGGAGTCATCGAGAAAAAATGTCTGGAGCCCAGCAATAGATTGTCCGCTGTAACCGAGAGGCGAAGACCCCATCATTAGGCGACATCTTGATGGTCCCTCCTCCTCGGGATCCCCGAGCTGCGAGGAAGAGGAAGCAAGATCTTTCCCCCGACAAGGAGTATGTGCCGATGGCGTATGACCACGAAGGGAACCTGTCCCGGTCGTCCATGCACACAAAGCCCATCCAAATTTATCGGGATTAAGAGGTGAGGTTCTTTTCCGTGTTCTGGTGTTTTCACCAAATAAGCCGAAAATTGATGCAGACGAGATGAAGAACGTCATGGTGAGTAGTGACCTCGATCTGCTCCGAGTGGTGTATCGCATTCCTCTGCAATTCGAGCTATATCTCCCCAATGCTGGTGTTCGGCCCACCTTCATTCTCCCTAAATGGTTCTGCATGTTCAATCCTGATGCATTAGATTCGGGTTTACATCTCCCTTTCCACACGTTCATAAAGGAGGTTTTGAACTGGGCAGGGATGAGCCCAACGCAGTATGGACCAAAATATTCGAAGCAACTGACCAGCTTCATCATGCTTTGTAATGAGAAGAAAGTTCCATTGAACCTCAATTATTTTCAGGTATATATGGGGTTGAGGTCCCTTCCAGGCTTTCAAAATCGGTGGTATATCTCTCATCGCCAGAGATACCGGGTGGTGCATGGCCACCTCGACTCCATTAAGGACTGGAAGACCAAGTATTTCATTGTTTACAATCCTGAGGCATGAGACATGTAATACCCTAGAATTTTAAATAATGTTTTTTAGATTTAATAAATGAATTAAAGTGAATTTTTGGTGATTTAATAAACTTTTTCTGAAATTCACCTTTTTGCACGTGCAAAACACGTACAAATATTTTCTTGGAAAACACAAGGTCAAGAATTTTTTAATTGGAGGACCTAATATTTTTTAGTCAATATAAATTTCAAATTTTCTGCATTTTACAAATCACTATTGGTATTTTTCGCAATATTGTTAAATGAAGGGGTATTTTTGCAAGAGTACCACCTGGAGGCAATTTTTGAAAAGTTGATTTTTTCTGGGCTGAAATTGAAGCCAGCCAGATCTGGAGAGACTAGAGGGAATTTAAATCCTACCCCATTTGATTTATCTAACTACCTAACATGATGAATCTAAATATTTTACAAATCTTCACAAACCCTAGAAAAGAAATCCCGGCCTATTATCCCCCCCCCCCCCCCCCCCCCCCCCCGGCATTATGAAATCAAAACTTAATTTCTCTTCATATTTCTTGAATTGGAGAATTGGATCTTGGAGTTTTTGCAAAGGAAGGAGAAGGCTTTCTTATTTCTTTATTATCCTTCAAGTTAATCTCTTTTAAAGGTGAGTGATACTTTTATTTTATTCTATATTTGCGGAGTATGATGGCTTGACTAGTAGGATGCATGCTATAAGATTGTATACTTGATGTAGTGAACAAATTCGATGACTGAATGGTATTTCTCATATCTTGGTTATTATGCAATGTTGTGATAAATTAATTATATGATGAATTGAATTACCTGTATGTTGAGATCTTATAAAATTACTAGATATTCCCGTTGGCACGTGCCTACGGCACGTATTCGGAACTGCATATAAATTTATTTGGAGTTATTTGGTTGTGTGAACTGTATATAAATTTATGCATTATATATGCTAAGATCAAAAGTCATTCACTATACTTCTTTAACAATTATTCGTTAAATTGTTTTAGTTTTTTAGTTATTTCATCTTTATTGCCCTTAAAATTCTCAATATTGACTTATCCAATTCTCCAAAAACCTAGCAATTTTTCAAGAAATGTGAGCACATCCATTAAAAATATGCACCATGACAGAAAAAACAATTCTGAGTGAAAACAAATACAACCACCTTTCTATTACAGTCATCTTCTCTATACAGCCCTCCTTTGAAATTTTATTGTTTCCTAATTGTTTTCTAATACAAATTGTTTCCTACGGTACGTCATCACGAAGAATAATTAATTAATTAAGTTGTTTAGTAAAAAATTCGACAGTCTCCTCTAAAATTTTACAGGCAGTTAATATTAACTTTGACGAAATAGATTTCGTTTGATATTACCCAAGATAATAGCCAAGATATAAAATAGTCTCCTCTAAAATAGTCTCCTCTAAAATTTTCTTATTATCCAAGACACAAAATAAAAACCAAGATTTCGTTTGAAAACGTAATATATTTTTAGGATTGTAGTAAAAATTTTGACAGAATCTCCCCTTAAATATTAGCCCAGTTATAGCAATTCCTTACGGAATTTTGCTCACAATTAAAAAATTAACATCACAGGCAGTGAATATGAATCCTCCCCAGGCCATAAATATTAGCCCAGTTATAGCAATTCCTTACGGAATTTTGCTCACAATTAAAAAATTAACATCACAGGCAGTGAATATGAATCCTCCCCAGGCCAATCCAAGCAACATCACACAAGCATCATATATGTAGGGCTCGGGGGGGGGGGGGGGGGCAATCTTCATATGACTAAAGATACAAAAAAAAAAACCAAGATATTGTTTGAAAACATAATAGATTTTAGGAAATTTAATAAAAATTTTGACAGTCTCCCCTAAAATATTAACCCTTTTATAGCAACTCCTTACGGGATTCTGCTAACAATTAAAAATATAACATCAAAGGCAATAAATATCAATCCTCCCCAAGACGAACCAAGCAACATCATACAGGCTTCATATATATAAGGCTCTGGGGGAAAAAATCATAATATAATGCAAGATACAAAATAAAAACCAAAATTTCGTTTGAAAACGTAATAGATTTTTAGAAAAACCTTCGAAAAACCTTTAAAAAACCAAACACAGAACCCAATACTCCACAACTTTGCGGGTACGGGTATTAACATAACTACATAGTATCATCATTATATACATATACTTACATCATCTCCTAAAATGCTAAGTATTACAACTATTACAACAATTACATCCTCCACCATAATATACACGAACCAACCGAATGACTAAAAAATATTACAGGGTTGTAGAAAAACAGCATTTCAAGCCTTCAAAAATGGGACCAAACAGTGAGCCTAAAAAAACAGTAAGAGTTTTGAAACAAATAGTAAGAGTTTACAATAATCAATAAAAACAATGAGAGTTTTAAAACAATAGTAAGAGTTTTGAAACCATTACCTTTCAAATAGGACAATGTCTTTTAACTCAATGGTTTGAACCCAACATGTTCTTCATCACCCTATCAAAAGTTAAACTGTCAATATGTACATAGCGGTTCTAAGTGTAAACAACAATCTAGGGAAAAAGAAGAAGCATTAAATTAGCGGCAATTAACGGCAAACATAGGGTTTAGTTGTAGTAAATATCAATTTACCTTATTTCAACCCCAATTGATCAATGTAGTTGTATTTATAAATTTGAGGTCCATGTCAGCTGTATCCAGTCCTATTACAGATCAAATACGAAAGTCATACAAAAGTAAAACAGTAATGAAAAAAAGTTTATTGAAAGATCATCCCAGTCCTAAATTTGTTACTTGTATTTTAGTCAAAATTACCTCTATTTTCTGAAATAACTATAAAAGAACATTAGGATAAACAATGTTTGTTGTTGAGCTCAAACAATCTTATGGTAGGAGTAGAAAAATACGATCAAAACTTGTACACCTAGAGAATGCAACATAAAGTTGTCCGTGACTGAAAACTAGTGAGCGTAAATCTATCCCCATAATATCAACAGATTGACCTTATGCTTTATTTTTCGTTACAGAATACGCTAATCGAATTGAAAATTAGCGTCTTGTCATTTCAAAAGGTAGATCCGAAGACGAAGGTTTAGGGGCTGGAGGTATTCTTGGAATAAATACCAAATTTCCTGCTTTATCGCCAGTTAAAATCATAGCCACAATTATACGCGATGAATGAGCACACCGAACTACAATTAACTGGGTACCATTACACATACCATCCATTGGTGCAACAATCCTCAGCAATATGATTGGGTACCCCACTTTCAGCTCGAGTTTAAATGGTTGTAGCCCGAGAGGATCTAAAGAGTTCAAAAACTCGTTAGGGTATCGATTGGTAAAGTTTCGATCAACTCCATCCTCCTCAGACATTTTATCTGCAGCAAGAAATGTAAATTTTGGCCCCTGATAAATATTTATGCAGCAACATTGATGAAATTGACATCATCATTTCTTGCTGATAGAATTGTCCGCTCTGTGAGATATTTAGGAGTAATAGTGTCGATAACGTTTAGTTGCGGGTAAATGGTATATAAAAGTTCATCTAATGTGCAACACCTCCAAATTGTTGAAGGAAGTTATACGGTCTCATTAGGTTTGGAGCCAATCTATATAATAAAAAAGACTTATTTATTAGTAAGAGTCAAAAGAAAAGATTTGTTTAGTTATTACGAAAAACATGTAAGAATACAACCTCGTTTAGAAAATTGGCAAATGAAACATTTCTGATATCGGACGAATCTAGGCGTATGTTCACGTTCAAAGTTAAGACTTGTATGACATTCCAAAGTAATGATTTTCTTAGCGGTGCACCAACAATTTGTTCTCAAACCCCCTTCGGTACTACTAGTAGGATTTGTTGAAAGTCCCCACCGAGCACCACAATGATACCACCAAATGGATTTTTATTATCATGGATATCTTGAAGTGTACAGTCAACAGCTTCTAAACATAACATATGTTGCATAGGGACATCATCACAAATGATTAGCTTTGCTTCCCTAAATAAATCTGCCTGAGGTGACTGCATAGTGAACCCACAAAAGGAATTATCCAACACATCAAGTGGGATGGAAAATGTTGCATGTGCAGTTCTACCTCCTACCAGTACAAATGATGCAATGCCAGAAGAAGCAATAGTTATAACAATGAAACCATCACGTCGGCATTCCGTTGCTAATGTATTGTATAAAAAGGTTTTTCATGTACCGGCCCCTCCATTCAAGAAGAAAGCATTTCCCTTACTGCCCATAACTGATGTGATTATTACATAATACGCAGTACACTGTGCATCGTTAAGTGAATCTATACTTGCTTGTATATTAGCTTGTCGGGCTTCAATTTGCAGTACTCTATGTTCCCAAATAGACTTGTTGCCAACAACTGTAATCCAATTTTGCATAGGATGGGGTATGGGTCGGAAGTTATCTAAGCTCATGCCTGATTCTTGAAGCATTTGGTTTAAAAGATATAGACCATAATCTAAGACTTGAGCTTGGGTAGGATAGGGAATGAAAAATAATGTACGCAGTTTGTGTTCAAGATCATCACATATATGCACTGAGAATTAGTTCCATAAGGTAAGTGGTTCCAACGGAGAGGATTCCGTAAGAATGACACTAAATAACCTTCTAAGTTGGTAGCCGGTGCTCATAATTGCAGCTTCCTCGAGACATTGTACCAACTCACCATCATCTTCCAACAGTCCTCTAGCAACACATGCTAATTTGAAAGTAGCATACTCAACATTGTCGACTATACGTAAGCACTGAAATGATTGTGGTCCCTTGACAACTGTTAGTAGGAAACGCAAATAAAAGCGCTCACCCGAATTTGGACTTGCAAAGTACATTATGCAGATTGCGTACCCCTTCTTTCTTGGTGTCCACATCTTCGAAGACTTATTGCAAACAAAATGTTACGGGAACTGTTGGTAGGTGAATGCGCGTGCAGCTAAATTGGATGAGCAACATGCAAAAAAACCCGTAAGAGTTGTCATTTCTAGTTCGGCTCTAGATACGACGACGTCCATCCTATCAGCCAAATTATAAACAACATGATGCATTCCAGGTAAATGCACTGCCAAGCGTACAACTGCTGTCACCTCTTCATGTAAAGAGTGTCCAAAAATTCGCCACGCAGCTTCTGGTGGGCCAATATATCATGCGTCGAGATATTGCTTGATCTCATCTACTCCTCCCAACATAATTGTTGTGCGGTCGTTTCCTTTGAAAATGTATTTGTGGATATATTTAATACATCTCACCCCAGCACAAACTTCAACATTAATATGACAAATAAATATTTTAGAAAGGTAAGCATTATGAGGTACAATATCTCTATTATCAACCTGTTGGTCCCTCATAGTATAAAAATTTTTAGTATCACGGCGACGGTAGATTGGATAGCCATCTTGATCCATAGCTGTTACCTCAGAGAACTCTCTAGGATACCTCTTTTGACATTTTCCAATTTCCATGCACGATGCTTGAGGATTTCATCCACTACACAGGCCATGCACCATACAATTTTTTATAGTTTCAAAGAGTAGGGGATCCGCTATCGGATCTGGAAATTCAGTACAAACTACTTCATCTACTTGCTGGCATGTACGAATTTTGTCTGAATTTGTAAGAAAGAAAAGAGCGTGCATATGAGGTAGCCCGCGTTTCTGAAACTCAATGGTAAAGACATGCGCAACTTTCTTACCAAATACTTTTGCTTTCTCTATCCCCTTCATCAAAGCATTTTTCTTCAACTCAAAAACGCGAGAAACTAAATCAGGGCGATCAGTGGCTTTCTGATGTGGCAATAGATCTACATTTATTTCTGGCCATTTGGGATTTGCAGTCATGGTAAGGAAAATATATGGGTGTTGGTAGTGGCACGTAATAGCCATTGAATCTTGAAAAATTTCAAACATATGTCTTGGACAGCCAATGAATGAAGATGGCAAAATGATTTGTTGTCCAACTTGATCAAGTTCTAACCTATCTACAACGATGTCGGTAAGACCTTGGTAAAGTTCAGCTCGAAGTTTTTCCTTATTAAGCTTATGATATGTCAGTCGATTCTACTCAGTGGCTGCCCAAGCATCTACCAGAAATTCTTGCAAAAGTTTTCCTGCTCTCAGAATAGTTGAATACTCTGTATTGCGTTGAAATAAACGATAAATATAGAATTGCATTTGATCTAGCCTAGCAGTCGAAGGTCTTCCATTAATGACATCCCATTATTTCAAATCTGGTTCCCATCCCAACTCACCATAATGGAATAGCAAGACATAATGCAAGGACAAATATGCTGGGTGGCACTCGTTAATTTGCATTAACTCATTGTTTCTTCTCAAATGCAATATGATATCTCTCATACCACTAATTTCAGTTCCATGACCACGTATAATCACTACAATCTCATCAGTAGTTAGAAGATTATACCTATGCCGGTCAGTTGTTGAATTGTAGAGTAGAACTGCGGGTAAGTTGTGATCCGAAGGACTTGTCTGGTTTAAAATTGGATAAGCTTTGTCATGCCCCGCTTCCCAAAAAGAGAATATGGAATACAGATACGTGACCAAGCCCAGTGAATTATTTTCATCATTCATAAGCTATCAGGATCTTTACAATATTTCACATGAATAATCAGAGTAGGAAGCAAGAGAAGTCAACCACGCATGCATATATGACTCAAAATACCAACCTGATTACTTCAAACCAAATTTAATAAATTTCAAATAAACCAGATCTGAACAAGTCAATAATCTTGGGTCACATTGCCCAAATACAAAATCATCCAAGTAACAGATACATTTATTCAAATAGGCAACATGAAATAATAATAATAGCAAAACTCCAACATCTAAAATCTCATATCACCTACTCCACCGGGCTGCTGATCTCCATAATCTGCAATTTAATAAATTGCAGGAAGAGGAAAAGAAAACAAAATGCCCGTCAATGCAAGTTACGGGCCGCTTGTAGTGCAGGCACAAGTACAGAAAAAATGGTAAACAAATATAAAATGACAGCAGAACAAACATAGCATGGTATATGCATGTCAACATAACAGGATAACTGACATGAGTCAGGAACAAAATCAAGTAACATGACATACTAACAGGTTACAGGTAACATGTATCATGAGTCAAGCAAACAAGTAAACAAGTAATCAGGTATACAGGTAAACAGGTATACAGGTAAACATGTAATATGTAACAGATATTATGTATGTCAAGTCTTGTATTATTACTATCTAGGTAGCACTTCATGCATCCGAGGTTTTTACCACATGGTTTCTACATTCAAACAAGTTATATTTAGATTTTGTAGTGGAGTCCATAGGGCCGTGTACTCAAGGATCAGGAAAAAAGGAACATGAACAGGTTCATGAATCAAACAGGTAAACGAATCAACCGATTCATGCATCAACATGTTCATGAATCAATAGATAACAGGTACACGAACCAACATGTCCATGCATCAATAGGTAACAGGTACACAAACCAACAGGTCCATGCATCAACATGAATCAAACATAAAATGGGAAACACGTGCCCCCTTCTAAGTACACATTTCTATATTTTTCACTACTAGATTTTTCACTTAGTTATTTTGTTATTATTAATCAAACAGGAATGTATGTGCCAGAAAATAGATCAAGAATAACATAGCATGAAAAATTAACAGGTTCAGATTGAAAGATAACATATACAGGTGATAGACAGCACATAAAAGGATAGAACAACGAAAATTCTAGTTCAGGACAGCAAGACAGTACTACACTAAATCTTGAATTCCCGTTGCTACGAAAATGCAAACCTGGATCCGTCAGAAAATCTGAAAAATAGACTCCCGGCCGAATCAAGTAAATATATATAAGTCATATGGTATTTTACAAAAATATAACTCAAAGCAGGTTTGAATCCAGAAAACATGTTCAGCCAGATTTCAGATGTTTGTATTCATAATCAGGAAACCAACATGAAAACTTACTGATTAAATCCAAAAAAAATCTGGGGTATTCCCTAGTATGTTTAGTAATAGAAAATAAAGTTTCATAATTTTCGTATACATGTGGGACTAAACAAAAATAATGTTTCATACTATGTAGAAATAACTTAGGGATAACCACTTCTTGATGTATACATGCTTGATTGTTCGTGTGATTTCGTTTTCTTGATTATGTTAGTCATAGTATAACTTGTTGTAGACTTGCTAAATACCCTATACCATGTTGCTTGGAAATCTAGTACACCATATTTCACGTTTGGTTATGTTTTGGATGAGTTTCATATGAACTAGTTAATTTTGTGCATGAATGATATTTTCTGTTTTGCCGATTCCCTGTTTTGTTCAGTATTTTGGACCCTATTAAGGTCAGTATATAAAAATTATTTGTGAATATGAATTATAGAGAATTATGTCTACTATCCCTATTTTCTGACTGATCTCAGTTTCGATTTATGAGTTTCGAGTTATGACTATTTTACTATAGATGTGTTTAAAATTCTAGATCCAGTTTTATGTGAATTCTATATAGTAATCTATTTTTCTCCTGATGTTAAAGGTAATATTTTGATCCAATATTGTAACTCCTGTTTCCCCGTATTGTATTTTTATACTGTATTTTGCTCAATTGTACTCTTTTATGTATTTGAGATCCCGTAATCTGTTTCCATTCAAATAAAACCATTAAATTGTTTTCGACTCAAATTTTGGTCCTTTTATTGAATTCATTTGTGTGCTCTTTGTGTCATTATTCATGAAGAAATGACTATTTCTTCTCATTCATCCTTTTATTCCCCATTTTATCACATTTTGACCAATTCTCCTGTTGGGTCTTATTCGAAACGGATATCCTAAAACCCACAAACCCGAAACCCTATACTATTTAAACCCTAACCCCTAACCCTAGCTCTAACCCCCCATTTACTGTGTAACCCTAAAAACAATCCCCGCCGCTCGCTCATCTCCTTCCTCCGCTTCTTTCTCCTTCGATTTCGAAACCAATCTCCCCACCTTCGATCACCACCAAGACCTTCGCCTTCCTCTCGCCTTCACCACCCGCTCCTCATCAGCACCCAACCACCACCACCACCACCACCGTCTTCACCATCGACCCAAACTCCCACCGCCATTACCCATCGCCATAAACCAAGCTCTCGCCCCCATCGCCCAGGCCCAACCATACCCATTTCGCCTCCTTCGATTATCGCCTCGCCACCTCCTCGCTATCGCCCTGGCCTCCACTGTACCCCAACACCACCGCAAATCCATCGCCTTCATCGTCCCCAACACTCGAAACCCAATTCGCCATTTCCCAACCACCGTAACCCATCGACTCTCCACCGTCACCTCGCCCTCCGACCACTTCTAGACACTCCCGTCGTCGTCCCCATCCCACGACCTCCACCATCATCAACTGCCAACACCTCGAACCCATTATCTTTTCTCCCCTCCCCTGTTTCGATTCCGAACAGAGCGCCATTTTCAATCGCCACGACAGTCGCTTCCCGACCAGTCGCGCTGCCGTACTTCTCGCCGTCGATGCCGCCTTGCGCCGCCACGCAGTCTCACCACAATCGCTGCCGTCGAAGACCCCACCGGCGCTGCTCTCTCGCACTATGTGTTTCGACGAAGAAGAGAAGGGAGAAGAAGCAGCCGGTTTGGGCGGGATTCGATTTCGGCCATCGAATCGCGTCAAGATCCACGCTATCAGAGCCAGCCTGATCGCTGTTCGCTATTTTGCCACAGCGAATCCCTCGCTCGCTGTCCCGTGTTCTGGCTTGATCCGCTGCGTGGGAGAGTTCTGATTGGGCGGATCTGGTGTTCCGTGTTTTGGCGCAGCAGATCCCAAGTCACCGTATGCTGTTCTGGGCTGATCCGGTGTGGGGGAAAACTCGATCTACGGTTGATTTTTGCACGTGCTTTTGGGAGACTTCTTCCGGGATTTTTCAACCCAATTTTCTACTACAAGTGGATCTAATCGTCGTCAATTAAGGCAAGTATCCCTTGTACAATTTATTTGTTCTAGTACAAGCACCCCTTGAAAAATACTACAAATAGTTAGAATTGTGACTCCTCCTTGAATATCGTTGTTGATCAATATTGAACCTCCAAAATTTATAATTCTAAGAGTCACAATAATTTCGTTGTATTAAATTATAATTGCTTGGACTCTTTCACCCTTGAACACATGAACACATGAGATTAAAGAGCCCTAAATTTGTAGACACATGGTATATTTTGTATTTGATAAACTTGCAACCATTTGACTTGAAAAATAATTATTACTTGCTGTTTGGACTACCAATACCATGTATTTATATCACACAATAACTTAGACGCCTAATAACAAATTTCCCTGAAATCTAAACTAGTAAGTTATTTCCGCATGTTGCTGTCCTGAATCTTCTTTTGCTGTTTCGACCCATTTAACATTAGAATCTGAACCCGAGACCTAAATAGAAGTTGTAGCTCTGGATGTCTAGATATCGATAGACTCCAAAATTTTCGAATTTGGAGTTACGGTCTAGGAGTTGTGGCAGTTTTACTACAGCTGTGTCAGTAGACGCAGATTTGCAAAACAGCTGCACACCTTTACTTTGCGAATTAATTTAGCTGTGTAAACAGCGAGCGTTTGACACGAAATTTTATATGTAGCTGCTGGACACCATATAGGACATTCCCAATTTCTCCTAGAATTAAATCACAATATTTTACACATGTATGCTTGCTTGATAAGAATTAATAAAAGTAACAAGCTGGGGTTTTGGGAAAGACTATAGAGTGGAAAATATAGGTAAGTGTACTCGGAAGGGGGCCCGTGTTTCCCAAATACTTGGTTCATGAACTTTTTGTATCTTGTTCGATTCATGGAGTCAGTTACTTGGCTCATGAACTTGTTTGATTCATGAACCCATTGTGCGGTTCTTGAACTTGTTAGTGGATTCGCGAACTTGCTTCGTGAACTTGTTATTTATTTTTCGATTCATGAATCATGGCTTGCTTGATACTTGATACCTGAGTACGCCGCCCTATAGACTCCATTACTAGGTCTAAACATAACTGATTTGACTATAGCAACCATGTAGTAAAAGTATGGATGCATGTCATGCTACCTAGATAGTAATCACCACTAGACTTGAACTTGATAACTTGAACTAGACAACTTGATACTTGAACTTGACAACTTGACATTTGAGACCTGACATTTAAATAACACATGACACTAGACTTGAGATTTGGCGCTTGATATAAAATAACCCTACAGGTTCACCTGTCATATGTTTTACCATTAGTAGTTGTTAACTATCCTGTTTACTAGGATGTCCCTTTTGCTAGCTAGTTCTTAGATTCCCACTACTTGTTGTATCCCTGTTACATTCTTGATTCCAATTCCTGTACCCCATACTTGTACTTGTTTTTACTATTTGTGGCCCTAGCTTGCACTAAGGGCATTTTCTCTTGTTTTCCCTATGTTTTTCCTATTATATTTGTTAAGCAGACTTTGGAGAGGAGCTACCTGCTGGAACTGGCGAGCAGACATTTCAGGTTTTGCTTGGAGCAAGGACTTGTTTAAATAATTGCTTTCCTTAAGGTATTTATTTCTTCTGCTGTATAAGACTTGTTTTCGGGTTTACACTTGATCCAGACATGGAAACTATTTGAATATTATTTTTTGTTTAAATTGTTTTCTGTTGCTTAATAAATTATTCATGCATGCTTGGTTATATATAAATCTGGTTATATTCTTGTTGTGATGCTGAGTCGATCCTACAGCTTATGGATGATGTTAAAATCATCCGCTGGGCTTCGTCACGTGCTCGTATTCCATATTTTTGGGAAGCGGGGAGTGACAAATATTTTGCTGAGTACAACTAGAACTGATTGGGATTAACACCTAATTTTTGTGGATTGAATTGATGACTTTTATAAACTATTATATGCTTGCAAACAACTACTTTTTTTGCAGAATTTTCATGCTTTTCAGTAAAAAATCTTAATTTCAACATGATTCTATTTGTTGTTTATAAAATCATTGTGAATACGAATTGTAGCCTATTGTATCTATTTTATCAACCTTTTGACGAATCAGGATTTTGATTTATATTTTATAATATATTGCTGTTTTAGTACTGCAGTGTTTATGATTCCAGATTTACAAAGCTACTGTATCTTGCTTTTTTCTGATTTAAATTGACTATTCTATCTATGTTCGAAAATTATGAAACTTTATTTTCTGCTACTAAACATATTAGGGAATACCCCAGATTTTTCTTGAATTTAATCAGTATGTTTTTATGTCATTTTCCTGTTTAAGATTACATGTTTCTGATTTCTAGCTGAACATGTTTTCTGGATACAAACCTGTTTTGAGCCTTGTTTTTGTGAAATATCATATGACTTATATATATTTGCTGGATTCGGCCGAATGTCTATTTTCCATATTTTTTGACAGATCTAGGATTGCACATTTGTAGCAATAGGAATTCCAGATTTAGTGCATTACTGTCTTGCTGTTCTGAATTAGAATTGTCGTTATTCTATCCTTTTATGTGTTCTCTTTCATCTGTACATATTTATCTTTCAATCTGAACATGTTACCTGTTTATACAATGTTATTCTTGACCTATTTTGTAACACATACATGTCTGTTTGATAATAATAACAAAATAATCAAGCCGGGATTAAAGAAAATATCTAGTAGTAGATAATATAGAAATGTGTACTTGGAAATGGGCCTGTGTTTCCCACAGGATTATCTGTTACGTGTTCATGAATACATGATACACGACTCTGTCTATCTGGTTACCTGACTGCATACTTTCCTATAGGAATGTGTACTCAGAAGAGAACCCATAGGTTCTATCTGTCTGTCTGGATCTGCATCTGATGTCTGTCTGTCTGATACCTGAGTACACCGCCCTATAGAATCCCCTACAAAATCTAAACAAAACTATTTGAAAGTAGCACCCATGTGATAAAAACCTGGGATGCATGAAGTGTAGAGCCCCGAATTCCTAACATAGGAACTCGTGACACACTCCAGGATCTTTCTTCAAATGAGTCACAACGCAACAAAAGTCATAGGAAATTTAAAAAAAACTTTTGTTACATCAAATTGTTATTACAATGTCCAATGATTACAACAATTACAATTAATTAGTACAACACGAATGTACAATATAATTTGGACAGTCACTTTCACTTGGATGCTTTCCCATGCTAGAGTTTTCTCCGCGCTCCCAAGTTGGCAATCCTGCACTGATAACTGTGGGCACGTCAGTTGAATACAACTGATGAAATTCTATATTCGGCTATCCTCTCTATGCCATAATATAACGATTCCAATCTCAACAACCACAAATATTTGATGTGAAAAAAAAGTGATGTCAAACAAGTGTCGGTGTATGCCATGGTCTAATCTAATGCACACACTATGCACACATGCTCCTAAAGCTAATGCACTCTTGGTTGAAAGATATGCATCCCATACTACACATCCCCCAACCAAACGACGTTCTTCAGTTAATGGGGCTCGATCCCCTGCTATGCATCCTACTCTTGTGCTCTACCCTGTCTCTGATTCCAGTGATGGCGAGGCTGCAGTCGTCCGGCTTACTCCAGTCGCTGCAGTCAATAGTGGTGTCCATTACCTCGTGTTTTACCTACTATGCCCGGGATCTCAGCCGCAAGCTTACTCCGTCATGGCTGGGGTTACAGTGCAGGCTTACTCTGTCACGACTAGACCCATAGTATGTTGCTATATCTATGTCTCCCCAGACCTCACCAAAAGCTGATATACGAATACCAGGGCTCATTGCCGAAGGACATAGAGCCTTTCCCTTAGAGTCTCACTCACCAGGCCTTTCTCTAAGCCTCATGCCCGAATTGATCAACAAAGGACCTGACGGATATAGGGTTTCCCCAACTCCACTACCCTCATCCTTATACTAGAACAGAACTTGCAGCCGAGACGACGTCAACACTCTAAACCTCCTCAACGTTTGTTATGGACATAAAGGCATCCATGCCGAAGACAGCAGAGCCCCCACAGAGTTTCACTCCCCAGGGCAGCTCAGGGTCCCTGTCCGCATTAAACGAACCTAGGATTTGGCCAGGCGTGATGATGTCATGCGTCCCCTTGACAGGCGAACACCCTCGCTAATGCCTGTCATTACATTTAACCAAGACTCGATCTAGTCCTACCAAAGTATCAATGCTACCCCCACTCAAAGATTAAAGATAAGATTAATTACATGAATACTAGTGAATACTTGCATTTCTTCTATCACCCGACTTCTAAAATCCATGACTCTGGCCAATCTCTAATCCTCTTTCATTTTTCTTATTAGACGTATGAACCTCTAGGCGAGCCTAGAACTATCTCATACTACCCATTCCCTTAGTTAGGTGATCTATCTACCATTTCCAACCCCTAACTTGGTGTTCAACTTAGCATGAACAACTAGTTAAGTCCTACTTGTAGACTTTATCTAGTTAGTTACCTTTATTATTAATGGATCTTAACCCATACCACAATAGGACTCAACTAGCCCTCAAGTCCGGCCCAAGGATTGGCCCTCCTTGACCTATACTTGGCATGAACCAACGACGAATCGACCCCATCGATTGCCGCAACTGCCCTCTACGCTTGGAGTTCAATCACAACCTCAGCCCGACCAACAAGTAGCTCCTACTAAACTTCACGCTCCATGATCCTCGACAAGTGGTAGATCCAAACACAACCATGGAATCCATCCATGCACAACGAGTACGTCGGCGCACAAGTCATCTCCTCCAATACATTCGATGCGACATTCTACCCGTCTAGATTTGTCAACAAGACTTAATCCTAGAGTCTCGATACTCAACCGATGTGTCCCAACAAGGTACACTACACTAAGAGTAATTCCTAACCCATGAATACACAAAAAGGGGGGTGCTAGAAGCCATAAAAATGACAATTTATAATTCCAAACAGCAAGCATACATTTGGCGTTTATGTCAAAACGGAGTCATTCCCGGTCCCATTTCTTTGAAGAATTGCGATCTGGCACTCCCATGCTTCTACTAAAGGTCGACAGCAAGTATAAGCACACTTTGGAAATGGATTTCATCCTAAAGTGGTCGACAACAATACCCCAACATCCAATACAATTTCCACTTCAAAACAGTGAACAACGTTGTCTATATTAGGATCTACATGCAACTATGAGCTACTCTTAGCAAGGAACTTTAGATAATTTTAGTCCTAACTCATATCCACATCTATAACATAATTTGTGACCTCAAATAGCAACTCTAAGCTAATAAAGTACAAGTTCAAACTCATTTCCATGAACATGGTGCAAAATAGTGAGCTCTATGATTCACTGTGTTTCTGTCGTCACTTGTAAAAATCATATAAAATCGTACACTTATCCAAATCATGATTTCTTGGTCATTTCAGAAAATTCTATGTGTCTACTATGACTTCCTAGTTTCAAGTTTCTTCAGATAAGGTTTTTTACATGCTTTTATGGTCCTATCTTTAACAAGCATACAGATTTCCAGAACAGCACATCATATTAACACAGTAATGGGATAAAATCAATTTAAAATAGTAAATGGTGTCAGAACTTTATGAAATTTTAGATTCTAGCTCCTGCCACATGATGTTACAACACATACAAAAATTAGGTGATTCTACCAAGTAGATTTTTTATTATGTCTCTTTGAATGTCATAAAAAACAGAGCAATAACAGCAGCAGTTCTGTTTTTCTAAAATAACTAGCTGAGTTTACATGATTTTATTAACATAGCTGCAGTTGTCCAAAACTCATGAAATTTAAAACTGTGATCTTATATACATTCAACATTGACATACTAAAATTTCAGATCATTCCCATAAACATGAAGCAAGATACAAGTCACTTTTCTCACAACAGTAACAACAAAAATTGTTTCTTTTTCTTCTGACCAGCATGCAAGTTTGCATTTTATTTTATTAGCAGAAAAAATCATAAAAGTATGGAAAAATTACTGAAGGTGCAAGATACATGAATGAACATTATATAAAAATTTCAAGTTAATCCAATTAGTACTGTTCAAGTTATGAGGTAAGGACTAACAACAAAATTTCAGCCTTTTAACAGGATTTTCTGTTTTGGATTTTTAACACAAAAACGAGTTATTAAGGTTCATTCTAGAGCATGCATGTCATTTTTCAGTCACTAAAATCACCATTTAACAAGCAAAAACAAACAAAGATGTTAGAAACACCCACCTTGATCAATTTTGATGGAAAAGAGATCCTACAAGCTCCTAGCTTCAAGATTGGCCTTCTTGCTCCTAGCTCCTTGCCTTCTTAGCTCCTTGGCTCCTCCTCCTTGCTTGTCAACTTGTTTTCCTTCTCCTTGGCTCTAATTTCAGTATAGGATTTGTTTGGGGTTGAGAATGGGAGTAGAAGAGTGTAGGATTTAAAGTAGGAGAAGATAGGAGTGTGAAATGGCAATTATTGCATTGTGGGGGGTTAAAATGCAAAAAGTGGGGGGAGTTCTGATCTGGCCGGATTTGGCATGGGGAAGAGAAGGGGAATCTTGCATTTGATTGGGGGTGGAAAGGAGGTAGAGTGTAAGAGTGGAGATAGTCTCATCATGAAGCAAATTTGAGTTCAAACAAAGCCCTAACCCTAATTCTTTTCCCTCCATTTCTCATGTAATCTTTGGGCTTCAATTCTTTTTTTTTTGTACAGGTCATGTCACACTACAAGTGTGTGTTCATGGCTCAATGGTCAAAAGAACATGGTTTAAGCCATGTCTAGCTCATGGTGAGTCTAATTGAAGTTTATTAAATAATTCCATACTAATAGTTTCAAAAAGAAAAATAAATAAATATAGTATTTTAGTGCTTAACAAATTATACATATATTCATATGAAAATCCAAGTTGTTACATGAAGTGTTACCTAGATAGAACTAAAACACAAGACCCGTAATAACATGATATCTGCTACCTGTTTACCTGTATCTGTTATCTGACATCTGTTATCTGTTATTTGTTACATGCTACTGGACACCTGTTACCTGTTTACCTGTCTGTATGACACTTGACATCTGTTACACATCACCTGTACTTGTTAGCATACCATGTTACTTGATTCTATTTTCTGATTCATGTTAGACATTCTGTTTTGCTCTGTCATATCTATTCCATTCTATGTTTGTTTCTGTTATTATTTATATTTGTTATCTTTCCCTGTACTTGTGCCTACACTACAAGTGGCTCGTAACTTGCATTGACAGGAGTTTTGTTTTGTGTTTCTTTTTTCTGCAATTTATTAAATTGCAGATTATGTAGATCAGCTGCCCGATGAAGTAGGTGATCTGAGATTTTAGATGCTGAGTTTTTGTTATTATTATTTTCTGTTGCTTATTTGAATAATTGTATTTGTTACTTGGATTATTATGTATTGGGCAATGTGATCCAGAATTATTGACTTGTTCAGATCTTGTTTATTTGAAATTTATTAAGTCTTGTTTCAAGTAAATTCTGTTGATATATTGATTTATGCATGCGTGATTGGCTTCTCTTGCTTCCTACTCTGATTATTCCTGTGAAATTTTGTAAAGATCCTGACAGCTTGTGGATGATGAAAATCATTCGCTGAACTTAGTCACGTATCCGTATTCCGTATCTTCTTTTTGGGAAGCGGGGCATGACAGAAATAGTTATTCTTAAGTCTATTGTTCATTACTATCTAGGTAGCACTTCATGCGTCCCAAATTTTACCACATGGTTGATACATTCAAATAATTTCATTTTAAATTTCGTAGTGGAACATATAGGGCTGTGTACTCAGACAAACAGTGACAATAACAGTAAATGGTATCATGGATCATGTAGTCATGTATCCAGAGATAAACAGTTGGGACCTATGGGACCCCTTCTGAGTACACCTTCCTATAGGGAAGTATGTAGTCATGTAAATAGTAAACAGTGTCATGGATCATGTAATCATGCATCCAGAGAATAACAGTTGAGACCTATGAGTCTCCTTCCGGTACACATTTCTATATTGTCCACTACCAGATCTTTCCCTTAAACCCCAACTTGATTAGTTGTCATTATTATTAAACAGGTGTGAACGAACACTGATAGGGAAAAAAGACATGGAAAGAACAAGGACAAGTCTAAGTCAAATAGGAAATACAAACGGGTGACAAAAACAACCTATGACAGTTGGAACAACGAAACTTCCAGTTCTGGACAGCAAAACGTTACTGCACCGAAACTGAGATTCCAATTGCCTCAGGAATGCAAATCTGGATCTGTCAGAAAATCTAGAAACTAGACTCTTTTCCGAATCCAGGGCATATACACAAGTCATACATTGTTACAGTAATAGGGTCTAAAACAGTGTTTTATACAGAGTTTATGTTCAGCAAGAATATGCAAGGTATTGATCATAAGCCTGAAAAGGGTCTGCAAACATCATAATTAAATCTGAGAAAAATTTAATAGGTTACCTAGCATGTCTAGTCTCAACAAATAAAATTTTATAAATTTATATTACAGATAGCATAATTTATATAATTCGGAAAACAGAATGACGCAGCAAAATTGTTAATGGAAAAGTTTAGACACAGTAGTACCAAAACAGTGATAATTCGCAAAATACAATTATAAATCCCAATCTGTAAAAAGGGTAGTAAAATAGACAAATCAGGATACAGTTCATATTCACAAAGTTTTCATAATAAATGACTAGAATCGGGTTGAAAACAGGATTCTTTACTGAACAGTATGCAGTTTGGGAATTTATTGATTGGTTTCACAAGCATCAAATAAGTCATAAAAAACCATTAAATAATTCTACAAAAATTAGGAGTTGATCCAGTCATGTCTAAACACACTCAGAAAAATATGAAGTCCAAATTTTGCTCTTAACATTAGTTTTAAAATATTTAATTCATACAACGGTCTAAAGATTCAGAATCTGTAAATTTCGATACAAGTGCAGTAAAACAACGACAACTCTCACATCAAAAATTAGAATTCAGATCCGTCGAAGGTTCTGAAAACTAGAAAACAAGGCCTACAAATCAAGTTCACAAATTAATTCATTTTACTGGTTCAAACAGGGTCTAAATTGTTGTATCAAATTAGGTCAGCAGTAAAAAGAAACTTCTTTATGCATTTCATCAAACAACTCAAATACAATCGGTCCAATTTAGGATGTAATACAAAGCATGGTACATTGGTCACTCAAATCAACATGGCATGTGTATTAAAAGTCTACAACGAGAAAGTACATCTAATAAAGCATTCATGTAACAATCATCTACAACATACGGTATGTCGCAACAAGCATATACACATCAAGATGTCCATCTAATCCAATTTATTTTCGTGTAATATGTGACAACTATTGTGAGTTACTCATGATTAAGAGATGAAGGAATTGATCAACGAACAATATTATGATCATCATGAGCGTACAAAACAAAGATGCATGCAAGACTACTTACAGTATTTAACTTGTTTGAAGAACAAAATAACATACAAGCTACTTGCCTTATAAACGACGACAAAGACGATGAAAGAATAACGGGAACAGATCCCGGCACACGAACACGAAACACATGCACAAGAGACAACACGTACAACAGCAAGACAGCCAACAACAACAATAACACGTGTGCTGCACGTATTTTTCATGCACACAACAACGACAGCAGCAGCAAGGCGCGGCGGCGACGCTTGCCTTCGACAGCGAAGAGCGCTATGGTTCGGGGTGCAGGCGCTCGGGACCGCGGCGACCACGACAGGATGCGATTGGGAAAGATGGGTCGGTGGTTGGGTTCGACGGCAAGAGGAAGAGGACGAGGGTGAGGCAGGGGGATCGGTGGGAGCACGGTGGTCGTTGCAGGCGGTACAGCGAGGCAGTAGGGGAGGAGCAGGGGGGGTAGCGGTGATGGGTTCACCGGTAGAGGAGGAAGAGGGAGACGAGGTGTAGGGGGTCGATGGGTGTAGTAGGGGGGGGGGGGGGGGGGGAGGGAAGAGAGGTTGGGGGTGAAGAGGTGACGGTTATAGAAGTGAATAGGATTAGGGTTTAGAGTTTACACAGTGAATATATATAGGGTTAAGGTGGATTTCGGGTTAACGGGTAGGCGGGTTGAATCCAACAAGAGATTGGGTATTGTGTTTTGGGTTATAAAATCCAATATGAGATAATTAAATAGAATAGGCTTTATAAAACATACACATATATATATACATTAAATCATGAACAATCAAAACTAATAATAGTAGTAATAACAATAACACAAATAAAAATAACAATAATAATAACAATAACAATAGTAATAATAATGAGATAATGAGAATAATATTATCAGTAGCAATGTCATATACAAAATAAGGTTATATTACAATATGAAAATTATTTGAAGATAACTACAAATACGATTAAAGAATAAAAGTGAATTTTTTAATAAACCAACAAGAAATAACAATAACAATATTAATAGTTAATAAAATACAAAAATAAGATTCGGTTTTAACAATTACATTAAAATAATTCAAATAGTAATATTACTTTTGATTTGAGCTAAAATATAAATAGTCGAATAATTAGAAATAGAAAATAATGTTAAAATATACTATTATTCAAAGTAAATATAATTTTTGGTTCGAAAAGATTTCAATAGAAGGTCCAAATCGAATTAAAAACAAAATTGAATTTACAAATAATCAAAATATGAAAAATATTCAGCAAATATGTATTTATGGGAACATAGGTTACAAAATTTCGGCCAAAATTTTCGTTCGGCTAGCTTGCCGATAAGAAATCACTGATTTTATACTCCATATCGTTTTCGACCGAAATGTGTAAATTTCGGCTGAAATTATCGAAATGTCAACCGAAATATTACTGAAATTGCCAAAATATCAGCTTAAATCGACACACTAATGTTATTGTGAATATATAACTTTTTTTTAAAAAAACTTTTTACATATAAGTCTTTCAATATAGAACTTTAATTTAAGATAATGTGAGAATTTTCTCTCGATTGTTTGTGTATATGCAAAGTCAAGTAAGTCTATTAACTAATATATTTTTTTTTTCTAATAAATACAAATTCAATTTAGTTATATATTTATATTACATTCTTTTTTATATTATTGTTAAATTCTGCAAATATTTATCGTGATTGATTCATGTCATTAGTTATATTATACAATATTTTATATGATAAATAACCTGTAGAACATATAATATTTTGTTCAGTAACAACAATAAAATATGTTTATAGAGTGTCCGAAATGAACATCCGAGAAGATCACATTCACCCAAGATCGCATCTGATATCTCCGATCCGAGACAAAACACCACTTGCCAAGATGAGTCTGAAATCCGAGATTTAAAACCTTGCCACCTATCACGTGTCATCTCCTCAAATCCTACAAGAACATGAAGCGACTGCTCAGAGGACACGGGAAGTCACGCGGACTGTTGATTTGGCGACAATTCACTCACTCCACTATAACAAGCAATCTAGACAAGTATAACACCTCGGACAAAGGGCTCGAAATGGTGCACCGACTTCGAGCTCAGCGCGAATTTCTACACAAACACAGTTCACGCCCCGGACAACTACCTCGAAAGGGCACTTCGACTACAAGCTCATCCCAGATTTTCTCCGCAAAACACAAATCACGCCTCTGACAATTGCCTCGAAATGGCGCTCCGACTCCAAGCTTATCGCGGATTTCTCTGCAAAACACAACTCACGCCTCGGGCAACTGCCTCAAAATGGCACTCCGACTCCGAGCTCATTACGGATTTGTCCGCAAATCAAAGCTCATGCCTCGGACAACGGCCTCGAAATGGCGCTCCGACTCCAAGCTCATCGCGAATTTTTTTGCAAAACATGGCTCACGCCTCGGACAACTGCTCAACACAACCCTCTCGCCGAGTTTCGGTCCACATAGCTCAGAAGCTTGGGAAGAACCAAGCCCCGTCATCAGGGAACGTTCCTCATGCCAGTGCATTTTTCCCTACAAGTTAACTACTCCTCGGAGACGGCTGACAACTCGCCTTCAAGAGTGAGGGCTTCTGATATGGGTAAAAATCTGAGTTGATCCCCTGTGTTTGATCACTGCACGGATCATGAGGCAGATGGCTTGTGGACCTTTCATGAGCCCATCGGTCCAGCTCGGCCCACTAAGAAGGATCACCTAGTTAATTATGGAACAGTCAAATCCCCTAAGATCGGAACCCCCCCCCCCCCCCCCCCCCCCCCGCGCACGACCTATAAATACAAGTCGACAATACTATTAAGAGGTAATCACAATTTCACCACCCAATCCCTCTTTTAACCGCTGTTTATTGACTTGAGTATTAGGAGGGTCTGTCACCGGGAGGAGTCACTAGTAATCCTCCCGGTATTTCAGATTTTTTTTTACAGGTTCACGGTGGTCGTTGGGTCCTTACACCCCACTCATATTAGCCTCACATTAGGATTCGATCGACGGCTAAGATATGTTTGTTTTCCCTATTCATCTAAAGAACTCAGTATCTGTTGCTCCCACACCTGAAAAGCTGCGGCATCAAGATTAATATTACCAAAGTTAACAAACAGAACTTTGCTCTTTATGCTTAGACTCTCGGTCTGTAACTTACCCCCAAAAAAGAACAGGTATATAAATCTGATGCTACAAATATGATCAGACTCACTTCGTTATAAACATAAAACCACTGGGCAGTTCCAATTAGCATCCCTGAACCCTTTTAGACACTACGCTTGTCAAATGGGCAAATTCAAATTCATCTTTGTAGACCAAACCTTAACAAACAAAAGAAATGTTATTTAGCGTGCTTCATGAACCATTTTTACTGACTTAACCATGAAGTTGATCCTTTAAACGAGAAACTTCCTTCAACTAAAATGATCATCAATATAAATGCGATGAAAAAGAAAATGCAAGTATGGACTGCAGCAACTACAGCATTAGAAAGCAATTGCAAGAACAAAACAATTGATTTCAGAAACATCTAATCCATTTCAGAATAAAACATTTGATTTACAAGTATCAAACCCCAATCAAGTATCCAGTGACAAAAATGGCCCAATATTCCACCAAATTCGAACAGCTGCACCGAGCATCCAGTCAAACATCCATCAAAATCAGATTTTGAATCATACCCATTTCAGTTTCAACAACAGCACCCCTTCCAACAATCAATACCACGAAAAACAAAACAAAATTTATAAAATTACATAATAACAAAAATGGCCCAATATTCCACCAAATTCGAACTGCACCGAGCATCCAGCCAAACATCCATCAAAATCAGATTTTGAAGCATACCCATTTCCGTTTCAACAACCAGCACCCCTTCCAACAATCAATACCACGAAAAACAAAGCAAATTTTTTGAAATTACATTATAAAATTATGAAAAAAGAAACTATTTCTCTTTATGGACATTATACTCAGGAGAGTAAAAATCATTCCCCTCAATCAAAGACCTCAAAAAATCATGATAAGACGAAGTTTTGGCACCTGGGTTTGGTCTGAGAGGTGGT
Source organism: Hemerocallis citrina (assembly GCA_017893485.1). Taxonomy (NCBI): domain Eukaryota; kingdom Viridiplantae; phylum Streptophyta; class Magnoliopsida; order Asparagales; family Asphodelaceae; genus Hemerocallis; species Hemerocallis citrina. The sequence goes on from CM030359.1 coordinate 86,804,347, forward strand.
GAATCAGTGACGGTTCTAGGGTGCATGAAACACAAATAACAACCCTTTTGACCAATCTCCTCAGAATAAGGGAAAGGGGGTGGAGGTGGCCTTCCCTTCTTCGTAAACACCTTCTCAAACTTCTTAAATGGCAACAAGACAAGACTTTTAGCCCCTTCCAGCTTTCTCCCAAACTCATCTTTGGTTCCCTCTCTCTCTTTCTTCCTTTTCTTCTTCCTCTTCGTCTTCTTGTTGGGTTGTTGTTGAATTTCAGCACCATCATCAACCTCTGTTTCTTCTTCTAAGGATTCTATGCTTGTTTGTGACATAAAAGTGATTCAATAGAAAACGAAGGCCAAAAAGAAATTTGGAAAGGGGGCTATTGGATTCCTAAATATATTTTGAGTTCTTTTTTCTTCTTTTTGTGGGTATTTTTTTTTCCCTTTTTTTTACTTTTATTTTTCCAGCGAATTTACAGGAGAGGTAAAGGAGGGAACTAACAAAGTTGGATTGGGTTGGGTAGGGGTGGCATTCGACCCGGCCCGCTCGGTCCTAGGCCCGCCCTAGGCCGACCAAAACCGGGCTGAACCGGGTTCAAACCGCACCAAACTCAGGAGCCGGTACGGTTCACAAAAACGAGGAAAAAGCCCACTTTCGGCCCGCCCCCGCTGGGCTGGGACCGGATTGAACCGGCCCAGGCCGGTCTGGACTTGCTCACGGGCCGACCGTTGGCTGGGTTTTTTTTTTTCAGAATTTTTTTTATGAAAAAGGTTTTGTGAAATTACCAAAATACCTCCCAACGGATTTATACTAGCTAGTTTTTTGGGGTGTTTTGGGAAATTGAAAAAATACATATTCTATATATACAACCTCATTTCATTCAATTCTCTTCACAAATTTCATTCAATCTATAATAGAGGTCATCTAGATCTCTAAATACAAAAGTTTCCCTCGTATTGTAATTTGAAGTTATTTGAATGAAATGAAATTTTACTCGATTATTTGATTATATATTACACTTTTTAATTCATAAATATAATTTTTGAATATCTCTTTTATCTATAAGATTTTAACAATTGTTAAATTTTTTTAAAAAGTTAAAAAAATATTCAAAAAAATATTTAAAAAATAAAATAAGTCCGGCCCGGCTCACAAGCTAGGAGCCAAGGACCGGGGCCGGGCCTCAATATTCCAGCACAAGCCCGGCCCGCCTAAGCTCGGGACCGGGTCAAACCCGCTGGGCTTCGGCCCGGCCCGGGAGAACCGAATGCCACCCCTAGGGTTGGGTTGGGGTTCCAAACTTGTGACCAAAAAATTCTTATTTAGACCGAAACTTACACCCGGGATAAGCGAAAGCTGAGTATGGACCCTCTAGATTGTTATTACATAATGAAAATCCAAGAGAGTTAACTATTGTAAATTAGCCATTTTCTTTAAGAGAGACGAGTAATTTACACGTGAGATGCATGATTTAATAAAATATATATTTTTTAAAATTAAATTTTGATTTAGTCTGGCTCGATCCTCAGACCTCTTTTATATTAGTTATGTACGGACAGTGCCCATAAGTTGGTAGATTTACAAATGACAACTCCAGCTCTCTCATTATAATAGTTACTAGTATAATGTACGTGCGATGCAAGTTTAAAAAAACTAAAGTCATCAAATTAAATGAATATATATTGAATAAGAAAAAAAAAGTTTGTATTTGAATATTTTGATTTGGGCTAGACGTGCGGTGCACATTTATATTTGTTGATATAGTTTGGACGTGGATTATACGTGTTTATATAGTTACGAAGTTATGGTTTGTTTGTTACAAACCCAAACTCTCCCATTAAAATAGTAGAGATTACTAGTAATTTGCACGTACTTTTCACATCCTAATAAATATATTTTTTTAAGTAAATACTAAGACGTAATCTGACCTCGAACCTGAGACCTCTCTTTACTCATCACATACTCTTTACAAATTATCGCTACTTGTACCAACTTGTATTTTATATGAGGGACACTTTTTGTAAATAATTATGTCGTAAATAATTTAAACTTTGAGGGTATTATGGTAACAAACAATAGTTGTGTAAATGAATAGTTAATATAACTCCTACTTAAAATAAATGGTTGAGATTATATTGTTGATTGTCTACAAATGACAACCCCAACTTTCCCATTATAATATTAGAGATTAGAGATAGATATAGATAGATTACTAGTAATCTGCACACGCAATGCACGTCCTAATATTATTATTTTTTTTGATAAATATTATTACGTAGTCTGGACTCGAACTTGAGACTTCCTTCACCCATCCCAAATCTACGTAGTCTGGACTCGAACTTGAGACTTCCTTCACTGATCCCAAATCTTTACCACTCTTTACAAATTACCATTAGTGGCACTATTTTTTATTTTATATAAGTGACACTTATATAAATAATTATATCATAAATAAATTTGAACTTTGATGGTATTATGGTAACTAACAACAGTTGAGTAAATTGATGGTTAATATAATTCTGACTTGAAAATGAGTGGTTGATATTAGATGGTTGGTTGTCTACAAATTAGACAATTCCAAATTTCGTATTATAGTATTAGAGATAGATGTATACATTCAAACAAAAGTCTACAATATCTGGATTGTTGTTATCACATACAATGACAAATAAAAAATTGAAAACTTCAAAAATAAATAAATAAATACATAGAGAGGCTACAACATTGTTCATATACCAGTGGGAAACAACCATACTATAGCAGTACAGCCAGGGCGGGCTTGAGTTTCCGGGAGCCCGAGGTGAACTCCTGAAATAGGGACCCCAATACACTAAAAAAAAAAAAACATGTATACAAAAATTTTGCACATTGTTGAAAGCAAAATATGCAAAATATATAAATTTGTATCACTCAAATTTAAAGTCTCAAATTCAATTCAAGTCTTCATGCCTAAACCCAAATAATTTAAAAAAAAAAAATTAAAGGCTCAAATAATTATTTTTGGGCCCCCTAATAACAGTATTTTTCGTTTACGCGCAAAATACTTGTATATATTTACAAAGGAATTACAAATTTGGGGCCCCTAAAATCGCATAAAAGCCAAAGGCCTGAGGTGGCCGCCTCACCCGCCTCAAGGGTGGGGCCGGCCCTGAATACAGCGGCACTAGATATAACATATTAGTATGTCTCGTAGGTAGTTTTTTTCAAGAAAAAAAAATCTCTTTGTTATTGAACAAAAGTTGGAGAGTTAAGAGTCTTGTCTGCACATTTTAATCCCTAACTAAATATATCTATAAAATATATTATGCAAAGATCATTTTTGTTTATAGGATTTTTCTCATTTTTTCTTTTCAAATTGAAAAAAGGCAAGCGAACATAGGAAGAAACCCTATTGAAGTTTTGAAATCTACTCATTCTTTTACTTCTATTTTTTGGACTGAAAAATCTACACATAGTTGTGTTAGGAATGTGCCCTATAGTCAATCGCACAAGATGAAATTGATAATTCTCTAGTATACATTATTCATAACTAATAAAGTGTTTAGAACGTTTTATTCATCATACGCTGATTATTATTATTTATGTTATTTATTTACTGTTATAATCAAGTCCATGGATTAATTAAATATATTTAGGGTCATGATGAGATTATGCCAGTGAGACCTAAACTTAATATAATTAATCTAAAATGTTCGTAGTCATGAGATTGGACATCGGTAATTCCGCCGAGACTAGTGCACTTGTTAGATGTTTTAAAGTAAATGATAATTGCTCTCACAATTATTTATGTAGAGACATTAATATAAGAGTGTATGTGTTAAACTGTTTATTTTACTGAACTGGCTCACTAACAGTAATATTTAATGGAAAGTCTAATTGAATATCAGTAGATAATTTCTTGGGTGATAGTGGGTACAAGTAATCCTTAGATCTGAGATTGTCATAACATTTTGTGTATGTCAATCTATGCTTTGGTTTATTTCTTAGCCTGACATTTTAAGACATATGTAGGGTATTGTGGACATAGTGAGACTTTCATGGAAGTAGGTGAGCAATCAATAGGAATCGATCACTTCTATTAAATGAAGAGAATGACCTATGTGATTCTATAAATTGTTGACTTGGGAAGTCTACAAGCATAAAAAAATGAATTTAAATTTTTTTTCTATGTATTCATTTGAGTCAATCATACATGTATCAGACACATATGATTAAATGGTTAGAGTTTAACCTTAATTCAGACCCTAAGCTTTTTTGGGACGTTGTATGATCGTAAGATTTAAATGTAGGAAAATAATCAGTAAATGGTACAATTGATTTCAGTAATGAAACTGACATTATCAGGGTAGTCATGTTACTTTGTTAGACGTCACTCATGACTTGTGGAGAAATAAAGAAGTTTTGTATCTTCACTGCCAGCTTAATGTGAGACCAAATGGGTCTCACATAATATAAGCATTTTTCTCGAAAAATTCAATTCAAAATTTTATTTGATAAAATTACTAATCGAATAATTTAATATATGAAGATATATTAAATATGTCAAATAGTTTTGCTAACACGGAATGTTATATGGATGTTAATTTGTTTATAAGATAAATAAATTTTGTTCATCATTATTAAATGATGAATATTATCTTTCTAGAATATTTCAATAGTTGAAATATTTGAATCCGTAACAAACAAATATTTGAGATGATATAAAGCCTTAAATAAGAGATGTGAAGATATCTCATTATGGTCAATAGTTATATTGACAAATATTTTGTGAATATCTTTTGAAATGAAAAGGATTACATACCATATAAAGATTTGACCTCCAATCCTCAATAAATAGGGAAGAACATTTTTTCCTCTATAAATGAAGACTGAGACTTATTCTCAAAATAATCAAAAGAGAGTAAAAGAGAAAGGACAACAATATTAAAAAAAATGTTTCGTGCGGATCCCCGTTCGGAGGACGAATACTTGGGCGTCTCATTACTGAAGCCACCAGGAAGGAGTTCTTGAAATCGGTGAAAGGTAATCCAGAAACATTTTATTTTGATCTAATTCATTTTGACACATAGTGATTCTAGCTATTGGAAAAAATTTGTATTGCAATATTGTTTGAACAATTAGAACGCTTCCACTGCCTGCGTTAGACATCTAAATAAACCCTAGTTTTCCCTTCAACTTGCACTTTGGGTTTTAAAAGAAAACTAGTTGAATTATCCCCCATTCCTAGCCCTCAGATGAAGGAAGGAGTATATCTCAAAGCAGAAAATCCTTAAATCAAATGGTGTCAAAGGTGGCTTTATAAAAATTCTATAAATCACAATTCAGCAAAATATATTTGTCACAATTTAAAACACTGTTTCTATATTACTTTCTTTTAACCTCTCTGCTAATCTCTCAATTATCTCCATCTCTCTGTCACTCCCTCAATCGTATCTCAGCCCAGTCTCCACGTCATTTTTTATCTCTTCTCTCTTTCTTTCTCTAGATTTTTATTACATAATGAAAGTCCTAGAGAGTTAACTATTGTAAATTAGCCCTTTTTTAAAGTGAGACTAGTAATTTACACGTGAGTTGCATGTCTTAATAATATATATATATATATATATATATATATATATATATTTTAAAGCAAAAATTCTGACGTAGTCTAGCCTCGACCCTGAAACATCTTTTATATTAGTTATGTACAGACAATGCACGTAAGTTGGTAGATTTACAAATGACAACTCCAACTCTCCCGTTATAATAGTCATAGATAAAATTACTAGTAATCTGCACGTGCAATGCACACCCTATTATTATTATTTTTAAGATAAATATTATGACGTAGTCTGGACTCGAACTTGAGACCTTCCTTCAGCCATCCCAAATCTTTATCACTCTTTATAAATTACCCTTAGTGGCACTGATTTTTATTTTATATGAGTGACACTTTTGTAAATAATTATGTCATAAATAAATTATATGAGTGACACTTTTGCAAAAATATCATGTCAAGGAACAAAATGAGAGCATTTCCCCCCCACCCCCCCCCCCTACAAAAAAAAAGAACAAAATAAAGGTAGAAAGACATACTATTGTTGTATCCAAAAGTCTTTATAGTTAATTATCCCCCATTCTCAGTCCTTAGATGACGAAAGGATGTCTCAAAGCAATAAATCGTTAGATCAAATTGAGTCGAAAGTAGCTTTATAGAAATTCTATAAATCACAGTTCAGCAAAATATATTTGTCAAAATTTAGAAAATTGTTTCTATATTACATTCTGTTTCTCTCTCTAGGGGTGGCATTAGGGCCGGGCCTGACCCGGCCCGCTCGGTCATCGACCAGACCCGGCCCGCCCAAACCAGGGCTGAACCGAGCCAACCCTCCCAAATACATATTCTTGAATATTTTCTTTATTTTGATTATTTATAAATTCTTTTTGTTTTAAATTCATTTTGGATCTTCTATCAAAATCTTTTCTAATCGACAATTATATTTATTTCGAATGATGATATATTTTAACTTTATTTTCTATTCCTAATTGATCGACTATATATATTTTAGCCCAAATCAAATACATTATTACTATTTGGATTTTAATAAATTTGTTAAACTCAAATCCTATTTTGATATATATATGTTATTATTATTATTATTATTATTATTATTAATATAATTATTATTATTATTTGATTATTTATTAAAATTCATCTATTGTAATTTATTAATTTGTGAAACCCTATAGAACTTAATCTATATTTTATTAATATTGGAGTATGAATTTTACGAATACTATCTGATTTAATTAGTTATTATGTACTACTATATTGCTATTTATTATATTTTTGCCTAATCTTATTATTATTATTCTTTCCTTAATTGTTTATTAAATTGTAAAGGTCCACAGATCTTAATCCATCTTTTATTATTATTTATTATTTTAAAGTCCAAACAAAGTATATTATTATTATATGATTATTCTAATTATTTGTGTAAAGTTAAATCTTTATCCAATTGTATTCTTCCAATTAATTTTATTTTTGTTGAACTGTGAAATTTTTGTACAACCTATTTAAATTTTGTATGTTGAATACTCTAATTTATTTAATATATTTCTATTTATTTTTCTATTGGATTAAAACCCAAACCCGTGAACCCTATAGCACATTCTTATTAGATACTAAACCCAAACCCTATTGTAACTCCTGTATCCCATTTTCTGTATTTTGTAATGTATTTCTTTTCTGCCAGTGTATCCTATCTATTTGTACTCTTTCTCTTTCCTGAATCGCATATTTGTTCTTCTTTCCCTATATATTTTCATCTATTGTTTGTCAGCTGTGATTTGACATTTTGTGACTCATTAGTCTGCCAATTATTCTGTCTTTGGATTATTTATTGTTTCTGATCTTTTGCATTTCATGGCCTAATTGCTATTTATTGTTTCCTACCATATTGGATTTGGTTTCTACCCAGTTTACCCTATTTGAACCCTTCTATCCGTTCTATTGGATCCAAGCTGCTACCCAATACCCTCTTCTTTGACCCAGTCTTCCCCAAATATTTCCTCATGCTCTCTTTCTGCTAATAAGCCGATCACATCTCCCCTATCTTCTCTTGATTCTCCAAATTCCTACTTGCCAAAATCTCTCATTATAATCCCCAACAAAATTTGTTACTCATATATCTAATTACTATCTCTTAAACCCTAACCCTAATTTTCTCTCTCCCTCTTCTCTCTCCCCTACCCTACATCCCGATCCCCTGCCCTGATCCCAACGCAGTGACCCCCCCTGTCGCCCTGCCTCCACGACGGAAACCACCACAGCAGCCCCCTCCTCCTTCCCTTCTCCTTCCGAAGCCACATAGCAGCGGTAACAGCCCGAGCGACAGCAGCATCCCACAGCCAGCGCACCCCCATCTCGGCTTATCCCCTCCGATGTCGACCCTATTCGTCGTCGCCGTCGCTTCCCCTTTTTTGCGCCGTCGTTTGCTGTCAATTTCCCATCGCAGTGCACACCCCCAACTGCCTCTCTCTTTTGTGTGCAAGTGGTTGATCTTGAGCATTGGGTTTATGTTCGGGTCGTTCGTGATCATCTTGTTCGGGACTCATTCGTATTGTGTTCGTTGTCGAGAATCTATTCTCGTTATTATCATCTTCTCTCGTCAAACATGTCGACTATCTAAGGCATGTAACATGTATTATTTTTATTGTATATACAGGTACAAAATACCGCTTGTAGTGTCAATTTTGTTTCTAAATTCGTTATCATGAAAAACTCTTGTAAATATTGACCCTATTTGTTGATCCATCCGTTGTTTCGATCCGTCATCATATTTGTTACACACACGACATGAAATTAATTTAAACCTAATCTGATTCTTGATGCATGTATATATGTTGTTTCGTGATCCATGATATGTTGTACACTCGTTGCATGCTTGATGTGTTAGTTGTACTATCTTGTGCTAGACTTGTCAAACACTCATACCATATTGTTTTGGACATCTATTATACCATGTTTTGTGTTTTTTTATAATTAGGATTTATTGCACATGAACTATTTGATTTAATGCATAATGAAAGATTTCTGTTTTTGCTGCTGCCTTGTTTTGTTTCAGTATTTTAGACTCTGCTGAGGTCAGTAAATCAAATTAATTTGTGAATATAAATTATAGACCTTGTTGTCTAATTTCCAAAATTTTGACAGATCTCAGTTTCGATTTGTGAGGTATGAGTTATTGCTGTTTTGCTACAAATGTGTTGAATATTCCAGATTCTGTTTTATGTGATTTCTGTGTAGTTATTCACTTTTAAACTGATGTTAAAGGTAAGATTTGGATCTAATATTTTTTTGGGTATAACTAGACACGACTGGGATTAACCCCACAATTTTGTGGATTTAAATAGTGACTTTTATAAACTGTTCTGTACTTGTGAACAAACTAATATATTTCTAAAACTGCATGCTGTTCAGTGAAGAACAATATTTTCAACATAATTCCAGTTGTTGTTGATTAAAACTTAGTGAATATAAAATGTATCCTACAGTATCTATTTTACAAACCTTTTGACGGATTTGGATTTCGAGTTGTACTTTGTAATCTATCACTGTTTTAGTACTGCTGTGTCTAAATGACCAGATTCATAAACTTGCTGTATCTTGCTGTTTTCTAAATTTATTTGACTATGCTATCTGAATTGGAATATTATGAAATTTTAATTGCTGATACTAGACATACTAGGGAATACCCAGATTTTTCTTAGATTTAATCAGTGAGTTTTTATGCCATTTTCATGCTTATGAATACAACTTTGTGATTTCTGGCTGAACATGATTTCTATATATAATTCTGTTTTGAGCCCTATTTCTGTGGTTATTATATGACTTATATATATGTGCTGGATTCGGACGAGAGTCTATTTTCTAAATTTTCTGACGGATCAAGATTTGCATTTTTGTGCTAACGGGAACCGCAGATTTGGTATAGTAGCGTCTTGCTGTCCATAACTGAAAGTTTCGTTGTCCTAATCTTTGATGAGTCGTTTTATCAACCATTAACGTCTTCTCTCCTACTTGAACTTTTTTCTTGTTATCTTACCATGTTTCTTGCCTTATTTGTTCACGTCCATGCTTGCTTTAATAATAATAACAAGAAATGAAGATAGGGTTAAAGGGAAAGATCTAGTAATGGAAAATGCAGAAATGTGTACTCGGAAGGGGATCCATAGATCCTAATTGATACTTGATACTTGGTGCTTGATACGTGATTACTTGACACTTGACACTTGACACTTGATACTTGATACTTGATACTTGATACTTTACACGTGATTACTTGATACTTGTACATGAGTACACTGCCCTCTCTGATCCACTACGAAATCTAAACACAACTTGTTTGAATGTAGTAACCATGTGGTAAAAATTTGGGACGCATGAAGTGCTACCTAGATAGGACTAGATACAAGACTTGAGAATAACATGATCACTTGCACATTCCCGATACTTGTACATGCTACTTGACACTTGTTACTTGTTACTTATTTACATGTTACTTGATATTTGTTACATGCCACCTGCAACTGATCATCTTTCCTTGCTATTTGATTATGTTGCCCTATTTGCTGTCACAGTCCTTCCATGCTTACTTTGTACTTGCTTCTGCTATTACTCTATACCTGTCTATCTGTTTTTCTGTACTTGTTGCCTGCACTACAAGTGGCCCATAATTTGCATTGACGGACGTTTTGTTTCTCTTTACTCTTCCTACAATTTATAACTTGCAGACTTTGGTTACCAGCTGTCCGAGGGGGTAAGTGACCAAAAATTCTAGTTGGCTAGAGTTCTTGCTACAGTTTGTTTCTTATTGTTTTTGAATAAATGCAATTGCTACATGGATTATCTTATATTGGGCATTTTGTCCCAGATTTGTGTTTTGTTCTAGACTTGGTTATTTGAAGATTAAGTATTCTTGTTTTCAATAATCCTGTTGGTTATGTTAATTTATTTATTCATACGTGGTTGATTATTTCTCTTGTATATCTCTTGTTTATCCTTGTACAAGTTGTAAAGATCCTTACAGTTTATGAATGGTGAAAGCCATTCACTGGATTTGTATCGTGTATCAGTATTCCGTATTCCTTTTCGGGAAGCGGGGTGTGATAGGATTTTTAGTGGTATAAGAGCACCAGGTTTGGCTAATGTATTAGCTTGACAAATATATTAGACAAGTTTGGGCTCGGTCAAGGATTGGCTCAACAGTGCACAGACCATGCAGTAACATGAATAAATTATAATAGACATTGATTTGGATGCTAATTATTTTTGGATTTATGCAGGCCATGGCTCACAGAGGTTCCACTTCCAGTGCACAGGAGGAACAGCCTGGATTAGAGGCTATTACGAATGTGAAGGAGTGATTGATCTACATGCAGCAGAATCACAGTAATCTTGTGATGGCCGCCGTGGAAGTTGCTTGGAACCCGACTCCCGTTGTGTCTATGCAGGCAGCTTTTCCTTCTCATCCAGATACAGTTGCAGACTTCATGAGGCTGCACCCTGACAAATTTTCTGGCACTAAGATGTCGCTTGAGGACGAACAGTGGTTGATCAGGACAGAGCAGTTATTGTTGGCAGTGAGAGTTACTGATGCTGATCGTGTGGATGTGGTGAGCATCCAGTTGGTGGACCTTGCCCACATATGGTGGAGGGCTGAGTCCAAAAGGCTCGCACGGCCCATGGCTTGGACCGCGTTCACCAGGAGCTTCTTGGAGAAGTTCTTCCCTAGCAGCATTCGAGTTGAGATGGAGCAGCAGTTCCTTGCCCTGAAACAGGCTGGTCGATGTTCTATTTTTGGAACTTTGTTACTTAATGTCCATACAATGTTGTAACATGATACTCTCTTGGAACATGGTGCCAGGTCAGTGGATGAGTACGCGGCAGAATTCACCAAGCTTAGCTGCTTCACAGCCGCTTTAGTGGCGAACGAAGAGGATCGGGCTCAGAGATTCCTTCTGGGGCTTGAGCAAGATATTCAGATGCATCTCGTTTCCTTTTGCCTGCGTACTTATGCTAAGGCTCTTGAGGCAGCCCGAGCTCAGGAGCAGGCTCGCAACAGGTTGGCTCATCCCCAACAGATTGTTCAGCACCCCGTCACTGCTGCTGTTAAGCTTTCTGGTGGGCCGATTCTGAGGCCTGTCCCAACCTATCCGCTCATTCGGTTAGGGTAGCGCCCTACTCTTTTGCTGGTCCTCAGAGAGTTGGTTTTTGCAACTTTTGCCGACTTACTGGGCAAGTGCGCAAGGACTGCAGGCGCGCCATTCGCCATTGCTTTGGCTGTGGCACTGCTGACCACTCAGTGCGAGGTTGCCCGCAGCAGAGGATGGCTCTTCCAGCCAGGGGTCCAGTTCAGCAGGAAGTGCCAGCTCGTGGTCCGGTTCGGCCACCGCTTCCTCCTCAATGCCAGATCATTGGTCAAAGGATCACGACTCCCAGAAGAGGTCAGATTTACAACCAAACAACTACAGATGCTGAGACGGTAGAAGGTGTTGTTGCAGGTATCTTTGCATTTCTCTAGTTTGTTATTTCCCTGGTTTCTTTCATTGCTTTACTCTGTTCATTTATATTATCTGCCCTGCATTGTTCTTCCTTATTCCTAAATCGTTATTTATTTTTCCTTGCCTTTTGGCTCTATCTTAGGTGTTATCCTAGTTTGTTCTTTCCCTGCTCATATTCTCTTTGATTCCGGGGCGACCCAATCCTTCGTCTCTTCCCGCTTTGTGGCTTGTCATCAGTTGGTGTGCAGCATCATGTCTGAGGCTTAGAGCATTGTCATAGGTGGCAGTGTTGTCGTTTGTTCTAGGGAATGCAAACAGAGTCTCGTGGTTATTGGTGGTGTGGATTTCAAAGCTAACCTGATCGTCATTGGGAATTCCGGATTCGACGTCAATCTCGGTATGGATTGGTTGGGTGAGTCTCATGCCATCATTGATTGCCGTGCCAAGAAAGTTGTATTCCGAATCTTAGGTCATGCATAGTTTGAGTTCCATGCCGGGGAGATGTGTAGCGCCCCGGATCCCCATTACTGGACATCCGTGACACTCACCAGAATCTTTGCCTTCAAATGCATCTCAACACAGTAATAACACAGAAATTTTAAAAAAACTTTTTATTGCCAATGAGTCATTACATTGTTAGTTACGGAGTAAAAACTACATCCACTCATTACAAACTTATTATAAATATTTACAAACTCCACTTGTAAAGCTATCAGCTGCCTGCCGGAATGGTAATCGACTGATTACTGCCGAACTTCGCTGAGTGTCCCATCGGCTTCCCTGGGACTTGCTCCTAGGCTTGAGGCTTGTGCTGCGTGACTCTGATATTTCTGCACTTGTTTGAAAGGTAGGAGTCGGTACCTAAAAGGTAGGGAACTTCAGTACTTCGACTAATGCAAAGTTGATAATAATAGCGATCCTCTAAACTACAATCACAACCATAATTTTATGCAAAAGAAAAGTGATGTGCAAAATAAGGGTTTAATGGATTTGGGTTCTAGTGCAGTGGTATGCCATGACCCTATGACTGGATACAGCAAATCACATGCCTGACTCTAATGCAAGCAAGACTTTGGAAACGAATGCATCCCATACTACATACGCCCCTAAATCTAGCCGTCTTTCTCCATAGTTTAGGGATTCAAACCCTCTCCATGCATCCTACTCTTGTACTCAACCTGTTTCTAATAGATTGTCTGTTGCCCAGGAAGGTTGCAGTTGGTCGGTCTAGTTCTGCCACTGTAGTGCCTAAGTTGTGGTTGTGTTTGCCACTCAGCACCCGCGTATGGACCCCTTCAGAAAGCCGCTTTGAATTCGGTCGCAAGACTGTGTAATTCGTGTGTCCACCCCTAACCCGGGCAATGGACTGATGCATGCATGTTCCCCCCTAACCGGGGCAATGAACTTGATATATAAAAACCCACGTGCATAGGAACGTGATGGCCTCGAGGGTCAAATCTCCCTATCCTCCCGTTCCTAACTCCGGCAAACTTTGGGAATTAACAGATCGAGATACGAGCCGAGGACTCAATCATGAGTGCCGAAAATGTATCCCTACGACAGGAAGGTACAACACCAACTATGGTCTGCTAGTACTAATGCAATTACCAAACCCCTAATGCATCACACTAATTCTCGCCTCACTCTAATCACTTTGGCTAAAAGATAAGATTGCTTCCAAAAACTTGCCTATCGATCTCTGGCCCTGGCGATACCAGTTTGTTTCGCTATTTCCCCAGGCTTGGAATTGTACAGTGCCATGACCTACATTCACCCCTAATCCAGGTAATGAATGTATGTGTTTAGCCTTAATGAGCTTAGTTTGACGGCATGGCTTGGACGTCCTACGCTTCGCTGGAAGTTCATAACTTAGGGTCGACAGATGCAGGGTATCATTTTATCCTAGTGACTAACTCGAGTCACACACCCACTATGGGAGTCAACAAAACCAACAACAGATACCAAATCATCCCCAGAAAAGAGTCATCAACTCTCATAGTACACAGGGGAAAATTCCTCATAATACCTAGTCAACACCCAAGACTAAGCAACCTACAGTGTTTCTGACCGAAACATTAAAAAGGTCATAACTCCCTCGATACAACTCCGATTGGGGTGTACAAGCTCAATCCGAAAAGGTAAGAACCTTAGCTACAACTTTCTAGTTGATCATAACTTCAAATTCCATCATTTAAGTCCTCAAAATGGCCTCTCAAGCCTCAGCCTGTGTATTTTCTGTACACGGGCTGCACCTTACCTGTAGCATAAGTCTCTATCTACTCATCAGAATGCTGCAAACCCAGACTCTACGGAAAGGTGTGGATGTCCTCTACAATCCTCTAGTTGGTCATAAGTCCAAAATATGCCATTGGATCTCCCTAAAACACACATTACTCACAAGTGTACCAAGTCATACACTAAGACTTCCTCAATCAGAGCACTCAGCTCAAATCCTGGTCTCTGTCCAGTATTGAAAAAATCATAATAAATCAACCAATTACTGGAAGTACCTCAAATAGGTCTTGCTAGAAAGTTCTTGATGTCTACTACAATCCTCTAAAGAAATACTTCCACAAAATTTGCTCTTAAAGTGCCTCAATTGTGTCATCTCTACAGGGTGTCTAATCTGACTGAATCCAGCACAGTACGTGCTATAAAAATCATCATTAATCCTATGCTCATCCAATATATACAAAATTTACAGTAAAGAATCTAGACTTCATAAATAAAACCATGAAAAAGGTTTCATGTCCAATGTCCAAGTCTACACTGAGTTCTTTATGTTTCAATTAAGCACAAAAATCATAATGTTCTTCAGTTACAGCTCTAGCTACTGTTGATAGATCAATTTTTAACATGCCTGTAACTTCATCTAAATATTTTCTTGATTTTTCTGTAGGGTCTAGATACAAGTCGGAAGACAAGGAAAAAATTTCAGATTAATATCTTGCTCCAATTAATTATGAAAAATCCAACAATCTCAGGCATCATAGTAAACAATTTCTACTACTGCCCTACGGCACTGTTCCACGAATGGATTTTATTAAAATACCAAATAATCTCAAAAAAATATGAAATTGTTCATGAATCATCTAGACATATAAAGGAACAATCTGTAAAAATTTCATGATCAGATTCCATGTGGTTTGCTCTCGGGAAAATCTAGAAAATAGCATACAGATCAAGATTCCAGTTCTAGTTTCTGATTTCAACTTCCAATCATCTTAAACATTCATTCTAACCCTTACTACTTCACATTCATGCAAGAAATCAATCAAGAAACAAAAAGAAAGGTTTAGAGAAACTCCCCACCCTGAGTTGATTGTGGAGTAGATTGTAGTTTTGAGCTTCACTTCCTCAAGAATCACTACAAGAGCTCCTTCTTCAATCTTTCTTCCTTTCTCTCCTTGTCTTCTTTTCTTGGGTTTGAGTTCTGAAATTTTCAGAACATGGGAGGACAATGAAGGGGTTTTTGATGGAAAAGAGTAGGTAAAGAGAAGGGAAAGAGGGGGGCCAAAATATAGGGTGTAGGGGGTAGGGTTTACAATGGTTTTGGTGAGAAAGCATGGTCTCTAGCCATTGGTTTTGGGTACAATGGATTGGTTACCCTATTTAGTTCTTAAATGGGTCCCTAGATATGAGACGAGGGGTTTATCGAGTGTACGCAAGATATACCTATCGTAGCATCATACAATGTTATATTTGCATAGGTGTCGTACCAAGAACTAGTGTTTATACCAGTATCGGTCCTTCTCATTCTCGTGCATCTTCTAGAACGCAACCATCCTCATGAACCGTGCCGCAAACCAAGCCGCACACCAATGATAGCAAAATCAAACAAAACACTGCAATCATATGAACGCATACAGACAATATAAATATATACATATATATATTTAGGTATCGTACAATCCGGGGTGTTACATCACTCCCTCCTTAGAGTCGTTCTGTTCCCAGAATGTCCCTAGTAGGAGAAAAGAACAACAAAAAAAACCCAGAAAACACTTAAAACAAATCCGGATACAAAGCCCTCATTCGGCTCTTCGGCTCCCACGTGGCTTCTTACACGAACTGGTTCTTCCAGAGAACTTTGACCATCGAGATGACCTTGTTTCTCAGTATCTTATCCTGATGATCAAGTATCCTGACTGGTTGCTCTCTATAGGAAAGATTTATCTACAAATCTTTTGGAACCTCTAGCAACTAAAGGCTTGAATCCGGCACATACCTCCATAGCATAGAGACGTGGAACACGTCATGCACTTGAGATAACTCGGCCGGTATCTCCAACTTATAAACCATCCTGCCAATCCTCTTCAGAATCTTGTATGGTCCAATATATCTCGGAGCTAACTCCCCGCCCTTTTCTGAATCTGATAACTCCTTTAGTCGACGACACCTTGAGAAATACGGAGTCACCTTCCTCAAATTTCAACTCTCTTCGGTGGTTGTCCGCATAGCTCTTCTGCCTGCCTTGTGCTCCTTGAAGCCTCTTCTGAATAAGCTCGATCTGTTCCAACATTTGCTGTACGATTTCTGGCCCATACATCTGCCGCTCTCCTACCTCGAACCAACAAACTGGTGTTCTGCATGTTTGGCCATACAAAGCTTCATATGGGGCCATGCCAATACTCGCCTGATAGCTGTTATTATAAGCAAACTCTACCAAGGCTAGGCATTTCTTCCAACTTCCTCCGAAGTCTAAAATGCATGCCCGCAACATGTCTCAAGAATCTTGTTGAATCTCTCCGTCTGTCTATCCGTCTGAGGGTGAAAAGCTGTGCTGAAGTTTGTTCTAGTCCGCAATGCTGACTGTAGACTTTGCCAGAATCGAGACGTAAATCTTGCATCTCGGTTGGATACTATCGACACTGGCACTCCATGTAGCTTTACTATGTTCTTGATGTAGATTTCGGCCAATTTCTCGACTGTCCAGGTCGTCTCTACTGAAAGAAAATGTGCTGACTTTGTCAACCGATCCACAATCACCCATGCTGAGTCATTTCCTTTAGGGCTCCTGGGTAATCTAATGATGAAATCCATACTGATGTTCTCCCATTTCCGTTATGGAATGGGTAAAGGCTGTAGCAATCCTCCTGGTTTCTGATTCTCGGCCTTAACCTGTTGGCACGTTAGACATTTGGCAACGAACTCTGCTATATCTCGCTTCATCCCTGACCACCAATAGTGCTGCTTTATATCGTGATACATCTTGGTGCTTCCGGGTTGAATTGCAAGCAATGTGGAGTGAGCTTCCTTCATGATGTCTTCCCTTAACTCCTCGTCCTTCGGTACACACAGTCTGCTACTAAACCATAGTGAACCTTCTCTTATACTGAATTCGGATAATTTTCCTTCGCGTACTTGCTTCTTCATGTCTTCCATTTCTGGATCTTCGGTCTGAGCCTTTTTCACTGCTCATTCAAGCTTGGTCGTAACACCAACTGTGCCAAAATTGCACTTAAATGTTGTGTAACCACTTCAATGCCTGCCTGGCTGATCTCCTCATCTAGTTCCCTGCGAGTCGCTACTAATGTAGCCACACTTCTCTTCCTGCTGAGCGCATCTGCTACCACATTGGCTTTTCCTGGATGATATATAATTTCAGGCCGGATGTCTTCGAGTACTTCCAATCATCTCCTCTGCCTTAAGTTGAGATCCTTCTACGTGTAGATATACTTCAAGCTCTTATGGTCAGTGTATATTTCCACCCCTGCTCCGTAGATATAATGTCTCCATGATTTCTAAGCAAAAATTATGGCTGCAAGTTCCAAATCATGGGTTGGGTAATTCTTCTCATGTGGTCGTAGCGGTCTCGAACCATAAGCTATAACCTTGCCCTCCTACATCATCACACACCCGAACCCCAAATACGACGCATCGCTGTAGATGACGTAGTCCTTGTCCTCCTGAGGTAAAACCAATATAGGTGCGGAGATCAAAGGTTCTTCAGTTCCTGAAAACTTTCTTTACATTCTCCGTCCAGTCGAAACTTTGGTTCTTCTTGGTCAAGGCTATAAGGGGTACAACTATCTTTGCATAATTCTGGATAAACTTCTGGTAATATCCTGTCATACCCAGAAAACTCCTTACTTTTTTCATCGTCTTTGGTTGTGGCCATCCTTTGACTGCTCCTATCTTCTGAGGATCCGTTGTCACTCCCTCCTTAGAAAGGATATGGCCTAGGAATGCAACTTCCGATTTTCAAAACTCACACAGATAATTTGGCATACAACTGATGCTCTTGTAGCTTGCTCAAGACTGCTGTGTTTAGCATGATCTCCTTCTGTCCTTGAATATGCCAAAATGTTGTTGATGAAGACTATGACAAATGAGTCGATGACGGACGTAGAATTCCGTTCATCAAGTCCACAAAGATTGCCGGGGCGTTAGTCACTCCAAACGGCATTACCAAGAATTCATAATGTCCATGTCGAGTTCGAAAAGCTGTCTTAGGTACATCCTCTTCCCTGACTCGCACTTGATGATATCCAGACTGTAGATCAGTCTTAGAAAATACTGTTGCTCCGTGAAGCTGATTGAACAATTCGTCGATCCTGGGAATTGGGTACTTGTTCCGAATAGTGACTTTATTCAACTGCCGATAATCAATACACATCCCAGATGACCTGTACTTCTTCTTAACAAGCAATACTGGTGCTCTCCAAGGTGATGCACTTGGTCCGATAAATCTCTTCTGCAAGTACTCTTCAATCTGCTTCTTGACCTCATTCTGCTCTACTGGCGCCATTCGATAGAGTGCTTGGGATACTGGAGCGCTACCTAGCTGAACTGTGATGCTAAACTCAACATCACGGTGTGGGGGAATTTCTGGTAAATTCTCTAAGAATACAAGTGGAAAATTCCTTACCACTAGTATCTTGTTCACCTCTTTAGGTACTTGTACTTCACTAGCGGCTGCAAAAGTCATTTCCTTCGATCTCTTCTCCCCGTGGAATACAAGTTCCACTCCTTCAGCCGAGATGACTACCTCCTTCTCCTTGCAGTCAATGCTTGCCTTGTGCCTCGACATCCAATCCATACCAATAATGAGATTCGTTCCACCAAAACCCAACTCTAACATATCGATACCTAGGGTTTCTCCGCTAATCTGGAGTTTACATCTCCTATAGCATAGATCTGTAGTAAGGGTTGCCCCTGACGGCATAGCTACCGTCAGAGCTAACTCTGGGACTGCCTTTTGTGTGCATCTTAATTTTCTCGAAAAAGATTTTGACACAAAAGAATGAGTCGATCCACTATCAAACATGACTGTATCCAAAATTCTATTTATATATATGTCCTATTAAAACAGTTCATCCTCCATCAACTTCCCACAAAAACTCAAAATACTACTTAGACTTGATCACATTACTTCTTCAGCTTCCAAAATATCTCAAAATTTAGTAAGTCCACATATTATTCACCCTGTTATTTATTCTATTACTTGCTTGATGAGCATCCCTTTTGTAATTCTGCGCAATTTGACTTGATATGCCCAAATTCCTTACAGTTGAAACAAATCTTGATCTCTGTTGGGCAACGCGACTTGTAGTGTCCGACTTCCCCGCATTTGTAGCAACTCTTAGTCACAATTGCTCCTTTGGGACATTCTCCTTAGAAGGTTTGGTGATTTTCCCAGCAGTTATCGGCTTGGTGCCTTCTTGAAGTCACCACCAGTGGTTCGGGAGGTGTGTCATACCGTCTTGAAGTTGCTGTTGTTCTTTCTTCAGGTGTGCTATCTGTGCCTGATGAAATTTAATATGCTGCTGGGCCCGGCAGATCGCCTTGTCCCTGCATTCCCCTAGCTTTTTTCATTTCTAGATACCCGATGGCTATCCTCTGCTGCTCTGCAGTTGGGTCTAGCGATGGTGGAGGTGAGTTCTCCTCACCTTCAGTCTTCTATAGCACTTCCCTCATTTCTTCCTCCATCGTCATCATTTTCCTTGTAGGTATTGGCTATCCTACTGTTACTGACCCATCCTAGATGAAGATATCTTCGAACACCATATGCAAAACATAAACAGGGTTTAGTTCCAGAATCACACACATATTGTCCTGTCTGCCTCTAATTGGCACTTTAAGTTTTAAATTTCCTACTGTGTTAGACTGCTATTTGAAGTCAGTTCTGATACCAACTTCTATAGTGCCCCGGATCCCCGTTACCGAGTTTGCGTGACACTCACCAGAATCTTTGCCTTCAAATGCATCTCAACACAGTAATAATATAGAAATTTTAAAAGAACTTTTTATTGCCAATGAGTCATAACAACGTTAGTTACAACTGATATCTTGTTCTTGGACAAGGAGTACAAATTACATCCACTCATTACAACTTATTACAAATATTTATAGACTCCACTTGTAAAGCTATCAGCTGCCTCCCGGAATGGTAATCGACTGATTATGCCGAACTTCGCTGAGTGGCCCATCAGCTCTCCTGGGACTTGCTCCTCGACTTGAGGCTTCTGCTATAACAACCCGAAAAATTGCATATGGCTATTTTGCATCGTAATCTGTGCGCAATTGAGAATTTCGCGCGATTATGTATTTTCTGATAATAATTAATTTTAATTGAGAAATATCCGTTATTGTCTACTTTATTTATTATTATTTTCGAAATTAAATTATTTTATACGGATTATTACGGATTTTTTGTATATATTAGGAAATTCAAGCTCTACTTTCATTTCACTTTATGATTTGTTCTGTGTACAATGTAGTTTTAATGTATTTTGTATTGTTTGGATTATTAAAGTAGAGAGTTGGGTTTTATTTGAAATGTATTAAGATTAGGGGGCTTATATGTAATATTTCCTTTACATTATTTATCTATCTACTTATTTATTTAATTAAATTTTTACAAAAAGACCCCCACCTTCTCTCCTCCTTCCTTCTCCTTCCTTCTTTCTTCTTCTTCCCGTCTGGTTCCATCCCGACCCAGAAAACCTCTCCCCCGGGTCCCCCGCTCCTTCTCCTTCCCCCTACTTCTTCCTCCTCCCGTTCACTCCCAACAAAGAGAAACTCCCACCTCTCTCCTTCTCCCTACTTCTTCTTCTCCGGTTCCTTTCCCGTTCCCGACCCCAGAAGAACCCCAAAGCCCCCGGCCTCCTCTCCCTTTCCTTCTTCTCCGTTCACCCCCAGCCAAAAGAACCCCCACCCCCATTTCTTTCTCCTTCGTTCTTCTTCTTCCTGATCGGAAAAGACCCACCCGAAACCCATCGACCGATGCTTTCCCCACCTCAAATCTACCTATTTTCTTCGTCGATTCCAAATTAAATCGAGGGGTAGACTAATAGAGGGATTCTCCACATCGTAGTAGCGTCGAATTTTTGAATGGATTTTGGGAAGGTAAACCCTAACTATTTTATTGTATAAAATTAAGTTGGGTTAATTTCTATTGAGTAGGATTATTATGGTAGGAAGATTAAGTGATGTCGGAAATGGTAGATGTGACAAATTAGCGGATTATTAGAGAAATTGCAAGTTGTTAGTAAATTAGGATTTTGGGTTTGTAAAAGGGAATTATATATGTATGAACTATTTCTCTTATAGTAGTGGAGAGTATAGTTGGACTATTAGAATATTTTGGGGGCGATTTTAGTAATTATTTGGGGATGAAAATACCATAGGCATTAGATTATCACGTGCATCGCACATGTATATCCCAAGCGTTCAATAAACGCTTGTGTGATATTTGGAATAGTATTATTAGCTTTTATGATTGGTTTGGATGATTTGAGTTTTAATTGCTTTGAAACTGATGATAGGATATATTTGCGACTTTGGATGCGAGGTGGCATGGTGGTGCTTCGGATCTTCGCAGAATATGTGAGTTAATTTATTTATGTATTTTTGCAGTTGAGGAATATGTGAGTGTTAATTTATTTATGTATTTTTGTGGTTTGAGGAATATGTGAGTATTAATTTATTTACGTATTTTGTGGTTTAAGAAATATGTGAGTATCAATTTATTTACGTATTCTTGTGGTTTAAGAAATATGTGAGTATGATGTATCTACTTATATTTTATGTTGTGGCCAAATTTCATGGCTTTTGATATATTTCGTAGAAGTCATGTTAAAAAAATTGATTTCGAAAGAAATATGGATTTTTATGGGTCCGAAAATGGGTTTTTGTGATATTGATGAAATTAACTATTTTGAGTATATAAAACCTATATAAGGGATTAGTTATGTATGTGGGGATGAGTTGCACTTATATAATAATATCAAAATATGGTGAGTATGATTTATTTATGTATTTGATATTTTAAAAGATGTTTGAATAACATATATGTGTATATGAGGATGAGTTATATTCATATGATGATATCAAAATATGTGAGTATGGTTTTATATATTTATTTGATGTTTAAAGAAGTTTGGTTAAATTGAATCTTGGATTGTTGTAGGATTGAGGCTCATGCTATATACCATGCTTAAGTGTAGTAAATCCTACTTGAGTTATAGAAGTTATATACCATGTTTAGATTATGGTAGGAAAGTCATATACCATGTTTGGATCATTGTAGGAAAATTATGTACCATGTTTATATATTGCAGGAAGGTTGTGTATCCATGCTTAAGGTTGTGGTAGATAGCTCATGCTTAAAGTTGTAGTAAATATCCATGGTAAAATAAGTGGATATTCATGTTAAGCTCACATGCATGCTTAAGTTGTAGTAACCATTCATGCTGAGGTATAGATCATGCTTAAATTGTAGTAAAGCTTCATATTTAGATTGTAGTAATTATTCATGCTTAAGATTGTTATAAGTGCATGCTTAATCGTATTCATACTTAAGAGTGTGGTGGGTTGATGGTTACGTTATATACCATGATTAGATTATTGTGGGTTGATGGTTATGTTATATACCATGATTAGTTGTTGTAGGTTGATGCTTACAATTGTGTACCATGCTTAAGGCCATTGTAGATTTGTGCTTAAGTAATAGAAAAGAATCATGTTGTTGTAGTTGTGGTGTTGACTATCGCGTTGTAGTTGTAGCGTTAGTGAAGAACCATCGTGTTATAGTTGCAATACTCAAGTTTCATCGTAGTTCTTGATTCAAAGGAACCACACTTGAATTGTATTATGATTATAGTGGAAGAGTAAAAAGAACCCATGAGCTCGTGCTTTTAGTCCTAGGTGATTCTAGCTAAAACTTGTAGAAAGAACCCAAAATCTCTTGTATGTAGTTCTAGTTCAACTAGGGAGGAAAACCGTGGATTCTAGTTATATAAGACCCTAAGTAAGGTTGGACCATATCACATGAACATTACTCATCTTTATGGGTAATAAGGGTTGGGAAGGTCACTAGTAATTGTTAGCTCGATAAAAGTTATGTCGCTTGGGGCTTCTCATTGGTTGAATGCCTGTTTTAGATGGTTAGTAGATTCTTCTGTTGCTTCTAATTATAGAAGATCAAGTTTGCTAGTAAGCACGATTTGTTGCTTCTAGGTTGATTACTGTATGGTTGTTTTCATGTGTGGTTTGCTCATACGGGCTCGACTGGGCCATATCAGCTATTGGTTTCATACGTAGCTTATTTTGCTCGTATGTATGTTGTCGTCTCATACGCGGCTCGACTGGCCCGTATGTAGATGTCGGTCTCATACGTAGCTTATTTGGCTCGTATGTATGTTGTTGTCTCATACGTGGCTCGACTGGCACGTATGTAGCTGTTGGTCTCATACGTGGCTTATTTAGCTCGTATGTATGTTGTCTCATGCGCGGCTCGACTGGCCCGTATGTAGCTGTTGGTCCCATACGTAGCTGTTTAGCTCGTATGTGTTTTTGGTTACTCGTATGTAGCTTCTTAGCTAATACGTAGTTTGTTGTGCTCATCTAGGGTGATATCATTGCCTTAAGGCTATCGACCATTAAAACACGTGTTTAGCTTACTCCTAAAGGACTGTGGACGAGTCACTTCGCGGGTGTCATCAGATCTTAACCGTTGGTTGATTGCGGACCGGAGTGTGACGAAATCCAAGTTCAGGGTAGTAGCATGCGAATGCGTTCGTATTGCCGGGGTCTTGGATCGATAGGCTATGAACCGGATCCTGGGGGATTCTGGTAAGTCTAGGTTGAGCAGCCTAGTAGAGTTATCTTGCGAAGTCTAATTTAAGACCTAGCATGTTGTGTTTATAATATTTTCATCCCTCAGATTGTTCAGGGTTAGTGACATCATTAGGGTAGTAAATTATGGCTATTACTACTTAATCATTATTATTATCATCCTTCGCCGAAGGGAAGGATTTGGTGTTAAGGGTAATTCCTTATGATCCGACCTGTCATATAGGCCGACACTAGGAGGTGTTATTGGGTTGTACCTTCCCGTCAAAGGGATACGTACGGTGTCTTCTCACGAGTTGGGAGCACGGGTTGTGTATCTCGTCTGTTAATTCCTGAAATACCGTGGCTTGGGGTGCCACAGGATGCAATGTGCAGTCCTGCGCTTGCGAGACCCCAGGGGTGCCACAGGGTAGGCTTTGCGCTACCCTGCGCAAGCGAGACCCTATGTTCTTTTGATTTTTGAATGAGGCCCGATATACTGGGCAGTAGTGGCAAACATGGACACCACTATATGACTGCAGTAATGGAACTAGACCGTACCTGCAACCTTGTTTTTGAGTGAGGTCCGGCATGCCGGGTAATAGTGGAAAACATAGACACCACGAGCGTACTGCATTGGTGGGAGTTGACCACATCTGCAACCTCATCAGTCATGTTGTATTGTCAGGAACAGGATTGTGTACAAATAGAAATTCATAACGTGGGTTCAAATCCCTATATATGGAGAAACGGCTTGAAATGGGGCGTGTGTAGTATGGGATGCAAACTGTTCCGGAGACTTGCTTGCATTAGAATAAGAGCATCATTGTATTGGTAATCTTGCATTAGAGTTAAGTCATAACATACACTGGCACATCAATTATATGTACACGTTTCTTTTCCATTCAAGATGAATTGCGAGTGTGATAGATGAAGTAAATTAATAACCAAGCTATTAGCTTGGGATGTGATGTGATATTAGCCAAGTTCGGCTTGGAGTGCGGTGATCATCACCCAAGCTATCGGCTTTGGGGTGTGATTTGTTATTGCCCAAACTATGTTGGGATATGGAGTATATTGTGATGAAATGCAAGTAAATGGTAATTTGCAATGAGATGTTAGGTTGGATATGAATGAATGTGGTAGTATGAGAATGAATGCATATGTTTATGACGTGATACGTGATATAATGCAATAGGATCAATATCTGTATTATGAGAGTGGTTATATAAATGGTTAATAAAGATAACTATGTTATGAGTGGGTATGGATATACATACATACAGGTGATGACTCAGAGAGTATCTGATGTGAAATCCCATTTATGATGTTTATATGTTCAGATGTCAAGTAAGATTTGTTTATCTTGGTAATTGTGAGTTCGTTATATTTTTACTTGTAAGTTTAATTTATTTACTTATTTAATAAATTATGCTCACACCAGAAATGGCTAACCCCTTAGTGTTTGGGGGTTAGGGAGTCCCTGGACTACCCTAGGTCCCTACTGTTACAGGTCCTCAGCAGTGCAGAGGTGAGGTGTAGGTACAGGTTTCTATGGAATGGAGCTTCATTTTGCAAATTGTTGTTTAAGGTTTAATTGTTAATAGTGAAGGTTTATGCTTTAAATTGTATTTTTGATGTATAAGTATGTGGATGATGATGATGAGTATAGTGTGGAGTGGCATGGTATGGTTTTGATCCGTACCCATCTCGTTGTGGAGTACCGGGTGCTGTGGTATGTTTTTACAAGTTATTTTCTAAAAACTTACTACGTTTTCAAAGGAATTTATGGTTTTTATTTGATAATTGATATTCTATAATGAGTTTGGCCCCCAGAGCATATATATATATATATATATATATATATATATATATATATATATATATATTGCCTATGTGATTCTGCTCATTTTGGCTTGGGGAGCCCGTGATATTATTGCCTGTGATGTGAGCTACGGAATTTAGAGCAGAATTCCGTAAGATTTTTGTGTTTCGGGGTAGAAATTACAGGGGTGACTCTGTCCAAATTTTCTTTGAAACATAACTATCTTAGTTTATGTTTAAAGTGATATAGAAATTGGAAGAATTGATTTTGGAGTCAAAAAGAAAAAAAAGGGGCAGGCACTACAGGTTGATATTACAAATTGATATTTGTAATTATGGTGTCGTAACTCTGTGTTGAATAAAAAGTTTTCAAATTTTCCAGCTTTTTCTGTGTATCGTGACTAATTGAAGGAAAGATCTTGGCATGTGTCACGGTTTCCCAGTTACGTGGAAATCGGGGCGTTACAGAGTGGTATCAGAGCCGACTTCAATTTACAGTCCAACACAGTAGGAAAATTAAACTTGGATGCCTTTTAGGAGTCAGGTTTTAGCTAGTTGTAGATAGTTATAATTCATATTGTTGGTTCTTTCAACTTATGTTTTATAATTTTTCTATATCTGGACTAATTCCAGTATATGTGTTACCACCATTTAAACACGTGAATGGTGTTCGAGGATATCCTTACCGAGAATGTGCTGGTGAAATAGAGTGAACCGATATCAATGGATGATCCGATAATCTTGGGCAAGGAGCCAAGGAGACTTTACCACCGCAAGGACTAATTGTGGATCAACGCACAGTGGCGGCAGCCAGCATAACATCGGGAAATGTGGAAGCTGAGGAAGTACGTGATCAAGAAAGGTTGTTAAGCTAAGCAACTGAGAAAGGCTTGCAGAGCTATATTAGAAGGCCTAGCAAGGGAGCATGAACACCTTAATTCCAGATTGGCACAATTACAAAATGAATGGGAGCAAATCCCAGAGACCACCAAGGTTGTAGTATGCAATCTTTGTGAGAGAGTTGGGCACAAGAAATCAGTATGTCCATGACTACAAGGGACAAGATCTGCACCTGCATTAGGGTTCAAGAACCAAGGTCAGAAGCAGAAGAGTCAAAAAACGAGGGACAAACTTGGAAGTGCCAAGCCAGGAAGTTGTTCCCTATGTGGTGAGCATGGTCATCTCAAGAACCAGTGTCCGAGGAAGGACTCTCAGGTGGGGACCCGTACATGTTATAAATGTGGGATGATTGCTCATATCCGACCAGATTGTCCCCAGCTTCATAGGAGGGACGACAGATCAACCCCGAAGATGAACAACAAAGGAAAAGAGCCTGTTCACCAAGGGTAGAGTTCGCACTTACTACTAGCAAGCTGTAGAAGGCAGGAGTGCTAGTACCGGTATGTGCATATAGAACTGCAACTAAGTTAAAAGTTGTATTTTTGAAATTTATTTTGGACTAAGAAGTAAGGTATGATGAAGCACTTTTGTAACCAGTTGGATTTATATATATATATATATATATATATATATATGGAATCCATGTAACTGTTTTGTTCAATTGTGGTTCATCACATTCTTTTGTCTGAATTATTTTTCAAGTATTGAGATGTGTGTGGGAGCCAACTCTAGATTTGGTTTGTTTGAATACACCATCTGGAGCATCAGCTTCGAGCAAATTACAGGAGAGAATCCTGGAAGCCTGAATTGTTTGAATACACCATCTGGAGCATCAGCTTCGAGCAAATTACAGGAGAGAATCCTGGAAGTCTGAAGTAATGATCGTAGGCCATGTCTTATTCTAAGGAGGGAGTGGCTACTGAACTGCAAAGGATCGAGATAAGTGAAGGATTGACCTCAGCCAAAGACCGTGAAGGAAGCCAGAAGCTAGATGATGAGATCAAGTAAGCCAGTATTAGAGTGATTACTTAAGTTTAGAGCTCAGTTTCGGCACGATGGGAGCAGCAACCGAGTCCAAGTGAGCAAGTCAGAAGGCTTAGGCAGGAAATGCAGGGATTGAAGCACTGAAGCGGCAGGGTTTCCAAGATCAGCTTATGATTAAGCAGCCACTAAGAGCACGCCATGGAGGGAATCTCGCTCAGACAAAGGGCAATCGTGTTAACAATTCAGCAAGGTCACCAAGAGGAGCGGCTCAGGGGTTGAAGTGGCAATGTGTGACTTCGTCCTTTCTAAGGAGGGAGTGATCACCAACCAACAGGAGTCGTAATCAAGGAGTGAATCAACATCACTTGAAGACAAGGATAGAGCAAGGCAATGCAGCCACTGTCTACTCCAGAGCAGGAGCAGAAGAATGTCAGCATCAAATTCATGGTGGGTCTGTCTAGAAGGCTGAAGGACAACAGTTCAACTTGGTAGAAGACCAGTTTTTCGAGAATATCACATGAGGAACTGGAGATGGTTCAGGAAAATATCTCGTGAACCATTGATGTTTGTGGTTGTCTTCCTCTCCACTAGCAGCGTTCTGAGGACAGAACGATTCTAAGGAGGGAGTAATGTAACAACCCGAAAAATAGCATATGGCTATTTTGCATCGTAATCTGTGCGCAAATGAGAATTTTGCGCGATTATGTATTTTCTGATAATAATTATTTTTAATTGAGAAATATCCGTTATTGTCTACTTTATTTATTATTATTTTCGAAATTAAATTATTTTATGCGGATTATTACGGATTTTTTGTATATATTAGGAAATTCACGCTCTACTTTCATTTCACTTTATGATTTGTTCTGTGTACAAAGTAGTTTTAATATATTTTGTATTGTTTGGATTATTAAAGTAGAGAGTTGGGTTTTATTTAAAATGTATTAAGACTAGGGGGCTTATATGTAATATTTCCTTTACATTATTTATCTATCTACTTATTTATTTAATTAAATTTTTACAAAAAGACCCCCACCTTCTCTCCTTCTCCTTCCTTCTCCTTCCTTCTTTCATCTTCTTCCCGTCTGGTTCCATCCCGACCCAGAAAACCCCTCCCCCCGGTCCCCCACTCCTTCTCCTTTTCCCTACTTCTTCCTCCTCCCGTTCACTCCCAACCAAGAGAAACTCCCACCTCTCTCCTTCTCCCTACTTCTTCTTCTCCGGTTCCTTTCCCGATCCCGACCCAAGAAGAACCCCAAAGCCCCCGGCCTCCTCTCCCTTTCCTTCTTCTCCGTTCACCCCCAGCCAAAAGAACCCCCACCCCCATTTCTTTCTCCTTCATTCTTCTTCTTCCCGATCGAAAAAGACCCACCCGAAACCCATCGACCGATGCTTTCCCCACCTCAAATCTACCTATTTTCTTCGTCGATTCCAAATTAAATCGAGGGGTAGACTAATAGAGGGATTCTCTACATCGTAGTAGCGTCGAATTTTTGAATGGATTTCGGGAAGGTAAACCCTAACTATTTTATTGTATAAAATTAAGTTGGGTTAATTTCTATTGAGTAGGATTATTATGGTTGGAAGATTAAGTGATGTCGGAAATGGTAGATGTGAGAAATTAGCGGATTATTAGAGAAATTGCAAGTTGTTAGTAAATTAGGGTTTTGGGTTTGTAAAAGGGAATTATATATGTATGAACTATTTCTCATATAGTAGTGGAGAGTATAGTTGGACTATTAGAATATTTTGGGGGCGATTTTAGTAATTATTTGGGGATGAAAATACCATAGGCATTAGATTATCACGTGCATCGCACATGTATATCCCAAGCGTTCAATAAACGCTTGTGTGATATTTGGAATAGTATTATTAGCTTTTATGATTGGTTTGGATGATTTGAGTTTTAATTGCTTTGAAACTGATGATAGGATATATTTGCGACTTTGGATGCGAGGTGGCATGGTGGTGCTTCGGATCTTCGCAGAATATGTGAGTTAATTTATTTATGTATTTTTGCAGTTGAGGAATATGTGAGTGTTATTTTATTTATGTATTTTTGTGGTTTGAGGAATATGTGAGTATTAATTTATTTACGTATTTTGTGGTTTAAGAAATATGTGAGTATCAATTTATTTACGTATTCTTGTGGTTTAAGAAATATGTGAGTATGATGTATCTACTTATATTTTATGTTGTGGACAAATTTCATGGCTTTTGATATATTTCGTAGAAGTCATATTAAAAAAATTGATTTTGAGGGAATACGGATTTTTATGGGTCCGAAAATGGGTTTTTGTGATATTGATGAAATTAATTATTTTGAGTATATAAAACCTATATAAGGGATTAGTTATGTATGTGGGGATGAGTTGCACTTATATAATAATATCAAAATATGGTGAGTATGATTTATTTATGTATTTGATATTTTAAAAGATGTTTGAATAACATATATGTGTATATGGGGATGAGTTATATTCATATGATGATATCAAAATATGTGAGTATGGTTTTATATATTTATTTGTTGTTTAAAGAAGTTTGGTTAAATTGAATCTTGGATTGTTGTAGGATTGAGGCTCATGCTATATACCATGCTTAAGTGTAGTAAATCCTACTTGAGTTATAGAAGTTATATACCATGTTTAGATTATGGTAGGAAAGTCATATACCATGTTTGGATCATTGTAGAAAAATTATGTACCATGTTTATATATTGCAGGAAGGTTGTGTATCCATGCTTAAGGTTGTGGTAGATAGCTCATGCTTAAAGTTGTAGTAAATATCCATGGTAAAGTAAGTGGATATTCATGTTAAGCTCACATGCATGCGTAAGTTGTAGTAACCATTCATGGTGAGGTATAGATCATGCTTAAATTGTAGTAAAGCTTCATATTTAGATTGTAGTAATTATTCATGCTTAAGATTGTTATAAGTGCATGCTTAATCGTATTCATACTTAAGAGTGTGGTGGGTTGATGGTTACGTTATATACCATGATTAGATTATTGTGGGTTGATGGTTATGTTATATACCATGATTAGTTGTTGTAGGTTGATGCTTACAATTGTGTACCATGCTTAAGGCCATCGTAGATTTGTGCTTAAGTAATAGAAAAGAATCATGTTGTTGTAGTTGTGGTGTTGACTATCGCGTTGTAGTTGTAGCGTTAGTGAAGAACCATCGTGTTATAGTTGCAATACTCAAGTTGCATAGTAGTTCTAAATTCAAAGGAACCACACATGAATTGTATTATGATTATAGTGGAAGAGTAAAAAGAACCAATGAGCTTCTGCTTTTAGTCCTAGGTGATTCTAGCTCAAACTTGAAGAACCCAAGAATCTCGTGTATGTAGTTCTAGTTCAACTTGGGAGGAAAACCATGGATTCTAGTTGTATAAGCCCCTAAGTAAGGTTGGACCATATCACATGAACATTACTCATCTTTATGGGTAATAAGGGTTGGGAAGGTCACTAGTAATTGTTAGCTCGATAAAAGTTATGTCGCTTGGGGCTTCTCATTGGTTGAATGCCTGTTTTAGATTGTTAGTAGATTCTTCTGTTGCTTCTAATTATAGAAGATCAAGTTTGCTAGTAAGCACGATTTGTTGCTTCTAGGTTGATTACTGTATGGTTGTTTTCATGTGTGGTTTGCTCATACGGGCACGACTGGGCCATATCAGCTATTGGTTTCATACGTAGCTTATTTTGCTCGTATGTATGTTGTCGTCTCATAGGCGGCTCGACTGGCCCGTATGTAGATGTTGATCTCATACGTAGCTTGTTTGGCTCGTATGTATGTTGTTGTCTCATACGCGGCTCGACTGGTCCGTATGTAGCTGTTGGTCTCATACGTGGCTTATTTGGCTCGTATGTATGTTGTCTCATGTGCGGCTCGACTGGCCCATATGTAGCTGTTGGTCCCATACGTAGCTGTTTAGCTCGTATGTGTTTTTGGTTACTCGTATGTAGCTTCTTAGCTAATACGCAGTTTGTTGTGCTCATCTAGGGTGATATCATTGCGCTAGGGCTATCGACCATTAAGACGTGTGTTTAGCTTACTCCTAAGGGACTGTAGACGAGTCACTTCGCGGGTGTCGTCAGATCTTAACCGTTGGTTGATTGCGGACCGGAGTGTGACATAATCCAAGTTCAGGATAGTAGCACGCGAATGCGTTCGTATTGCCGGGGTCTTGGATCGATAGGCCATGAACCGGATCCTAGGGGATTCTGGTAAGTCTAGGTTGAGCAGCCTAGTAGAGTTATCTTGCGAAGTCTAATTTAAGACCTAGCATGTTGTGTTTATAATATTGTCATCCCTAGGATTGTTCAGGGTTAGTGACATCATTAGGGTAGTAAATTATGGCTATTACTACTTAATCATTATTATTATCATCCTTCGCCGAAGGGAAGGATTTGGTGTTAAGGGTGATTCCTTATGATCTGACCTATCCTATAGGCCGACACTAGGAGGTGTTATTGGGTTGTACCTTCCCGTCAAAGGGATACGTACGGTGTCTTCTCACAAGTTGGGAGCACGGGTTGCGTATCTCGTCTGTTAATTCCTGAAATACTGTGGCTTGGGGTGCCACATGATGCAATGTGCAGTCCTGCGCTCGCAAGACCCCAGGGGTGCCGCAGGGTAGGCTTCGCGCTACCCTACGCATGCGAGACCCTATGTTCTTTTGATTTTCGAATGAGGCCCGATATACTGGGCAATAGTGGCAAACATGGACACCACTATATGACTGCAGTAACGGAACTAGACCGTACCTGCAACCTTGTTTTTGAGTGAGGTCCGGCATGCCGGGTAGTAGTGGCAAACATAGACACCACGAGCATACTGCATTGGTGGGACTTGACCATATCTGCAACCTCATCAGTCTTGTTGTATTGTCAGGAACAGGATTGTGTACAAATAGAAATTCATAACGTGGGTTCAAATCCCTATATATGGAGAAACGGCTTGAGATGGGGCGTGTGTAGTATGGGATGCAAACTGTTTCGGAGACTTGCTTGCATTAGAATAAGAGCATCATTGTATTGGTAATCTTGCATTAGAGTTAAGTCATAACATACACTGGCACATCAATTATATGTACACGTTTCTTTTCCATTCAAGATGAATTGCGAGTGTGATAGATGAAGTAAATTAATAACCAAGCTATTAGCTTGGGATGTGATGTGATATTAGCCAAGTTCGGCTTGGAGTGCGGTGATCATCACCCAAGCTATCGGCTTTGGGGTGTGATTTGTTATTGCCCAAACTATGTTGGGATATGGAGTATATTGTGATGAAATGCAAGTAAATGGTAATTTGCAATGAGATGTTAGGTTGGATATGAATGAATGTGGTAGTATGAGAATGAATGCATATGTTTATGACGTGATACGTGATATAATGCAATAGGATCAATATCTGTATTATGAGAGTGGTTATATAAATGGTTAATAAAGATAACTATGTTATGAGTGGGTATGGATATACATACATACAGGTGATGACTCAGAGAGTATCTGATGTGAAATCCCATTTATGATGTTTATATGTCCAGATGTCAAGTAAGATTTGTTTATCTTGGTAATTGTGAGTTCGTTATATTTTTACTTGTAAGTTTAATTTATTTACTTATTTAATAAATTATGCTCACACCAGAAATGGCTAACCCCTTAGTGTTTGGGGGTTAGGGAGTCCCTGGACTACCCTAGGTCCCTACTGTTACAGGTCCTCAGCAGTGCAGAGGTGAGGTGTAGGTACAGGTTTCTATGGAGTGGAGCTTCATTTTGCAAATTGTTGTTTAAGGTTTAATTGTTAATAGTGAAGGTTTATGCTTTAAATTGTATTTTTGATGTATAAGTATGTGGATGATGATGATGAGTATAGTGTGGAGTGGCATGGTATGGTTTTGATCCGTACCCATCTCGTTGTGGAGTACCGGGTGCTGTGGTATGTTTTTACAAGTTATTTTCTAAAAACTTACTACGTTTTCAAAGGAATTTATGGTTTTTATTTGATAATTGATATTCTATAATGAGTTTGGCCCCCAGAGCATATATATATATATTGCCTGTGTGATTCTGCTCATTTTGGCCTGGGGAGCCCGTGATATTATTGCCTGTGATGTGAGCTACGGAATTTAGAGAAGAATTCCGTAAGTTTTTTGTGTTTCGGGGTAGAAATTACAGGGGAGACTCTGTCCAAATTTTTTTTGAAACATAACTATCTTAGTTTATGTTTAAAGTGATATAGAAATTGGAAGAATTGATTTTGGAGTCAAAAAGAAAAAAAAATGGGACAGGCGCTACAGGTTGATATTACAAATTGATATTTGTAATTATGGTGTAGCAACTCTATGTTGAATAAAAAGTTTTTAAATTTTCCAGCTTTTTCTGTGTATCGTGACTAATTGAAGGAAAGATCATGGCATGTGTCACAGTTTCCCAGTTATGTGGAAATCGGGGCGTTACATCTGCTGCGTGGCTCTGATATTTCTGCACCTGTTTGAAAGGTAGAAGTCGGAACCTAAAAGGTAGGGAACGTCAGTACTTCGACTAACGTAAAGCTGATAATAACAGCGATCCTTTAACCCACAATCACAACCATAATTTTATGCAAAAGAAAAGTGATGTACCAAACAAGGGTTTAATGGATTCGGGTTCTAGTGCAGTGGTATGCCATGACCCTAGGACTAGATGCAGCAAATCACATGCCTGGCTCTAATGCAAGCAAGACTTTGGAAACGAATGCATCCCATACTACATACACCCCCAAATCTAGCAGTCTTTCTCCACAGTTTAGGGATTCAAACCCTCGCCATGCATCATACTCTTGTACTCAACATGTTCCCAATAGATTGTCCGTTGCCCAAGGAGGTTGCAATTGGTCGGTCTAGTTCCACCACTGCAGTGCCTAAGTAGTGTTCGTGTTTGCCACTCAGTTCCTGCTTACGGCCCTCTTCAGAAAGCAGCGTTGAATTTGGTCGCAAGACCGTGTCATTCGTGTGTCCACCCCTAACCCGGGCAATGGACTGATGCATGAGTGTTCACCCCTAATTCGGGCAATGAAATTGATATATAAAAACCCTTGTGCATAGGAACGTCATGGCCTCGAGGGTCAAATCCCCCTATCCTCCCGTTCCTTACTCCGGCAAACTTTGGGAATTAACAGATCAAGATACGTGCCGAGGACTTAATCATGAGTGCCGAAAACGTATCCCTACGACAGGAAGGTACAACACCGACTATGGTCTGCTAGGACTAATGCAATTACCAAATCCCTAATGCATCATTCTAATCCCCGCCTCACTCTATTCACTTTGGATAAAATATAAGATTGCTTCCAAAAATTTGCCTATCGATCTGTGGCCCTGGCGATACCAGTTCGGTTAACTACTTTCCCGTGCTTGGAATTGTCCAGCACCATGGCCTACATTTACCCCTAACCCGTGCAGTGAATGTATGTGTTTACCCCTAATGAACTTAATTTGACGGCATGGCTTGGACGTCCTACGCTTCAGTGGAAGTTCATAACTTACGGTTGATAGATGCAGGGTATCCCCTTACCCTCGTGACTAACTCGAGTCACACACCTACTATGGGAGTCAACAAAACCAACAACAGATACCAAAACGTCCCTAGAAAAGAGTTATCAACTTTAATAGTACACAGAGGAAAAGTCCTCACAATACCTAGTTAACACCCAAGACTAAGCAACCTACAGTGTTTCTGTCCGAAACCTTAAAAAGGTCATAACTCCCTTGATACAACTCCGATTGGGGTGTACATGCCCAATCCGGAAAGGTAAGAACCTAAGCTACAACTTCCTTGTTGATCATAACTTCAAATTCCATCATTTAAGTCCTCAAAATGGCCTCTCAAGCCTCAGCCTGTGTATTTCCTGTATACGGGCTGCACCTTACCGGTAGCATAAGTCTCTATCTACTCATCAGAATGCAGAAAACGCAGCTTCTAAGAAAGGTGTGGATTTCCTCTACAATCCTTTAGTTGGTCATAAGTCCAAAATATGCCATTGGATGTCGCTAAAAAAGACATTACTCACAAGTGTACCAAGTCATACACTAAGACTTCCTCAATCAGAGCGCTCAGCTCAAATCCTAGTCTCTATCCAGTATTACAAAAATCATAATAAATTAACCACTTACTTGAAACGCCTAAAATAGGTCTTGTTGGAAAGGTCTTGATGTCTTTCTCCATAGTTTAGGGATTCAAACCCTCTCCATGCATCCTACACTTGTACTCAACCTGTTCCCAATAGATTGTCCGTTGCCTAGGGAGGTTGCAGTTGATCGGTCTAGTTCTGCCACTGCAGTGCCTAAGTTGTGGTTGTGTTTGCCACTCAGCACCCGCTTATGGACCCCTTCAGAAAGCCACGTTGGATTCGGTCACACGACAGTGTAATTCGTGTGTCCACCCCTAATCCGGGCAATGGACTGATGCATGCATGTTCCCCCCTAACTCGGGCAATGAACTTGATGTATAAAAACCCGCGTGCATAGGAACGTGATGGCCTCGAGGGTTAAATCCCCCTATCCTCCCATTCCTAACTCAGCTCAAATCCTGGTCTCTGTCCAGTATTGAAAAAATCATTATAAATCAACCACTTACTGGAAGTACCTCAAATAGGTCTTGCTAGAAAGGTCTTGATGTCTACTACAATCCTCTAACGAAATACTTCATCAAAATTTGCTCTTAAAGATCCTCAATTATTTCATCTCTACAGGGTGTCTAATCTGACTGAATCCAGCACAGTACGTGCTATAAAAATCATCATAAATCCTATGCTCATCCAATAGACACAAAATTTACAGTAAAGAATCTAGACTTCATAAATAAAACCATGAAGAAGGTTTCATGTCCAATATCGAAGTATACACTGAGTTCTTCATGTTTCAATTAAGCACAAAAATCATCATGTTCTTCAGTTACAGCTCTAGCTACTGTTAATAGATCAATTTTTAACATGCCTGTAACTTCATCTAAATATTTTTTTGGTTTTTCTGTAGGGTTTAGATACAAGTAGGAAGACAAGGTAAAATTTTAATATTAATATCTTGCTCCAATTAATTATGAAAAATCCAACAATCTCAGGCATCATAGTAACCAATTTCTGCTACTGCCCTACGGCACTGTTCCACAAATGGATTTTATTAATATACCAAATAATCTTAGAAAAATTCAAAATAGTTCATGAATCCTCTATACATATAAAGGAACAGTCTATAAAAATTTTATGATAAGATTCCTTGTGGTTTGCTCTCGGAAAAATCTAGAAAATAGCATACAGAAGAAGATTCCAGTTCTAGTTTCTGATTTCAACTTCCAATCTTCTTAAACATTCATTCTAACTCTTACTACTTCACATGCATGCAAGAAATCAATCAAGAAACAAAAAGAAAGGTTTAGAGAAACTCCCTACCCTGAGTTGATAGTGGAGTAGATGGTAGTTTTGAGCTTCACTTCCTCAAGAATCACTACAAGAGCTCCTTCTTCAATCTTTCTTCCTTTCTCTCCTTCTCTTCTTTTCTTGGGTTTGAGTTCTGAAATTTTCAGAACTTGGGAGGAGAATGAAGGGTTTTTTGATGGAAAAGAGTAGGGAAATAGAAGGGAAAGAGGGGGGGCCAAAATATTGGGTGTAGGGGGTAGGGTTTACGGTGGTTTTGGTGAGAAACCATGGTCTCTAGCCATTGGTTTTGGGTACAATGGGTTGGTTACCCTATTTAGTTCTTAAATGGGTCCTTAGATGTGAGACGAGGGGTTTATCGAGTGTACGCAAGATATGCCCATCGTAGTATCATACAATATTATATTTGCATAGGTGTCGTACCAAGAACTAGTGTTTATACCAGTATCGGTCCTCCTCATTCTCGTGCATCTTCTAGAACGCAACCATCCTTATGAACCGTGCCGCAAACCTAGCCGCACACCAACGATAGCAAAATCAAACAAAACACTGCAATCATATGCACGCATACAGACAATATAAATATATACATATATATATTTAGGTATCATACAATCCGGGGTGTTACATCACTCCCTCCTTAGAATCGTTCTGTCCCCAGAACGTTCCTAGTGGGAGAAAAGAACAACAAAAAAATAGAAAATACTTAAAACAAATCCGGATACAAAGCCCTCATGCGGCTCTTCGGCTCCCACGTGGCTTCTTCCACGAACTGGTTCTTCCAGAGAACTTTGACCATCGAGATGACCTTGTTTCTCTGTATCTTATCCTGATGATCAAGTATCCTGACTGGTTGCTCTCTATAGAAAAGATTTATTTACAAATCTTTCGGAACCTCTAGCAACTGATGGCTTGAATCCGGCACATACCTCCCTAGCATAGAGACGTGGAACACGTCATGCACTTGAGATAACTCGACCGGTATCTCCAACTTATAAGCCATCCTGCCAATCCTCTTCAGAATCTTGTATGGTCCAATGTATCTCGAAGCTCACTTCCCGCCCTTTTCTGAATCTGATAACTCCTTTAGTCGGCGACACCTTGAGAAATACGGAGTCACCTTCCTCAAATTCCAACTCTCTTCCGCGGTTGTCCGCATAGCTTTTCTGCCTGCCTTGTGCTCCTTGAAGCCTCTTCTGAATAAGCTCGATCTGTTCCAACGTTTGCTGTACGATTTCTGGCCCATACATCTGCCGCTCTCCTACCTCGAACCAACAAACTGGTGTTCTGCATGTTTGGCCATACAAAGCTTCATATGGGGCCATGCCAATACTCGCCTGATAGCTGTTATTATAAGCAAACTCTACCAAGGCTAGGCATTTCTTCCAACTTCCTCCGAAGTCTAAAATGCATGCCCGCAACATGTCTCAAGAATCTTGTTGACTCTCTCCGTCTGTCCATCCGTCTGAGGGTGAAAAGCTATGCTGAAGTTTGTTCTAGTCCCCAATGCTGACTCTCTCCGTCTTGCATCTCGGTTGGATACTATCGACACTGGAACTCCATGTAGCTTTACTATATTCTTGATGTAGATTTCTGCCAATTTCTCGACTGTCCAGGTCGTCTCTACTGAAAGAAAATGTGCGGATTTGTCAACCGATCTACAATCACCCATATTGAGTCATTTCCTTTAGGGCTCCTGGGTAATCTAATGATAAAATCCATATTGATGTTCTCCCATTTCCATTCTGGAATGGGTAAAGGCTGTAGCAATCCTCCTGGTTTCTGATTCTCGGCCTTAACCTGTTGGCACTTTAGACATTTGGCAACGAACTCTGCTATATCTCGCTTCATCCCTGACCACCAATAATGCTGCTTTATATCGTGATACATCTTGGTCCTTCCGGGGTGAATTGCAAGAAATGTGGAGTGAGCTTCCTTCATAATGTCTTCGCTTAACTCTTCGTCCTTCGGTACACACAGTCTGCTACTAAACCATAGTGAACATTCTCTTATACTGAGGGATCTCAATCTGAGGCAGCGGAGATGGTTGGAAGTGTTCGAGGATATGCGACCTGAGATCAAGTATCATCCTGGAAAGGCTAATGTTGTAGCTGATGCACTTAGTCGCAAGAGCAGTTTGGCCAGTTTGATTACAACTCAGAGGCATCTGATTGAGGAGTTGGATCGAGCAGGTATTGGGGTTGTCTTGCAAGGATTGGGAGCATCTTTGGCTCAGTTGAGGCTTCAGCCTACACTGAATACAAGGATCATTGCAAGTCAAGAGGTTGATGCTGATATTTTGGAGATGAAGGAGCAGGTTGGTGCTGGCAGGTTGCCCGGTTTTCAGATCAGGGATGGAGTGCTGTGGTTCGGAGAGAGGCTGTGTGTTCCAAATCAGGCGGACCTGAAAGAGAGTATTCTTCAGGAGGCGCATGCTACTCTTCTGTCTGTACATCCTGGGAGTACTAAGATGTACAAAGACATCAAACAGCATTTCTGGTGTTCAGGTTTGAAGCGGGATGTGGCTGAATTTGTTGCGAAGTGTGAGGTTTGTCAGCAAGTCAAAGCCGAAAATCAGAGACCCGGAGGTCTATTACAGCCGTTACCTATTCCGGAATGGAAGTGGGATAACATCAGTATGGATTTCATCACGGGATTGCCTAAGAGTTCTAAAGGCAATGATGCTATTTGGGTTATAGTCGATCGACTTACCAAGTTCGCTCACTTTTTGGCGATGAAACTCACTGCTTCGATGGACAAGTTAGCTGAGATGTATGTTGGTGAGATTGTCCGACTTCATGGCGTTCCTTCGACTATTGTGTCTGATCGAGATGCGCGGTTTACTTCGCATTTCTGGAGGAGTCTTCAGACAGCTTTGGGTACCAAGACAGATTTCAGCACTGCTTTTCATCCGCAAACCGATGGGCAGACCGAGAGAGTCAACCGTATTCTTGAGGATATGCTTCGGTGATGTATACTAGACTTCGGAGGCAGTTGGGAAAGGCATTTACCTTTGGTGGAGTTTGCCTACAACAACAGTTTTCAGGCTAGCATCGGGATGGCGCCGTATGAAGCTCTGTATGGCAGGAAGTGCAGGACTCCTGTTTGTTGGTATGAAGTAGGGGAGCGTCAGTTGTTTGGTCCTGAGCTTGTACAGCAAACTTCTGAGAAGATTGATCTGATCAGGAAAAGGTTGGTGGAAGCTCAGAGCAGGCAGAAAAGTTATGCAGACAACCGGAGAAGGGACCTTGAGTTTGAGGTTGGTGACTTCGTCTTTCTGAAGGTATCGCCCAGCAAAGGTGTGGTTCGATTTGGCAAAGGCGGGAAGTTAGCCCCGAGGTTTATAGGCCCGTACAAGATATTGAAAAGGATCGGGAAAACTGCTTACCGGCTTGAATTACCGGAAGAGTTGTCTCAGGTGCACAATGTCTTTCATGTGTCTATGCTGAGAGGTTATATTCCAGACCCGAGTCATCATTTGCCTGAAGTGCCGGAAGGTTTGCAGTTAGACCTGAATTACATCGAGTCTCCTGTTGAGATTGTTGATCGTCGAGAGAAAGTCTTGAGGAATAAGACGATACCGATGGTCAAGGTAGTCTGGAGAAACCACTTGGTTGAAGAGGCTACTTGGGAGTCTGAGGAGAGGATGTTGAAGGACTATCCTGAGCTTTTTGCTTGATTGTATTTTTGTATCTTTTGTTCTTGCTTGTTGTGTGCATTGTTTTGTTTCTCGCTCTTGATTGTAGTTCCGGGGACGGAACTATTCTAAGGAGGGAGTGCTGTAATACCCTGATTTTTCAATTAATGAAAAATTATTTATTTTGCACGTAGTGTGCACGTGCAATATTCTGGGTTGAATTATTTTTATAATGATGTGTATAAACATTTAATTAAGTGTTCTCAAATTATTTTGTACAAAAAGCCTTTCTTTAAAGCCTTATTTTTAATTTAATGAAAAGCCCTTTTTCTTAAAAGCCCAAATGTATTTTATTTTATTTATTTTTATAAATTATTTTGGCCCAAAAAGAAAGCCCATGAATTAATCTATTTTAATTAAACTTGTCATGTAGAAGACTTTTTTTAACTAATTTATTTTTGTACAAAATTAGAATGTACAAATTTGGCCTAGTTGCATGCACGTGCACTACACGTACACGTGCTATGCACACCCTAGGGGGAGGCCGGGATTCATTCTTTTGGAGGGAATTTTGATTTTTGGTGTGGTGATCATGGGGGTAGTTTCATGGAAGTGGGTAGTTCTTCTAACTCCTACTTTGATCTAGACCCTTCATTCTACAACCACCAAGGCAATCTTGGCCCTCCATCTCACTCATTTCCTAGTATAAATACCCCCCCTCTCATGGCTAATTTTCATATGCAAAGTATATTTCCAAGTTATAGTATTGTAATAGTGTGAGTTATAAAAGATAAGAGAGTTGTGTGGGCTTTTGTTTGCTTGGAGTGGCCGGCATCACAAGGGGCTAGGAAGCATTCGGTGGGGCAAAGGAAGCATTCGGCTTTGTGCTAGGAGGCTTGGAGTTTGTGCACTCTTTTGTCTAGGAGGTGGTGCTTTCATCTACAAGGACTTGGTTGCTTTTTTTGTGTTTCTCTCCATTCAAGGTGGGTAAAACATTTCATATTTCTAATATAGATCCATGCTAAGTTTCAACCATCAAAGATGCATGAAAAATACTAATAAGAGCCCACTTGAATTGAGTAGTTAGTATGTGAATTGTTTGAAATGTGGTGATCAATTTGTATATGGCTCTAATATTAAAATTAAAATGTGGGTAGAATGCTCCATGATTATTAGTATGAAGCTATGATGGTGATTAAATTTATTTAAGAATGTTGATTAGTATGATTTAAAACATAATGCATGAATAAGAATGCTTGTTAATTGTGAAATTGAAACATGGAATTTATTAAGAAAGAGTACACCTTATTTTGAAGAAAAATGAAATACTTGTATGGTTGAGATGTGATGTATGCAATTGATAAGTGAGTATATTTCATTATGACATAGGTTGATAAATGAAAGTACTACTCATAAAATTAGTAGTTGACTTGTGATGAATAGACCTTTATGTTGATATGGTTGTGGACTATTACAAACATATGTATCGGTTGAATTAAGAACTAATATCAGTAAATTATCACCATGAAATCATTGAATAAAAAGACTAGTAGATGAATTATTTGGCAATGTCGAAAATACAATATATTGTAGTTTAATAAATAACTCTTGGATTTGTGTGTGAAAAATACATTTCATTAGTATCAAAAAATTATTTTTCCTTACTGGTATGAACTTTATATGAATGGGGATTAATCTGGAAGTTTTTAGAAATTTTTACCAAAGCAATAAGAAACTATGGTTATTTGAATATCGAGTTGTTTTTAAAGCAGTACGAATATAATACATATGGATTTTTATTTGGGTTTGTGACAGCCCGAGCCAGTGGCTCAGGCAGTCTTGGACTGCGGTTTGCTTCTCTGGTTTGCACAGTTCGAATCCCAGGATCAACACTTCTTTTGTTTAAATTCTCTTAAAACTAGAAATCAGCGAACTGGGAGTATTTATAACTCCCAGTAGCTTTTATACTGTGTTCGGCGACCGGCCTAGCGGTCTGGGCTCTGTGCTGTGTCGGTGCTGTGCCTGGTTCGATTCTTGGGATCGGCATATATGAAAAAATATTTTTTTGGGAGTTTTTGATGTCCAAAAATTATGAAATAAATATGGTAATTCTCATAAAAATACAAGGAATTTTATAAGAGTGATTTGGGTATTATTTGAATGAAATACAATATGGTTTGTGAACAAAAGGCATAATTAGAGCTTTGGTTATAAGATACATACTTATGGAAATTATAACTTATAAAGATTAAGTGAAATAGGCTATTATAAAGTAATTGGCAAAAGTACTTTGTTGTGTGACATGATATTATTTATTCTCACTTGCGAATATTGTGCAAAATATGAAGTATAAATGTTTATTAGTGATATTATGAAGTTGCATGAGTTCATGTATGATTATGGAACTTAGAAATCATGTTGATGAAAGAAAAAGAAATTGTTGGCTATAAATATGAATTTTATGAGTTAAAAGTATTCATTATGGACTTGTGAATAAAGTGTAATCATGAATTGAAAGAGAACATACATGTGAGTTTGAGAACTCGACATGGAAATTGTTATGAGTTGAAGATTGTGAAATGAAATTCGAACTAGAGTAGCTAAGTCTCCCCGGCATTGAAAAAGAAAATGAATTGAGATGAAATAAGACCAAGGTTGGTCATGATGAACAAATGAATAAGTCCGGTTGATGGAGAGGCTAACTCTAGAGATTATTTTGTTCATGATTTTTAAATAAAACTAAGGACTAGTACATAGTGAAGAGGTGATGAAAGTAGAAGAAAAACAAGGGTATGGGGGCCAACGGATTTGCGGCGAGAGGGTATTCACAGGTCCTTCACGATGCGTCGTGACAAGGCGTGGATACGGCTCCCGAGTACCGTCCCGGTGGCGACGCTCGTGGGATTTTCGAGTGGCTATGGGTGGTGCCATTGTTCCATGGCGGAGGCTGAATTGTCCATAGGTTGCCTGCTCGATGCGTCGTGTCAGTGCGTGGGATTCCCCTCCAGGCTGCCTGGACATGGGCTCATAGATCATAGGACATCTAGGACACTACCGTAGTTACAGTAGTAGACTAAGACATAACGGGGGATTGAACCCTATCAAGATGAAGAGCGAATAAGGGCTTGCCCTCGGACCTATGTAGTATGGGATGCATAGAATCCGAACAAGTGCGCATTAGTGTCATGTAACATTAATAAATGCATTAAGGACTAAGTGCACAATCACAACACGACATCAATAGGGTAGTCCCCTTAGTTTGAATGTGACAAGTTTGTGTTTGCTAAATATGAAAAGTTAAGTTATACTATTTCCGGCATAGAGAGGATGGCCGTGTATAATGTTCGTCGGTTGAATAAACTGACGTACCCACAGTCTTATATGCAGGTTAATGTCATGTTAAAGATTAAAGAGGAATGGATGCTTAAAGATTATATCATGCTGTTGTACTTTTATTCAATTATTGTAAATTTTACTTCCGCTGTGCAAAGGAAAGATGTAATTTGATGTAATCTCTGATGTATGATGAAAAGTTTTAATTTCCCTGTAAAATTGTACTAAAGAAAGTGAAAAGATCCT
Organism: Hemerocallis citrina; assembly: GCA_017893485.1. NCBI lineage: Eukaryota > Viridiplantae > Streptophyta > Magnoliopsida > Asparagales > Asphodelaceae > Hemerocallis > Hemerocallis citrina. The sequence goes on from CM030359.1 coordinate 86,848,775, forward strand.
GTAGAACATCTCGAATTCAGTGTATTTGGGATTCGGGGCGTTACAGAGTGGTATCAGAGCCACGCTTTCTATACTTTCACACTTGTACAAATTTATAGGGAACGACACCCTAGAAGTGGACATTAGAGTGTGTGTTTGAGTCTAGAGATTTAAATGTAAGTGACTTACATTTGTGTTGCTCTAAGATTTATGCTTCCTCCTCTCTATTTCTAAGATGGCTGATCACTTCGACCCTGCTGGAGGCGACGACTGGCATATCATTGAGGAAGAGTACCATCCTGGACAGGCTGATTCTGAGGACGAGTACTACCCTGGGCAAGCTGATTCTCACGGTGAAGAATGGCCTGAATCCCGAGAGATCACCCCACCTCCGGATTCATCTGATGATTCTTCTTTCGACGAAGAAGAAGTACCAGTTCCAAGTGGTCTTGTGACTTCTCTTCAGAGGCAAGTGGAAACCCTGAAGGAGAGAGTTGGATTATTGGAGGCTCAGCTGGAGAAGCGGAAGGCTGACTATTCTGTTCTTAGCCATCGGATTTGGGAACTTGAGAAGAAAAAGAACCCGACTGATGTGCTGAAGGATGAGGTTGAGGAACTGCGGGAAGAACTTCGAGCAGCGAAGAGGACCCGTAGGAGTTAGACTGTTGTAGCTTCTACTATCTTTTATTCTGATGTCAAGAAATGTTTTTCAATTCGAATGTATAAAGTTTGAAATTCAATGAAATAGAAATATTGACTTGAAAGATCATGTTTCATACTTCGAATTTGATGGACCTTTTACATCAGAATATGGAATGAAAGCTGTCGTATTGTTTGATACTGGATCCTCTCATACATTTGTGTCTCCAAAATTTGCTAAAGTGTTGGGAGTTGAACCGAAGATTTTTCCAGGCAAGATCTTAGCAGTAGCTACTCCGTCAGGGGAAACTTTAACCACTGACCGGTATTATGCTGATTGCGAGATTGTGATTGGAGATCGAATCTTTGGCATTGATCTGATCGAGCTGACTATCTTAGGAGTCGATGTTATCATTGGCATTGATTGGATGTCGGTGTACAGTGCGAGCATCGAGTGTAAGAACAAGACGGTGACAGTGAAGGCTCAAGGTGGACCTGAAGTCGTGTTCCAAGGGAAGCGGAAATGTTCTAAGCTGGTGGCAACTATCCGCAAGGAAGAGACTCCTGTGGAAGTGCAAGGGATTCCTGTGGTTCGGGACTATCCGACTGTGTTCTTGGAAGATTTTCCTGGGTTACCCCCGCATCGTGATGTAGAGTTCAGCATCACTGTTCAACCGGGAAGTGCACCCATTTCTAAGGCACCGTATAGGATGGCTCCAGTGGAACAGGATGAGGTGAAACGGCAGATTGAGGAATTGTTGGGAAAGGGCTTTATTCAACCTAGTGCGTCACCTTGGGGAGCACCAGTGCTTTTGGTAAAGAAGAAGGATGGATCGATGAGGATGTGTATCGATTACCGAGAGCTGAATAAGGTCACTGTTCAGAATAAGTATCCGATTCCTCGAATTGATGACTTGTTCGATCGTCTACAAGGAGCAGCAGTATTCTCCAAAATAGATCTTCGATCAGCTTACCACCAAGTTCGAGTGAAAGCTGAAGATGTGCACAAAACTGCATTTAGAACTCGGCATGGGCATTACGAATTCTTAGTTATGCCATTCGGAGTGACGAATGCACCCGCAATCTTCATGGACTTGATGAACAGAGTTCTGAGGCCGTTTATTGATTCTTTCGTCGTGGTGTTTATCGACGATATTCTCGTGTACTCCAAGTCTGAGGAGGAGCACACTGAGCATCTGGCAGCAGTTTTGCAGAAGTTGGAAGAGCAGCAGTTGTATGCCAAGTTATCCAAGTGTGATTTCTGGAAATCTGAAGTGGCATTCCTAGGTCACATCCTTTCTAAGGAGGGAGTGGCAACTGACCCTCAGAAGATAGAGGCAGTGAGAGATTGGGCTAGGCCTACTACAGTGAAGGAAGTCAGAAGTTTCCTTCGGATGACTGGATACTATCGGAGATTCATTCAAGGTTATGCTCAGATAGCTGTACCGCTTACAGGGCTGACCAAGAAGAATGTGAACTTCAAGTGGACCGAGCAATGTGAGGCGAGTTTTCAGGAGTTGAAAGATAGACTGACTACTGCACCTATCCTGGCTTTGCCTAGAGCTGGTATTGAGTATGATGTTTATAGCGATGCTTCACATCGTGGGCTTAGTTGTGTCCTAATGCAAGAAGGAAGAGTAATCGCTTATGGGTCTAGGCAACTACGACCGCATGAGAAGAACTACCCGACCCATGATCTGGAATTGGCTGCGATTATCTTTGCTTTGAAGCAATGGAGGCACTACGTGTACGGTGAGAAGTTGAACATGTACACGGACCACAAGAGCTTGAAGTATATATATCAGCAGAGGGATCTCAATCTGAGGCAGCGGAGATGGTTGGAAGTGCTCGAGGATATGCGACCTGAGATCAAGTATCATCCTGGAAAGGCTAATGTTGTAGCTGATGCACTTAGTCGCAAGAGCAGTTTGGCCAGTTTGACTACAACTCAGAGGCATCTGATTGAGGAGTTGGATCGAGCAGGTATTGGGGTTGTCTTGCAAGGATTGGGAGCATCTTTGGCTCAGTTGAGGCTTCAGCCTACACTGAATACAAGGATCATTGCAAGTCAAGAGGTTGATGCTGATATTTTGGAGATGAAGGAGCAGGTTGGTGCTGGCAGGTTGCCCGGTTTTCAGATCAGGGATGGAGTGCTGTGGTTCGGAGAGAGGCTGTGTGTTCCAAATCAGGCGGACCTGAAAGAGAGTATTCTTCAGGAGGCGCATGCTACTCTTCTGTCTGTACATCCTGGGAGTACTAAGATGTACAAAGACATCAAACAGCATTTCTGGTGGTCAGGTTTGAAGCGGGATGTGGCTGAATTTGTTGCGAAGTGTGAGGTTTGTCAGCAAGTCAAAGCCGAAAATCAGAGACCCGGAGGTCTATTACAGCCGTTACCTATTCCGGAATGGAAGTGGGATAACATCAGTATGGATTTCATCACGGGATTGCCTAAGAGTTCTAAAGGCAATGATGCTATTTGGGTTATAGTCGATCGACTTACCAAGTCCGCTCACTTTTTGGCGATGAAACTCACTGCTTCGATGGACAAGTTAGCTGAGATGTATGTTGGTGAGATTGTCCGACTTCATGGCGTTCCTTCGACTATTGTGTCTGATCGAGATGCGCGGTTTACTTCGCATTTCTGGAGGAGTCTTCAGACAGCTTTGGGTACCAAGACAGATTTCAGCACTGCTTTTCATCCGCAAACCGATGGGCAGACCGAGAGAGTCAACCGTATTCTTGAGGATATGCTTCGGTATTGTATACTAGACTTCGGAGGCAGTTGGGAAAGGCATTTACCTTTGGTGGAGTTTGCCTACAACAACAGTTTTCAGGCTAGCATCGGGATGGCGCCGTATGAAGCTCTGTATGGCAGGAAGTGCAGGACTCCTGTTTGTTGGTATGAAGTAGGGGAGCGTCAGTTGTTTGGTCCTGAGCTTGTACAGCAAACTTCTGAGAAGATTGATCTGATCAGGAAAAGGTTGGTGGAAGCTCAGAGCAGGCAGAAAAGTTATGCAGACAACCGGAGAAGGGACCTTGAGTTTGAGGTTGGTGACTTCGTCTTTCTGAAGGTATCGCCCAGCAAAGGTGTGGTTCGATTTGGCAAAGGCGGGAAGTTAGCCCCGAGGTTTATAGGCCCGTACAAGATATTGAAAAGGATCGGGAAAACTGCTTACCGGCTTGAATTACCGGAAGAGTTGTCTCAGGTGCACAATGTCTTTCATGTGTCTATGCTGAGAGGTTATATTCCAGACCCGAGTCATCATTTGCCTGAAGTGCCGGAAGGTTTGCAGTTAGACCTGAATTACATCGAGTCTCCTGTTGAGATTGTTGATCGTCGAGAGAAAGTCTTGAGGAATAAGACAATACCGATGGTCAAGGTAGTCTGGAGAAACCACTTGGTTGAAGAGGCTACTTGGGAGTCTGAGGAGAGGATGTTGAAGGACTATCCTGAGCTTTTTGCTTGATTGTATTTTTGTATCTTTTGTTCTTGCTTGTTGTGTGCATTGTTTTGTTTCTCGCTCTTGATTGTAGTTCCGGGGACGGAACTATTCTAAGGAGGGAGTGCTGTAATACCCTGATTTTTCAATTAATGAAAAATTATTTATTTTGCACGTAGTGTGCACGTGCAATATTCTGGGTTGAATTATTTTTATAATGATGTGTATAAACATTTAATTAAGTGTTCTCAAATTATTTTGTACAAAAAGCCTTTCTTTAAAGCCTTATTTTTAATTTAATGAAAAGCCCTTTTTCTTAAAAGCCCAAATGTATTTTATTTTATTTATTTTTATAAATTATTTTGGCCCAAAAAGAAAGCCCATGAATTAATCTATTTTAATTAAACTTGTCATGTAGAAGACTTTTTTTAACTAATTTATTTTTGTACAAAATTAGAATGTACAAATTTGGCCTAGTTGCATGCACGTGCACTACACGTACACGTGCTATGCACACCCTAGGGGGAGGCCGGGATTCATTCTTTTGGAGGGAATTTTGATTTTTGGTGTGGTGATCATGGGGGTAGTTTCATGGAAGTGGGTAGTTCTTCTAACTCCTACTTTGATCTAGACCCTTCATTCTACAACCACCAAGGCAATCTTGGCCCTCCATCTCACTCATTTCCTAGTATAAATACCCCCCCTCTCATGGCTAATTTTCATATGCAAAGTATATTTCCAAGTTATAGTATTGTAATAGTGTGAGTTATAAAAGATAAGAGAGTTGTGTGGGCTTTTGTTTGCTTGGAGTGGCCGGCATCACAAGGGGCTAGGAAGCATTCGGTGGGGCAAAGGAAGCATTCGGCTTTGTGCTAGGAGGCTTGGAGTTTGTGCACTCTTTTGGCTAGGAGGTGGTGCTTTCATCTACAAGGACTTGGTTGCTTTTTTTGTGTTTCTCTCCATTCAAGGTGGGTAAAACATTTCATATTTCTAATATAGATCCATGCTAAGTTTCAACCATCAAAGATGCATGAAAAATACTAATAAGAGCCCACTTGAATTGAGTAGTTAGTATGTGAATTGTTTGAAATGTGGTGATCAATTTGTATATGGCTCTAATATTAAAATTAAAATGTGGGTAGAATGCTCCATGATTATTAGTATGAAGCTATGATGGTGATTAAATTTATTTAAGAATGTTGATTAGTATGATTTAAAACATAATGCATGAATAAGAATGCTTGTTAATTGTGAAATTGAAACATGGAATTTATTAAGAAAGAGTACACCTTATTTTGAAGAAAAATGAAATACTTGTATGGTTGAGATGTGATGTATACAATTGATAAGTGAGTATATTTCATTATGACATAGGTTGATAAATGAAAGTACTACTCATAAAATTAGTAGTTGACTTGTCATGATGAATAGACCTTTATGTTGATATGGTTGTGGACTATTACAAACATATGTATCGGTTGAATTAAGAACTAATATCAGTAAATTATCACCATGAAATCATTGAATAAAAAGACTAGTAGATCAATTATTTGGCAATGTCGAAAATACAATATATTGTAGTTTAATAAATAACTCTTGGATTTGTGTGTGAAAAATACATTTCATTAGTATCAAAAAATTATTTTTCCTTACTGGTATGAACTTTATATGAATGGGGATTAATCTGGAAGTTTTTAGAAATTTTTACCAAAGCAATAAGAAACTATGGTTATTTGAATATCGAGTTGTTTTTAAAGCAGTACGAATATAATACATATGGATTTTTATTTGGGTTTGTGACAGCCCGAGCCAGTGGCTCAGGCGGTCTTGGACTGCGGTTTGCTTCTCTGGTTTGCACAGTTCGAATCCCAGGATCAACACTTCTTTTGTTTAAATTCTCTTAAAACTAGAAATCAGCGAACTGGGAATATTTATAACTCCCAGTAGCTTTTATACTGTGTTCGGCGACCGGCCTAGCGGTCTGGGCTCTGTGCTGTGTCGGTGCTGTGCCTGGTTCGATTCTTGGGATCGGCATATATGAAAAAATATTTTTTTGGGAGTTTTTGATGTCCAAAAATTATGAAATAAATATGGTAATTCTCATAAAAATACAAGGAATTTTATAAGAGTGATTTGGGTATTATTTGAATGAAATACAATATGGTTTGTGAACAAAAGGCATAATTAGAGCTTTGGTTATAAGATACATACTTATGGAAATTATAACTTATAAAGATTAAGTGAAATAGGCTATTATAAAGTAATTGGCAAAAGTACTTTGTTGTGTGACATGATATTATTTATTCTCACTTGCGAATATTGTGCAAAATATGAAGTATGAATGTTTATTAGTGATATTATGAAGTTGCATGAGTTCATGTATGATTATGGAACTTAGAAATCATGTTGATGAAAGAAAAAGAAATTGTTGGCTATAAATATGAATTTTATAAGTTAAAAGTATTCATTATGGACTTGTGAATAAAGTGTAATCATGAATTGAAAGAGAACATACATGTGAGTTTGAGAACTCGACATGGAAATTGTTATGAGTTGAAGATTGTGAAATAAAATTCGAACTAGAGTAGCTAAGTCTCCCCGGCATTGAAAAAGAAAATGAATTGAGATGAAATAAGACCAAGGTTGGTCATGATGAACAAATGAATAAGTCCGGTTGATGGAGAGGCTAACTCTAGAGATTATTTTGTTCATGATTTTTAAATAAAACTAAGGACTAGTACATAGTGAAGAGGTGATGAAAGTAGAAGAAAAACACGGGTATGGGGGCCAACGGATTTGCGGCGAGAGGGTATTCACAGGTCCTTCACGATGCGTCGTGACAAGGCGTGGATACGGCTCCCGAGTACCGTCCCGGTGGCGACGCTCGTGGGATGTTCGAGTGGCTATGGGTGGTGCCATTGTTCCATGGCGGAGGCTGAATTGTCCATAGGTTGCCTGCTCGATGCGTCGTGTCAGTGCGTGGGATTCCCCTCCAGGCTGCCTGGACATGGGCTCATAGATCATAGGACATCTAGGACACTACCGTAGTTACAGTAGTAGACTAAGACATAACGGGGGATTGAACCCTATCAAGATGAAGAGCGAATAAGGGCTTGCCCTCGGACCTATGTAGTATGGGATGCATAGAATCCGAACAAGTGCGCATTAGTGTCATGTAACATTAATAAATGCATTAAGGACTAAGTGCACAATCACAACACGACATCAATAGGGTAGTCCCCTTAGTTTGAATGTGACAAGTTTGTGTTTGCTAAATATGAAAAGTTAAGTTATACTATTTCCGGCATAGAGAGGATGGCCGTGTATAATGTTCGTCGGTTGAATAAACTGACGTACCCACAGTCTTATATGCAGGTTAATGTCATGTTAAAGATTAAAGAGGAATGGATGCTTAAAGATTATATCATGCTGTTGTACTTTTATTCAATTATTGTAAATTTTACTTCCGCTGTGCAAAGGAAAGATGTAATTTGATGTAATCTCTGATGTATGATGAAAAGTTTTAATTTCCCTGTAAAATTGTACTAAAGAAAGTGAAAAGATCCTGTAGAACATCTCGAATTCAGTGTATTTGGGATTCGGGGCGTTACACCTGATGTCTTCGAGTACTTCCAATCATCTCCTCTGCCTTAAGTTGAGATCCTTCTACGTGTAGATATACTTCAAGCTCTTATGGTCAGTGTATATTTCCACCCTTCCTCCGTAGATATAATGTCTCCTTGATTTCAAAGCAAAAATTATGGCTGCAAGTTCCAAATCATGGGTCAGGTAATTCTTCTCATTTGGTCGTAGCGGTCTCGAACCATAAGCTATAACCTTGCCCTCCTGCATCAGCACACACCCAAACCCCAAATACGATGCATCACTGTAGATGACGTAGTCCTTGTCCTCCTGAGGTAAAACCAATATAGGTGTAGAGATCAAAGGTTCTTCAGTTCCTGAAAACTTTCTTCACATTCTCCGTCCAGTCGAAACTTTGGTTCTTCTTGGTCAAGGCTATAAGGGGTACCGCTATCCTTGCATAATTCTGGATAAACTTCTGGTAATATCCAGTCATACCCAGAAAACTCCTTACTTCTTTCACCGTCTTTGGTTGTGGCCATCCTTTGACTGCTCCTATCTTCTGAGGATCCGTTGCCACTCCCTCAGAAAGGATATGGCCTAGGAATGCAACTTCCGATTTCCAAAACTCACACTTAGATAATTTGGCATACAACTGATGCTCTTGTAGCTTGCTCAAGACTGCTGTGTTCAGCATGATCCCCTTCTGTCATTGAATATGCCAAAATGAGGTCGATGAAGACCACGACAAATGAGTCGATAACGGACGTAGAATTCTGTTCATCAAGTCCATAAAGATTGCTGGAGCATTAGTCACTCCAAACGGCATTACCATGAATTCATAATGTCCATGTCGAGTTCGAAAAGCTATCTTAGGTACATCCTCTTCCCTGACTCGCACTTGATGATATCCGGACCAGTCTTAGAAAATACTGCTGCTCCGTGAAGCTAATTGAACAAATCATCGATCCTGGGAATTGGATACTTATTCCGAATAGTGACTTTATTCAACTCCAGATAATCAATACACATCCCGGATGACCCGTCCTTCTTCTTAACAAGCAATACTGGTGCTCTCCAAGGTGATGCACTTGGTCTGATAAATCCCTTCTGCAAGTACTCTTCAATCTGCTTCTTGACCTCATTTTGCTCTACTGGCGCCATTCGATAGAGTACTTGAGATACTGGAGCGCTACCTAGCTAAACTGTGATGCTAAACTCGACATCACGGTGTAGGGGAATTTCCGGTAAATCCTCTAAGAATACAAGTGGAAATTTCCTTACCACTAGTATCTTGTTCACCTCTTCAGGTACCTGTACTTCACTAGCGGCTGCAAAATTCATTGCTTTCGATCTCTTCTCCCTGTGGAATACAAGTTCCACTCCTTCAGCCGAGATGAATACCTCCTTCTCCTTGCAATCAATGCTTGCCTTGTGCCTCGACATCCAATCCATACTAATAATGAGATCCGTTCCAGCAAAACCCAACTCTAACAAATCGATACATAGGGTTTCTCCGCTAATCTGGAGTTTACATCCCCTATAGCGTAGATCTGTACAATGGGTTGCCCCTGACGGCATAGCTACCGTCAAAGCTAACTCTGGGATTGTCTTTGTGTGCATCTTAATTTTCTCAAAAAAGATTTTGACACAAAAGAATGAGTCGATCCACTATCAAACAAGACTGTATCCAAAATTCTATTTATATATATATGTCCTATTACAACAGTTCATCCTCCATCAACTTCCCACAAAAACTCAAAATACTACTCAGACTGGATTACATTACTTCTTCAGCTTCCAAAATATCTCAAAATTTAGTAGGTCCACATAATATTTTCACCCTGTTATTTATCCTGTTACTTGCTTGATGAGCATTCCTTTTGTAATTCTGGGCAATTTGACTTGATATGCACAAATTCCTTACAGTTGAAACAAATCTTGATCTCTGTTGGGCAACGTGACTTTTAATGTCCGACTTCCCCGCATTTGTAGCAACTCTTAGTCACAATTGCTCCCTTGGGACATTCTCCTTAGAAGGTTTGGTGATTTTCCCAGTAGTTATCAGTTTGGTGCCTTCTTGAAGTCCCCACCAGCGGTTCGTTAGGTGTGTCTACCGTCTTGAAGTTGATTTTGTTCTTTCTTCAGGTGTGCTATCTAATGAAATTTGATCTGCTGCTGGGCCCGGCAGATCGCCTTGTCCCTGCATTCCCCCAGCTTTTTCATTTCCAGATACCCGATGGCTATCCTCAAGGGTCAAATCTCCCTAACCTCCTGTTCCTTACTCTGGCAAACTTTGGGAATTAACAGACCGAGATACGAGCCGAGGACTTAATCATGAGTGCCGAAAACGTATCCCTACGTCAAGAAGGTACAACACTGACTATGGTCTGCTAGTACTAATGCAATTACCAAACCCCTAATGCATCACTCTAATTCCCCCCTCACTCTATTCACTTTGGATAAAATATAAGATTGCTTCCAAAAACTTGCCTATCGATCAATGGCCCTGGCGATACCAGTTTGGTTAACTACTTCCTCGTGCTTGGAATTGTCCAGCACCATGGCCTACATTTACCCCTAACCCGTGGAATGAATGTATGTGTTTACCCCTAATGAGCTTAAGTTGACGGCATGACTTGGACGTCCTACGCTACGGTGGAAGTTCATAACTTAGGGTCGACAGATGCAGGGTATCACCTTACCCTAGTGACTAACTCGACTCATACACCTACTATGGGAGTCAACAAAACCAACAACAGATACCAAAACCTCCCCAGAAAAGAGTTATCAACTCTAATAGTACACAGGGGAAAAGTCCTCACAATACCTAGTCAACACCCAAGACTAAGCAACCTACAGTGTTTCTGTCCGAAACCTTAAAAAGGTCATAACTCCCTTGATACAACTCTGATTGGGGTGTACAAGCTCAATCCGGAAAGGTAAGAACCTATGCTACAACTTCCTAGTTGATCATAACTTCAAATTCCATCAGTTAAGTCCTCAAAATGGCCTCTCAAGCCTCAGCCTGTGTATTTCCTGTATACGGGCTGCACCTTACCGGTAGCATAAATCTCTATCTACTCATCAGAATGCGGCAAACCCAGCTTCTAGGAAAGGTGTGGATGTCCTCTACAATCCTTTAGTTGGTCATAAGTCCAAAATATGCCATTGGATCTCGCTAAAACACACATTACTCACAAGTGTACCAAGTCATACACTAAGACTTCCTCAATCAGAGCACTCAGCTCAAATCCTAGTCTCTGTCCAGTATTGCCAAAATCATAATAAATCAACCACTTACTTGAAACGCCTCAAATAGGTCTTGTTGGAATGGTCTTGATGTCTACTACAATCATCTACAGAAATACTTCCTCAAAATTTGCTCTTATAGAGCTTCAATTGTGTCATCTCTACAAGGTGTCTAATCTGACTGAGTCCAGCACAGTACGTGCTATAAAAATCATCATAAATCCTATGCTCATCCAATAGACATAAAATTTACAGTAAAGAAACTAGACTTCATAAATAACAACATGAAAAATGTTTCATGTCCAATGTCCAAGTCTACACTGAGTTCTTCATTTTTCATTTAAGCACAAAAATCATCATGTTCTTCAGTTACAGCTCTAGCTACTGTTGATAAATCAATTTTTAACATGGCGGTAACTTCATCCAAATATTACCTTGGTTTTTTTGTAGAGTCTAGATAAAAATGGAAAAACAGGGTAAAAATTTCAGATTAATATCTTACTCCAATTAATTATGAAAAATCCAACAATCTCAGGCTCCATAGTAACCAATTTCTGCTACTGCCTTACGGCACTGTTCCACAAATAGATTTTATTAAAATAGAAAATAATCTCATAAAATTCCGAAATAATTCATGAATCATATAGACATATGAAGGAACTGTTTATAAAAATTTCATGATCAGATTTCATGTGGTTTGCTCTCGGAAAAATCTAGAAAATAGCATACAGATCAAGATTCCAGTTCTAGTTTCTGATTTCAACTTCCAATTTTCTTAAACATTCATTCTAACTCTTACTACTTCATATGCATGCAAGAAATCAGTCAAGAAACAAAAAGATAGGTTTAAAGAAACTTCCCATTCAGAGTTGATTGTGGAGTAGAGGGTAGCTTTGAGCTTCACTTCCTCAAGAGTCACTCTAAGAGCTCCTTCTTCAATCTTTCTTCCTTTCTCTCCTTCTCTTCTTTTCTTGGGTTTGAGTTCTGAAATTTTCAAAACATGGTAGAAGAATGAAGGGGTTTTTGATGGAAAAGAGTAAGGAAAGAGAGAGGAAAAAGAGGGGGGGGGGGCAGAATATAGGGTGTAGGGGGTAGGGTTTATGGTGGTTTTGGTGAGAAACCATGGTCTCTAGCCATTGGTTTTGGGTACAATGGATTGGCTACCCTATTTTGTTCTTAAATGGGTCCTTAGATGCGAGACGAGGGGTTTATCGAGTGTACGCAAGATATACCCATCGTAGTATCATACAATATTATATTTGCATAGGTGTCGTACCAAGAACTAGTGTTTACACCAGTATTGGTCCTCCTCATTCCCGTGCATCTTCTAGAATGCAACCATCCTTATGAACCGTGCCCCAAGCCTAACCGCACACCAACGATAGCAAAATCAAACAAAACACTGCAATCATGTGCACGCATACAAACAATAAACATATATACATATATATATTTAGGTATCATATAATCCAGGGTGTTATAAGATGCCCTTAGGATGAGCTAAGACTGCAGTTGATCAGGAAACTTGTGCGATGGAATTGCACACAGGCTGTGAGGACGTGCCTCTAGTAGTATGAGAATTTCTGGATGTGTTTCTAGAGGAGTTGCCTAGGATACCCCGAAATAGGGATGTGGAATTCGGTATTGAAGTTCAGCCTGGTACGGTGTTGATATCGAAGAGTCCCTACAGGATGGCACCAGTTGAGCTAGCAGAGCTGAAGGTGCAGATTCAGGGTTTGCTCGATTTGAGGTTCATCAGACCCAGCATTTCACCGTGGGGTGCTCCAATTCTTTTTGTCAGCAAGAAGGACGGTAGCTGTCAACTATGCATCGATTATCAGGAATTGAATAGTGTTATTGTAAAGAATCGGTATCTGCTGCCCAGGATTGATGACTTGTTTGATCAGTTGGGCGGAGCGTCTGTCTTTTCAAAGTTGGATCTTCGCTCAGGGTATCATCAGGTCAAGGTGGAAGCTGCTGATGTGCAGAAGACCGCTTTCAGGACCAGGTATGAGTACTATGAGTTCCTAGTGTTGCTTTTCAGAGTCACGAACGCGCCAGCTGTGTTCATGAGTCTGATGAATAGGGTCTTTTCGCCGTTCCTGGAAAGATTCGTGGTGGTCTCCATCGATGATATTTTGGTGTATTCTCGGGACCAGAAGGAGCACGCTGAGCATAAGGTTGGTTCTACAGACTTTGAGGGAGAATCAGCACTATGGGAAACTCAGCAAGTGTGAGTTTTGGCTCGTCCGAGTTACCTTCTTGGGTCACATTATCTCGGACGATGGTATCTTAGTGGATCCGTCCAAGGTTGCGGCTGTGAGACATTGGTCAGTTCCCAAGTCAGTTTCAGAGGTGAGAAGTTTCCTTGGTCTAACTGGATATTATCGGAAATTCGCCCGAGACTTTTCGAAGATAACTGGGCCATTGACTAAGCTGACAGTGAAGGATCAGAAGTTCTGTTGGGATGAGTCTTGCAGCGAAGCTTTTGCTGAGTTGAAGAGCTGGTTGACGTCAGCGCCAGTGTTGACTATTATGGATGGTTCAGGCGAATTTGTTGTTCACTGTGACACTTCTGGTGAGGGTCTTGGTGCAGTTTTGATGCAGAGGGGCCGAGTGGTTTCTTATGCATCAAGGCAGTTGAGGTCGCATGAGAGGAACTATCCGACTCATGATTTGGAGTTGGCGGCAGTGATCTTTGCTCTGAAGCTGTGGAGACACTATTTACTTGGAGACCGAGTGGAAATCTTTACCGACCACAAGAGTCTCAAGTATGTCTTCACCCAAAAGGAATTGAACATGAGGCAGAGGCGTTGGTTGGAGCTTATGGCCAACTATGACATCAGTTTGCAATACCATCCTGGTAAAGTGAACTTGGTGCCAGATGCTTTGAGCAGGAGACCTGCAGCCATGTTCCTGACTCAGCACAGGGAAACTTGTTGAGCAAATGCGGAGGTTTGAGTTGGATGTGTTTTTGTTGAGTTCTGATCGGAGTTGCATGATGCTTCAGCTCATTCGTCTCTTGTTGATCAGATTAAAGAGGCTCAGGATGGTTATGAGCAGTTGCAAGGATTCAGAGCAGAGGTTGAGGCTTGGTTATTCATGCAGATGGATCACTTCATTTTGGGTCCAGGTTGTATGTCCCGAAAGGTGAAGTTTGTTAGAGGTTGCTTGAGGAATCCCACCAGTCGTCGTACTCAATTCATCCTGGAGGAACTAAGATGTACAGGGGCTTGAAGCTTCACTTCTAGTGGCATGGTATGAAGAGCGTCGTGGCTAGGTTTGTGTCTCAGTATTTGATCTGCTAGCAGGTGAAGGCAGAGCATTAGAGAACCGCCGGACTTCTTCAGCCTCTTCCCAATCCGGAATGGAAGTGGGAACACATCACGATGGATTTTGTGACCGCTTTGCCGAGGAGTCCCAAAGGTCACAATGCCATTTGGGTGATTGTCGACCGACTGACGAAGAGTGCTCACTTCATTCCCTTCAAAGTCGGACAGTCTACTAAGAGCCTAGCTGAGAAGTACATGCAAGAGATCGTCTGACTTCATGGGGTTCCAGTCAGTATTGTATCTGACAGGGATACGAGGTTCAGGTCTTAGTTCTGGGAGACTCTTCAGAGTAGTCTGGGGAGTAAACTGAAGTACATTATAGCTTTTCACCCCCAGACTGATGGACAGTCAGAGAGGACCATCCAGACTCTAGTGGACATGTTGAGGTCCTGTGTGTTGCAGTTTAGTGGATCATGGGAGGACCATTTGTATCTTGTAGAGTTCTCATACAATAATAGCTTTTAGGCTAGTCTTAAAGTTGCACCGTTCGAGGTATATGGTCAGAAGTGCAGATCACTATTGTGCTGGGATGACATTGGTGAGAGGAAGTTGGATCCGGAGTTGATCACCAGGACAATTGATGCGGTGACTCAGATCAGGAAGCATCTTCAGGCAGCACAAGACATGCAACGGAGATGGGCGGATGTCCATAGGAGAGCCTTGGAGTTTGAGATTGATGACCATGTTTTCCTCAAGGTACCACCGTGGTGAGGTGTCATTCAGTTTGGTGGTGGGGGCAAGCTGAGCCCTAGGCTCATCGGGCCGTTTGAGATCGTGGAGCGAGTAGGCAAGGTGGCCTATTGTCTTGCAATGCCACTGGCTTTATCGGGAGTGCACGATGTTTTTCATGTCTCAAAACTCAAGAGATATATCCATGATGATAGCCACGTGATCGACTATTCAGAGTTATCCAAGCAGCTGGATCTGACTTGTGAGATGCCGTCAGTTGCTATTTTGGATCAGTGGGAGAAAGTGCTGAAGAACAAGGTCATCAGGCTGGTTCGAGTTTCGTAGAATCCTCACTCACCGTGTGAGTCGACTTGGGAGCTGGAGGAGGATATCCAGCAGAGGTTTCCCCATTTGTTTGTGTAGTTGTGTTGTTTTGTTTTTGTTGTTGTTCTTCTTTCTTTCATGGAGTTACCCTATGTACCTCTTGTTGAATTTCGAGGACGAAATTCTTCGTGTTAGGTGGGTAGGATTTGTAACTCCTGTATCCCATTTTCTGTATTTTGTAATGTATTTCTTTTCTCTCAGTGTATCCTATATATTTGTACTCTTTCTCTTTCCTGAACCGTGTATTTGTTCTTCTTTTCCTATATACTTTCATCTATTGTTGGTCAGCTGTGATTTGACCTTTTGTGATTCATTTGTCTGCCAATTATTCTGTCTCTGGATGATTTATTGTTTCTGATCTATTGCATTTCATGGCTTAATTGCTATTTATTGTTTCCTGCCTTATTGGATCTGGTTTCTACGCAATTTACCCTATTTGAACCCTTTTATCCGTCCTATTGGATCCTAAACTGCTACCCAATACCCTCTTCTTTGACCCAGTCTTCCTCAGATATTTCCCTACGCTCTCTTTATACTAACAAGTAGATCATGTCTCCCCCATATTCTCTTGATTCTCCAAATCCCTACTTGCCAAAATCTCTCATTATAATCTCCAAAAAAATTTGTTACTCATATCTCTAATTGCTATCTCCTAAAGCATAACCCTAATTCTCTCTCCCCCTCATCTCTCTCCCTACCCTGCATCCCGATCCCCTGCCCTGATCCCGACGCCGCGAACCCCCTGTCGCCCTGCCTTCATGACGGTAACCACCACAGCATCCCCACCTCTTTCTCTTCTCCTCCAGAAGCCACACAGCAGCGACAACATCCCCAGTGACAGCAGTATTCTAGAGCCACCACGCCTCCATCTCGGTCTATCCCTGACGAAGTCGACCCTATTCGTCGTCGCTATCGCTCCCCCTTTTTGCACCGTTATTCTCTATCAATCTCCTATCGCAGTGCACACCCCCGGCTTCCTCTCTTTTGTGTGCACGTGGTTGATCTCGAGCATTGGGTTCGTGTTCGTGTCGTTCATGATCATCTTGTTCGTGATCATCTTGTTCAGGATTCGTTCGTATTGTGTTCGTTGCTGGGAATCTATTCCCGTTATTCTCATCTTCTCTCTTCAGATTCGTCGACTATCTAAGGCAAGTAACTTGTATTAATTTTGTTGTATATACAAGTACAAAATACCGCCTGGAGTGTCACTTTTCTTTCTAGATTCGTTATCATGGAAAACTCTTGTAGATCTTTTGTTGATCCATCCGTTGTTTCGATCCGTCATCATGTTTGTTACACACACGATATGAAATTAATTTAGACCTAATTTGATTCTTGATGCATGTATGTATGTTGTTTCGTGATCCATGATATATTGTACACTCGTTGCATGCTTGATGTGTTAGTTGTAGTATATTGTGGTAGACTTGTTAAACACCCATACCATGTTGTTTTGGACATCTATTATACCATGTTTTGTGTTTTGTTATAATTTGGATTTATTGCATATGAACTATTTGATTTAATGCATAAGGAGAGATTTCTATTTTTGCTACTGGCCTGTTTTGTTTCAGTATTTTAAACTTTGTTGAGGTCAGTAAATGTAACTACCATTTCCGTTATTTTCATTTTCCCCCTTTTTGTAATATTTTTATTTGTAATTGAATAAAAGACTATATTTCATTCATTCTTGATTATTTTAATTAAGATTTCGTTCATGAAATTCTTCATTCTTATTAATTGAGCAATTCTTGTTGATCCTAATTTCTTTTATTAATTGTCGGCATTTTTATTTGAGCTCTATTATTTTAAATCTATCTCTTATTGAACCCTAAAACCCAATTTCATTTGTTCTTGACCCAAAACCGCTATTATTGGATCCTAAATCACTAACCCAATACCCTAATTGTACCTTATAAATACAGCACTATTACAAACCCTAAAAATTACAGAATTTGAAACCCTAGCCGCTTATTCTCTCTCTCCTGTTCTCTCTGCTCCCATTTCTCTCTCCCGGTCGTTTCCCGCCCAAAAATCCTGAGACCCATCGTTGTCTTCTTCACTGGTCTCTTCTCTGGTGACCCCATCTCGTCGCCATCCTCCGGCAAAACCTCGTTACTGCCCTTCGTCGCGCCAGCCCCTGATGCGCACCATCAGGCCGAGCACCCCTCTCTTCGCGCTCCCATTGTTCTCGTCAACAACAACGACCATCGCTGCTGCTGTCTCTGAGTCTCTCTCCTCGACGTTTCACGCCACCCACTGTCGCCGTCGACGTCAGCCAGCGACACCGACGACCCCCCCTTCTGGCCCTTGCTCCTCTTGCTATTTGGCTGGTCTCTCTCTTTGTTGCTGTGTTGCATTTATTGCTTTCGGGTTCTCTTTTGCACGTATATTACACGTGCTATCTTGTGGATTCATGTGCTCGTGGGTTCGTTGCTTCGGGATCCTTATCCCGTTATTCTTGGTATTCGATTTCGTCGTTTAAAAGGAAAGTCACTTCCATTTGAATTGTTAATTGTATTAAATTCAAATTTTGTTGAAACTCTTGCAAGTAAATACCTTTGTTTATTGTATTATACATTGTTTATTTTTTCGTTGGGTATATTGAGGGTTTACACGAGCTAACCCCAATTTACTTGACATCGTGCCACTTTTGACTCCAAAGATTGAATATTTCATGTGTGCATACATAATTGATAATATAGTTGTTCATATATTTATCACACAAATAAATTATCGTAGAGAGACTTGCTAGGTTGTATGTTGATTGATCATTTGTTGTTTGATTGATGTTAAATTAGTGTATATATGTGAATTTATTTTATTTATCATGTTATTGTATCCATCATGCTGACTGAGAAGATTATCGACTAGTAGAATTGATACCCATCTTGTTTAATTAAATTATTTCATGAAGAATACTCTAAAACCTGTATCTTGCTTGCTGGTTGTATGTTGTCTACTATTTTTGACCCAGTAAATGATCTCAAAACAAATTACTTTCTGAATGAGAATTGTAGCCTTATCTTTCTAGTTTCCAGAACATCTTGAATTTCTAAATTCCGATTTGTGTAGCAAAAGTTATGCCCGTTTCACTATAGCTATGTTTTTATTTTCAGATTCTCACATTCTTTTATCTTTCATGTTTAATCTAAAAAAAGCTGATGAAATGATAAATTTTTCTTTGATAATTTCTACATTATTAGTGATCATGTTTAGGAGTCTAATGAATATTTTTAACGAATTTAATATTGTGTTTTTGTTGATTCTAAAATTTTAACAACATGACGTCGAAATTCTGTCTGAACATGAAGTCTGTAAAGAAGTGTGTGTTTTAGCTAGCTACTGTTGTCGGATTTTGAACTTTAAATATGTGTTGGAACCATGTGGAAGTCTAGTTTCTAGAATTTCTGACGGATTCGGTTTTTGAGTTCTGAAACAGCGAAAAACTATATTTTTGTACAGACTACTCTTGCTGTCCACCATTTTATATTCCAGTTTTTAATAGTTTAATTAATCCTACATCATAGTATTGCATGAATTGAAATATGTATGTTGTATTGCATGATCCTAATGTCCTAATGTCATCATTCTAATTGTCCTACTTCATGTTACCATCTTATTGTTCCTCTATTGTCACTATTGTTCATCCGATGTCTCGAATTACATATTGTATTGTTACATTAATAAAATAATTAACAAGCCTGGGTTTAAAGGATTGACTTGAGTAGTGAATAATATAGTGACTGTATAGGCTAGTGTTTATCGGTTGATTGTGAAGCACTGACTAAGTCACCCCAATCTCTCGTGTATTGCATAATTGAATCGTATCAATGAATCGTATCAATGTATCATATCAGTGAATTAGTGAATAATTGTAATCTATCCTGCAACAATATTGTATCGTATCGTACCGACACATGATCTATATAATTCACCGCTCGGTCTAAACAAAATTGATTGTATGCATTGAACATGTAGTATGGGATGCAGTAGTACATACATTAGTTAGGATTAAATGATTAATAGACATAAGGATTGACACAACACCGACATTGCATATTGTACATCATTGTTACTATTGATACCAAATATTATTTAAGTGTTATTGATCATTATTACCGGATATTGAATCATCGTTTATACCAATTCCATCGTTTACTATGATATTGATTATTGCTATTGTCTCATGTTATTGACTCCTATTGATCCATTAGAGTCATTGTTATATCGTTATTCCATTGTTCCTTACTTTCTCTACTTGCTGTCCATGACTTGCTCTAAGGATATTTTTTCTCCTCTTTTTAGATGAACTGTATACAGGTAATGAAGAAGAATTGCCTGCTGGAATTGGAGAGTATAGATTCGGAAGATTTAATGCTTTCTGATTATTTATTGTTTTATTGAACTTAATTTATTGAGACCTATTGTCTATTTGTGATTGGATTATTATTGTATTGGGCTTATGTCCCGGATTTTATTATTGTTACTAAACGTTGGGTTATTGTATTTGGATATTTTGTATTGCTTCATTCCAAGTATTATTGTTCATGAGATTATTATTATTGCCTGTGCAATTGTTCTATATTGATTATATTACTGAGTTGATCGAATAAACAGTTTATAGGTGACGTTAGTCATTCGCTAGGCCAATGTCATGTATTCATATTCCGTATTTTTAGGAAGCGGGGTGGACAAGGTTTTTAGTGGTATCAGAGCCCGGGTTTGGATAATATATCAGTCAAACGTGACTAACGAAAGCAAGTTTGGCTTTGATTGATATATTAATCAGATTTGGGTTATATCGGTTTGACTCAACAGTATGCGCAATATAGTGATGACATGAATAATCGATAACCAACTCATGATCTGGATGCTAACTAATTGATTTTTATTGCAGACCATGGTTATGAGAGCTGCTTCATCTGCCCAAGTTGGGGATGATCAGTCTGATGAGCCCAGTATTGCATAGATGATGCAAATGCATCATGAGCACAACGAATCGATGTTGCAAATGCAACGAGAACATAATGAACAGTTGAGAAGGGCTTACAACGCTGCTAATTGGCAACCCGTTGTGCCTGTCCTAGCATTGCCGCCACCGAGACCTGGTAATGTGGCTGATTTCATGAGGCTCCATCCAGACAAGTTCTCAGGCACCCAAGGTCCCCTTGAAGCCGAGCAATGGCTTATCAGGACTACTCAACTGTTGACTGCAGTGCTATTAGCAGATGTTGATCGTGTGGATGTTGTGGGCATCCAACTTGTTGATCTTGCCCACATATGGTGGCAAGCTGAAGCTGAATGATTGGGGTGACCCATTCCCTAGGCGACCTTCACAGAGAGCTTCCTCGAGAAGTTCTTCCCTAATGCCACCAAGAATGAGATGGAACGACAGTTTGTTTCTTTAACTTAGGTTCGTCAGATAGTGTTTATTTATGCTTTTTCGTTGTTATTTCATAAAGTACCAACATTAAAATAAACACTGTCTTGACTCAGGAGAGTCGGACCGTGGACGAGTACGCTGTGGAATTCACCCGACTAAGTTGTTTTGCTACCTCCATGGTGGCAAATGAAGAAGATAGAGGCCTTGATTTCCTATTGGCTTGGATATTGATATTTAGGATCGTCTTCCTGCCTTGCGACTTCGTTTTTATGCTGATATCCTGGATGCTGCAAGAATTCAGGAACAGACTAGTATGAGAAAGCGTGCTATTCAACGTCTGCCCCGCACCCAGTTGCTCCTAGACCTTCAGGAGGGCCTATTAGGAGACCAGTTCCACCCCCTCCTACTAGGGCACTGCCATACCCACCTGCTGATCAGAGGCCACAATTGGTTTGTTAATACTGCTGGAAGATGGGGCATTTGCGCCATGATTGCAGGATAGCTAATCGCCTGTGCCTTCTATGTAGGGGCAATGATCATATGGTCCGTGATTGCCCTAAGTCCAGGCCCCAGGCACCAGCTAGAGGTTCCACTCCACATGGAGCACTTGGTCGTGGTCAAGGTGGACCACCACTTCCTCTGCAGAGGCAGATCTTTGATCAAAGGAGAGTCGCTCCTAGGGGTAATCTTCCTGCAGGTCATGGTCAGACCTACAACTTGACTACGCAGGATGCTGAGACTGCTTTGGGCGTTGTTGCAGGTATATCTTTAGTTGTTTTTCATTTTGTATTCCTTTTGTATTTCATTTTGTTTTCCTTGCTATTTTCTGATTTTATCCTGTTGCTTATTCATGTTAGCCTTCCATTCATGTCTGTTTCTTGCATTTTTGCTTTTGCCTTTTGTATTCTCACTTTGACTTATTGCTAGGCATTATCTTTGTCCATTACTTTCCTGCTCATGCTGTTTTTGACTCTGGTGCTACTCATTCATTTGTTTCTTCCCGCTTTGTCGATCTGCATCACTTGGCTAGCAGCGCTATGTCGGTAGCTTGGAACATTACTACAAGTGAAGGTGTTGTCATGTGTTCTCAGATTTATGAGCAAAGTCCCTTGGTTATTGGTGGTGTTGATTTTGTTGCCCATCTGATTGTCACCAATAATTCTGGATTTGAAGTTATTCTGGTGATGGATTGGCTTGGTGCCACTCATACTGTAATTGACTGCCGTAAGAAAAAGGTAGTGTTTCATATGCCAGAATGTCAGGAATTTGAATTTTGTGCCAGTGAAACGTCGCTTGCTTGTGTGAAGAAGTTGGCTAGTCAGGAAGCTGGAGTTATGAAGGAAGTGTGTGCATGTTGTTACACCGTTGGTTGTTTGGGATTTTCTAGATGTTTTTCCAGAAGAATTGTCGGGATTACCGTCAGATCGTGAAGTGGTGTTCAGTATTTACGTTCAGCCAGGATGTAACCCCTGTTTTCCTAAAAACGTATTTTCTGTATATTTTTGGATTTTTGATTTTTTTAGTTTAATTTTTTTCGTTCTTAAATTCTTTTTCTTAAAATGTATTGTCGGATCTCCTACTAAAGTTTAATTTTAATCAATAATTTTTTGTAACTATTTACGATGATTTTTTATATATATTGTAATACAAAACCTATTAATGTTGTTAGTATTATTATTTTTATCATTATTATTATTATTACCGTTATTTTTATTATTTTTATTATGTTTATTGTAGTTTTATTTTAAATCCTAAACATACTCTAATTTTATCAAATATTTTATAATTATTTTTCTATTGGATATAGTACCCGATTACCCAATATCACCCATTACCCTATAAACCATCTGATATATATAAACCCATTTAACCCCAACTACCCTATAAAAACCCAATAAACAATTCTAACCTACAACCCATACCCTTTACCTATACCTAACCCATCAGCTGCCTATTACTTTAACCCTAAATTACCCAATACCCATTTTACCTTAACCCTACCCATTTACCCCTATACACCTTCAGCCGTCACCTTCACCAAACCCTAAAATGTTTCTCTACCCCTATATAATATCCCCCCTGTTTACTTCTAACCCATCCTCCAAAACCCTAACCTTCCATCAGCCGCCTTCCTGTGCTTCCCCTTTCCTCCGTCTTCTCCTCCTCCTGGTGCTCCCCTCCTGCATCGCCTCTCTACCGAGACCCAGTCGCGCCGCCAGACCGAAGCAAACCACAACACCCCGATGGGAGCATCAGTAGTCGATGGCCCATTTCGGCGTCAGCCACCCTCCCTGCTCCAGTCGCAACGACCCACAGCCAGCGATGCGCCACCCTGCACCTCCCATGTGCTCCTATTGCGTCGCTACAGCCACCGCCGTCAGCAGCAACAATGACCCCAACTCCCCTTTCCTCTTCCTTTCTCCCGCAGCAGCATCCAGCCCAGCCGCAACTCCCGAGCCTGTTACCCCCCCTCCCGAAGCCTCTACCACTGCACCTCCTCCCTAGTGCGTCGCGCTGCTGACAGCAACAGTAGCAGCCTCCCTAAGCCGCTGTCCACCGTCGTCTCACTCTCCATCAGCAAAGCACAACTCTTCCACTGCCTTCACGTGGCGTGTGATTCCGTTGTGCTCGTGGGTTGTTGTTCGTGTGCTCGCTTCGTGATTCATGGTCGTAGTTCGTTGCCTTGATTCGTTGTCTGTGATTGTGTTCGTGGGTTGTGCTCATTTATGGTTCGTGGAATTATAGCCATTCGTTGTGTTCGTGCCTGGGAATTCGTTCCCGTTATTCTCGTTTCTTCACCGTTTTTGTCGCCGTCTCTCAGGCAAGTAACTTGTATTATTTTCTTTGTGTAATACAAGTAGTAAATACCGCCTGTAGTGTAGTTGTATTCTAGAGACAATTCTTGTATGAAACCCCTGTTGTATATTGTCTCTATTGTGTGGTCCCGCCCGTAGTTGCCACATGACACCCCCGACATGAAATAACTTAGGGATGACCACTGCTTGTTGTATATGTTCATGTTGTTCATGACTTGTTGTATGATCTCGTATGCTTGATGTGTTATTCGTAGTATGACTGTTGTAGACTTGTAAAACACCCTATATCATGTTTCTTGGACATCTAGAATACTCTATTTAATGTTTGGCTATGTTTTGGATAAGTTTTATATGAACTAGTTGATTTTGTACATGAGGGATATTTTCTGTTTTGCTTTTCCGTTTTTTATCAGTATTTTAGACCCTATTAACGTCAGTATATTAAAATTATTTGTGAACATGTACCTAATTACCTGTACATGTACATGTACCTAATTACCTGTATTCCTATATACCTGTGCCTGGTTACCTGTTTACCTGCTTGCATGATACATGACACTTGAAACCTGTTACCTGTACCCTGTTAGCATATCATGTTACTTTATTCCGTTTGCCAGATTCATGTTAGATATTCTATTCTGTTGACATGCCTATACCATGCTATGTTTGTTTCTATTGTTATTCTATTTTGTTATTTTATCCCTGTACTTGTGCCTGCACTACAAGCGGCCCGTAACTTGCATTGACGGGAGTTTTATTTTCTTTTCCTCTTCCTGCAATTGATTAAATTGCAGATCATAGAGATCAGCTGCCTGATGGAGTTGGTGACATGAGATTCTAGTTGGCTGGAGCTTTTGCTATATCTATTTATTTCTTGTTGCTTATTTTGAACAATTGTACTTGATTACTTGGATTATTTATTTGGGCAATGTGACCCAGGATTATTGACTTATTCAGATCTGATTTATTTGAGATTAATATATTTTATTTCAAGTAAATTCCTGTTGGTATTTTAATTTATATATGCATGCTTGGTTGACTTTTCTTACTTTCGACTCTGGTTATTCTTGTGAGATGTTGTAAAGATTCCTGACAGCTTATGGATGACGAAAATCATTTGCTGGGCTTAGTCACGTATCCATATTCCGTATTCTCTTTTTGAGAAGTGGGGCGTGACAAGGTTTTTAGTGGTATCAAAGCCAGGTTTGGCTAATGTATTAGTTTGACTGATATATTAGACAAGCTTGGCTCGATCTGGAATCGGCACAACAGTACACAGACAATGCATACTTGAATGAATCGTAATCAACAATGATCTGGACACTAGTCTTATTCCATTCATTTTGATCCCTTCATATTCAATCCCTTGATTCCTTGATTCTTCCGTCTTTTTCAGGCATCATCTTTGATTGATTTCCTTTTGGGGTGTGAATTCATTCTTTTTGTACCCATATTCCTTTGATTATAGTGTTATCCATTCTTTTCTTTTTGCTTGGTCCATCAGTCGATATCGCTAGATGCTATTGGCAGTCTTTCCCAATCAGAGTGGCGCAGCAGAAGCGTTGTGGGCCCTTAACCCACAAGTCCCAGAATTCTCTTGTTGTTTCTTATTCCCTGCATTGTTTGCTTCTCTATCCCTTACATCTGTCTTCATCTGTTGACTCATTGGCTGGTCTAACTCTTCCTTGACTGTCCTTTCTTCTATTCCAGCTCTATCTATTTCTTCATCTCTTTGCTTTGTTATCTTGCAAGTCTTGTGCTGTTTCTTCTTCAATTTTTATTCCGGTTGCTTCTTTCTTGCATTCCATTTTGCCATCATACACCAATTCATTATTTGATTCAATTCTTCACTATTCATTCCCTATTTTGTTCCAGTTCTACCTACTTCCTATCTTGCTTTGTTATCTTGTGTTGTTTCATTCCATTTGATACTGTTTATTTTCTTTCATGCATTCCATTTGACATCATGGTTATCTTCTTCCTTCTTTTTCTGGTATTACCACTGCTTTGTTCCTTCCCCGTTAGCCCCCTGCTTTGTTACCCTTTTCCAAGTTTGCTTTTGCTTTGTCCTATGTACCGCCTAAGCAAATTTCGAGGACGAAATTTTGTTATAAGGTGGGTAGGAATTGTAACCCCTGTTTTTCCAAAAATGTATTTTCTGTATATTTTTTGGATTTTTTATTTTTGTAAATTATTTTTTTCCGTTCTTAAATTCTTTTTCTTAAAACGTATTGTCGGATCTCCTACTAAAGTTTATTTTTAATGAATAACTTTTTGTAACTATTTACGATGATTTTTTTATATATTGTAATATAAACCCTATTAATGTTGTTTGTATTATTATTTTTATCGGTATTATTATTATTACTATTATTATTATAATTATTATTGTTATTATGTTTATTGCAGTTTTATTTTAAAGCCTAAACATACTCTAATTTTATCTAATATTTTATAATTATTTTTCTATTGGATATAGTACCCGATTACCCAATATCACCCATTACCCTATAAACCATCAGTTATATATAAACCCATTTAACCCCAACTACCCTATAAAAACCCAGTAAACTATCCTAACCTAAAATCCATACCCGTTACCTATACCTAACACGTCAGCTGCCTATTACTTTAACCCTAAATTACCCAATACCCATTTTACCTTAACCTTACCCGTTTACCCCTATACACCTTCAGCTGTCACCTTCACCAAACCCTAAAATGTTTCTCTACCCCTATATAATAGCCCCCCTGTTAACTTCTAACCAATCCTCTAAAACCCTAATCTTTCATCAGCCACTCTCTCTTCATCCCTGTCCCCTTACACCACGACCTCTTCATCTCCCCTAGCCTCCCTCCCACTCATCTCCATCAGCTGCCTTCCTATGCTTCCCCTTTCCTCCATTTTCTCATCCTCCCGGCGCTCCTCTCCTGCAGCGCCTTTCTGCCGAGACCCCGTCGTGCTGCCAGACCGAAGCAAACTAAAACACCCCGATGCAAGCATCAACAGTCGACGGCCCACTTCGACTTCAGCCACCCTCCCTGCTCTAGCCGTGACGACCCACAGCCAGCGACGCGCCACTCTACAGCTCCCCTGTGCTCCTGTCGTGTCGCTGCAGCCACCGCCATCAGTAGCAGCAGCGACCCCAACTCCCCTTTCCTCTTCCCGTCTCCCACAGTAGCAGCAAGGCCAGCCGCAACTCCCTAGCCTTTTACCCCCCCGATACCTCGACCACCGCACCTCCTTAGGCCACTGTCTGCCGTCGCCTCACTCTCCGTCAGCGAAGCACGGCTCTTCCCCTGCCTTCTCGTGGTGTGTGATTCCATTATGCTCGTGGGTTGTTGTTCGTGTGCTCGCTTCGTGATTCGTGGTAGTAGTTCGTTGCCGTGATTCGTTGTCCAAGATTGTGTTTGTGGGTTGTGCTCATTTTGGGTTCGTGGATTCGTAGTCGTTCATTGTGTTCGTGCCCGAGAATTCATTCCTGTTATTCTCTTTTCTTCGCTGTTTCCGTCGCCGTCTCTCAGGCAAGTAACTTGTATTCTTTTCTTTGTGTAATGCAAGTACTAAATATCGTCTGTAGTGTAGTTGTGTTTTAGAGACAATTCTTGTGTGAAACCCCTGTTGTATATTGTCTCTATTGTGTTGTCCTGCCCGTAGTTGCCAGATGACACCCCGACATGAAATAACTTAGGGATGACCACTTCTTGTTGTATACATGCATGTAGTTAATGACTTGTTGTATGATCTCGTATGCTTGATGTGTTATTCGTAGTATGACATTTTGTAAACTTGTAAAACACCCTATACCATGTTGCTTGGACATCTAGTATACTCTATTTCATGTTTGGCTATCTTTTGGATAAGTTTTATATGAACTAGTTGATTTTGTACATGAAGGATATTTTCTGTTTTGCCAGTTTTCCATTTTTTATTAGTATTTTTGACCCTATTAAGATCAGTTTTTTATCAGTAAATTATACCTTATTAAGGTCAGTATATTAAAATTATTTGTGAACATGAACTATAGAAAATTCTGTCTATTTTCCAACCCTTATGACAGATCTCAGTTTCGATTTATGGATTGTGAGTTATGTCTATTTTACTACAGTGCTGTAGAAAAAATTCAAATTTCGTTTTATATGAATTTTGTGGATTAAACTATTTTTATTCTGATGTTAAAAGTATTATTTTGATCCAGTATTTTGCTGAGTATAACTAAACCTAATTGGGATTACTCTGAATTTTTGTGGATTTAATTAATGAGTTTTACTTAGTAATTTATACTTGCAAATAATAACTATACTAGCAGAATTTTCTTGTTGTTCAATAAAGATATATAATTTCGACCCAATTCGACTTGGTATCTATAAAAACTTTGTGAATATGAAATATAGCCTACTGTATCTAGTTTAGCACCCTTTCAACAGATCTAGATTTTGATTTGTATTTTATGAGATATTGCTATTTTCGTACTGCAGTGTTTAAGAGTCCAGATCTACAAAACTGCTGTATCTTATTGCTTTCTGATTTTACTTGACTCTTCTATCTATATCAGAAATTTTTTTTTGTTACTAAACATACTAGGGAATATCCCAAATTTTTCGTGGATTTAATTATTGAATTTTCATGCTGTTTTCCTGTTCTTGAATACAAACTTCTGATTTATTGCTGAACACATTTTCTGGATTCAAATCTGTTTTGAGACTTGTTGTTGTGAAATACCATATGACTTATATATATTTTCTGGATTTGGCCGGGAGTCTATTTTCCAGATTCTTTGACGGATTCAGGTTTGCATGTTTGTAGCAACGGGAATTCCATATTTAGTGCAGTACTGGCTTGTTGTCCTGAACTAGGATTTTCATTGTTATATCATGTTATGAGTTATCTTTCGCCTGTACATGTTTATCTTGCAACTTGAACCTGTTACTTGTTCATTCTAAGTTATTCTTGACCTATTTGTGATTCATACATGTCTGTCAGATAATAATAACAAATAATCAAGCCGGGGTTAAGGGAAAGATCTAGTAATGGAAAATATAGAAATGTGTACTGAGAAGAGGACCCATGTCCTGCCTATTACGTGTTCATGACTACATGATTCACGATCCTGTTACCTGATTGCACACTTCCCTGTAGGAAGGTGTACTCGGAAGGGAACCACTAGGTTCTACCTGTACCTGTTTACCTAATTACCTGACTGCATGCTTCCCTATAGGAAGGTGTACTCGGAAGGAAACCACTAGGTTCTACCTGTTCCTGTTTTCCTGTTTTTCCTGATCCCTGAGTACACGGTCCTATGGACTCCACTACGAAATCTAAATGAAACTTGTTTGAACGTAGTAATAATACAAGACTTGACATAAACGGATACCTGTTATATGCTTATCTGTACCTGTACCTGTTTACCTGTATTCCTGTATACTTGTACATGTTTACCTGCTTGCTTGATACATGACACTTGACACCTGTTACCTGTACCCTATTAGCATATCATGTTACTTGATTCTGTTTGCCTGATTCATGTTAGATATTCTATTCTTGATACGCCTATACCATGCTATGTTTGTTTCCGATGTTATTCTATTTTGTTATTTTATCCCTGTACTTGTGTCTGAGCTACAAGCGGCCCGTAACTTGCATTGACGGCAGTTTTGTTTTCTTTTCCTCTTCCTGCAATTGATTAAATTGCAGATCATGGAGATCAGCTGCCTGATGGAGTTGGTGATATGAGATTCTAGTTGGCTGGATCTTTTGCTATATCTATTTATTTCTCGTTGCTTATTTTGAACAATTGTACTTAATTACTTGGATTATTTGTATTTGGGCAATGTGACAGGATTATTGACTTATTCAGGTCTGATTTATTTAAGATTAATATATTTTGTTTTAAGTAAATTCTTGTTGGTATTTTGATTCATATATGCATGCTTGGTTGACTTTTCTTGCTTCCAACTCTGATTATTCTTGTGAGATATTGTAATGATTCCTGACAGCATATGGATGATGAAAATCATTCGCTGGGCTTAGTTACATATCCGTATTCTGTATTCACTTTTTGGGAAGCGAGGCTGACACAGGAACAACTCCAATCTGTAAGAGTCTGTACAGAACGGCTCCTATTGAGTTAGCTGAGTTGAAGGAACAGATTCAGGAGTTGTTGGATAGAGGTTTTATCAGGCCAAGTGTTTCGCCTTGGGGAGCTCCAGTTCTGTTCGTCAATAAGAAGGATAGTAGTCGGAGGTTGTGTATTGACTATTGTGAGCTCAATAATGTCACAGTGAAGAATTGGTATCTTCTGCCAAGGATTGATGACCTATTTGATCAATTTGGAGGCGCTTCTGTATTTTTGAATCCGGATCTTCGTTCTGGTTATCATGAGGTTAAGGTGAAAGCCGAGGATGTACAGAAAATTGCTTTTCGTACAAGATATGAGTACTATGAATTTTTGGTGATGCCTTTTGGATTTACTAATGCTCCAGCTGTGTTTATAAGCTTGATGAATCGGGTTTTATCTCCCTTTCTAGACATGTTTGGGGTGGTGTTCAATTATGATATTCTTGTCTATTTTCGGAATCGGGATGAGCATGCTGAGATTTTGAAGGTTGTTTTGCAAACTTTAAGGAAGAATCAGTTGTATGGGAAGCTTAGCAAGTGCGAGTTTTGGTTGGATCATGTGGCTTTCTTGGGTCATATTATTTCTAGTGATGGAGTTTCTGTTGATCCGTCCAAGATTTCTGCAGTTAAGGATTGGCTGATGCCGAAGTCTGTATCGAAAGTTCGGAGTTTTCTTGGTCTAGCGGGTTATTACATGAAGTTTGTTCGGGATTTCTCGAAGTTGGCAAGGCCGTTGTGTCACACCTCACTTCCCAAAAATACGGAATACGAGTACATGACATTGGCCCAGCGAATGACTAACGTCACCCATAAGCTGTTTATCCGATCAACTCAACAATATAATCAACACAGAACAATTGCACTGGCAATAATAATAATCTCATGAACAATAATAATTGGAATGAAGCAATATAAAATATCTAAATACAATAATAATCCAACATCTGGAATCAATAATAAAAATATTCGGGGTCAAAATTCCACAATACAATGAAATAACAATAGTTCAATAATTAAATCTCCATTAAAAATAATAATTTATTAAAGGCGATGCTATCAATTTTCTTCACCAATGTTGTTCTTCCAATCCAGCAGGCAATTCTCCATTGACACCTGTAAACACTTCATCTAAAAAGAGGAGAAAAATTGTCCTTAGAGCAAGTCATTGACAGCAAGTAGAGAAAGCAAAGAATAATAGAATAACGGTATAACAATGATTTCAATGGATCAATAGGAATCAATAACATGGAACAATAATCAATAATCTATAACATGATAATCGATGCAATGGTTGTAAACAATGATTCAATTTTCGATAATAATAATCAATGATCAATATCAATAACACTTAGCCAATATTCGATATCAATAGAAACAATGATGAACAATATGCAATGTCGGTGATGTGTCGATCCTTATATCTATTAATCATTTTAATCTTAACTAATGCACGTACTACTGTGTCCCATATGTTCCATACCACATGTTCGATGCATACAAACAATTTCATTTAGAATCTAGTGGTGAATTCTATTGATCATGTGTCGGTACGATAATCACTGATACGATACAATATTTTTACAAAATTCATTATAATGATACACAGATACACTGATTCACTGATTCACGGATTCACGGGTTCACGAGTTCACGGGTTCATGAGTTCACGGCACGAAAGATTGGGGTGCCGTAGTTAGCCCTCCACAATCAATTGATAAACACTGGCCAACACAGTCACTATATTATTCACTACTTAAGTCATTCCCTTAAACCCTTGCTTGTTAATTATTTTATTAATGAAACAATACAATATGCAATTCAAGACATTGGATAAACAATAATAACAATAGAGGGACAATAAGGTGATAACATGAAGTAGGACAATTAGAATGATGACAATAAGACATTAGGATCATGCAATGTAACATACACACTTTAATTCATGCAATACTATTATATAGAACAATTAATCTTATAAAATCTGGAATAGTGAAATTCTGGACAACAGGAGTAGTCTGTACAAAAATGCAGTTTTCCGATGTTTCAGAACTCGAAAACTGAATCCGTTAGAAGTTCTAGAAACTAGACTTCCACACGGTTCCAACAAATATTGAAAGTTCAAAATCCGAAAACAGTAGCTAGGTCAGTCACACCATTCTTTACAGATTCCATGTTCAGGCAGAATTTGGACATCATGTTATTATATTTTTAGAATCAGCAAAAACTCAATAATAAATTCATTAAAAATTTTTTCTAGACTCCAAAATATGTTAAGAAACAATCTGGAAATTCTCAGAGCAAAATTTTAACATTTGATCAGCCTTTTAACAGTTTAAACATGAAATGTACAAGAATCTGAGAATATGGAATTTATAACATAGCTATAGTAAAACAGGCATAAGTTTTACTACACAACTCAGAATTTACAAATTTAAGATGTTTTGGAAACTAGAAAGATAAGGCTATAATTCTTATTCAGAAAGTAATTTATTTTAAGATCAGTTACTCGGTCAAAATAACCAGACAACATACGCCAGCAAGCAATATACAGGTTTTAGGGTACTTTTCATAAAATAATTTAATTAAACATGATGGGTATCAATTCTATTAGTCGATAACTTTATTATCAGCATGATAGGTGCAATTACAAGATGAATAAAATTAGAATACACGCATACATCAATTTATCAACAACAAACATCAATCAGTCAACCACATAAAACCTAGCAATTCCCTCTGCAATAATTTGTTTGTATGACAATTATATGAATAACCCTATTATCAATTTTATATGCATACATGAAAGATTCAATTTTTATAGTCAAATAAGGCACGATGTCAAGTAAATTGGGGTTAGCTCGTGTAAACCCTCAATAGACCCAACGAAGATAATCAATACAATGATACGATAACGAATAGGATCTTCTTGCAAGAATTTCAATAAAATATGAATTAGATACAATGTACAATTCAAGAGGACAGTGATTTGCCTTATTGATGGTGAAAACGAAGACCAAGAATAACGAGATGAGGATCCCGAAGCAACGAACCCACGAACACACAACTCCACAAATAACACGTGCTAATCACATGCAATAGAGATTCCAAGCAATAATAGCAACAATAGAGAAGCAACAACTAAGCAAGAGAGAGCAACAATGGCAGCGATGGGCTTCAGGTCTGATATTGACGGAGTACGGCAGCGTCGCTAGCAATGGCGGCGACGGGGGTCAGCATAGGGCAGGGCGGCAATGAGGTTACGACAGATCAGGCATTGACTGGGCGGCTGATGACGATCGGGAAGAGGAGCAGACAGAGGGCGTCGATGGGTGGGATGTCGGTTGGGCTGAGGTCGATGTGATGGGAGCACGGCGATCGGGGGCAGCACTGGTCGATGTGGGTCGTTGATAGGAAGAAGCTTGATTGGGGGTCGCCGAAGAAGGTGATCGGAGAACAGTCGGTAATTGGGTTCAGATCTGGGGAGAGAGAAATAGGAGAGAGGAGAGAGGAGAGAGAATAGACGGCTCTTAGGGTTCAAAATTGTGTAATTTTTAGGGTTTGTACCAGGGTAGTATTTATAGGTACAATTAGGGTGTTGGGTTAATGGATTAGGATCCAGTAATAGCAGTTTTGGGTCAAGAACAATTGAAATCTGGTTTTAGCGTTCAACAAAAGATAGATCCAAATCAATAGGGTTTAAATAAAAATACCTACAATAAAATAAAAGAAAATAGGCTCAACAAGAATAGCTCAATCAAAAGAACGAAGAATTTCATGAACAATAATTTAAATCCAAATAAATAAATAAATAATACCAATAAGTTGAATATAAATTTGTTTGAAATAAATTGGAATTCGCCAAGAAACTTAGATCAAGTACGAAAACAAAATAATTTGATAAATGAACTTTAATTGAATAATCAAGAAACAACAATTAATAATTTTAATCATACTAAAAAAAATAAAATTACATGACAAATTAGTATTCGGGTTTAACAATTTATTAGAAATAATCCAATAATAATAATATATTTGTTTTCGGGCTCAAATATAAATATCCGATCCATAAGATGTAGAAAGTAAGATTAAAACATACCATTATTCGAAATGAATAAATTTTCGATAAAAAAATTACTTTAGTAAAAATTCGAAATGAATTTAGCACAAAATAAACTTATATAAAAAAAAATAAAATAAAATTATAGATAATACACGAAAAATACATATTGGTGGAAATGGGGGTTATATGATGACCAAGTTGACTGGGAAGGATTAGAAGTTGTGTGGGACAAGTCCTGTGAAAAAGCGTTCGTTGAACTGAAGAATCGGTTTACATCAGCACCTGTGTTAACTATACCGGATGGATCAGGAGGTTTCGTAATTCACTGTGATGCTTCAAGTAGAGGTTTGGGTGCTGTTTTGATGCAACGAGGCACGGTTACTGCATATGCATCTAGACAAGTGAGGCCGCATTAGAAGAATTATCCTACACATGATTTGGAACTTGTTGCTGTGATTTTTGCCTTGAAGCTTTGGAGGCATTATTTACTTGGAGACCGTGTGGAAATCTTCACCGATCACAAAAGTCTCAAGTATGTGTTCACTCAGAAGAGGCTGATTATGAGGCAAAGGCAATGGTTGGAATCGATGGCAGATTATGATATCAGTTTGCAGTATCACCCTGACAAGATTAATTGGGTACCTGATGCTTTGAGCAGAAGACCTGTTGCTATGGTTCTTACTGAGCAGCAAGAGCTTGTGGAAGCTATGATGAGATTGGAATTGAATGTGGTATTGCCTGGTTCTGAACAGAGTTGTATGGTGCTTTAGTTGCAGTCATCTTTGGTGGATCAGATTAAGGAGGCAAATTCTGGTGATGTGCAATTGCAGTAGTTTCGAGCTGAAGTTGAAGCTGGTTCGAGGACTGATATGGTGATTCATGAGGATGGATCTCTCCGCTTTGGGACTCGTCTATGTGTTCCGAAGAGAGAAGTCAGGCAGAAGTTACTTGAAGAAGCTCACCGTTTGCCATACTCTATTCATCCCGGTGGTACGAAGATGTATCGAGATTTGAAGTTGCCTTTCTGGTGGCATGGTATGAAAAGGGATGTTGCAAGATTTGTTTCTCGATGTCTGATCTTTCATTAAGTAAAAGCTGAACATCAGAGGACTACTGGACTTCTTCAACTACTTCCTATTCCGGAGTGGAAGTGAGAGAATATCTGTCATGCCCCGTTTCTCAAAAGAGAATACGGAATACGGATACGTGACTAAGTCTAGTGAATGATTTTCATCATCCACAAGCTGTTCAAGAATCTTTACAACATTTTACAAGAATAATCAGAGTTAGAATCAAAAGAATCAACCAACATGCACATATGAACCAAAATGCCAACAAGAATACTTGAAACGAAAATATATTAATCTCAAATAATCTCAATTTGAATAAGTCAAATATCCTGGGTCACATTGCCCAAATACAATTAAATCCAAGTACAAGTTACAATTGTTCAAATAAGAAACAAGAATTAATAATAGAAAAATCCAGCACTAATATCTCATATCACCAACACCATTAGGTACCTGTTCTCTAAAATCTGCAATTTAACAATTGCAGGGATAGGAAAAAGAAAACAAACTCCCGTCAATGCATGTTTCGGGCCGCTTGTAATGCAGGATACAAGTACATGGGAAAAAACTAGCTAATAACATGGAATAGGCATGATAGCAAAATATAACAACTAGCATGGTAAGGTGAACAAGTACATGTAGCATGTATCAAGTGGCAAGTGAACAAGTATCATGTAAACAAGTAACAAGTATCAAGAATCAAGTGTCACAAAATCAAGTAATAAGTAAGAAGTATCAAGTAGTCAAGTACAAGTATCAGGTAGCAAGTGTCAAATGATCATGTACCATGTTCAAGTAGCAAGTGTCAAGTGATCATGTTCAAGTCTTGTATTATTACTATCTAGGTATCACTTCATGCATCCATAATTTTACTACATGGTTGCTACAGTCAATGCAAGTTCGTTTTAGATTTCATAGTGGATCATGTAGGACAGTGTACTCAGGGACAAGCCTCAAGAAATCAAGTATCAAGTATCTATCCTCAAGTATCAGGTAAGCAAGCCTCAAGAGTGAAGTATCAAGTATCAAGCCAAGTGAAATATCAAGCCTCAAGTAGTGAAATATCAAGCCTCAAGTAACAAGTATCAAGTCAAGCCAAGTATCACATAGAATCAATAGATTCTCTTCCGAGTACACGTTTCTGAATTGTCCACTATTAGATCTGTCCCTTTAAACCCCGGCTTGATTATTTTATTAGTAATGTTAAACAAGCATGTATGTGTCACGAACAGGCCAAGTATAACTTGGTATAATCAAATAACAATTTCAAGTTGCAAGATAAACATGTATGGGTGAAAGATAACACACAAAAGGATAAAATAACCAAATTTCTAGTTCAGGACAGCAAGACCATACTGCTGAAAAACTGACATTCATGTTGTTATCAAAATGTAAATCTGAATCCGTCGAAAGGTATAGAAAATAGACTCCCGGCCGAATCCATTGAACATATATAAGTCATATAGTATATCACAAAAACATAACTCAAAACTTATTTGAATCCAGAAAACACGTTTAGCAAGAAATCTATAAATCGAATTCACAGTCAAGAAAACTGTGCAAAACACCTCAAATAAGTCTAGGAAAAATCTGGGGTATTTCCCTATATGTCTAGTATCAGAATATAAAGTTTCATAATTTTTTAGTAAGATTAGTTTAACCAACAAAAATCAGAAAACATCAAGAAATGATAGTTTGGCAAATCTGGAATTCCCAACACTGCTGTACAAAAACTGTAATATCTCGCAAACCGTGAAACGAAATCCAAATTCACCAACGGGAGATAAAAATAGACAAAATAAGCTAACTTTCATATTTCATAAATATTTTTCATACAGGAAAAGGAATTAGGGTGAAAATACAAATCTTTTCAAAACAGCGAGCAAAATCCAACAAGTATTGTTTTTATAAACGAGCATGAACGGTATATAAAACTCATTAATAAAATCCACCAAAATTCTGGGTAATCCCTAAATAGGTATAGAAATACTGTGCAAGATTTCAGATCAAAATAATATTCTTAGCACTAGTATCAAAATAGTTTAGTCATCGATATCATCAAAAAACGAAATCTTGAAATGAAATACACCTCTGTAGTAAAACAATCATATCCCACACATACGAAAATGAAATCGGTCAAGGTCAGAAAGTTTGGAAAGAAGACGGATTTCTCTAAAAATCATGTTTAATACAGAAGTTAAGATACTAACCTTAATATGGTCTAAAATAGCAATCAAAACTGATCATCGACAAAATACAGATTTTTCTCTTGACAACAATTCAACTTACAACATACGAAACTCGTCCCAAACATAACCAAACATGTTATAGAGTCTACTAAGTGTCCAAACATCATGAAATAGGGTATATAGCATGTCCACAATAAGTATATCACATGGATCCAAACAGACACACGATTTCTAATAATTATCCCACAAATATAATCCCATCAAGAACGGTCAAAACCTAAGTTGTTTCATGTCAAATTTGTATCGTGAGACAACAATGGTCAATAGCACTAGAGACAATACTCATCAAGATACATCACACACGAGTTTTTTCTAGAACCCAACTACACTACAAGAAGAATTTATGACTTGTATCATACAAAGGAATTGAGTACAAGTTACTTGCCTTAACCGAAGATGAAACGAATCCAAGCATGAATAACGGGAACGGATTCTCGGACAACGAACTCAACGAACCACGAACAAAAACCTACGAACAAACGAACCAAGATCCAAGAACCAAGAACCAAGATAACACGTGCAATAGCCGTGCACGTGCAAACCCAACAAGAGAGAGAGAGGGGTCGGGAGAACACCACGGGGAATGACGGCAGGCAAGGCGGCGACTGCCGCTGCTACAGTCAGCGAGGAAGACCGGAAGGGGTCACGGCGGCTAGCGGCGTCGACTTGCTGTCACGCTGCTGTCTTTGGCGGCACGCCAAAACAGAGCAGAGAAAGATGAGAGAAATGGACAGAGACGACAAAGAGGAGACGGTGCTTGGGTGGTCGGGATCGAAGTGGGTGCAGTGGAGGAGAAGGGTAATGGCAATCGGGGAGCAGACAGTTAGGGGATCACGTGATGGGGTAGACGATCGGGAGATAAAGAGAGCGGTGGAAGGAAACAGGAAAAAAGAGTGCATGCATTTTTTGTTAGTGTAGGTGCCCTAGAGGCAATACAATGATATTATGTAATCAGTATTATTGACATTATGTTCTATTTGATTATATTAATAATTTATTATGCTTCGTATTTACTGCGTTATAAATGTTAGCATGATAAATGTCCTTAGATTATTAATACGAACTATATGAACATGAGATTATATATAGTATAATAATCTTAAATGTCCCTAGTCGAGTATTATTATTATTAGGACAGTAATAATACATTGAGACTAGTATGTTGATTGATTGATGACCACCTCTCATGGGTCACTAGTATAGAGATACTAAAATCAATACATAGGTAAATGTAGGAGTACATTGTACTGGACAGACCCACTGTGAGATTCAACCATGGAATAAATAAATAAGTGTCATAAGTAATCTCACTGTGATAATGGTGTAATGGTCCTCTGACCTGAAATCATTATATTTCTACACGAGAATTAATGTACTTTGATTCTATCAAAAGTTATCTTTAATCGGGTAATGATAAAGATAGTATTGGGTTCATTATGAACCGTGTGAGAAATGTGAATGATCTAGATGGAATTTAACCCTCCTAATTTTAGGAGCGATATTATCGGCCTCTTGTTTGAGTGAGACTATGAAATGCATGGCCATGCTCAAATATTGATTTGTTTGAATAGTCTACTCATCGATCAAGAAAATAAAGATTAAATTATTAAGAGGATGACATGAACCATGCCTCT
This sequence comes from Hemerocallis citrina, assembly GCA_017893485.1. Classification (NCBI taxonomy): domain Eukaryota; kingdom Viridiplantae; phylum Streptophyta; class Magnoliopsida; order Asparagales; family Asphodelaceae; genus Hemerocallis; species Hemerocallis citrina. The sequence goes on from CM030359.1 coordinate 86,887,388, forward strand.
AGTTTAATTTATAATATCAAGGTTAAAAGGATTATATTACACGGAGACATTAGTCACGAAAGGTTTAATTGAATCACCAATTATTATTATTACTTAGGTAGCAATGATGTATTACTAGATGCCCCTCATTGTTTATATTTTATTATTAGATAATAAAATTATTGCCAACGTAATAATAACCTAAAGGGTCACACACTTAGAACGTTTAAAAGGAGTTTTAATTTAAATTCGGAATTTAAATTAAATGATTATAAATTCGAAATTAGTTATTTAATTAATTGAGTTGGACTTGATTAATTAAAGTGTAATTCGAATTTAAATCTTTAAACCGAATCAGTTTGGTTTAGTAGAAGCCCAAACCGATTACGGTTACGCCCACCTCATTCTCTCTTATAAATACATAGAGATGTATTGGTTTAGGGTTCATCTTTTGGCAAATTCGTTTTCCACAAAACCCTAGCCGCTCCAACTGTTGAGAGGCAAGAGAGAGAGAGATAGAGGCAAGCATCATCGGCTAGTACTGGCTCCCTTGATCGTTGGACGATCGGACGTTCGTGTGGACTGCTTTAGAGACGCGGATCTTGCTACAAGGGTTGCGTGGTGACTGTAAAACAGGACCTCCATCTTTCAGCCTTCGAAAAGCTCTTAAAAGGTAAAAATTTCGTTTCTCCATAATCAGCCATGTCTTGTACACGGATCCTAGGGTTAGGGTTTCGGATTTTATGGTTTTACGACTGTTTTTTTTTTCGTTGCGTTTGTGCCCCGAAATCCTTCATTATTTTTAGGTTCATATATATAGTGGAATATATACAGGGCAAGTGAATTAGGGTTAGGGAGAGGGGAAGCTGCACAGCAATAGGGGAGTGATCGGGTTTGGGCTAAGTGCATTTTGGGTTCATGGGTTTGTGGGTAGTTGATTAGGTGGAGTTGGTTAACTGGGTATAGGATATTTTGTATAGTGTAGTATTTTAATAGGATTGGATTTGTGAAAATGGGTATAGGCTAAGTACAAAGAGAGCATGGTAATTAACTGGGTGTTTGGTTAAGTATATAGTTAGGGAATCAAAATTGATATTAGGGATTCAAACAAAATATAGATAGGGAAAAAAGAACAAAACAATAGAAAAAGAATATAGGGTGCGAACAATAATAAAGAGGATAAATAATAATAATAATAATAATAATAATAATAAGCTCGATCAAAATGGAACGAAACAATATACGAACAAGGATCATGAATTCAAATGAAAGAAGACAAGAATAATAAAATGAAAATATATTGAAATAAGAAATCCAATATACGGTCTAAAAGAAATACAAGAGGAATACAAAGAGGGATAATACACCAAAACGAAAAATACACTCAAAATACACAAAACGAAAAACAGGGGTTACAATCCTACCCACCTAACAAGGTGAATTTCGTTGTTGAAATTCAACAAGAAGATACATAGGGTAACCCCAAAAACAACCAAAAAGAACAAAACAAAAACTACCCAAACAATTGAGGAAACTTCTGCTGAATCTCCTCCTCCCGCTCCCAAGTCGACTCACCGGGCGAGTGAGGATTCCAAGCAACACGAACCAAGTTGATGACCTTGTTCTTAAGCACTTTCACCTGCCGATCCATAATAGCAACTAGAGGAATCTCACAAGTCAAATCCGGCCAAACGGTCAACTCAGAATAGTCGATCATGTGGCTCTCATCTCGAATATATCTCCTGAGTTATGAGACATGGAAAACATCGTGCACTCCTGATAAAGCTGGCTACAATGCAAGATGATAGGTCACCTTGCCTACTTGCTCCAAAATCTCAAACGGTCCAATAAACATAGGGCTAAGCTTGCCCCCACCACCAAACCGAATGACACCGCGCCACGACGATACCTTTAGGAAAACATGGTCACCATTTCCAAACTCCAAGCTCTTCGATGGACATCGGCCCATCGCCTCTGCCTATCCTGAGCTGCCTGCAAATGCTTTCTGATCTGAACCACCGCATCAACCGTCCTGGTGATCAACTTTAGACCCAACAACATCCTCTCACCAATGTCATTCCAGCACACTGGCGATCTGCACTTACGCCTATAAAGTGCCTCGAACGGAGCAGCTTTAATACTGGCTTGAAAGCTGTTATTGTACAAGAACTCTACGAGATGCAAATGGTCCTCCCATGATCCACCAAACTGAAGCATACAGGACCTCAACATGTCCTCAAGAATCTGGATGGTCCTCTCTGACTGTCCATCAGTCTGGGGATAAAAATTTGTACTATACTTCAACTTACTCCCCAAACTAGCCTGGAGACTCTCCCAAAACTGAGATCTGAATCTCGTATCCCTGTCGGATACAATACTGACTGGAACCCCATGAAGTCTGACAGTCTCTTGCATATACTTCTCAGCTAGGCTCTCAGTAGACTGCCCGACACGAAAAGGAATGAGGTGTGCACTCTTCGTTAAACGGTCGACAATCACCCAAATGGCATTATGACCCTTAGGACTCATCGGCAAAGCGGTCACAAAATCCATAGTGATATGTTCCACTTCCACTCTGGAATAGGAAGCGGTTGAAGAAGTTCAGCGGTTCTCTGATGCTCTGCCTTAACCTGCTGCTGGATCAAACACCGAGCAACAAACTGAGCCACAACCCTTTCCATACCCTACCACAAGAAATGAAGCTTCAAATCCCGATATGTCTTAGTATCGCCAGGATGGATAGAATACGAAGACTGATGGGCTTCCTCAAGCAACCTCTGATGAACTTCACCCTCCGGAACACATAATCTGGACCCAAAACAAAGCGATCCATCAGAATGGATAACCATGTCTGTCCTAAGCCTAGACTCAACCTCAGCTCGAAAATCCTGCAACTGTGCATCACCATCCTGCGCCTCTTTAATCTGATCAACAAGAGACGACTAAAGCTAGAGCACCAAACAACTCTGATTAGAATTCGGCAACAAAACCTCCAACTCCAACTTTCGCATCTGCTCAAACCGATCCCTCTGCTGAGTTAAGAACATAACTGCCGGTCTCCTGCTGAAAGCATCAGGCACCAAGTTTACTTTACCAGGATGGTATTGCAAACTGATGTCATAATCGGCCATAAGTTCCAACCAACGCCTTTGCCTCATGTTTAACTCCTTCTGGGTGAAGACGTACTTGAGACTTCTGTGGTCTGTAAAGATCTCCACTTGGTCCCTAAGTAAATAATGTCTCCACAGCTTCAAAGCATAAATCACTGCCGCTAACTCCAAATCATGAGTCGGATAGTTCTTGTCATGTGGCCTCAACTGTCTCAATGCATACGCAACGACTCGGGCATTCGGCATCAAAACTACTCCAAGTCCCTTACCAGAAGTATCACAGTGAATTACAAATCTGCCTGAACCATCTGGAATAGTCAACAGAGGCGCTAACGTCAATCTGTTCTTCAACTCAACAAAAGCCACACCACACTCATCAGACCAACAGAACTTCTGATCCGTCCCAGTCAACTTATTCAATGGTCCTGCTATCTTTGAAAAATCTTGGACGAATTTTCGATAATAGCCAGCTAAACCAAGAAAACTCCTGTCTTCAGAAACTGGCTTGGGAACAGGCCAATCCTTCACAGCCTCAACCGTGGCCGGATCCACAGAAATACCATTGCCTGAGATAATGTGCCCCATGAACGAAACCCTGTCGAGCCAAAACTCGCACTTGCTGAGTTTTCCATAGAGCTGATTCTCTCTCAAAGTCTGCTGAACCACCCTAAGATGCTCAGCATGATCTTCCCGATTCCAAGAATACACCAAAATATCATCAATGAAGACCACCACAAATATATCCAAGAACTGAGAAAAGACCCGGTTCATAAGACTCATGAATACAGCAGGCGCATTCGTAATCCTGAACGGCATCACAAGATACTCATAGTGGCCATATCTGGTCCTGAAAGCAGTCTTCTGTACATCAGTCGCCTTCACTTTGACTTGATGATACCCAGAACGAAGATCCAACTTTGATAAAATAGTAGCCCCACAAAACTGATCAAACAAATCATCGATCCTGGGCAACGGATACTGGTTCTTCACAGTAACACTGTTTAGTTCCCGATAATCCACACACATTCGACGACTACCATCCTTCTTGTTGACAAAAAGGACTGGAGCACCCCAAGGCGAAACACTGGGTCTGATGAAACCCAAATCAAGGAACTCCTGAATCTACACCTTACGCTCTGCTAACTCAATCGGTACCATCCTGTAGGAACTTTTTGATATAAGCACCGTACCCGGCTGAACTTCAGTACCGAACTCCACGTCCCTATCAGGGGGTAAGCCAGGCAACTCCTCTGGAAAAACATCCAGGAAATCCCGAACTACTAGAGGCGCAGCCTCACAGCCTGAATGCAACTCCATCGCACAAACCTCCTGATCAACTGTAGCTCGACCAAAGAAAGACTCCCCGGTATGGAACTCAAACTCTGCGCGATCTGAAATTCGGAACAAAACTTTCTTGGCACGGCAATCAGTAATGGCATGGGTTTTACCCAACCAATCCATATCCAGAATGACGTCAAATCCTGAATTCCCAATTACAGATTGGCCTTGAAATCCGCACTACCAATAATTACGGGATACTGCCTGCACTCCCGGGAACAAATGACAACTCCACCGCCTGTGACAATGTTCCAAGCATCTGAAAAGTTGCTACACTCCAACTGATGGCGAGCCACAAATCGAGAGGAGACTAAAGAATGGGTTGCTCCGGAATCAAAAAGAACATGAGCAGGAAAATAGCAAATAAGGACAACACCTAAGACAGAGATCAAAAGAGACAAAAGAAAAGAATGGTTGAATAAGGTGAGGAAAACAGATATAGAAGATAATCAGAAGGAAATAAAGCAAAGAAAATTAAGAAAGAAAAGAGAAACAACAAAAACAATAAATTCAATAAAGCAAAAGATACCTGCAACCTCACCCACAGATGACTCAGCATCAGCAGCAGTCAGGTTGAAAGCCTGACCTTTCCTGGGAGCAGCGGTCCTCTGACCGACAATCTGGCACTACAGAGGAAGGGGTGGCCTAACTAGACCACGAGCTGGGGCAACCTGCTGAACGGGACCCCTGGCTTGAAGAGCCAATTGTTGCTGAACGGGAAACCCTGCGCCATATGATCAGAAGCACCACAACCAAAGCAGCAGCGATTGGCATGCCTGCAGTCCTTGCGCTCATGCCTAGCAAGACAAAAAAAGTTGCAAAAACTAGTCTGCAGAGGAACTGCAGAAGAGTACGGAGCTTCCTTGACCGGATGGGCTAGGATAGGCCTCCGAATAGGCACACCAGAAGGCCTAGCAACTGAGTGCGGAATAGTTCGCTGAAAAGGAGCCAATCCACCACGAGTCTGCTCCTGAGCCGGAGCTGCGCAAGCGAAGGGAGACAAGCTGCACCCTAATCTCGCGCTCAAGCCCCAGAATGAATCTACGGGCCCTATCCTCTTCATTCGCCACAAGAACGGCTACGAAGCGGCTAAGTCTAGTAAATTCAGCTGCGTACTCGTCCACAGACCTGGAGCCCTATTTTAAAAAAGTCTCATGTTACAACATTGCATAAACAATATGTAATAAAATTCCATTACTAGAAATAACGACCAACCTTTTTCAGGACCAAGAATTGTTGCTCCATCTCCACTCTAGTGCTGCTAGGAAAGAACTTCTCAAATAAGCTTCTAGTGAAAAGCCTAAGTGATCTGTCTTTCGAGCCTTTCGGACTCGGACCTCCACCAGATATGAGCCAAGTCCACTAGCTGGATGGCTACCACATCCACACGATCTGCATCTGTAACTCTAGCTGCCAGAAGTAGTTGCTCTGTCCGAGTCAACCACTGTTCAGCTTCCAAAGGCATCTCAGTGCTTGAAAACCTGTCAGGATGCAGCCTCATGAAGTCCGTGACTGTACCCGGACGGGGAGGAAAAGCTGCCCGCATAGGTACAACAAGCGGAGGAACTCGAGGGGCTTCTAAAGCAGCCATCACCAAATCACTATGGTTCTACTGCATATTGATCAAGCGCTCAAGCACAGCGGTGACAGCCTCAAGCCCAGGCTGGTCATCCTGGGGACGAGAAGAACCTCTACGAGCCATAGTCTGTACAAAACCAAAAATAATTAGCATCCAGATCAAGTTGATAATAATTCATTTATGCATGCATGGTTGGTGAAATGTTGAGCTGATCCCAGTATGAGCCAAGCTTGTCTAATATATTAGGTAACTAAGACAATAGCCAAACCTTGTGCTCTGATACCACTAAAAACCTTCTCACGCCTTGCTTCCCAAAAGAGAATACGGAATACGGATACGTGACTAAGCCCAGCGAATGATTTTCATCATCATAAGCTGTTCAAGAATTTTTACAACATTTCACAAGAATAATCAGAGTCGGAAGCAAAAGAATCAACCAACATGCACATATGAACCAAAATACCAATAGGAATATTAGAAATCAGGATATATTAATCTCAAATAATCCCAATCTGAATAAGTAAAATATCCTGGGTCACATTGCCCAAATAAAAATAAATCCAAGTGCAAGATACAATTGTTCAAACAAGTAACAAGAATTAATAATAGCAAAATTCAACACTAATATCTTATATCACCAACACCATCGGGTACCTGTTCTCCAAAATCTGTAATTTAACAATTGCAGGGATAGGAAAAAGAAAACAAACTCCCGTCAATGCAAGTTACCGGCCGCTTGTAATGCAGGATACAAGTACATGGAGAAAAACTAGCTAATAACATGGAATAGGCATGATAGAAAAATATAACAACTAGCATGGTAAGGTGAACAAGTACAAGTAGCATGTTTCAAGTGTCAAGTGAATAAGTATCATGTAAACAAGTAACAAGTATCAAGAATCAAGTGTCACGAAATCAAGTAACAAGTAACAAGTAGCAAGTGTCAAGTAGTCAAGTACAAGTATCAGGTAGCAAGTGTCGAGTGATCATGTATCATGTTCAAATAGCAAGTGTCAAGTGATCATGTTCAAGTCTTGTATTATTACTATCTAGGTAGCACTTCATGCATCCATACTTTTACTACATGGTTGCTACAGTCAATGCAATTTCGTTTTAGATTTCATAGTGGATCATAAAGGGCAGTGTACTCAGGGACAAGCCTCAAGAAATCAAGCATCAAGTATCAAGCCTCAAGTATTAAGTAAACAAGCCTCAAGAGTGAAGTATCAAGCCTCAAGTATCAAGTATCAAGCCAAGTAAAATATCAAGCCTCAAGTAGTAAAATATCGAGCCTCAAGTAACAAGTATAAAGCCAAGTCTCAAGTATCAAGCCAAGTGTCACATAGAATCAATAGATTCTCTTTCGAGTACACGTTTCTGAATTGTCCACTATTAGGTCTGTCCCTTTAAACCCCGGCTTGGTTATTTTATTGTTAATGTCAAATAAGCATGTATGTGTCACGAACAGGCCAAGTATAACATGGTATGATCAAGTAAAAAGTTCAAGTTGTAAGATAAACATGTATGGGTGAAAGATAACACACAAAAGGATAAAATAACCAAATTTCTAGTTCAGGATAGCAAGACCATACTGCAGTAAAACTGAGATTCCCATTGTTATCAAAATACAAATCTGAATCCATCGAAAGGTCTAGAAAATAGACTTCTGGCCGAATTCAGTGAACATATATAAGTCATATAGTATTTCACAAAAATATAACTCAAAACTGATTTGAATCCAAAAACCACGTTCAGCCAGAAATCAGTAAATCGAATTCACAGTCAGGAAAACAGCATCAAAACACCTCAAATCAATCCTGGAATAATCTGGGGTATTCCCCTATATGTCTAGTATCAGAATATAAAGTTTCATAATTTTCTAGTAAGATTAGTTTAACCAACAAAAATCAGGAAACATCAAGAAACGATAGTTTGGTAAATCTGGAATTCCCAACACACTGCTGTACGAAAACTGTAATATCTCGCTAACCGTGAAACGAAATCCAAATCTGCCAACGGAAGATGAATTAGACCAAAAAAGGCAAACTTTCAAATTTTATAAATATTTTTCATACAGGAAATGAAATTAGGGTGAAAATACAAATCTTTTCAGAACAGCGAGCAAAATCCAACAAGTATAGTTTTTATAAACCAGCATGAATGGTATCTAAAACTCATCAATAAAATCAAAGAAAATTCTAGGTAATCCCTAAATAGGTATAGAAATACTGTGCAAAGTTTCAGATCAAAATAATATTCTTTGCACTAGTATCAAAATAGTTTAGTCATCAAAATCATGAGGAAATGAAATCTGGAAATGAAATACACCTCGGTAGTAAAAAAATCATATCTCACACATCCAAAAATGAAATCAATTAAGGTAAGAATGTTTGGAAAGAATACGAATTTCTCTAAAAATCATGTTTAATACTGAAGTTAAGATACTGACCTTAATATGGTCTAAAATAGCAATCAAAACTGATCATCGACTAAATACAGATTTTTCTCTTAAAAACAATTCATCTTATAACATACGAAACTCGTCCCAAACACAACCAAACATGTTATAGAGTCTACTAAGTGTCCAAACATCATGAAATAGTGTATATAGCATATCCATAACAAGTATATCACATGGATCCAAATAGACACACGATTTCTCATAATTATCCCACAAATATAATCACATCAAGAACGGTCAAAACCTAAGTTGTTTCATGTCAAATTTGTCTCGTTATGTAATTATTGTCAATTGAACTATAAAGACAATACTCATCAAGATACATCACACACGTGTTGTCTCTAGAACCCAACTATACGACAAGCGGAATTTATGACTTGTATCATACAAAGGAATTGAGTACAAGTTACTTGCCTTAACTGAAGACGAAACGACTCCAAGCAAGAATAACGGAACGGATTCCTGGCCAACGAACTCAATGAACCATGAACGAAAACCACGAACAAAAACCCACGAACAAACGAACCAAGATCCAAGAACCAAGAACCAAGATAACACGTGCAATAGCTGTGCACGTGCAAACCCAACCAAAGAAAAAGTGGTCAGGAGAACACCGCAGAGAATGACGGCGGGCAAGTTAGCGACTGCCGCTGGTACACTCGGCGGCTGGCGGTGTTGACTTGCTGTCGCGCTGCTGGCTGTCGTGCTGTTGTCTTTAGCGGCACGCTGAAATAAAGCAGAGAGAGACATGGAGAGATGGACGGAGACGATGAAGAGGAGGCGGTGCTTGGGTGGTCGGGATCGAAGTGGGGTGCAGCAGAGGAGAAGGGTAATGGCGATCGGGGTACAGATGGGTAGGGGATCACGAGATAGGGCAGACAATCGGGAGATCAAGAGAGCGGCAGAAGGAAATAGGAAAACAGAGTGCATGGGTTTTTAGGTGCATATATATAGTGGAATATATATACAGGGCAAGTGAATTAGGGTTAGAGAGAGGGGAAGCGACACAGCAATAGGGGAGTGATCGGGTTTGGGCTAAGTGGGTTTTGGGTTCATGGGTTTGCGGGTAGTTGATTAGGTGGAGTTGGTTAACTGGGTATAGGATATTTTGTATAGTGTAGTATTTTAATAGGGTTGGAATTGTGAAAATGGGTATAGGCTAAGTACAAACAGAGCATGGTAATTAACTGGGTGTTTGGTTAAGTATATAGTTAGGGAATCAAAATGGGTATTAGGGATTCAAGAAAAAATATCGATAGGGCTAAAAGAACAAAATAATAGAAAAATAATATATTGTGCGAACAACAATAAAGAGGATAATAATAATAATAATAATAATAATAAGCTCGATCAAAATGGAACGAAACAAGAGATGAACAAGGATCAAGAATCCAAATAAAATAAGACAAGAATAAAATAAAAATATATTGAAATAAAAAAATCCAATATACGGTCCAAAAGAAATACAAGAGGAATACAAAGAGGGAAAATACACCAAAACAAAAAATACACTCAAAATACACAAAACGGAAAACAGGGGTTACAATATGACTGTATTTTGTGACTGCTTTGCATAGAATTCCCAAGGGTCACAATGCCATCTGGGTAATTTTGGATCACTTGATGAAGAGTGCTCATTTCATTCCTTTCAGAGTTGGTCAGTCTACAGAGAGCTTTGCAGAGAAGTATATGCAGGAGATTGTGAGATTGTATGGTGTTCCTATCAGTATTATATCAGAAAGAGATACTAGATTCAGATCTCAATTCTGGGAGAGTCTTCAGAACATTCTTGGGAGTAAGCTAAAGTTCAGTTTTACATTCCCTCCGCAGATAGATTGTCAATCAGAGAGGACTATTCAGACCTTGGAGGATATATTGATGTCCTGTGTGCTTCAGTTTGGAGGATCTTGGGAAGATCATCTACACTTGGTGGAGTTTTCATACAATAATAGCTACCAAGCTAGTCTTCAAACAGCTCCGTATGAAGCCTTGTATGGTCGGAAGTGTAGATCACCAGTTTGCTGGGATGACATTGGTGAGAGGAAGCTTTTGGGGCCAGAGTTGATCACGAAGACTGTTGATACAGTAGCCCAGATCAGGAAGCATTTGCAAGCCCCACAGGACAGGCAGAGGAAATGGGTAGACTTGCACAGGAGACCGGTAGAATTCGCAGTGGGTGATCATGTGTTCCTCTAGGTGTCTCCGTGGAAAGGTGTGATTCGTTTTGGTGGTTGGGGCAAGTTGAGCCCTAGATCCATTGGTTCATTCGATGTGGTGGAGCGAGTAGGCAAGGTGGCCTGTAGACTCGCACTGCCGCCAGCTCTTTCCGGAGTACATGACGTCTTCCATGTTTCTCAACTCAGGAAGTATGTTCAGGATGACATTCATGTTATTGACTATTCGGAGTTGTCGGTTCTACTAGATTTGTCATGTGAGATTCATCCAATTTCAATTGTGGACCGGCGGGAGAAGATTTGACGAATAAAGTTATCAAGTTGGTTTGTGTTGCTTGGAATCTTCACTCACCTGGTGAGTCGACTTGGGAGATTGAAAGTGTTATTCGGAAGAGGTTTCCCTATCTTTTTGAGTAGTTCTTGTTCCTTTTTTACTTCGGGGTTACGACTACCTCTTGCCTAAATTTCAAGGACGAAATTTTTTTGTACGGTGGGTAGGATTGTAACTACCTATTTTCATTTTCCCCCTTTTTGTAATATTTTTATTTGTAATTGAATAAAATACCATATTTTCTTTCTTTCTTGATTATTTTAATTAAGATTCCGTTCATGAAATTCTTTGTTCTTGTTGATTGAGTTATTCTTGTTGATCCTAATTTCTTTTACTAATTGTGAGTATTTTTATTTGAGCTATATTATTTTAGATCTATCTCTTATTGAACCCTAAAACCCAATTTTATTTGTTCTTGACCGAAAACTGCTCTTATTGGATCCTAAATCAATAACCCAATACCCTAATTGTACCCCATAAATACAACTCTATTCCAAATCCTAAAAATTGCACAATTTGAAACCCTAGCCACTTATTCTCTCTCTCCTGTTCTCTTTCCTCCCGTTTCTCTCTCCAGATCATTTCCCGCCCAAAAATCCTGAGACCCATCACTGCCTTCTTCCCCGGCCTCTTCTTCGGTGACCCCATTTCGTCGCCACCCTCCGGCGACCCCTCGTCGCCACCCTCCATCGTGCCACCCCCTGATGCGCACCATCAGGCTGAGCACTCCTCTCCTCGCTCTCCCTCTGTTCTCGTCGACAGCAGCGACCGCCGCTGCTGCTGTGTCTGAGTCTCTCTCATCGACGTTTCGTGCCGGCCACCGTCACACGTCAGCCAGCAACACCGACGACGCCCCCTCCCTTGCTGGCCCTTGCTCCTCTTGCTAATGTGGCCGATCTCTCTTTGTTGCTGTGTTGCTGTTATTGCTTTTGGGTTCTCTTTTGCACGTATATTGCACGGGCTATCTTCTTGATTCGTGTGTTCGTGGGTTCGTTACTTCGGGATCCTTATCCTGTTATTCTTGGTATTCAATTTCGTGGTTTAAAAGGCAAGTCACTTCCTCTTAAATTTTTAATTGTATCAAATTCAAGTTTTGTTGAAACTCTTGCAAGTAAATCCATTTGTTTATCGTATTATACATAGTTCATATTTTTAGTTGGGTATATTGAGGGTTTACACGAGCTAACCCCAATTTACTTGACATCGTGCCACTTTTGACTCCAAAGATTGAATCTTTCATGTGTGCATATAGAATTGATAATAGGATTGTTCATATATTTATCACACAATTAAATTATCGTAGAGAGAATTGCTAGGTTGTATGTTGATTGATAGTTTGTTGTTTGATTGATGTTAAATTAGTGTATATATGAGAATTTATTTTTATTTATCATGTTATTGTACCCATCATGCTTATTGAGAAGATTATCGACTAGTAGAATTCATACCCATCATGTTTAATTAAATTATTTCATGAAGAATACCCTAAAACCCGTATCTTGCTTGCTGGCTGTATGTTGTCTGCTATTTTCGACCCAGTAAATGATCTAAAAAAAATTACTTTCTGAATGAGAATTGTAGCCTTATCTTTCTAGTTTCCAGAACATCTTGAATTTCTAAATTCCGAGTTGTGTAGCAAAAGTTATTCCTGTTTTACTACAGCGGTGTTTTTATTTTCAGATTCCCAGATTCTTTTATCTTTCATGTTTAAACTGTAAAAAAGGCTGATCAAATGATATATTTTTGCTTTGATAATTTCCAAGTTTTTAGTGATCATGTTTAGGAGTCTAATAAATATTTTTAATGAATTTAATATCGAGTTTTTGCTGATTCTAAAATTTTAACAACATGACGTCGAAATTCTGTCTGAACATGAAGTCTGTAAAGGATTGTGTTTGACCTAGCTACTATTGTCAGATTTTTAACTTTAAATATCCGTTGGGGACGTGTGGAAGTCTAGTTTCTAGAATTTCTGACGGATTCGGTTTTTGAGTTATGAAACAGAGGGAAACTGCTTTTTTGTACAGACTACTCTTGCTGTCCACCATTTTATATTCAAGTTTTTAATAGTTTAATTAATCCTACATCATAGTATTGCATGAATTGAAGTATGTATGTTGTATTGCATGATCCTAATGTCCTAATGTCATCATTCTAAATGTCCTATTTCATATTACCATCTTATTATTCCTCTATTGTCACAATTGTTCATCCAATGTCTCGAATTGCATATTGTATTGTTGCATTAATAAAATAATTAACAAGCCAGGGTTTAAGGAATTGACTTGAGTAGTGAATAATATAGTGACTGTGTCGACCAATATTTATCGATTGATTGTGGAGCACTGACTACGGCACCCCAATCTCTCATGTATTGCATCAATGAATCGTATCACTGAATCATATCAATGAATCGTATCAGTGAATCAGTGAATCATCGTAATGTATTGTGCAACAATATTGTATCGTATCAGTGATTATCATACCAACATATGATCTATAGAATTCACCACTTGGTCTAAACAAAATTGATTTTATGCATCGAACCTTTAGTATGGGATGCAGTAGTACGCACATTAGTTAGAATTAAAATGATTAATAGACATAATGATTGACACAACTCCGACATTGCATATTGGACATCATTGTTCCTATTGATACCAAATATTATTTAAGTGTTATTGATCATTGTTACGGGATATTGAATCATTGTTTATACCAATTCCATCAATTACCATGATATTGATTATTGATATTGTCCCATGTTATTGACTCCTATTGATCCATTGGATTCATTGTTATATCGTTATTCCATTGTTCATTACTTTCTCTACTTGCTGTCCATGACTTGCTCTAAGTAAAATTTTCTCATCTTTTTAGATGAAGTGTACACAGGTAATGAAGGAGAATTGCCTGCTGGAATTGGAGAATAAAGATTCTGAAGATTTAATGCTTTCTTATTGCTTATCGTTTTATTGAACTTAATTTATTGAGACTTATTGTCTATTTGTGATAGGATTATTCTTGTATTGGGATTATGTCCCAGATTTTATTATTATTTCCAGACGTTGGGTTACTGTATTTGGATATTTCATATTGCTTCATTCCAAGTATTATTGTTCATGAGATTATTATTATTGCTTGCGCAATTGTTCTGTATTGATTATATTGTTAAGTTGATCGAATAAACAGCTTATGGGTGACTTTAGTCATTCGCTGGGCCAATGTCATGTGCTCGTATTCCGTATTTTTGGGTAGCGGGGCGTGACAGTAAATCAAATTAATTTGTGAATATAAATCATACACCCTGTTGTCTATTTTCCAGAATTTTAGACAAATCTCAAATACAATTTGTGAGGTATGAGTTATTGCTATTTTTCTACAAATGTGTTGAAAATTCCATATTCTATTTTATGTGATTTCTGTGTTGTTATTCACTTTTAAACTGATATTAAAGGTAAGATTTGGATCTAATATTTTTTGGGTATAACTAGACATGACTGGGATTAACCCTAATTTTTCGTCGATTTAATTAATAACTTTTATAAACTATTCTGTGCTTATGAACAAACCAATATATTTCCAAAACTACATGTTGTTCAGTAAAGAACCATATTTTCAACCCGATTCTAGTTGCTGTTGATTAAAACTTTGTGAAGATAAAATGTAGTCTACTGTATCTATTTTACAACCCTTTTGACATATTTGGATCTTGAGTTATACTTTGTAATCTGTTGCTATTTTAGTACCACTGTGTCTAAAGTTCCAGATTCATAAACTTGCAGTATCTTGCTATTTTCCAAATTTATTTGACTATGCTATCTGAATTGAAATAATATGAAATTTTAATCGCTGATACTAGACATACTAGGGAATACCCAGGTTTTACTCAGTTTTTCAGTGAGTTTTTATACCATTTTCATGCTTATGAATACAACCATGTGATTTCTGGCCGAACATGATTTCTGTATATAATTCTGTTTTGAGCCATGTTTCTGTGGTTATTATATGACTTATATATATGTGCTGGATTTGGCCGATAGTATATTTTCTAGATTTTTTGACGGATCCAGATTTGCATGTCTATTGTAACAGGAATCTCAGATTTAGTATAGTAGTGTGTTGCTGTCTAGAACAGAAAGTTTCGTAGTCCTAGCCCTTGATGAGTCGTTTTGTCACCCATTCACGTCTTTTCTCCAACTTGAACTTGTCCCTTATTATCTTACCATGTTTCTTGCCTTATTTGTGCACGTCCATGCTTGCTTTACTAATAATAACAAGAAATCAAGCCGGGGTTAAAAGGAAAGATCTAGTAGTGAAAAATGCAGAAATGTGTACTTGGAAGAGGATCCATAGATCCTACTTGATACTTGATATTTGGTGCTTGATACGTGATTACTTGACACTTGACACTTGATACTTGATACTTGACACGTTATTACTTGATACTTGTACCTGAGTATACTGCCCTCTATGATCTACTACGAAATCTAAATGCAACTTATTTGAATGTAGCAACAATGTGGTAAAAATTTGGGACGCATGAAGTGCTACCTAGATAGGATTAGATACAAGACTTGAGAATAACATGATCACTCGCAAATTTCTAATACTTGTACATGCTACTTGACACTTGTTACTTGTTACTTGTTTATATGTTACTTGACATTTGTTACATGCCACTTGCACCCAATCATCTTGCCATGCTATTTGATTCTGTTGCCATATCTGCTGTCACAGTCCTTTCATGCTTACTTCTGTTCTTGCTTCTGCTGTTACTCTATACTTGTCTATCTGTTTTTCTGTACTTGTTGCCTGCACTACAAGCGGCCTGTAACTTGCATTGACGGGCATTTTGTTTGTCTTTCCTCCTCCTGCAATTTGTGACTTGTAGACTTTGGTGACCAGCTGCTCGAGGGAGTAGGTGACCAAACATTCTAGTTGGCTAGAGTTCTTACTACAATTTGTTTCTTGTAGTTTTTGAATAAATGCAATTGCTACATGGATTATCTTGTATTGGGCATTTTGTACCAGATTTATGTTTTGTTCCAGACTTGGTTATTTGAAGATTAAGTATCCTTGTTTTCAATAATCTTGTTGGTTATGTTAATTTATTTATTCATGCGTGGTTGATTATTTCTCTTGTATATCACTTGTTTATCCTTGTACATGTTGTAAAGATCCTTACAGCTTATGAATAGTGAAAGTCGTTCGCTGGAGTTGTGTCGTGTATCTGTATTCCGTATTCCTTTTTGGGAAGCGGAGCATGACACCTATACCCGCTAACACGAAACCCCCTGACCTTCTCTCCTATTGCCACAGAAGTCGACCACCACCACAGCCGCTCACCCCCGCATCTCCTTCTCCTCTATTTCGTCTCACCGAAACCCACCACCTGTACCTCCTCAACCTCCAATCACCCTTTTCCATCCTCGTCGCTCAACCTCTCGACCACCGATCACCCCGAAGTCCCCCGCCCTGCCTTCACAAGCCCTTGCACCATTCCACCACCTTCGACCTTCCTCCTCGCCATCACACCCGAGCACCCCTCCTTGCCATCGACTGCACCACCACTTTGCTGACCCCCTCGCTGTCGTCGGACATCGCAGTGCACCGACGCCCGCCGTCGAAGTCAAGCCAAAGTTGCAAGCCCCTGCCTTTGCTGTTCTTGTGCTCTTGCTGTTGGTGTCCTTGCTGTGCACGTGTTGCACGTGCCATTCGGCTACTCTTGCTGTTGGTTGCCTTGATGTGCACGTGTTGCACGTGCCATTGGGTTACTCTTGTTGCGGGTTGCTGCACTCACTATGTGTTGCTTTGCAAGTGTTTGCACGTGCTTTTTCCGAGTGCGTGCATTGTACGTGAGTTGCACGTGCACTGCTGGGATTCCCATCCCGTTATTCTCTTCATTCTCGGATTGATCGTCGGTAAAGGCAAGTCTTCTTGAACCCTGTTATTGTTCGCGTTCAAGAATTTTCATTAATTCCTGCAAGTAGCTCATATTCCAATGTTCATAATTGTATTTGTTGATATTTGTTCAAGAGTTTATCACGGATTTATTGGCGAAATCAAGTGATAAATCTCTTTTCGTGCTGTTATCTTTGACTCAAATCCTAGTCGTTATTGTACGTTGCATATGCACGTAATACATGAAAGCAATTAAAGTCATGTTATAGAATTGACTTATGATTGAGATGTTCTTGAATGAATATAATTTTCATGAATTAATCGCCCTGATTGTAAAATGCATCGTTAACCTTGAAATTGCATGTTAATGACTAATTAGAACCTTTGTTAATTAATTACCATGAGGTTGCATGCTTGTGTATTGAAATTATTGTCAATTCATGTTAATTTTGTAATTTTGTATTCAACTTTCGAACCTGTTGCTGTAGTAATTTTGTAACCTCCGTTCCTGCAAATACATATTTCTTGAATATTATGTTCTACATTTCAAATTTTAATAAATTCTATATGTGTTAAATTCGATTTGAATTTTGTATTAAAGTATCTCCTAATTGAAAATTATATTTATTTTCGAATAGTGGTGTACTTTAACTTTACTGTATAATCCTTATTGATCAATTATTTATATTTGAGCCCAAATCAAATGTATTATTAATATTTAGATTATTTTAATGAATTTGTTAAACCCCAATTCCTATTTTATACAATCTCATTATTATTGTCAATCTCATTATTATGTTCTTATTATTATTATTATTGTTGTTATTATTATTTCTTTTGAATGTATATTAAAAATTCATCTTTTGTGATTACGAAAGTCCGCAAATTTTAATCCATCTATTATTATTATGATTATTTTAAAGTACAAACCAAGTATATTATTTATATATGACTATTCTAATTATTGTGAAAAGCTAATCTTAATCTAATTGTATTCTTTCGAATAATTCTATTTTCTATTGAACCCTGTAAAATTGTGTTGTACAACCGATTTGAATATTTTGTGTATTGAGTACTCTAATTTAATCTATTATTATCCTAATTGTTTATCCTATTTATCTAAATTCAAAACCCTATTATTTTCCTATTGGATTCTGACCCTGAAATCCATTAACCCAACATCTCAAACTCCCTATAAATACTAATTAATTCTTTAACCCTACTTATACTAAACTAAACCTAATTAACCCCTCAGCCACTTATCACACTGGTAATCTTCAACCTCGCATCCCGCTGCTCACCATCCCTTTCCTCTGTTTTCTCTGAACCCCACCTCCCACTCACCTTCATGGCCATCTCGTCTTCTCCTCATCCCGTCCTCGACCCTGAAACCCGACGTTTTCATCCCATTGCCATTGCCATCACCCTCATCATCTTCTTCCTCCCTCGACTTCGAAACCCAACCAACGCCAACTCCTCTACCGCTAGCCCCTGCCTCGCCCCACCACCTTCCACCTTTCCTCCTCATCGTCATCCTCCCTATCATCTCCTTCCTCTGTTCAAACACCCCCGCCGCTTCCCCTATTTCCTCTGATCTCCAATCGAACCCATCGAAGTCGACTGCCTCAGCCTCCTGCTCCCGAGGCTCTCCCACACCACATCGCCACCGTCGACTGCTCCATCCCACTCCCCCATACTCGTCTCCAACAACTCCTACACCGCGACCTTACCCCCGAACTTCTCCTTCCTCTGTTTTGGCGCCAAACCACTTATTGCACCCCTCGACCATCGACTCCCTGTCACCGCCCCAGCCTTCGTCCACATTTCGACCACCTTCCCTCAGTCACCACTCTGCAACCCCATGCGGCCACACCAGGGATCACCGCCCCTGTTCATTGCCGTCGAAGTCGAGTTGAATCCAATGCTGATTCTGCTCCCGGTGTTTGCTATTTTGGCCATTGGTGGATTTACTGTTTGCTATTCAGATCTCGAATCACTGTTTGCTATTTTGGCTGTTGTCTTCTGTTTTGTGGGGGAATTGCTGTGTTGTTGTGTGCTCTTGCTGCTGTGTTTCTTTGCATGTAGTGTGCACGTGCTTTTGTGGGTGTGTGCATTGTACGTGTCTTACACGTGTCTCCGTCGAGATTCTCATCCCATTATTCTCTTGTATTTGGATTAACCGTCTAATAGGCAAGTCTTTCTTGAACTAATTTTATTGTTCTTGATCAAGATTTCTTTGATCCACACAAGTAGATCCCGATTGTTTATCAATTTGTTATACGGTTCATCTTCCGTTGAGTATATTGGGGGTTTACATGAGTTAACCCAAGATATTCTTGACTTTGTGCCATTATCTTTGACTCGAACCCTATTCCCTATTGCACATTGCATATGCACGATATACATGAAAAGAAGTAGATCCATGTTATATTATTGTTTGATGACTAGAATGTGACCGAATGAACATTATTCCTATGAATTAATTACCTTGATTGTAAATTGCATCGTTAATCCTGAAATTGCATGACAATAACCAAATGGAACTTGTTTTAATTTATTTTCATGCAATTACATGCTTGCGTGATGAAATTATTGTCTGTTCATGTTAATTTATTTTCTGGCATGCTGTCTACTTCTTTTTGCATCACACTTTCGAACATGTTACTGTAGTAATTTGAAAGAACTTTATAAACAGGAATTGTAGCTCCATGTGTCTACTTTCCAGAACATTCGACATAATTTAATTCCAATATATAATATGATATATATCTGACTTTTAGTACTGCTAGGTCTGTATTTCCAGATTCACAATTATATTTGTATCACCCTGATTTGTTAATAAAAAGAACATGTTAACAGTAAAATTAAATTGTGAAATTAATTTGGCTGAGACTAGAAATGTGTAGGAATCATCCTAAATTTTTGTAGAATTATTTGATGAGTATTCAGACCTAATACATATATGTGAACATAATCTATAACCTGCTACTTGAACACAAAATCTGTAAAGAATAAGAATTTGAACCTAGTTTCTGTGATTTTTATATATTGTGTGTATATTCGATGGAACCGGAAAAGAGTCGAATTTCTAGAACTTCTGACGGGTGCAAATTTATTTTTCTGTAGCAGCGAGAATATCTGTTTTTGTACAATAAAGTCCTGCTGTCCAGATTGTATGAATTGTGTTGATTTAATATAAACATTTCTTGCTTTATCTATAATGAGTAGAATTATTCATACCTAGCAATACACAACCTTGACATCTTCTTGCATGCTCACATAAGATAAAATAAAATACCTGTTGGATCCTGTAAGCGAGACAACAAACACTAGAGGGGGGTGAATAGTGTTTAATAAAAACTGCAGAAATTTTCTCGGTGCAGTCGACTTGGTTATGAACCAGTCGACTGATATAACCAAAATAAAACAGAAACAAAAACTCTGTGCAGTCGACTGATGAATAAGATAGACGACTGAAAGCACACTGAAACTACAACTACAAACGGCACTGACCAGTCGACTGATAGTGCAAGGAGTCGACTGTCCAGACACTTTTTGCAGAACTTAACTAACCAAGAGTAAATGCAAAATCAAGACAATCAATCACAGAGTACACAAGATATATCCTGGTTCGGTCCTCCCGACCTACATCCAGTCCCCAAGCAACCCACTTGAGATTTTCACTATTCTTGAAAAAATTACAAGAATACCCTACGGCATTACGACAACAACCTTGTCTAACCCGTAGTCCTTTCTCTCAACCAGAGAAAGCAGACCCACTCTACTACCAAGAGTGAAACAAACCGACTCTACAACCTAGAGTCAAAAACACTCTCCAACCGAGAGCAAAAGAACAAGAAATACCTTACAGTCAACCTATAGCCTTGTTGGTGTATGTGTTGATGCACGTGGCTAAAAAACAAGGTTGACTTCTATACTCAGTCCAGAGTGAATTCGTTGCTATACTGGACTGAATGTAGAGAACCAAGAGTTTGAACTTGAAAGCTTTATTTCTCAAAAATATCACTTAGAATTTTTTCACAAAGATTGCTCGGATTTCAAAGAGAATTCTGTAGATCTATTCAGTGTGATCTGAACTCTACTTAAAGAGTTTGATCTCCTGGACGTTGGGAAACAGTTACTCCAACTGTCAACCAACGGATCTAAGCTTTTAAGTTTGAAAAATTCGAATTTGAAAAACAGAAAACGGTCAAAAGCTCTCGAACAGTCGACTGGGTTGCCATATGAGTTGACTGATCAGAGTTTGAATAAATATAAACAGTTTTGTACTGTCAGTCGACTGGCAGAGGCTTAAGTCGACTGGTACTCAAAAGTTAAATTCCTTCAAACTGTTTTGACTCTTTTTGGGGGGTTTTTAAGAGACACACATTATGAAATTTTGAGTGTGTGTGTGTGTGACAAGGCTTTACATCAGACTAAGACTCAACAAAAAGTAAGATACAATGTTTTTACAAGACACTACAATTTTGACATAATTGAGCTAAGGTCTTGAGTCTTGAGTCTTGTATTTGAGTGAAGTCTTGAATGAAGTCTTTATCTGTATCCTTTGAGCTTGTTCATTTGTTCAGCTAAAATAGTCTTTTGTAGTACAACCTGCAATGTTAGCTGTATAATATAGACACATGTTGCACTGTGTTGTGATCATCAAAATCAAGAATCAACATTCTCCCCCTTTTTGATGATGACAACACAATAGCTGATAATAACAGATAATATACAAGCATAGTAAAGATATGCTCCCCCTATTAAAAACACAAAATGCATTGTCTTAAAAATGTAACATGTATGTATCAGTCGACTGATCAAAATGGCAGGCGACTGATCAGGAAACCATACATAGAAACATCACAATCAGAAAATAAGTACAGATGCAGCAGCAGCAGTCGACTTATATGCCTTTGGGCAGTCGACTGACCAGAGAGTATTCCAATACCCAGAAATAGAACAAAGTTAACAAATAAAAGGATATCAAAACATAAATAACACAGATATAACACAGATATAATACAGATATAACACAGATAAGAAAGCAATCATAACACAAAAATCTCTCCCTCTTTGTTATCATCAAAAAGCACAAAATAACAATCTTTTGCATTGAAAAGAAACTAAGATAAAGTTTCATACAGAAATAAGTGCATGAAAAAAGATGAAAATTACATAATAGAAAAATAAACTAAAAAAGTCTTCAATCTTCTTCATCGGAGTCTTCATCGTCACCTTGAGATGGAGGATGAAATTGAGAGTTGAAGAGATGAGTGAGGTTGTCAAGTTTGGAATCAATGTGGTCTAATTTGAAATCTAGGTTATGAAGTTGGGTATCTACAGTGGCTGAATGTCTCATAAGATAGGAGACACAGTCATATAGAGTACGAGGATCATCATAGTTGGCTTGAAGAAGTGGATCAGTAGAGGTAGAAGGTCTAGAGGGTCTAGAAGTAGAACCTAAAGGAGCTTGAGAAAGTGGAGGAGACCTAGGGGGTGATCTAGAAGGAGCATCAAGAAGTTTCATTCGGGCTAAACTAGTACGATCGAAACACTCATAACGAGTAACAACATTGGTCTCGGAATCGAGATCAATACCAAAAGCTATAAAGACTCTAGTAAGAAGACCTCTAAAAGGTAGAAAGTGAGTGTGGTCTTGATTCAATTTAGAAAAGATGACTCGACTCCAATTGACAGCAATTTACCAAAAATTGCATACACAGCTTTTTGTAATTCTATAGAATACTGGTCATAACTACCCTTTTTGGGAAGGATGTTATAGGCTAGTATTCTAGCTACAAACTTAGCAATAGGTTTAATATTTTTGCTTGTCATTGGAGGGCCATGATTAGGTAAAAAGATTTTAGATAAAATAGAGGCATCATCTAAAATAATATCATCAAGATAACAACCTCCGTCATCAATACCAAGTATTTGATTGATTCTAGTCGGTGTGAGTGTCATTTTGATATTTTTCACAGACGAACGGATAATTACATCCCCATCCTGTTTTTGTACAACTCTCATATTTGTGTAAAACAAATAGATGAGTTGGGGATAATAATTGGGTTGATTAGATAAGGAAAGAAAATCATAAAGACTACTATTTTGGAACAAGGGAATAAGATTGAAACGATCAAGGTCATTGAAGTTAACAAATCTTCCAGGGAAGATTGTAATGGTACAAATAAGGTACCATTGATCAATGAGATCGGGCCTTAAGAGAAATTGAGTGTAGTCTTGAGATGAAGAACTACCCTCATGAGATCTCTTGGATCTTTTAGGTGCCATGAAAAGAGATGGGAAAGGATTTTACCAAAGAGAAGGAAAGAGCAGACCAGAGGCGAGAACAAGCAGCAACTTGGGAGTCGACTACCTTCTTCTTCACAAACTAGGGTTTGGGAGTTTGGGTGAAAAATTTGAGATCGGTAAGGGTGAGAAAAACGGCTAGTAAAGGGGTTTTAACTGCGAATAAACGGCTGAGATCAAAGAGAGAAGAAATCGACGGTAGAGATAAGAGATCATGGGTGAAAAAAGAGGTGAATTTCATCTCAAAAGACGCAATGAATAGTCGCTGAAGACGATTGAGCTCGCGACAGTCGACTAGTAGGGTATATCAGTCGACTGAGTCGAGAAGAAAATAAAAAATTTATGTCTGCTAATCAGTCGACTGGTATAGGAACCAGGCGACTGGTCAGATAAAAAATTGATATGTTTAAAGACCAGTACAGTCGACTTACTCAAGAATACAGTCGACTTAACAGAAACAATTTTCAGCAAATATCAATAAAATCACAAATTCCAAGTTCTCTTCTTAAATTAATGAAAGTATCTTCTTTAAGGGGCTTGGTAAATATATCTACTACTTGTTTATCAGTAGAGATAAAGTATAAAGATATATCTCCTTTTAAAACATGATCACGTAGAAAATGATGTCGAATATCAATATGTTTCGTACGTGAATGTTGAATCGGATTTTTAGATAAATTAATTGCACTGGTATTATCACACATAATTGAGGGTTTCTCAAATGAAATACCATAGTCTAATAAAGTTTGTTTCATCCACAAAATTTGTGCACATGCCAAACTTGCAGCGATATACTCAGCTTCTGTGGTTGATAGGGATACAGAGTTTTGCTTTTTACTGCACCAAGAGACTAGAGAATGTACCAAAAAGTGACATGTACCACTAGTACTCTTGCGATTAGTTTTGCTTCCAGCAAAATCAGCATCGCTATATGACAAAAGTTGAAAATTATCGGTGCATGGATAAAATAAACCATATTCAGATGTGCCTTTAATATATCTTAAAATTCGTTTCACTGCTTTTAAATGAGACTCTTTAGGACAAGATTGATATCTAGCACATAAACATACACTGAACATAATATCTGGTCTACTTGCAGTAATATATAAGAGTGAACCAATCATACCTCGATAGAGTTTTTGATCAACACTCTTACCTAATAAATCTTTGTCAAGAGTAGTAGCAGTAGCCATAGGTGTGGATTTACTACTAGTACTATCCATGTTAAAACGTTTGAGTAGTTCCTTTGCATATTTGCCTTGATTGATAAATATGCCATTTGAGGACTGTTTAATTTGAAGTCCAAGAAAATAATTGAGTTCACCCATGTGACTCATCTCAAATTTATTTTTCATGGTATTAGCAAATTCTTGACATAGATTATTATTAGTAGAACCAAAAATTATATCATCAACATATATTTGTATGATTAAGATATCATTCTTAACTCTTTTGATAAACAAAGTAGTGTCTACTTTACCTATTTCAAATCCTGTTTCTAAAAGAAAAGTTTTCAGACGATCATACCAAGCACGAGGTGCTTGTTTAAGACCGTATAAAGCCTTTTTCAATTTATAAACATGATCTAGAAATTGTTCATGTTCAAAACCTGGTGGTTGTTTAACATAAACATTTTCCTTAATAAACCCATTAAGAAAGGCACTTTTAACATCCATTTGATAAAGTATAAAATTCATAAAACAAGCAAAAGATAATAAGATACGAATAGATTCTAGTCTAGCAACAGGAGCATATGTTTCATCAAAATCTATACCTTCTTCTTGATTATATCCTTGAGCAACTAATCTAGCCTTGTTCCTTACAACTTGTCCTGATTCTTTTGATCATCATTCCATTGTGCATATGGAATGGTAGGGGCAGTGTATTCCGTCTCTGTCATTTGCCATAGCTCGTAGTTGATTGATTGGAGGTAGATTCTCATTCGGTATTTCCAATAATTGTAGTTCGTTCCATCAAATAGTGGTGGCCGTTGTGTAGATTGGCCTTCATGGTACTGATTTGTATTTGAAGTAGTTGCCATAGCCTGTAACCTTGCTCTGATACCAAGTGTTGGATCCTGTAGGCGAGACAACAAACACTAGATGTGGGGTGAATAGTGTTTAATAAAAACTGCAGAAATTTTCTAGGTGCAGTCGACTTGGTTATGAACCAGTCGACTGATATAACCAAAATAAAACAGAAACAAAAACTCTGTGCAGTCGACTGATGAATAAGATAGACGACTGAAAGCACACTGAAACTACAACTACAAACGGCACTGACCAGTCGACTGATAGTGCAAGGAGTCGATTGTCCAGACACTTTTTGCAGAACTTAAATAACCAAGAGTAAATGCAAAATCAAGACAATCAATCACAGAGTACACAAGATATATCCTGGTTCGGTCCTCCCGGCCTACATCCAGTCCCCAAGCAACCCACTTGAGATTTCCACTATTCTTGAAAAAATTACAAGAATAACCTACGGCGTTACGACAACAACCTTGTCTAACCCGTAGTCCTTTCTCCCAACCAGAGAAAACAGACCCACTCTACTACCAAGAGTGAAACAAACCGACTCTACAACCTAGAGTCAAAAACACTCTCCAACCGAGAGCAAAAGAACAAGAAATACTTTACTGTCAACCTATAGCCTTGTTGGTGTATGTGTTGATGCACGTGGCTAAAAAACAAGGTTGACTTCTATACTCAGTCCAGAGCGAATTCGTTGCTATACTGGACTGAATGTAGAGAACCAAGAGTATGAACTTGAAAGCTTTATTTCTCAAAAATATCACTTAGAATTTTTTCACAAAGATTGCTCGGATTTCAAAGAGAATTCTGTAGATCTATTCAGTGAGATCTGAACTCTACTTAAAGAGTTTGATCTTCTGGACGTTGGGAAACAGTTACTCCAACTGTCAACCAACGGATCTAAGCTTTTGAGTTTGAAAAATTCGATTTTGAAAAACAGAAAACGGTCAAAAGCTCTCGAACAGTCGACTGGGTTGCCATATGAGTCGACTGATCAGAGTTTGAATAAATTTAAACAGTTTTGTACTGTCAGTCGACTGGCAAAGGCTTAAGTCGACTGGTACTCAAAAGTTAAATTCCTTCAAACTGTTTTGACTCTTTTTGGGGGGTTTTTAAGAGACACACATTATGAAATTTTGAGTGTGTGTGTGTGTGACAAGGCTTTACATCAGACTAAGACTCAACAAAAAGTAAGATACAATGTTTTTACAAGACACTACAATTTTGACATAATTGAGCTAAGGTCTTGAGTCTTGAGTCTTGTATTTGAGTGAAGTCTTGAATGAAGTCTTTATCTGTATCCTTTGAGCTTGTTCATTTGTTCAGCTAAAATAGTCTTTTGTAGTACAACCTGCAATGTTAGCTGTATAATATAGACACATGTTGCACTGTGTTGTGATCATCAAAATCAAGAATCAATATTCTCCCCCTTTTTGATGATGACAACACAATAGCTGATAATAACAGATAATATACAAGACCCGAGTACATGAGTCATCGGTCATCGGTCATCGGTCATTGGTCATCAGTCATCGGTCATCGGTCATCGGTCATCGGTCATCGATCATTGGTCTTTGATATTGCAAGACCCGAGTACATGAACCAATAGAATTTACCACTAGAGTCTAAACGTTACTTGATTGTATGCACCGAACCTGTGGAATGGGACGCGATACTACTTGCATTCGATAAGTTAATAAAATGAATAACAACCCTAAATCGACATTGCATGCTTGATCCCGTTTATTGTCATCGTCATTGATCATGAAATGTAACTAGTGATTATCGCATATTTAAACATAGACCCTTGACATTATTGCCAATTCTTGCCCTTGTTATTGACTTTGATCCAGTCCTTCATTCTTGATATACCATGCTTTTTATTGTTCTCTATTTCCCACTACTTGCTGTCCATGATTTGCTTTAAGGATATTATTTTTTCTATTTTTTGATCACGAGTTTGCAGGTATCGAATATGAGTTACTAGAAGGAATTGGTGAGCAACGGTTTTAGAGAATGAAGCCCGAGAATAGACTGCTAGAATTATCGTTAATGCTATATTTCCTTTTAACATTGTTATTCTTATCGCACTTTGTATTCTAGGATTGTGTGTCCTGAAGTTTACTTTTCCCAGATGTTGGATATTATTTGGTGAATTTATTTCATGATTATTTTGGAGTTATTCATTGTTTATGTGTTTAATATTTTCTTGCGTGGTTGTATTCTCTTGTATATTGTTGAGTTAATCTGTTACAGCTTATGGATGATATATAATTCATTCGTTGGGCATTTTTATGTGCTCGTATTAACGTATTTTGGTAAGCGGGGCGTGACAGGTTTTTAGTGGTATTAGAGCCCAGGTTTGGCTAATGTGTTAGTCATGTTTTTGGTGATATGTTAGTCACGTCTGGCTTAGTCAAGTCAACTCAATAGTATGTGCACCACGTTGATCACATGAACATGTAATAACTTTCATATAATCCGGTTGCTAATCCTATTCGATCCTGTTACTCCTATATTCCATTTTCTGTATTTTTGTACTGTATTCTTTTCTCCCAGTGTATTCTATTTATTTGTACTCCTTCTTTTTCTGAACCTTGTATTTGTTCTTCTTTCCAGTATTTATATATTCACCTAATTGTTTGATCCTTTTGTGATTCATTTGTCTGCCAATTATTCTGTCTCTGGATGATTTATTGCTTCTGATTTATTGCATTTCATGGTCTAATTGCTAACCTATTTGTTTTTGCCGTATTGGATCGGGATTTCAACCCAGTTTGCCCTATTTGAACCCATCTACTCGTCCTATTGGATCCTAACCCGTTACCCAATACCCTCTTTTTTGACCCAGTCTTCCCCAGATATTTCTTCACGCTCTCTTTCTGCTAACAAGCAGATCATGTCTCCCCCATTTTCTCTTGATTCTGCAAATCCCTACTTGCCAAAAATCTCTCATTATAACCTCCCGACAAATTTTGTTATTCCTATCCACAATTGCTATCTCCCAAACCCTAACCCTAATCTATCACTCTCATCTCTCTTGTCCCCTACCCGACCTACCCTGCACCCCGATCCCCAAACCGTCGGCCTACTCCTCCGATCGTCGTGCCCTCCTCCCGAGCACCGCACGCCAGCCCTTCTTCTCCCCTTCTCCCCTTCCGAAGCCAGTCAGCAGCAACAACCAGCGCCAGCCCCAGTAACAGCAGCAGCCAGCGCCAGTGCCAGCAACCCCCACCAACGCGACCCCTCGGCCTCCTCTTCCCGTCGTGCCGTCCTGCCACCACTGTCCACCAATCACAGTGCACATCCCCTGGCTGTCCTTCTCTCTCATTGTTTGCACTTGTTGGATTTTGAGTGTTGGGTTCGTGTTATTGTGTTCGTGATTGTTCGTGATCCTCTTGTTCGTGATCCGTTGGTATTGTGTTCGTTATCGGGAATCTATTCCCGTTATTCTCATGCTCTCGTCAGATCCGTCGACTATAAGGCAAGTAACTTGTATTAGTTTTGTTTTATATACAAGTACCAAATACCGCCTATAGTGTCACTTTTGTTTCTAGTTTCGTTATCATGAAAAACCCTTGTTAGGTCTTGACTCTATTTGTTGATCCATCCGTAGTCATCATATTTGTTACACACGTAACATGAAATAAATTTTGACCTAATTAGATTCTTGATGCATGTATGTATGTTGCTTCGTGATTTCGTGATATATTGTACACTCGTTGCATGCTTGGTGTGTTAGTTGTAGTATCTTGTGGTAGACTTGTTTAAGACCCATACCATGTTGTTTTGGACATCTATTATACCATGCTTAGTATTTTGTTCTAATTTGGATTTGTTGCATATGAACTATTTGATTTAATGCATAAGAAGAGATCCGTTTTTGCTGCTGCCTTGTTTTGTTTCTGTATTTTAGACCCTATTAAGGTCAGTAAACGAAATAAATTTGTGAATATAAACCGTAGATCTCGTTGTCTATTTTGCAGAATTTCTGGCATAACTTAGTTTCAATTTGTGAGGTACGAGTTATTGCTATTTTTCTACAGATGTGTTAAAAATTCCAGGTTCGATTTTATGTGATTTCTGTGTAGTTATTCATTTTAATACTGATGTTAAAGATAAGATTTGGATCTAATATTTTTCTCGGTATAACTAGACATGACTGGATTAACCCCAGATTTTTGTGGATTTTATTAATGACATTTATAAACTATTCTATGCTTGTGAACAACTACTAAGTTTCCTGAATTGCATGCTGTTCAGTAAAGAACCATATTTTCAACCTGATTCTAGTTGTTGTCGATTAAAACTTTGTGAAGATAAAATGTAGCCTACTGTATCTATTTTTCAACACTTTTAATGGATTTGGCTTTCGAGTTATACTTTGTAATCTATTGCTGTTTTAGTACTGTTGTGTCTAAAGTTCCAGATTCACAAACTGGGTGTATCTTGCTGATTTTCGTAGTTATTTGACTATGCTATCTGAGTTGGAATAATATGAAATTTTATTTTCTGATAGTAGACATACTAGGTAATACCCAAGATTTTCTGAGATTTAAACAATAAGTTTTTATGCCATTTTCATACTTATGAGTACAACCTTGTGATTTCTAACTGAACATGATTTCTGTATATAATTCTATTTTGAGTCCTGTTTCGGTGATTATTGTATAACTTATATATATGTGCTGGATTCGGCTGAGAGTATATTTTCTAGGTTTTTTTATGGATCCTGATTTACATGTCTGTGGCAACGGAAATCTCAGACTTGGTACAATATTGTCTTGTTGTCCAGAATTAGAAGTTTCATTATCCTAGCCTTCGATGAGTCGTTTTATCAACCATTCACGTCTTGTACCCGATTATTAGATACAAGACTTGAAATACATGATCACTTGCTCGTCCTGGTTACTTGCTTGTACATGCTTTGGACACTTGTTACTTGTTACTTGTTACTTGCTTGCATGCTAGTTACTACTTGTTACATGCCACAGGCACCCGATTATCTTGCCATGTTATTTGTTTCTGTTCTTGATTTAGAGTTGGTTCATCTATTTTGCTGTCACATTCCTTCCATGCTTACTTCTGTACTTGCTTCCGCTGTTACTATATACTTTTCTAGCTGTTTTCCTGTACTTGTTGCCTGCACTACAAGCGGCTCGTAACTTGCATTAACGAGCATTTTGTTTCTCTTTCCTCTTCCTGCAATTTCTTAAACATGCAGACTTTGGTGACCAGTTGCTCGAGGGAGGAGGTGACCAAACTTTCTAGTTGGCTGGAGTTCTTGTTACAATTTATTTCTTGTTGTTTTTGAATAAATGTAATTGCCACATGGATTATCTTATATTGGGCATTTTGTCCCAGATTTGTGTTTTGTTCCAGACTTGGTTATTTGAAGATTAAGTATTCTTGTTTTCAATAATCCTTTTGGTTATGTTAATTCATTTATTCATGCGTGGTTGATTATTTCTATTGTATATCTGTAACCCCTATTGCTCCTATTTGTATTTTAAAAATTATATTAATAAAATTTTGATTAATTTTTTTTTTCTGGTTGTATTCATTTGTACTTCTCTTGTAAGGTGTGTTGTTCTTCTCTCTCTTGTGATTCGTTTTGCATTGATACAACTTTTTATTCTCATTTATTTGGCCTACAATTTGTTCTTGATCTTGTCTATTGTTTAAACCTATTTCATGGCCTAATTGTCTCTTATTGGATTATTTTCTTCCTATTGGATACTACCCAGTTCAACCAAGCCCATATTCCCTCTATTTAAACACCCTAATTGAACCCTAAACCTAATTATCAACCCTAATACATATTCTCTCTCTCCTCCTAGCTGTCACCCACTCTCTCCCCTCACCCTGACCTACCCCCGACCTTTCCCCTTCACTATCGTTGTCTCCGACACCGGCGACATCCCCCGACCACTAGACCCGCTCCTTCCCCTCTTCTCCCCTTCGCTGTAGTCGCGACCCAACCCAGGCCGAATCCCAGTTCTGCTGTCGTCCTCCCTGTAGTTGAGCATCGCCGCAACCCCGGGCAGACGCCAACGTCGCCCTTGCTGTTGGTGTCAATGCTCTTGCTGGTGTTGCTACTGCAGGTCTTGATGTTGTTGTGCACTATCTCTTTGGGTGTGTGCACATACATTATGTCCGCGTGCTTTTGTGTGCACGAGTTTCGTTGGCTTGGAGGTCTTGTTATTCTATTCTACAATTTTGTCGTCTTCATAGTCAGGCAAGTAGCTTATATGTGTTTTTTTTTTGTCATACAAGTTAATACCGTAAGTAATCTAGTATGAAAATATTGTACTCTCATGATGATCCATATTTGTTAGTTAACCGTTGACATCATCTCTTGATCATGAGTAGTTACAATAATTGATAACCGTTGCATGAAAACAAATAGATTAGATGATACTTTGACTGCATGTTGTTTGTGACACATTGTATGTTGTGGTTGACTGTTGTTTAAATGTGTGTTGGTTGTATTATCTCATTGTAGACCATTTATTCACATGCCATGCTGATTTGAGTACCCACATATACCATGCTTTGTATGACATATAGATTGGACCGTTTGTAGTTAAGTTGTTTGATAAAATGTCGAAAAGAACTTTTGTTTTGATACTGCCCTATCTTGTACAGTAATTGTGACCCTGATAACATCAGTAAAATAAATAAGTTTGTCAATATAATTTGTAGACTTTGCTCTCTAGTTTCCAGAACATTTGACGAATCTGAATTCTGAGTTTTGACGTATGAGTTATTGCCGTTTTACTACAGTCATATCGTATATTCCAAATTTTGAACTATATGTCTTCTATATGGAATTTTATTTTTAAACTGACATTAAAAGTAGAATTTGAACCATATATGTTGCTGAGTATGTTTAGATATGACTGGGTTCAATCCCTAATTTTTGTGGAATTAGTTAATGACTTTTGTATCTCGTTTTATGCTTTTCAAACAAATCGAAATATTTCCAAACTGCATGCTATTAAGTAAAAAATTGTGTTTTCCACCTAATTCTATTAGTTTTGGATGAAAACTATGTGAATAAGAACTTTAGCCTCATTTGTCTATTTTACAAACGTTTTGATGGATCTGGATTTCGAATTATACGTTATGAATTATTTATGTTTTGGTACTGCTGTGTCTGTACTTTCAGAATTGAGATTTTGTCGTATTACTCTTTTTTCTCAATTTGTTTGACTATACTATCTGTAATATAAATTCATGGTATCTTATATTTTGAGACTAGATATGTTAGGGAATCATCCAGATTTTTCCCAAATTTAATTATGATGATTTTAAACTCTTTTTATGCTTATAAACATGATCTTGTATTTTCTGGCTGAACATAACTTCTATAATAAATGTTGTTTTCAATCATGTTTCTGTGGCTGATATGTGACTTATATATATGTGCAGAGAGTCTAGTTTCAAGATTTAATGACGGATCTGGATTTGCTATTCTGTAGCAATGGGAATATCAAATTTGGTACAGTAGTGTCTTGCTGTGCAGAAATAAAAATTTCGTTGTTTTAACTATTATGAGTTGTTTTTATCAACCATTGCAATCACTATTCATCTTTGACTTATTTCCTGTTCTTGCCATGTATTTAGCCTGTTTATATTCGTTCACATATTTAGTAATAATAGAAGAAATCAAGCCGGGGTTTTAAGGGAAAAGATCGAGTAGTGGACAATATAGAAATACATATTTAGAAGGAACTCGTTCCCCCACTGTTTACTGTAGTACCTACTGTTTATCTCTGGATTCATGAGGGCATGATCCATGACACCGTTACTGTTTGTTGTTACTGTTACTGTTACTATTTGTCTGAATATATTGCCTTATAGAAGTTCTACTACAAAATCTTAAAGCGAAACTGTTTGATGTAGCAACAATGTGCTAAAATCTGGGACGCATCAAGTGCTACCTAGTTAGTAATGAACATTAGACTAGGAATAACTGTTTACGTTGTCATATCCTGTTACAATTACTGTGGACGTTACTGTTACTGTTGATTACTATTACTGTTGACAAACCGTTACTGTTGATCTTTACTATTACTGTTATCACTACATTGTTTACTATCATTCATAGAATGTTATATTTACTGCTTTCTCCATGTTAGTATTTCCTGTTTAGTTAGTTTTCTCCCATTTTCCTACTTGTATTGGTTGCTGCCCAGACTTGCATCTAACGGGCAATATGTTTTCCTGTTTTCCCTATTTTCCTTTTAATTTCCATATGAGCAGATTTTATTGATCAATTGCCTACTGGAGTTGGTGAGCAAAAGTTTTGATCAGTACAATTGGGATAATTTGCTAAAAATGTTTTGATGAACTATTTTATTTCATGAACTGTATTAAGACCTATATTTGAGCTTATTATCCTAGGATTATTGTTATGTTTCGGATCTAGTATTTGTTGGAACATTTGTTATTTATGCAATAAATACTATTGAGTTATGATTATTTTTGCATGCCTGGTTGGAGTATAGTGTTATATTTACTGTTATGATGAGTCAAGCCGGTCCGTACAGCTTATGGATGGTGAAAACTATCTGCTAGGCTTAGTCGTATTCCATGTTCTTTTTGGAATTGGGGCGTGGCAAGGTTTTTAGTGGTATCAGAGCCTGGTTTGGCTAATTTGTATGTTTGACTAAGACATTAGGCAGGCTTGACTCAATCAGATTTACTTGACTCCCGACAGGCCATGCATTGCACAAATAATTATTAATCAACTAGATCTAATGCTAATTGTTTTGGGAATTGTGCAGACTATGGCTCGTGGGAATGGTTCGGCTTTGCAGGAAGGCCATCCTGAGTTGGCAACTGTAACTTAGGTGCTCCAGCAGATTGCTCAGATGCAACAGGAGCACTTCGAACTGGTTAAGGCCACTTTCAAAGTTGCCAACCGGAATCCTATTCTGACCCCCGTTGTGCCTGCCCCTGTAGTTGTGCCCCCTCTTCCAGGTACTATTGCAGATTTCCTAAAGTTGTACCCTGATAAGTTCTCTGGTACTGAGATGCCACTTGAGGCTGAGCAGTGGCTAATACGGACGGAGAGTCTGCTACAGGCAGCTAAGGTCGCCGATGTCGACCGTGTCGATGTGGTATGCATCCAGTTGATGGATTTGGCCCACATCTGGTGGAGGGAAGAATCCGAGAGGCTAGAGCATCCTATTACTTGAGCTACTTTCGCTCAAAGCTTCCTAGAGAAATTCTTCCCGCGCATCAGCCGGGAAGAGATGGAGCATCAATTTCTTGCCCTGAAGCAGGTTGGTTGGTTGGTTGTCTGGTTGATTTATTAGTGCCTTGTTTTGAGATTTTGTTACATACTATATATGCAGTGTAGTAACACCAAGTATTTCTTGGAATAGAGCTTTAGATCTATGGACGAGTATGCCTCAGAGTTCACCAGGCTTAGCCACTTCGCTACCACCTTGGAGGCGAATGAGGAGGATCGTGATCGGAGGTTCCTTTTGGGTCCGGATCAGGATATTCAGGTGCACTTCGCTGCCCATCACCTCCGTACCTATGCGGATGCCTTGGAGGCAGCTCGAGCGACAGAGCAGACTCGTGCTCGTGAGACCCCTTCTCAGTGGGTTGTGTAGTACCACGCTACTGTTGCTACCAGGCCTACTAGAGGTCTGATCAGGAGGCCAGCTCCGGTCCTTACCGTCAGGACAACTCCCTACCATCCTACTCCTCCATGGGGGGGATGTTGTTTGCGTCTTTTGCCAGTCCCCTGGGCATTTGCACAAGGATTGCTGGATGGCCAAACACCGTTGTCTCGGTTGTGGTGATGTTAACCAGTTGGTTCGAGATTGTCCTTAGAGGAGGCACAACTAGGTCGCAGTTGCGCCAGTCCATAGTCAGCTCAGACCACCTCTTCCCCCTCAGCGTCAGATTGTCAGTCAGAGGACTGCTGCTCCAGGGAGAGGTCAGGCTTTCAACTTGACCGCGGAGAAAGCTCAGACCACAGAGGAAGTCGTTGAAGGTATTCTTTTGTGTTTTCTTTTGTTGTTCTATTATTTGTTCCTTGTTTCATTTATTTCTTTTGCATCTTTCTTCATGATGTATTCTGCATCATTTTTCATTTTCCTTGGTTATTTTTCATCTGTTCATCTTTTTTCTTGTTTTGACTCTATCTTAGGTGTTATTCTTGTTCATTCTATTCCTGCTCATGTTCTTTTTGATTATGGAGCAACCCATTCCTTTGTCTCCTCCCGCTTTGTGGATCAGCATCAGTTGGTGTGCAGTGAGTTACCAGTTGCTTGACATATCACTACAGGTGGCGGTGTTGTCGTTTGTTCCTGGAAGTGCAAGCAGAGCCCCGTGGTAATTGGAAGTGCTGATTTTCAGAGCAGATCTGATTGTGATTGGCAGTTCAGGGTTTGATGTGATTCCCGACTTGGATTAACTGGGTGAAACCCACGCGATCATTGATTATCAAGCGAAGAAGGTTGTTTTCAGGATGCCAAGATGTGAGGATTTTAAGTTCCAAGCTGGGGAGTTACCCCTTGGGCGTGGTTAGGAAGTTGTTGTCGATGTTGCTTGTGCAATGGAGTTCCATTTAGGCTGTGAGGTTGTGCCTCTTGTTGTGTGGGATTTTCTGGATGTGTTTCCTGAGGAGTTGCCCGGGCTACCACCTGATAGGGATATTGAATTCGGTACTGATGTTCAGCCTGGTACTGTACCAATATCGAAGAGTCCTTACCGGATGATACCAGTTGAGCTAGCAGAGCTGAAGGTGCTGGTTCAGGGTTTGCTAGATTTGGATTTCAACAGGCCCGGTGTGTCCACGTGGGGCGCTCCTATCTTGTTTGTCAGCAAGAAGGATGGGAGTCATCGTCTGTGCGTGGATTACCGTGAGCTGAATAGTGTTACAGTGAAGAACCGGTATCCGCTACCCATGATTAATGATTTGTTCAATCAATTGGGTGGAGCTGCTGTCTTTTCGAAGTTGGACCTTCGCTCTGGTTATCATCAAATGAAGGCGAAGGCAACTGATGTACAGAAGACTCCGTTCAGGACCAGATATGGGCACTATAAGTTCTTTGTAATGCCTTTCGGAGTCACGAATGCGCCAGTAGTGTTCATGAGTCTGATGAACAGGGTTTTCTCTCCATTTTGAACAGATTTGTCGTGGTCTTCATAGACGACATTCTGGTGTATTCTCGAAATCGGAAGGATCATGCTAATCATTTGAGGTTGGTTCTTCAGATCTTGGGGGAGAATCAGCTTTTTGGAAACTTAGCAAGTGTGAGTTCTAGCTTGATCAAGTCACATTTTGGGGCACATTATCTTAGGCAATGGTATTTCTGTTGATTCGTCAAAAATTTTTGCGATCAAGGATTGGCCTGTTCCTAAGTCAGTTTTGGAAGTGAGAAGTTTCCTTGGCTTGGCCAGGTATTATCAGAAGTCCGTCCAAGACTATTCGAAGATAGCTGGTCTGTTGACTAAGCTGACTGGGAAGGATCAGAAGTTTGTTTGGGATGGAGCTTGTGTCGGAGCTTTTGCTGAGTTGAAGCGCCGGATGGTACGGGTGGTTTTGTGGTTCACTGTGATGCTTCTAGCAAGGACCTAGGTGCAGTGTTGATGCAGAAAGGTGAACGAGAAGAATTACCCTACCCATGATTTGGAACTGGCTACCGTGATTTTTGGTTTGAAGTTATGGAGGCGTTATCTGCTTGGAGACTGAGTGGAGATCTTTACTGACCACAAAAGTCTCAAGTATGTGTTCACTCTGAAGGAGATGAACATGAGGCAGAGGCGATGGTTGGTGTTGATGGCTGACTATGACATCAGTTTGCAATACCATCCTGGTAGATTGAACTTGGTGCCAGATGCTTTAAGTAGGAAACCAGTCGCCATGTTCCTAACTAAGCAGAGAGAGCTTGTTGAGCAGATGAGGAGGTTGTATTTGGATGTGATCATGCCAGGTTCTGTTTGGAGTTGCATGATGCTTCGGTTGCAGTCGTCTCTTGTTGAGCAGATTAAGGAGGCTCAGGCAAGTGATAACCAATTGCAAGGGTTTAGAGCCGAAGTTAAAGCAGGTACGAGGACCGATATGGTTGTTCACTTAGATGGATCTCTTCGTTTTGGGTCTAAGTTGTGTGTTCCGAAGGGTGAGGTTCGTCAGAAGTTGCATGAGAAAGCCCACCAATCGTCGTACTCTATTCATCCTGGTGGTACGAAGATGTACCGGGACTTGAAGCTTCTTTTTGGTGGCATGGTATGAAGAGGGCCATGGCAAGATTTGTGTCGCAGTGCTTGATCTTCCAGCAAGTGAAGGCAGAGCATCAGAGGACCATCGGACTTCTTCAGACTCTTCCCATTTCGTAGTGGAAGTGGGAGCATATCACCATGAATTTTGTGACCGCTTTGCCGAGGAGTCCTAAGGGTCACAACGCCATTTGGGTGATTGTGGACAGGTTGACCAAGAGTGCTCACTTCGTTTCCTTCAGAGTTAGACAGTCTACTGAGAGCTTAGCTCAGAAGTATATGCAAGAGATTTTCAGACTTCATGGGGTTCCAGTCAGTATTGTATCTGACAGGGATACGAAGTTCAGATCACAATTTTGGGAGACTCTTCAGAGTAGTCTAGGGAGTAAGTTGAAGTACAGTACAACTTTTCACCCTCAGACAGATTGACAGTTAGAGAGGACCATCCAGACTCTAGAGGAGATGTTGAGGTTCTGTGTGCTGTAATTTGGAGGTTCTTGGGAGGACCACTTACATCTCGTAGAGTTCTCGTACAACAACAACTTTCATGCCAGTCTTAAAGCTGCTCCTTTCGAGGCACTCTACGGTAATAAGTGTCGGTCGCCAGCGTGCTGGGATGACATTGGCAAGAGAAAATTTTTGGGCCCAGAGTTGATCACCAAGACGGTAGATGATGTGAGTTTGATCAGGAAGCATCTTCAAGTTGCACAAGACAGACAGGAGCAATGGGCTGATGTTCATCGTAGAGCCTTGGAGTTTGAGGTGGGAGACCATGTTTTCCTTAAGGTATCGCCGTGGCGAGGTGTCATTCATTTCGATGGCGGAGGCAAGTTGAGCCCCAGGTTCATCGGACCATTTGACATCGTGGAACGAGTATGCAAGGTGGCCTATCGTCTTGCATTGCCTCTGGCTTTATCTAGAGTGCATGACCTATTCCGTGTCTTGCAACTGTGGAAGTATATCTGTGATGAGAGCCATGTTATTGATTACTCAGAGTTATCTGTGAGGACGGATTTGTCTTGTGAAATTCCGTTAGTTGCTATTGTGGATCGGCGTGAGAAGGTTTTTACGAACAAGGTGATCAAGCTTATTCATGTTTCTTAGAATCCTCACTCACCGGGTGAGTCGACTTGGGAGCTAGAGGAGGATATCCAGTGGAGGTTTCCTCATTTGTTTGTGTAGCTCTTGTTTTGCTGTTTTTTCTTTTGGTATTGTATTTTTCTTTTCTTTTGGGGTTACCATATGTACTTCTGGTTAAATTTCGATGAAGAAATTCTTCTTGTTAGGTGGGTAGGATCTGTAACCCCTATTGCTCCCATTTTTATTTTTTTAATTATATTAATAAAATTTTTATTATTTATATTATTTCTGGGTGTATTCATTTTCATTTCTCTTGTATGGTGTGTTGTTCTGCTCTCTCTTGTGATTCGTTTTGCATTGATTCAGCTTTTTATTCTCATTTATTTGGCCTACAATTTGTTCTTGATCTTGTCTATTGTTTAAACCTATTTCATGGCCTAATTGTCTCATATTGAATTTTTTTCTTCCTATTGGATACTACCCAGTTCACCGAAGCCCATATTGCCTCTATTTAAACACCCTAATTGAACCCTAACCCTAATTATCAACCCAAATATATTCTCTCCCTCCTCCTAGCCGTCACCCTCCCTCTCCCCTCACCCCGACCTACCCCCGACCTTTCCCCTTCACTGTCGTCGTCTCCGATGCCGGCGACATCCCCCGACCACCAGACCCCCTCCTTCTCCTCTTCTCCCCTTTGCTATAGTCGCGACCCAACCCAAGCCGAACCCTAGTTCTGCTGTCGTCCTCCCTGTGGTCAAGCGTAGCCACGACCCCGGGCCGATGCCGTCGTTGCCCTTGCTGTTGGTGTCAACTCTCTTATTGGTGTTGCTGCTGCCGGTCTTGTTGTTGTTGTGTGCTGTCTCTTTGGGTGTGTGCACATACGTCGTGTGCACGTGCTTTTGTGTGCACGAGTTTTGTTGGTTTGGAGTTCACGTCTCTTGTTCGTTTTCATTGTGTTCGTTGTTCAAATTCCGTTCCCGTTATTCTATTCTTGGTTTTCGTCGTCTTCATAATCAGGCAAGTAGCTTGTATGTGTTTCTTTTTGTCATACAAGTTAATACCGCAAGTAATCTAGTATGAAAATATTGTACTCTCATGATGATCCATATTTGTTAGTTAACCGTTGACATCATCTCTTGATCATGAGCAGTTACAATAATTGACAACCATTGCATGAAAACAAATAGATTAGATGATACTTTGACTGCATGTTGTTTGTGACACACCGTATGTTGTGGTTAACTGTTGTTTAGATGTGGGTTGGTTGTATTATCTCATTATAGACCGTTTATTCACATGCCATTCTGATTTGAGTAACGCACATACACCATGCTTTGTATGACATCTAGATTGGACCGTTTGTTGTTAAGTTGTTTGATAAAATGCCGAAAAGAACTTTTGTTTTGCTGTTGCCCTATTTTGTACAGTATTTTTGATCGTGTTAACATCAGTAAAATAATCAAGTTTGTGAACACGATTTTTAGACTTTGTTTTCTAGTTTCTAGAACATTTGACGAATCTGAATTCCGAGTTATGACGTATGAGTTATTGCCGTTTTACTACAGTCATATCGTATATTCCAGATTCTGAACAATATGTTTTCTGTATGAAATTTTATTTTTAAACTGACATTAAAAGTAGAATTTGAACCCTATATTTTATTGAGTATGTTTAGATATGACTGGGTTCAATCCCTAATATCTGTGGAATTAGTTAATGACTTTGAATCTCATTTTACTCTTTTCAAACAAATCGAAATATTTCCAAACTGCATGCATTTAAGTAAAGAATTATATTTTCAACCTGATTCTATTAGTTTTTGATGAAAACTTTGTGAATAGGAACTATAGCCTTATTTGTCTATTTTACAAACCTTTTCACGGATCTGAATTTCGAATTATACTTTATGAATTGTCTCTATTTTGGTATTGTTGTGTCTGAACTTTTAGAATTGAGATTTTATCGTATTACTCTGTTTTCCCAATTTGTTTGACTATACTATCTATAATATAAATTCATGATATTTTCAATTTTGAAACTAGATATGTTAGGAAATCTTCCAGATTTTTCTTAGATTTAATTATGATGATTTTAAACTCTTTTCATTCTTATAAACATGATCTTACATTTTCTGGCTGAACATAATTTCTGTATTAAATGTTGTTTTCAACCATGTTTCTGAGGCTGATATGTGACTTATATATATGTGCAGAGAGTCTAGTTTCATAATTTTCTGACGGATCTAGATTTCCTATTCTGTAGCAACGGAAATCTCAGATTTGGTACAATAGTGTCTTGCTGTCCAGAACTGAAAATTTCGTTGTTTTGACTATTATGAGTTGTTTTTATCAACCTTTGCAATCACTATTCATCTTAGACTTATTTTCCATTATTGCCATGTCTTTAGCCTGTTTGTATTCGTTTTCACATGTTTAGTAATAATAAAAGAAATCAAGCTGGGGTTTTTAAGAGAAAATATCGAGTAGTGGACAATATAGAATTATATATTCAGAAGGGACTCGTTTCCCCACAGTTTACTGTCGTTCCTACTATTTATCTTGAGATGCATGAGGGCATGATCCATGACACTGTTACTGTTTGTTATTACCGTTACTATTACTGTTTGTCTGAATATATTGCCCTATATGTGTTCCACTAGAAAATCTTAAAGCGAAACTGTTTGATGTAGCAACCATATGGTAAAATCTGGGACACATGAAGTGCTACCTAGTTAGTAATGAACATTAGACATAAGAATAACTGTTTACAATGTCACATCCTGTTACGGTTACTGTGGACTTTACTGTTACTGTTGATTACTGTTACTATTGACACATAGTTACTGTTGATCTTTACTGTTACTGTTATCACTACATTGTTTACTGTCATTCATAGATTGTTATATTTACTACTTTCTCCATGTTAGTATTTCTTGTTTAGTTAGTTTTCCCCTAATTTTCTACTTGTATTGCTTGCGGCACGGACTTGCCTCTAACGGGCGATATATTTTCATGTTTTTCCTATTTTCCTTGTAAATTCCATATGATCAGGTATTGCAGATCAATTGCATACTGGAGTTGGTGAGCAAAAGTTTTGACCTGCGCAATTGGGATAATTTGCTTAAAATGTTTTGATGAATTATTTTATTTCATGAACTGTATTGAGACTTGTATTTGGGCTTATTTTCCCAAGATTATTGTTTTGTTTCGGATCTACTATTTGTTGGAACATTTATTATTGATGCAATAAATAATATTGAGTTATGATTGTTTTTGCATGCCTGGTTGGAGTATACTTTTATATTTACTGTTATCATGAGTCAAGCAGGTCCGTACAGCTTATGGATGGTGAAAACAATCCGTTGGGTTTAGTCGCGTACCGTATTCCGAGTTCTTTTGGGAAGCAGGGCATGACAATATCTCTTGTTTATTCTTGTACATGTTGTGAAGATCCTTACAGCTTATGAATGGTGAAAGCCATTGCTGGACTTGTGTCGCGTATCCATATTCCGTATTCCTTTTTGGGAAGCAGGGCATGACAAATCCACATCTGACCCCTTCGCATTCAATTCTTCCATTCCTTGTTTCCTCTGTCCCTTGTAGTAGTCCTCCTTCGTTGACTCTTTACTGAGTATAAATTCATTACTTTCCTACCCATATTATCTTTGATTCAAGTGTCATTCTTTTTATTTCTGCTCGGTTCGTCAATTGGCGTCACATGGTCTGCAACGACATGTCTGTAGCTTCGAACATCACCATCAGAGTTGCGTAGCGGAAGCATGGTGGGCCCACAACCCACAAGTCCCAGGATTCATAGGTTTCTTCTCCTTCTTTGCATTGTTTACTCCCTTTTCATACATTCCATTGCCATCATGAAGCAATTCATTATTTAACATCATTCTAGATCACTCCATTTCTATCGATATTCATTCTTATCCTGGTGTTGTCACTATTTCGTTTCTCTCCATCTAATTCTCTGTTTTGTTATTTCACAAGTTGCTTTTGTCTTGTCCTATGTTCCGCCTAATTGAATTTTGAGGACGAAATTCTTTTTGTTTTGAAAGGTGGATAGAATTGTAACCCTCATTCCACAAATTCATATTTCCTGAATATTATTTTCTGTATCGCAAATTTTAATAAATTCTTTGTGTTAAATTCGGTTTGGATTTGATATTAAAGTATCTCCTGATTGACAATTATATTTATTTTTGAATAGTGGTGTACTTTAACTTTATTTTATAATCCTTATTGATCGATTATTTATATTTGAGCCCAAATCAAATGTATTCTTTCTATTTAGATTATTTTAATGATTTTTTTAAACCCCAATTCCTATTTTATACAATCTCATTATTATTATTATTATTATTGTTATTATCATTATTATTATTATTACTATTATTGTTATTGTTGTTATTATTATTATTATTAGTATCATTATTATTATTATTATTATTATTATTATTATTATTATTATTATTATTATTTCATTTGATTTTATATTAAAAATCCATCTTTTGTCATTAGGAAAGTTCGCAAATTTTAATCCATTATTATTATTATTATTATTTTAAAGTACAAACCAAATATATTATTTATATATGACTATTCTAATTATTGTGAAAAGCTAAATTTTAATCTAATTGTATTCTTTCGATTAATTCTATTTTCTATTGAACCCTGTAAAATCGTGTTGTACAACCTATTTGAATATTTTGTGTATTGAGTACTCTAATTTAATCTATTATTATCCTGATTGTTTATCCGATTTATCAAAACCCAAAACCCTTTTATTTTCCTATTTGATTCTGACCCAAAACCCATTAACCCAACATCTCAAACTCCCTATAAATACTAATTAATTCTTTAACCCTAATTATACTAAACTAAACCTAATTAACCCATCAGCCATTAATCACCATGTTCATCTTCAACCTCTCATCCCGCCGCTCACCATCCCCTTCCTCTGTTTTCTCCGAACCCCACCTCCCACTCACCTTCATCGCCATCTCGTCTTCTCCTCACCCCGTCCTCGACCTGCAACCCATCGTCTTCATCCCGTCGCCATTACCATCACCCTCTTCATCTTCCTCCTCCCCCGACTTCAAAACGCAACCGACGCCAGCTCCTCTACCGCTAGCCCCTGCCTCGCCCCACCACCTTCCACCTCTCCTCCTCATCGTCTTCCTTCCATCGTCTCCTTCCTCTATTCAAACACCCCCGCCGCTTCCTTTATCTTCTCTGATCTCCAACCGAACCCATCGAAGTCCACCACCTCAGCCTCCCGCTCCCGAGCCTCTCCCACACCATATCGCCACCGTCGACTGCTCATCCCACTCACCTATCCTCGTCGCCAACAGCTCCTACACCGCCACCCTAGCCCCAAACTTCTCCTTACTTTAATTTGGCACCAAATCCCTTGCTGCACCCGTCGACCATCGACTCTCCGTTGCTGCCCCTGCCTTCGTCCACCTCTCGACCACCTTCCCTCAGTCGTTGCTCCGTAACCCCCCTGCAACCACACCAGAGATTACCGCCCCTGTGCATCGCCGTCGAAGTCGAGCCGAAGCCATTGCTGATTCTACCTTCGGTGTTTTCTATTTTGGCCATTGGAGGATTTACTATTTGATGTTCAAATCTGGATCGCTATTTTCTGTTGTGGCTACTGCCTACTGTTGTATGGGGTGAATTGCTGTTTGCTGTTGTGCGCTCTTACTGTTGTGTTTCTTTGCACGCAGTGTGCACGTGCTTTCGTAGGTATGTGCATTGTATGTGTCCTGTTTGTGTCACCGTCATGATTCTCATCCCGTTATTCGATTGTATTCAGATTAACTGTTTAAAAGGCAAGTCTCTAGTGAACTAGTTTTATTGTTCTTGTTAAAGATTTCTTTGATCCCTGCAAGTAGATCATGATTGTAGTTTACACGAGCTAACCCAAGATATTCTTGACTTTGTGCCACTATCTTTGACTCGAAGCCTAGTCCCTATTGCACATTGCATATGCACGTTATACATGAATGTTGCCGATTGAATATTATTTCCAGGAATAAATTGCTTTGATTGTAAATTGCATCGTTAATCCAGAAATTGCATGAAAATAACGAATTGGAACCTGTTCTAATTTATTTTCATGTGATTACATACTTGCGTGATGAAATTATTATCTATTCATATTAATTTATTTTCTGGCCTGCTGTCTACTTCTTTTTGCATCTCACTATCGATCCTGTTACTGTAGTAATTTCAAAGAACTTTGTAAACATGAATTGTAGCTCCAT
The DNA here is from genome assembly GCA_017893485.1 of Hemerocallis citrina. Taxonomy (NCBI): domain Eukaryota; kingdom Viridiplantae; phylum Streptophyta; class Magnoliopsida; order Asparagales; family Asphodelaceae; genus Hemerocallis; species Hemerocallis citrina. The sequence goes on from CM030359.1 coordinate 86,932,215, forward strand.
GTGTCTACTTTCCAGAACATTCGACGAAATTGAATTTCAATATATAATCTACAAGATATCTAACTTTCAGTACTGCTAGGTCTGGATTTCCAGATTCACAATTATATGTGTATCACCTTGATTTGTTAATAAAAAGAACATGTTAACAGTAAAATTAAATTGTGAAATTAATTTGGCTGAGACTAGACATGCGTAGGAATCACCCTGAATTTTTGTTGAAATATTTGATGAGTATTCATACCTGATGAATATAGGTGAACACAATTTATATTATGCTGCCTAAACACAGAATATGTAAAGAATAAGAATTTGAACCTAGTTTCTGCGATTTTTATATACCGTCTGTATATTCGTTGGAACCGGAAGAGTGTCTGGTTTCTAGAACTTCTGATAGGTCCAGATTTGCTTTTCTGTAGCAGCAGGAATATATATTTTTGTATAGTAACGTCCTGTTGTTCGGATTGTATGAATTGTGTTGATTTAATATAAATGTTTCTTGCTTTGTTTATAATGAGTAGAATTATTCATACCTAGCATTACACAACCTTGACATCTTCTTGCATGCTCACATAGGATAAAATAAAATACCAACATGCCGGGGTAATAAGGGAAAAACCTAGTAGTGGGCAATATAGAAGTGTGTACTCGGAAAGGGGGCCCGTGTTTCCCGTATTGGTCGTTATTATTGGACATGTTATTAATTATTGGTCCTCGATCGATTGTGGATTACTGAATATAGTATCCCGATTGTATCGTGTATTGGTCATCGATCATCGGTCATCGGTCATCGGTCATCGGTCATCGGTCATCGGTCATCGGTCATCGGTTATTGGTCATCGATCATTGGTCATTGATATTGCAAGACTCGAATACATGAATCTATAGAATTCACCACTAGAAATTAAATGTTACTTGATTGTATGCACCGAACCTGTGGAATGGGACGCAGTACTACGTGCATTAGATAGGTTAATAAAATGAATAACAATCCTAAATCGACATTGCATGCTTGATCCTGTTTATTGTCAACATCATTGATCATGAAATGTAATTAGTGATTATCGCATAATTAAACATAGACCCCTTGACATTATTGCCAATCCTTGCCTTTGTTATTGACTTTAATCGAGTCATTCATTCTTGGTATGTCATGCTTTTTATTGTTCTCTGTTTACCACTACTTGCTGTCCTTGACTTGCTCTCAGGACATTATTTTCTCTATTTTTAGATCACGAGTTTGCAGGTATCGAAGATGAGTTACCAGAAGGAATTTCCGAGCAACAGTTTAGAGAATGGAGCACGAGAATAGACTGCTAGAATTATCGTTAATGCTATACTTCCTTTTAACATTGTTATTCTTATTGCACTTTGTATTCCGTGCTTGTGTGTCCCAAAGTTTACTTTTTCTCAGATGTTGGATATTATTTGGTGTATTTATTTCATGATTATTTTGGAGTTATTCATTATTTATGTGGTTATTCTTTTATTGCGTTATTGTATTCTCTTGTATATTGTTGAGTTAATCTGTTACAGCTTATGGATGATGTATAAATCATTTGCTAGGTTTTTGTTACGTGCTTGTATTCCCGTATTTTGGAAAGCGGGTCGTGACAAATTTGAATGAACTTTGTAAACATAAATTATTGCTCTGTGAGTCTACTATCCAGAACATTTGATGGAATTGAATTCTGAGTTATAATTTGTAAGATATCTGACTTTTAGTATGCTTGGTCTGGATTTCCAGATTCGCAATTATATGTGTATCGCCCTGATTTGTTAATAAACAGAACATGTTAACAGTAAAATTAAACTGTGAAATTAATTTGGTTGAGACTAAACATGCTTAAGAATCACCCTGAACTTTTGTGAAATTAATTGATAATTTCTCAGACCCGATATACATAAGTAAAAATAACCTACAATCTGCTTCCTGAACATAAAATCTGTTAAGAATAAGATTTTGAACCTAGTTTCTGTGATTTTTTTATGTCGTGTGTATATGCTTTGGAACCGGCAAAGAGTCTAGTTTCTAGAACTTCTGACGGATCCAGCTTTGCTTTCCTGTAGCAATGGGAATCTCTATTTCTGTACAGCAACGTCTTGATGTCCAGAATGTATGCTTTGTACTATTTAGTGTAAACACTTTTTGCCTTGCATGTAATGAGTAGAATTAGTCACACCTTGTATTACACAACCTTGACATCTTTTTGTATGCTCACATTGGGATGTAATAAATTATTAACAAGTCGGGGTATTAAGCGTTGACTTGATAGTCAACAATCGGAAACTGTACTCGGTAAAGGGTCCTTCTTGTTTACATGGATTATTGTTATGGAAGGTGGAGTAACACTTGTTATCTTGTTATCTTGTTATCATATTATCTCGTTATCTTGTTATCCGAGTACACAATCTGTTTAGTTCACCATCACAGTCTAAATGATCACTGTTTGCATGCACCGAAACTGTGGTATGGGACACAGTACTACGTGCATTAGGTAAATTAATAAAATGAATAATAACCAAAGATCGACATTGCATGCTTGATCTTGTATATTATTATCGATATTGATCATGAATTGTAACTTTTTATTATTGCATAATTAAACATAGACCCTTGATATTATTGCCAACCTTTGTCTTTGTTCTTGACTTTGATCGAGTCCTTTATTCTTGACATACCATGCTTTATTTGTTCTCTGTTTTCAGCTACTTGGTGTCCGTGACTTCCTCTAACGGACACTATTTTTCTATTTTAGATCATGAGTTTGTAGGTACTCAAGGAATGATACCAGAAGGTCTTGGTGAGCAACAATTTTAGAGAATGGAGCCCAAGAATATACTGCTTGAATTATCTTTTATGCTATTTTTCTCTTGAACATTGTTATTATCGTTGTACTCTATTTTTGGGCTTTTATGACCCGAAGTTTGTTTTTTTCCCAGATGTTGGATATTATGTTTTGGATTAATTCATTGATTATTGAAGTTATTCTCATGTATGTGATTATTTGCTCTTGCGTGGTTGTGATTATTATTTATATTGTTGGGTTAGACTGGTACAACTTATGGATGATGCTTACATCATTCGCTGGGCCTTTGTCACGCGCTCGTATTTTTTTTTTAGGAAGCGGGGCGTGACAATCAATATCAACAACATCAACCACATCCAACAACAATCAACAACATCAACAACAACACTACAAGCTCCCAACTCTCTGTACCTTCATTTTTCAATCTACATTCTACACTCATACGGTATTTTTGTATTTGTATAATTTTTAGAATTAAGATTGTTTTTTGTTCTCATTTATTTTTCTTAATTAGATTGAGTTTTGTTGTACTTCTTTTTAGAATTTTTTTTAATTTGGTAAACATACACTAGTTAACTCATTTAATTGTTTTTGTTGTATTGAAATATTTGTTCTTTTTCTTTAAATTTTTTTGATTAACATACACCAATTTATAGTAGAATTTTATTCAACTTTATTTATTTTGTAGAAATATTTTCTATAACATACACTAGTTTATCTATCTTTACTTGTTTTGTAAAATTAAAATTTAAAACATACATTAAAATTAGTTTTTTATACATACACTGTAATTAATTTTTAGAACATACACTAGAATTTTATTAACATACACTAGTTTAGATGATATGTAACCGATCATGCAGTAGACCTAGTAGCAACGAGTTCACTAGTAGTCGCATTCCTTCCATTCCAACTCCATATTTAGAGAGTGAAGAAACACACTTATGAATTATGATACTATTCCCGATTTTCATAAAACACACACGGATCAAATAGAATTGGAAGACATAGAATAACAATCATTGGAACAAGGCCCTTCTAAATCCCGTAAAACAAGAGGGAATACTTCCGACGTATACAAATATTTTGACTATGTCCCTTCACAAAATGATAAGAGTGTAAGACTAAAAATTTGTAAGAAGTGTCAAACACCCTATAAGTTTAAAATAGGATCGAGAATGGGTACACTTCAACGTCACTTAAATAAATGTCAACCTGAAATTTGTAAAGACAATCTTACAGAACAAAAAATACACTCTAAAAGCGGATAAGTAGATTGTCATAGCTACGATCACGATATCGTTCGTAGGGAAATGACTAAGTTAGTAATTAGATATGAATTACCTTATTCGTTTGGTGAAAGTAGGAATGTAAAGACTTTTGCACAGACCGCATTAAACCCCCATTATAAAAAAATTGCTAAGAATGTAGTTAAGGGTGATTGTAAATTAGTTTACAATGAGGCTAAGGATTTTTTAGTAGCAACACTAACATCACTAAACACTAGAGTTTCTTTGACATCAGATGGGTGGGTAGAAGTGAACGGCGCACCAATGATGTGTGTAATATGTCATTGGATAGATTCCGATTGGTTGCTTCAAAAGAAGATAATTTCATTCAGATTTGTTAGGTACCCACATAAGAGTGAAATAATTGTCACACATATCATGGAAGCATGTAATAATTTCGGTATTTTTGATAAAGTTTTTGCTATTGGATTTGATAACGCCTCTAATAATATTAAGAGAATTGCTAGTTTGAAAATTACATTATATCCTATAGAACCGGAATTTTTTCATGTTAGGTGTGCTTGTCATATTTCAAATCTTTGTGTACAAGATGCACGAAAATATGGACACAATAAAATTGAGGCAATGAGAAATTGTGATCATTTTAATACGTTGAGCGGTCCAATATATCAAGCATTTCATGATTGGTGTCAACTTAGGAAAATTATATTTAAACGTTTTCGTAAAGATGTTAGACATCGTTGAAATTCTACTTATGATTTACTAGGTGTTGTTCTTCACTATCATTTTAATCTTAGAGAAATTTGTGTTGCAATGGGTATGCAAAGATTGTATGTTAGATGATAATTTTTTTTTGCCGAAAGTTTGTATAAATTTTTAGAACCTTTTAATGATGTTATTTTACAATTTTCAAAAACATATACATCTACATCTAGTGGTATTTTACTTACAATTGTCACTATTATGACAACAATAAAAGATTTGATAAATGACCCTTTTATTGGAGAAATGGTTTATGCCGTTTATATTAAAATTTTAAAATATTTTCATCCACTTTCTATGTCATATTGTGTTGCTAGTGTAATGAATCCCATGATTAAGTTAAAGGGCACAAAAAAATTTATTGAGATTATTTATACTTATGCTGCACACGATGAAATACAAGATTTCGATCATGTTGTTTTCACTACAAATTTTGAGCATGTTTTAACTAGTTTATATGATAGCTACAATAGACTTTATTCAATTAACACTTCACAATCACAAAATGTTAGTTCTTCTTCTTCATCTATATTATCAAAGAGAAAGGGTCTTGCAACTAGTAGTGTTTTAAATCTCATAAAATCATAAAAACCAAGAACCAATTCACCAAATGAGATGAATTGGTATAATGCACAATCTCCCATTGATGATGTAGTATGTGTTTAATTTTTGGAAAACCAATGAAAATATTTTTGCTATTCTTTCTCGTATGGTTAAAGATTTGCTAACTATACCGGTGTTAACCGTTGTATCAGAAAATATTTTTTCTCTTGGTGGCAGGATTATGAGCCTGAATAGGAATCACTTGACATCAAAGAATTTGGAGATGTTAGTATGCGCCGAAGATTGGATGAGAGTGGAAGAGAGGACCTAAGATTTACATGAAGCACACAATGGCTCAAAAAGTAGCGACGAATGAACATCTAGTACAATGAAGTTTGGATAATGTACCCTAAACATTTGGAAAATTTAGGGGGATGAGATTTTATATGTAGGTTAAGTAGAAGTGCACGACAATAGTCCACTGCCTTCTCTTAAATCTAAACAGAGGCCATCTAGATCTTTAAATACAAATGTTCCCCTCATATTGTAAGTTGATAATAATTGTATGAAATGTTACTAATCTATTTGATTGTTTATTAACCTTTGTAATTCATCAAACAATTTAATTTATGAATATCTCTTTTATCTATATGATTTTTGATAATTCTTAACAAGTTTCCTTCCACTTTGTCTTTGTAAAAATTAAAAAAGTAAAATAAAATTCATCCCGGCTCTCACTGGCTTGGCTCGGTCCCCGAGCCAGGGGCCAAGGGCCAGGTCCGGGCCGGCATTTTACCGGCGAGGCCCGGCCCCCCGACTTGCCAAATCTTCTAGCCCGGCCCGGGTAAAACCCCACTGGTTCTGACCCAACCTGGCCCGCTAAGCTCAAATGCCACCCCTATCTCTCTTTGCCAATCTCTCAGTTATCTCTTTATGTGTCACTCCTTCAACCGTATCCCAGCCAACTCGCCACATTATTTTTTGCCCCTCTCTCTCTCTCTCTATCTCAAGACTTTTGGCTACAACAACAGTATATCTTTCTACATTTATTTTGTTCTTTTTTTTGGGAAAATGCATTCATTTTGTTCCTTGACATGATATTTTTGCTTATTTGATTCTAGAGTTTGACAAGACAAAGGTGATTTAATATTTTGTGGTGTTTTGTATTGGGATTCTTTAAATAGATTGCCAATGGGGATGGTTCATGTTTAGGACTAAAAGAATCAAGAGAAAACTAGTAGATTAGAAGAAATGTAATTGCATGAATCATGTTCAGGTAATTTGTGTGAATAAGCTAAATTCAATTCAAATTTTTCATTAATGTCTCAAGATTGCATTCATATAGATCTTTCTAAAGGTTTAAAATATGATTAGTGAATATAATTATTTAAATCTAAGAAAATTTTCTTTTTGATGTTATTAGACAACACTTTATTATTTTTTTATGTGCTTGGTGATCCTTAATACTAATCTTGTGGAGAATAGCAGGATCAGACGGTCGTGATTTGTTGGTGCAAATCATGAGGCGGTCTGTAACACCCGTTTCGAGTTTTCAGATTTCTTTTGTATTTCTTTCCTTTCCTCAGTTCCTATAATCTGATTTATCTAATAATAATCTCATTGTTTTCTTCAACCCAATAGTATTCTTTCAGGCGATCAATTTCTTTTAGTTGAACCTTGCAATTCTCGTACATCAAATTTAATTTTAGTATATTAACTATTTCAATTAATCTTTGGTATTCTTATTTGATTTCTTATTGAATCTCATCCAAAGCCCACTCTCTAAACCCAAAAAATGTTAAGTCACAAGTCAAACCCCAACTGCATGCTACCCCCCTAATCTCCACTAACAGCACAATCCCCTCTATTTTTTCCGAATAGCTCATCTTCACACATAACCTGATTTTCTCTTATCTCTAACTAATCCCATAATCCCCTCATTAATTAACCGAAACCCTAACCCTAATTAATTAACCTAATATATCCCTACAGCCGCCTAACCCTCCCTCTTCTCCTTCCTCTGTTTCCTTTCCGAAACCCAATCCCCTTCATCTTAGCCCCGACAGCCATTGCCTCAGCTTCTCCTTTTTCACTGTCGCCTACACCCTGCCTCACTGTTGCACTGCCTCGTCCACCTGCTCACTCCCGACCTCCACCACAACCCGGAGCACCCGCACCCCTAACCCTGACTACATTCCACCATTGCTTGGACCTGAATCATTGCTGCCAATCGCTAGCACCAGAACCACCACCCAAAGAACCCATCCTTGTTACCCACACCACCGTTCGCTACTCCCGCCATTACTGTCGACCACCTCTTCACCGCTCGAGCCACTGCATGCCACCTAGCCACCCCCGTTAACCACCGCACACCCTACCTCCTTCCATTCCAAAGCCTTTGATGTTGCTGCCTTGCCCCTCATCACCACTGCCTTACCTATAGTCGCTGTGTTGCTCATCATGGTGTGCCATGGTGTTTCTCTTCCTTTCAATTGATCGTTACATTCAAATCGTCACATCAAAAAAGCAATTCTCTCTTAAATCAATTCGTTGTTTTGTTCAAGTAATATATTTGTTCTCCGCAAGTAGTTCCTATTTTATTTTTCGTATCTTATTTGCTTGATACATTTCGAAGAAATTATTACAGATTCATCGGCAAAACCAAGTAGTAGTTTTCTTTTCGTTCCCCTTTTTAGACTCATTCCTAAGTCGTGTTATCCATCATCATATGCATACAGCACATGAATGTAAACTAGAAACACGTTATACAAAAGAAATAATGATTTGAATGCATATCGGTTGTATGGGATGTTATAAGAAGACTTGTGAATTTAAGCTATAGTGATGGTAATTTTGTCGTGTTAAAGGTAGAAATCCATCCTAAAGTTTGAGTGTAAATGCTAGTTCATTTCTTGTTATATGTATATGTGGATTGATTATCATGATGGTCGCGTAGGAATACATTTTGTTATTTCCATGCTGTCTATACCATCTTGTAATGAATTTTTGACCTAGTTGCTGTTAGAGTTAATTTAACCTTTATAAATGAAATGAACCTCTTACGGATCTCAATTTCCGGTTTGTAGACTGTAAGTTATGCTACTTTTAATACTGCTAGGTTTTTAATTCCATATTTCTTTTTAGAGGCTAATCGACACAATTTAATATTTAAAATAGTGTATTGTCAGTAAAATGAAGACTTGAGATAAACTAGGTTGTTACTAGACATGATTAGGAGTCTCTTTAAAATTTTATAAGATTAATTGATGAATTTTCATACCCGATATATATATGAGAACATGATCATAGGTTGCTGCAAGAGCACTAGTTCAGTAAAGAACCAAAATTTTGACCTAGTAACAATTAAAATTACTTAGAACTTGTTAAATGAAAGTTATAGCCCTCTGTGTTAGGAATCCAGGCCACTTGACGGTTTAGTGATCCGACCTATGGATTGCAAGTTATTCAAATTTTACCACTGCACTATCTTAACTCCAGATTCACTATTTTATTAATATGTCGTCATGTTCTATTAATTTATTCAGTAGGTTAATGTAAGAATTAGGACTTGAGAATTGCAAGAATGTTAATGAATAATGCCAGAAACTAAATCAAAATTTTGTAAGAAGTTTTAATGGTGTTTTCAGTCGAATTACATGTAGAATAACCTTGTACTGAGTTGCTTCCTGAATAGTAGACCCATAAAGAACTAACTGGTAGACAGTGTTACTATAGTTTAAAGGTGTCGTGTAAATATGCGTTGGAAGATGGAGGGAGTCTAGTTTCTAAAACCTTGAATGGAGCTTGATTTACTTTTCTGTAAAAGTGGGAAAATCATTTTTTGTACAGCAACGTCTCACTGTCCAGAATTGCATTTTCATGTTTAATTATAAATCTATTTAAGTTTTGCATTGCACTACATACCATTCATTGTACATTCATTGATACCTCATTGATATCATTTCTTGACACTGGTTCCATCGATTTCATATTCATGATTTATGTTAATAAACCAATAACAAGTCAGGGTAATAAGGGTCGACTTGGTAGTGAACAATCGAGATTGTACTCGGATGAGGGATCCGTGTTTCCCTAATTGTTTATTGTTATCGGTTATTGTTTTATCGATTGATTGTGGACTACTGCTACAGTATCTCGATTGTATCGTGTATCGTATCGTTGATTGTGGATTATGGATTATTAATTATCATTGCTGAGTACATGATCTGTAGAGTTCACCACTATACTCTAAACGTTCACTTGTTTGTATGCACCGAACTTGTGGTATGAGAAACAGAATTACGTGCATTAGATAAAATAATAAAACATGATAGACTTAAGATTGACACTTTCATTGATCATGTTTTTTGTTATCGACTTGGTTCTAGTATTATTGTTACTGTTGATCGTTGCATCGTTGATTATAGACCTTAACTCGTTATCAACATTTTATTGACATCTGACATAGTTCTAGTTCCTTGTTCCTTAATATTTATGGATCTTGTTTTATTGTTCTTTGCTTGTTACTACTTGCTGTCCGTGACTTGCTCTAACATTCATTCCCCCACTCTAGACCACGAGCTTGCAGGTACACAAGGAGAATTGCCTGAAGGACTTGGTCAGCCAATCTTCTAGGGATTGGAGCCAAATTATTGGCCTACAATAATTATTTCGTTCATGTTATTTTAAACAACATTGTTGTTATTATTGTACTTTGTATTCTGGGCTTTGATGACCCAAAGTTTATTTTCTTCCAGACGTTGGTTATTTTGAGAAATTTCATGGATTATTTATGTTATGTGTTTTCATTATAGCATGCATTGTTGTAATTGTATTTCGTATTGTTGAGTTGAATATTATAGCTTATGAATGATGCAAATCATTTGCTGGGCCTTAGTCGCGTGCTATACTTCCGTATCTTGGGAAGTGGGTTGTGACACAGTCAGACAGCCAGAGAGTGACGAAAATGGCGAGCAGCTCGGATAAAAATTTTGTCGAGCTACGTGTTCGCTGAGCTGGCGGCACGTGGCTCATGCGTATGAAACAGTTGGGCTTCCCCTTCTATATAGTTACCCCCTTCCTGGGTCCCTCTTCGCTTGTAACCTTCCATTTGCTCTCGAATGAGGGCTCCTCTTGGCCCTAGAGATGAAAAGGCTCTTCAACTCGGATGTTCTTCTCACTTCTTTGCAGTTGTTCGGAGAAGTCTTTAGGAGGATTCTTGTCTAGAGATGCTTTGAGGCCAGCATGGCCGACGTTGTGTCTGAAGGCAGTTGCCATTACCACCGGGTCGAGAGTGGGGATGTAACTGGTCTCGATTGTGAAGCATCTGTGTAACACCCAAGAAATATAAATAATATTTTTGAGATTAATAAATGATTTAAAGTGAATTTTGGTGATTTAATAAATAATTTTCTGAAATTTATCTTCTTGCACGTGCAAAACACATGCAAATATTTTCTTGGGAAACTCAAAGTCAGAAAATCTTTCGAGGAAACCTAATATTTATTAGTAGGTATTATTTATGAATTTTCTGGATTTTTTTATAATTATTTGGCATATTTGCAAATACTCAAAAATCGCAAGACTTTTGTGCAAAATTACAACTTAGAGTAAAACTCCAGATTTTTGGATTTCTGGGTTGGGCTTGATAGCCGGACAACTCAGGGACAAAGAATTGAATTTTTATTCAAATAGATTTGGTCTATTTGCCTAATCTATTAAAGAAGGTCTATATATGTAAAGGAATAAACTATTGAAGGATGTTTCCATAAAACTTGTAAAACCCTAATAACTCTAGATTTCGGCTATATAAGGGCTGCTACAGTCGTCCTCCCTCTGCACAAAACAAAAGTATATTTTTTATTATTGATTTCTTGGAGTTTCGAAGCAAGGAACTTGGATTTTTGCAAAAGGATGAGCTTTTCGTATTCTTTATTACTTTCGTTGGATCTTCAACAAGGTGAGTGACTATATTTAATTTCTCGTTGTTCTATCCATGTCATATATGATGATTCGTCTAGTAGAATGCATGGTAGATGATTGTATGATGATATAACGAATATATAAATGGATGGATAATTAAAAGTGGAACTTTTTATGAATAATATGCAATTGATAAATAAACTCTCTATATAGATGGCTCAAGAATGTTAAGAACTTAGTAGGAACCATGGGAATGTTGTTTCCTTCATATTCTTGATGTTTTGATCATGTGTACAGAGATTTGCAAGATGTATAATGCATATAGTGAATTAACGATGGATCCTTTACTGTTGAAGAATAGAAGTTTCTATTTTGATGATTTGGTGAATGGAACTTGACTAAATGATTGTCGTGGAGGCATATAATTAAGAGCTAATTGATATAACTAATCATATACGTGTATAACAAGTTGCAAGAAGAGCTTTGAGACAAAAAAGATCAAGTTTTGAAGTATTGGATTGGTGTTGAATTTCGAGTCTGATGATATTTGGCCGAAGAGTGATTTTTATGATTTCTGTGAAGTTTTTGATTGGATTTTTTATTTGTATTGATATTGAAATTGAATTAAACAACATACCTTTCATATACAATGATTTCTTGATATTTTAACTGATGCATATACACATATTTTCCTGATTTGAATAGTTTTTGTCTTAAAATTGCTCTTTTTTGATTTTGTTGAGTGTTTGATTTGATTTATGAACTCCAGTATGTTAGACAAGTTGTATTTGATCATCTCATGAATTTAAATTTTACAATTCATGTTTTTAAAGAGTTTAAACTAAGTATCAGTTGAGAAGTGCACGAATTTTAAAGTTGCTGTATATGGGCTGTTTTTTACATGTCGGTCGACTTCCATTTTTTGAACTAAAGTGACAGTCGACTGTAAATGTCTTGGTTTTGGAATTTTAGCACGTTAGCCGACTGCCATTTTTTTGAACTGAAATGTGGGTCGACGAACAGCTGTTGGTGTGGCTGTTTTGTTAAGTTCTTGTTTGTTTTCTGGATAGCTTATTTCTTCGTACTTATGGATTATTGAACTACTGTTTTAGATTAAACTTTTGATATAGATTACTGTATTTTACAGACTGTTATATTTTTATTATAATAGAGTTTAACTCGTATTTCTACCGGTGTAGAATGCGAAATACATACGGATTTCAAGATATTGATGTTTTGTGATGACTTCAAAATGTGAAAATCAGTTATTTAATGGAATTAATATCAGATTTCAGTTCTGAAAATTGTTAGTATTCAAAAAAAATTGGATTTGTTTGATTTTAGTGAAGTTTACTTACTATAAGCAAATTGATAATGGAATCGTGGGTTTTAAATGAAAGATTTGTGTTCATTGTTAAGTTGTGAGTTTCTAGAGGTTGAGTGGGACTCTAGTTATCAGCAGTTAAGATTTCGTGGTTTGGCCAGTTAGGGCCTTGTTATTAATCAGTTGAGTTAAGTCCGATACACCTACTAAAGGAGAATTGTAATTAATCAATTAAACTTAATAAGATAAGGACAGACACTAGATGGTGATATGATGAAATGAGTGCAAACATGAGTTATGGACCTCAGTATAATCTGCGATGTGAGATAATCCCCACAATTATCGAGGTGCAAGTGAAATAGTCTCCAGAATTACTTGCGGTGTGGGATTGATCTCTGAAATTATCGGGGGTCGAGGCGACGCTCATGGGGTATTCGTGTGATGAGGTGCCATAGCTTGTGGTGTGGGGAATTCTCGAAGATTCCCAGGTGTGAGTGAAATAGTCTCCGAAATTATCTGTGGATAGTGATTGACCTCCAGAATTGTCGGGGCCTTGGCTAGATACTCACAACTTATCTAAATCTCGTAGTAGTCATCAAAGTAGGATTAGTTGCATAATGAGAGATTTAACCCTATAAAGTGGAGAACGATAAGGGTTTGCACCGGACCTATGTAGTATGAAATGCATAGAATCCGATAACTATGCATTAGAGAGTCATCATACTGCAGTTGTGTTTTCCTGACTACTATTATGCACAATGTTTTCTATTTTTCCTACACTTGTCACTTAGCCCTGTTTCACATAATGTTTACGCTTTATTTAATCGTCATTTCATATTTTATTGTTATTATTGTGGGAATATGTTGAATATGAAATTATTCTTTATGCTTCATTTAAATTGCATTTCTTTTGATGTCACTTACACCATTATGGCTGACCGCTGTAGTTTTGGGTATTATGGTTATCTCCAGCCTGATGTTTTACAGGTAGGTACCGTTAGCTTGGGATTGGATGCATGTGATCCCTGTTTTCCCAAAAATGTATTTTATGTATTTTCTGTATTTAAAAAAAAAAAAAATTCGCAAATTATTTTTCGGTTTTCAAATTATTTTTCGGTTATATTTTTGTTATATAACCCTATATTCTATCAAACCCTATAACCCATTTAATTTCTTATTGGATATTCTTAAAACCCTATTGGATATTTTTCCCTAACCCATTATAAAACCAATAACCCAATACCCACTTCCACCTATACACTCTATCCATCAGCCACCCTAATACCACTCAAACCCATTAAATAAAACCCCAAACCCGTTACGAACCCACACTACCCAAAATCCCATCTGTTAAACCCAGCATCACCCGAAACCCAATAACACCCATCCAAACCCGTTTACCCCCTATCTCTCTCAGCCATCATTTAACCCTAACTTTACTATTACCTTTAGGCTAATTTTAAAAAAAACGTCACAATAGTTTGGCGCTGTTTAAAAAAACGTCACAAAACGTTGACTTTTAAAAAAAACCGCACAATATTTAACTTTCAACTCACGGAGTTATCCAACTGTTAACTGGGTTATACGTAATGTTTAAAAAACCATCACAAAACTATTGTTTTGTTTAAAAAAACAACACAGAACTATTATTCTGTTTAAAAAAATATCACAAAAGTTCCCATTTGTTTTAAAAAAACATCACATAACTATTATCCCAGTTAACGGTTGGATAACTCCGTGAGTTGAAAGTTAAACATTGTGCGGTTTTTTTAAAAAGTCAAAGTTTTGTGACGTTTTTTTAAACAGAGCCAAAGTTTTGTGACGTTTTTTAAAATTTTGCCATTACCCTTATATACCCATATATTTCAACCCGTTCTCACTCTGCTTTTCTGACCACCTCCCTAGTCGCAACCCCATCCGCCTGTGCTCCCCTCTCTCTCCCGATAACCCATCCTCCTCCCCCCTTGGTGCGCTCGCGACCAGCGTCGAAGCGCCAGCAAAGTCAACTCCCTTCCTCGTCCTGCTTTCCCTCCCTTTCCCGTCCTCTGCCCTCTCCACCATCGAGTCGACCCTTCCTGTCGTCCTCTGCCAGCGCGCCACCCTGCACTCCCCCTGTGCGCCATCGTCTCCGGCATTCTCCTCCTATCTCGTCAGCCTCCGCAGCGACGCAACAACCCCGGTGCAGCCCCTATGCTGTGTCTCTTCCTGTTGCGGCACCTCCCGATAGCAGCATCGTGGCGTCTACCTCCCTGTGTAGTCGGTCGTCCCGATCTTCCTGAGCGTCGACAACCCCCTGCAGCGGCCACAGAAGCGTCAGCCATCCCAATGCTGTGCGGCCCGACGTTCCCTGTGCGCTGTCCCCTTTTGACCAACAGCCCAGCAACTGGCTACCGTCGTTGGGTCTTGGATTGCGTGCATGATCTCGTGGTGTTCATGCACTCGTTATTGTGTTCGTGGACATGTGTTCGTGTTAGTTCGTGGTTTCCATTCGTTGAGTTCGTTGCTTCGGGAATCCGTTCCCGTTATTCTTATTCTTGATTTTCGTCGGTTTCGTCTTCGGTTAAGCAAGTAACTTGTACTCAAATTCCTTTGTATGATACAAGTCAAAAATACCGCTTGTAGTGTAGTTGGGTTCTAGAGACAATTCTGTGTGAAACCCCTTGTTGATATTGTCACTATATTGTTTTGACCATAGTTGACTCATGACACAACATATGACATGAATTAACTAAGGTTTTGCCCGTTCTTAATTTGATCATGTAAGTGAGATTTTTGTGAGAAATTGAGTAATTGTTGAGATCCATGTGATAGACCTTTTTTAGATGTGCTAATTACCCTATTTCACGATGTTTTGACACTTGGTAAACTCGATTTCATATTTGGTTGTGTTTGGATTAAATATCGTTGGATCTATGTTAATTTTGGTTTTTGAGGAAATTCTGTATTTTGCCGATGATTTGTCTTGATCGATAATTTAGACCATATTAAGATCAGAATCTTAATTTCAGTATAAAACATGATTTTTAGAGAAATTCGTTTTCTTTCCAACCCCTCTGATCTTCCTCGATTTTGTTTTCGTATGTGTGATTTATGACTGTTTTACTATAGAGGTGTAGATCTTTTCCAGATTTTGTTTCTTGTTGATTTTGATGACTGTCATTTTGATACTTGTGCTACATATATTATTTTGATCCAAAACTTTGGTCAGTATTTCTATACTTATTTAGGAATTTTCTAGAATTTTGGCAGATTTTGTTGATGAGTTTTATATACCGTTTCATGCTTGTTTATAAAGACTGTACTTGCTGGATTTTACTCGCAGTTTTGTAAAGAATCGTATTTTCACTCTGATTCCTTTGACTGTATAAAAAATATTTGTGAAATATGAAAGTTATTTTGTATTTTCTATTTTCATCTTCCTTTGGCGAATTTGGATTTCGTTTCACAGTTTGCGAGATATTACAGTTTTTGTACAGCTGTGTTGGGAATTCCAGATTTACCAAACTATCGTTTCTTGATGTTTTCGGATTTTTGATGACTAATCTAATTTCACTGGAAAATTATGAAACTTTATATTCTGATACTAGACCTATAAGGGAATATCCCAGATTTTTTATGGATTTATTTAATGAGTTTTCATACTGTTTTCCTGCTCTTAAATTCGATTTCCTGATGTCTGCCTGAACCTATTTTCTGGATACAAAGCAGTTTTAAGTTATGTTTTTGTGAAATACTATATGACTTATTTGTATTCGTTGAATTCGGTTGGGAGTCTATTTTCTAAAAATTTCGACAGATTCAGATTTTCATGTTTGTAACAACGGGAATCACTGTTTTACTGCAGTGTGGTCTTGCTATCCTAAACTTGAGATTTGGTTATTTTATTCTTTTATGTGTTGTCTTGCACTCGTACATATTTATCTTGCAACTTGAACTTGTCACATGATCATGCCATGTTTATTCTTGATATATTTTGTACACCTACATGCTTGTTTGACATTAATAATAATTAATCAAGTCGGGGTTTAAGGGAAAGATCGAATAGTGGATAATTCAGAAACATGTACTCGAAAGGGGGCTCGTATTTCCCATTACTTGTTGCCATGTTTCATGATTACATGATTCATGCTTGGTACTACTTGTTGCCATGTTTCATGACTACATGATTCATGCTTGATATTACTTGTTGCCACGTGTTCACGATTACGTAACTCATGCTTGAAACTACTTGTTGCCACGTGTTCATGATTACGTGACTCATGCTTGATACTACTTGTTGCCACGTGTTCGCAATTACGTGACTCGTGCTTGATACCACATGCTGTCACGTGTTCATGATTACGTGACTCGTGCTTGATACTTGGTTACTTGATACTTGTTCTTGAGTACACTGCCCTCTAAGGTCCACTATGAAATCTAAAACGAAACTGTTTGTTGTAGCAACCATGTAAGGTGGACTGCATGAAGTGCTACCTAGATGGTAATCACTACAAGACTTGAACATGATTCGTAAACATGATACTTGAACATGATACTTGAACATGATACATGCTTGCTTGATACTTGACTACATGATACATGAGATTTGTTTACATGAGACTTGATACATGACACTTGATACATGATTACACAATACTTGCCACTTGACACATGTTTACATGATACTTGTTTACTTGACACTTGATACATGCCACTTATACTTGTTCATTTGCCATGCTAGTTGTTATACTTGTTACCATGCATATTCCATGTTATTAGTTAGTTTCCCCATGTACTTGTATCCTGCATTATAAGTGGTCCGTAACTTGTAATTGATGGGTACCTTATTTTCTCTTTTTCTCTTCCCTGTAATTGTTAAATTGTAGATTTTGGAGAACAGGTTCCAGACGGTATTGGTTACTTGAAGTATTAGTGCTCGATTTTAATATTATTATTTCTTGTAGCTTGCTTGAACAATTGTATTTTGATACTTGGATTATTCTTATATTTGGGCAATGTGACCCAGGAGTTTGTCTTATTCAGATCATAATTATTTGAAATTAATTTATTTTGGTTTCAAGTATTCATGTTGGTATTTTGGTTCATATGTGCATGTTGGTTGACACTTTTGCTTCCGACTCTGATGATTCTCGTGAAGGTTGTAAAGATTCTTGAACAGCTTATGGATGATGAAAATCATTCGCTGGCCTTTTGTCGGGTATCCGTATTCCGTATTCTTTTTAGGAAGCGGGGCATGACAGGGTTTTTATTGGTATCAGAGCCCAGGTTTGGCTAATGTATCAGTTTGACTGATATATTAGACAAGCTTGGCTCGTACTGGGATCGGCTCAACATTTCTCCAACCATGCATGCATAAATAAATTATTATCAACATTGATCTGGATGCTAACTGTTTTTGGTTTTGTGCAGACCATGGCTCGTAGGGGTTCTACTTCTCGTCTTCAGGATGATCATCTAGGGTTTGAGACCATCACCAATGTGTTGGAGCGGCTGATCAATATGCTGCAAAACCACAGTGATTTGGTGGTGACTGCTTTAGAAGCCACTCGAGTTCCTCTACCCGTTGCGCCTATGCAGGCCATTCTTCCTCCTCGTCCGGGTACACCCACAGACTTCATGAGGCTGCATCCCGACAGATTTTCGGGCACTGAGACGCCTTTGGAGACCGAACAATGGTTTATCCAGACTGAGCAATTGCTTTTGGCGGAAAGAGTGGCAGATGCAGATCGAGTGGATGTGGTAACCATCAAGTTGGTGGACTTGGCTCATATTTGGTGGAGGTCTGAGTCCGAAAGACTCGAAAGACCGATCACTTGGTCCACTTTCACTAAGAGCTTCTTGGAGAAGTTCTTTTCTAGGAGCACCAGAGTTGAGATGGAGCAACAATTCTTAGCCCTGAAACAGGTTGGTCGTTATTTCTAGTAATGAAATTTTGTTACATATTGTCCAAGCAATATTGTAACATAAGACTTTCTTGAAATAGGGTTCCAGGTCTGTGGACGAGTATGCAGCTTAATTTACAAGACTTAGCCGCTTCGCATCCATTCTTGTGGCTAACGAAGAGAACAAGGCTCGTAGGTTCATTTTGGGACTTGCTCGTGACATCAAGGTGCTACTTTACTCTCTCCGCTTGCGTACTTATGCTGATGCTCTCGAGACAGCTCGAGCTCAGGAGCAGGCTCGTGGTGGATTGGCTCCTCCCCAACGGACTGTTCCGCTCTCCTCTACTGTTGTTAGGCCTTCTGGTGGGCCGATTCGGAGGCCTGTCCCAACCCCTCCTGTCCGGGCAGCTCCTTACACTCCTACCGCTCCTCAGAGAGGGATTCTGTGATTTCTACCAGATGCCCGGGCATGTGCACAGAGACTGCAGGCGTGACAATCGCCGCTTTTTTGGTTGTGGTTCTGCTGACCATACAGTCCGGGATTGTCTGCAGCAGCAGCAGATGGCTCTTCCAGCTATGGGTCACTTTTAGCAGGTTGCCCCAGCTCGTGGTCCAGTCAGACCACCGCTTCCTCCGCAGTGCCAAATTGTCGGTCAGAGGACTGCTGCCCCCAGGAGAGATCAGGCTTTCAACCTGATTGCTGCAGATGCTGAGTCAGTTGAGGAAGTTATTCCGGGTATATTTTGCATTTGTTATTTTGTTATTTCTCTTTTGCTCCTTCATTTTGTCTTGCATTATTCTTTCACATTATCCTTCTGCATTGTGTTTTCCTCACCCCTGTTCATCCATTCATTTTTTCCTTTCTCTTTGCTTTGTTATCTTGCAATTCTTGTGTTTTTTTTCTTTATTTTTTATACCGGTTACTTCTTTCTTGCATTCCATTTTTTTATCATGCACTCTTTCATTGTTTGATTCAATTCTTCCCTATTTATTCTCTCTTTGATTCCAATTTTGCCTACTCCCTTATTGTTTTGTTATCTTGTGTTGTTTCTTTCCTTTTGATACTGTTTATTTTCTTTCATGCATTTCATTTGACCCCATTGTTATCCACTTTCTTATTTTTCTAGTGTTGCCACTGTTTTATTCCTTTCCCTTTAACCCTCTATTTTGTTATCCCTCCTCTAAGTTAGTTGTTTTTTGCCCCGTCCTATGTACCGCCTAAGCAAATTTCGAGGACAAAATTTTGTTGTAAGGTGGGTAGGATTTGTAACCCCTGTTTTCTCAAATATGTATTTTGTGTATTTTCTGTATTTAAAAAAATTCGCAAATTATTTTTTGGTTTTCAAATTCTTTTGTCAAGATGTATTCTTGACTCATCAATTAATATCTAATTTTTCGATCAATAATTTTATTTGTAACTATTTCCTATGATTTTTATACTAAGCTTAATATTTAAATTGTTACCTTGATTTTTATTATGGATATTATTACTGTTATTTTTATTACTAATAATGTTATTATTATTAGTATTATTATTATTATTATTTTTCTTATTGTTATTATTTTTATTAATTTTGACTAGTTATTAAAGATCTATTTCTATGTACAAATTGTATTAGTAGTTATCTCAAATTATTTCCACAATGTAGTACAAAATATATTTTTGTTATATAACCATATATTCTATCAAACCCTATAACCCATTTAATTTCTTATTGGATATTTTTAAAACCCTATTGGATATTTTCCACTAACCCATTATAAAACCAATAACCGAATACCTACTTCCACCAATACACCCTATCCATCAGCCACCCTAATACTACCAAAACCCATTAAATAAATCCCCAAACCCGTCAAGAAACCACACTACCCAAAAACCCATCTATAAAACCCAGCATCACCCGAAACCTAATAACACCTATCCAAACCCATTTACCCCCTATCTCTCTCAGCCATCATTTAACCCTAACTTTACTATTACCCTTATATACCCATATATTCCAACCCGTTCATCCTCAACCCTTGTGCTGCTCTCCCTCTCTCTGCTCTCCCGACCACCTCCCCAGTCGCAATCCCATCCGCATGTGCTCCCCTCTCTCTCCCGACAACCCATCCTCCTTCCCCTTTAATGCGCTCGCGACCAGCATCGAGGTGCCAGCAAAGTCGACTCCCTTCCTCATTTTGTTCTCCCTCTCTCTCCCGTCCTCTGCCCTCTCCACCATCGAGTCGACCCCTCCTGTCGTCATCTGCCAGCGCGCCACCCCGCACTCCCCCTGTGCGCCACCATCTCCGGCATTCTACTCCTATCCCGTCAGCCTCTACAGCGGTGCAGCAACCCCGGTGCAGCCCTTGTGCTATGTCTCTTCCTGTTGCGACACCTCTCGACAGCAGCATCGCGACGTCTACCTCCCTGTGCAGCCGATCGTTGTGCTCCTCCTGAGCATCGACAACTCCCCTGTAGCGGCCACAGAACCGTCAGCCATCCCGACGCTGTGGGGCCTGACGTTCCCTGTGCAATGTCCCCTTTGGACCAACAGCGACAACAACTGGCTGCCATCGTTGGGTCTTGGAGTGCATGCATGATCTCGTGGTCTTCTTGCACTCGTTATTGTGTTCGTGGACTTGTGTTCGTGTTAGTTCGTGGTTTCCGTACGTTGAGTTCGTTGCTTCGGGAATTTGTTCTCGTTATTGTTATTCTTGATTTTCGTCGGTTTCGTCTTCGGTTAAGCAAGTAACTTGTACTAAAATTCCTTTGTATGATACAAGTCAAAAATACCGCTTGTAGTGTAGTTGGGTTCTATAGACAATTATGTGTGAAACCCCTTGTTGATATTCTCTCTATAGTGTTTTGACCATAGTTGACTCACGACATAACGTATGACATGAATTAACTTAGGTTTTTCCCGTTCTTGATTTGATCATGTATGTGAGATTTTTGTGAGGAATCGAGTAATTGTTGAGATCCATGTGATAGACTTGTTTTAGATGTTCTAATTACCCTCTTTCATGATGTTTGGACACTTGGTAGACTCTCATGTTTGGTTGTGTTTGGATTAAATTTCGTTGGATCTATGTTGATTTTGGTTTTTGAGGAAATTTTGTATTTTGCCGATGATCTGTCTTGATCAGTAATTTGGACCATATTCAGAATCTTAATTTCAGTGTAAAACATGATTTGTAGAGAAATTCGTCTTCTTTCCAACACCTCTGACCTTGCTTGATTTCGTTTTCGTATGTGTGAGTTATGACTATTTTACTATAGAGGTGTAGATCTTTTCCAGATTTCATTTCTTGGTGATTTTGATGACTAAGTCATTTTGATACTTGCGCTACATATATTATTTTGATCCAAAACATTGGTCAGTATTTCTATACTTATTTAGGGATTACCGAGAATTTTGGTGGATTTTATTGATGAGTTTTATATGCCATTTCTTGCTTGTTTATAAAGACTGTACTTGCTGAATTTTACTCGCTGTTTTGTAAAGAGTTGTATTTTAACCCCGATTCCTTTGATTGTATGAAAAATATTTGTGAATTATGAAAATTATTTTGTATTGTCTATTTTCATCTCCCGTTGGCAGATTTGGATTTCGTTTCACGGTTTGCGAGATATTACAGTTTTCGTACAGCTGTGTTAGGAATTCCAGATTTACCAAACTATCATTTCTTGATGTCTTCTGATTTTTTATGACAGATCTAATTTCACTGAAAAATTATAAAACTTTATATTCTGATACTAGACATATAGGGGAATATTCCAGATTTTTCGTGGATTTATTTAATGAGTTTTCATGCTATTTTCCTGCTCTTGAATTCGATTTTCAGATTTCTAGCTGAACCTATTTTCTGGATACAAACCAGTTTTGAGTTATATTTTATGAATTACTATATGACTTATTTGTATTTGTTGGATTCGGTTGAAAGTCTATTTTCTAGACGTTTTGACGGATTCAGATTTGCATGTTTGTAACAACGGGAATCACTGTTTACTGCAGTATGGTCTTGCTGTCCTGAACTTGAGATTTAGTTATTTTATTCTTTTATGTGTTATCTTGCACTCGTACATGTTTATCTTGCAACTTGAACTTGTCACATAATCATGCCATGTTATTCTGAATATATTTTGTACACCTACATGTTTGTTTGACATTAATAATAATTAATCAAGCCGGGGTTTAAGAGAAAGATCGAATAGTGGATAATTCTGAAACGTGTACTCGGAAGGGGGGCCGTGTTTCCCATTACTTGTTGCCATGTTTCAATGTTACATGATTCATGCTTGATACTATTTGTTGCCATATTTCATGACTACATGATTTATGCTTGATATTACTTGTTGCCATGTGTTCACAATTACGTGACTCATGCATGATACTACTTGTTGCCACATGTTCACGATTACGTGACTTGTGCTTGATACTACTTGTTGCCATGTGTTCGCGATTACGTGAATCGTAATTGATACTACTTGCTGCCACGTGTTCATGATCACGTGACTCGTGCTTGATACTTGGTTGCTTGATACTTGTCCCTGAGCACACTGCCCTCTATGGTCCACTATGAAATCTAAAGCGAAACTGTTTGTTGTAGCAACCATGTAAGGTGAGCTGCATGAAGTACTACCTAGATAGTAATCACTAGAAGACTTGAACATGAGACGTGAACATGATACATGCTTGCTTGATACTTGACTACATAATACATGAGACTTGTTTACATGAGACTTGATACATGACACTTGATACATGATTACACGATACTTGTCATTTGACAAATGTTTACAAGATACTTGTTACTTGACACTTGATACATGCCACTTATACTTGTTCATTTGCCATGCTAATTGTTATACTTGTTACCATGCATATTCCATGTTATTAGTTAGTTTTTCCCATGTACTTGTATCCTGCATTACAAGCGGCCCGTAACTTGCAATTGACGGGTACCTTGTTTTCTCTTTTTCTCTTCCCTGCAATTGTTAAATTGCAGATTTTGGAGAACAGGTTGCAGACGGTATTGGTGATATAAAGTATTAGTGCTGGATTTTATTATTATTATTTTGTGTAGCTTGCTTGAACAATTGTATTTTGATACTTGGTTTATTCTTGTATTTGGACAATGTGACCCAGGAGTTTGTCTTATTCAGATCATAATTATTTGAGATTAATTTATTTTGGTTTCAAGTATTCTTGTTGTATTTTGGTTCATATGTGCATGTTGGTTGATACTTTTGCTTCTGACTCTGATGATTCTCGAGAAAGTTGTAAAGATTCTTGAATAGCTTATGGATGATAAAAATCATTCGCTGTGCTTTTGTCGCGTATCCGTATTCCGTATTCTTTTTTCGAGGCGGGGCATGACAATGAATGTGGTAGAATGATAATATGGCTTATGCAAATTGTAAAAGAATGAATTGTAACAGAAAAAAAATGTAATTCAAGGTGTTAATTTTCCGCTGTGCAATGTAAAGAATTGTTGTAATAAAAGTTGAAATTTTTTCTGTGTGTTGGTATGTTTACTATTACAGTGAGGTAAATGTTGGGAATTGTACCATGTTTTTCTAAATTTATTTATTGGAAATTCAGGGCGCTACAGGGATTTGTATCAGAGCATGCTTCAATAGTAATGATAAACAAGGTATAAGAATAAACCTAGGTTGACATTAGAGCGTGAGTACCTAGGTGTGGACATTAGAGTGTGAGTATCACATGGAATTAAAATAGGATGAAATGGTTTGGGATATAATTGAGATTTTGCCATAAGGTATTGATGTGAATATGAATTATGTTGTGATTCTCTAACTTTTCTCCTTATTTTGCAGTATTCATTATAATGGCAGGACGCAGAACAAGAAATTGTGGGAATGACAGTGAGGCTGAAGGTTCCAATGGGGGCAGACTTGACTTATGAGATTGCCAGAGTGTATCAGACCTTGAACACATTCATGGCAGCCAACATTACTCTGAATCAGAATCAAAGGGCTGGACCAGTGCTTGTTAATGCTGTTCCAATTAAGCATATTGAGTCCTTCAAGCGGATGAAGCTACCTATTTTTAAAAGGAAATGTGATCCAAATGAGGCTGATGATTGGATTAGACAGATATAAGTGGTCTTCGAGGTTTTGGAAACCCCAGCAGCAAATAAGGAGAAGTTGGCTACAATGCAGTTAGAGAAGGATGTTGGTGTCTGGTGGCAGACAGTGAAGAGGACATTTGGGGAAGAACAGCTGACTTGGGAGGCTTTTCTTGGGGAGTTCATGGATCGTTTTTTTCCTCTAGATGTTCAATGAGAAGAAGGCAACGGAATTCTTGAATCTATGTTTGCCCAGCTGTCAAGGTATGCACCAGAGCTGATAGTTGATGAAGTAAAGAAGGCCAAGAAATTCGAGCAGGGCTTAAGGCCGAATTTGTGGTCGTGGATGATACTGTTGGGCATTAGAAGGTTCGATAAGCTGGTCAGGAGAGTAGCTATGATAGAGGAAGATATGGAACAGTTCTAGAAAAAGTAGGAGACCTGGATTAGGAACAAGCGGCCAGAGAAAGTCAGGGTGGGAAGAAGTTCCAAGCAAAGAAGGGCAGAGTTTAGTAAGCCAGAGCAGAAGACACCCGCAACTAAAGGGGTGACTTGTTACTACTGTAAGTAGGTAGGTCACTTCAGGTCACCATGTCCTAAATTTGCGAAGCATACTTGTTTCCAGTGTGGGCGAAAGGGCCATACTAAACTCTTATGCCCGCAACTTAAGAAGGATGGTGCGGATGGGAGCAAATTCTAGAGGCATGGGTGAGTGTTCGCATTAACTGAGGAGGATGCAAGTAACTCAGAAGATGTGATCCAGGGTATGTAAGAATTTTAAATTCATTTATTTGATGTATAGAATAAAACTTTGTTTAAGAACAAATTGGAGATTTGAGCATCATTGTTCATGTAACAGGATTTGTCTTGGTTAATGGAATAAAAGCAAAAGTTTTATTTGATACTGGTTCTTCGCATACATTAGTGTCGCCCAATTTTGCTAAAGTTTTAGGTGTGGAACCTATGATTTTTCCGAGCAGTCTTGTTAGTGGCACCACCATCAGGAGAGGAATTGATTACTGATCGATATTATGAGTGCTGTGATTTCAAGATTGGTGGGAGATTGTTCGGTATTGTTCTCATCGAACTGCAAGTCTTGGGTGTAGATGTGATCGTGGGCATTGATTGGATGGTAATATATGATGCCACAATTGAATGCAAGAAGAACGAGGTGTTAATGAAGGCACCAGGAGGTCCCGAAGTGACTTTTCAGAGGAAGAAGAACCTGAAAGTGACTGCAATGGTATCTAAGTTGATGTTTCTAGATGAAGTCAGAAGCATTCCAGTTGTCAGAGTTTTTCCTACGGTATTCTTGGAAGATCTACCGGGGTTACCGCCGTAGCGAGATGTTGAGTTTTGCCTCAATGTTCAGCCAGGAAGTGCTCCGATTTCTAAGGTTCTGTACAAGATGGCACCTGTAGAGTAGGATGAAGTTAAGAAGCATATTGAGAAATTACTAAGTAAGGGGTTTATCCGGCCGAGTACTTCGCCGTGGGGTGCACAAGTTCTATTAGTGAAGAAGAATGATGGGTCAATGAGGATGTGGATTGGCTACCGGGAGTTGAACAAGGTGAACATTCAGAACAAGTATTCGCTTCCACAGATTGATGATCTGTTTGATAGGTTGCGAGGGGCAGATGTATTTTCGAAGATTGATATGTGGTTAGGATATCATCAGGTCCAAGTTAAGGAGGAAGATGTGAGCAAGACAGTTTTCAGGACTCGTCATACTTAGAAAAATATTCGACAGACTCTCCCCTGAAATATTAGCCCTTTACAGAAATTCCTTATGGAATTCTGCAAAAAATTAAATATATCACAACTCAGGCATTTAATATCAATCCTCCCCACGCCAATCCAAGCAACAACTGTAGCGCCCCAATTTCCAATACTGGGAAACCGTGACACGAGCCAAGATCTTTTCTTCAATTAGTCACAATACACAGAAAAAACAGGAGAATTTAAAACTTTTTATTCAATACCCAATGTATTACAAGTCTGAACATTATACAATTGCAATACATTACAATAGAGTTACAATAATGCCTTTACAAACCCAAGTATTACAACCTTCAAGAATTTACATCAGAGTACAAGAAATGAAGAACAACACTTGGTAACTCTCACTTGAGTACTTCTCAACTAATAGATAATCAATACATATACTGCAGCGGAACTAAACATAACACTGATTCCTTGCTTTCATTGCCTTGAGTCCTCCTGAATCTTGCCTTTGTACTTCGGCGATCCAGTACCTATGGAAGTGGGGACGTCAGTATTCACTGACGCTTAAAGGCTGATCATATAGCAGCGAATCTCCGAAACAATATACAAAATATAGCAATGGTGTTGGTGTAGTTTAAGTATTCGTGAGTGCTATGACTAGACTCTAATGCGATATTTAAATAGAACTAGGATACTCCTATTCTAATGACGGCAAGTCTCCGAAATCAACATGCATGCCATACTGCATGTGACCCATCTCAAACCGTTTCTCGCGTTATGAATTTTAATTATCCACAACCCGTTCCTGACAATACTCCATGACTCTGTGAGGTTGCAGAAGGGGTCAAGTCCCCCTATACAGTCTGCTTATGGTGTCTCTGTTTTCCACTACTACCCGGCATGCCGGACCTCACTCGATCCCAGTATATCGGGCATCGTTCTAAAATCAAACCATAGGGTTTCGCAAGCGTAGGGCAGCGCGAAGCCTACCCTGTGGCACCCTCTGGGGTATTGCAAGCGCAGGACTGCACCATGCATCCTGTGGCACCCCAGCCATGGTACTTCAGGAATTAACAGAGCGAGATACGCAACCCGTGTTCTCAACTTGTGAGATGGCACCGTACGTATCCCTTTGACGGGAAGGTAGGACTAGGACGCTTCCTATTCTAATGTCACCAAGTCTCCGAAGTCAACATGCATCCCATACTACATGCGACCCCATCTCAAGCCGTTTCTCCATATATAGGGATTTGAACCCACGTTACGAATTCTAATTGTACACGACCTGTTCCTGACAATACTCCATGACTCTGTGAGGTTGCAGAAGGGGTCAAGTCCCCCCATGCAGTCTGCTTATGGTGTCTCCGTTTTCCACTACTACCCGGCATGCCGGACCTCACTCGATCCCAGTATATCGGGCATCGTTCCAAAATCAAACTATAGGGTTTCGCAAGCGCAGGATAGCTCGAAGCCTACCCTGTGGCACCCTCTGGGGTCTAGCAAGCGCAGGACTGCACCATGCATCCTGTGGCACCCCAGCCACGGTATTTCAGGAATTAACAGAGCGAGATACACAACCCGTGTTCTCAACTTGTGAGATGGCACCGTACGTATCCCTTTGACGGGAAGGTAGGACTAGGATGCTTCCTATTCTAATGTCGGCAAGTTTCCGAAGTCAACATGCATCCCATACTACATGCGACCCCATCTCAAGCCGTTTCTCCATATATAGGGATTTGAACCCACGTTACGAATTCTAATTGTACACGACCTGTTCCTGACAATACTCCATGACTTTGTGAGGTTGCAGAAGGGGTCAAGTCCCCCTATGCAGTCTTCTTATGGTGTCTCCGTTTTCCACTACTACCCGGCATGCCGGACCTCACTCGATCCCAGTATATCGGGCATCGTTCCAAAATCAAACTATAGGGTTTCGCAAGCGCAGGATAGCTCGAAGCCTACCCTGTGGCACCCTCTGGGATCTAGCAAGCGCAAGACTGCACCATGCATCCTGTGGCAACCCAGCCACGGTATTTCAGGAATTAACAGAGCGAGATACGCAACCCGTGCTCCCAACTTGTGAGACGCCACCGTACGTATCCCTTTGATGGGAAGGTACAACCCAATGTCACCACCTAAGGCCTCCCTCAAGGGACAAGTTGGTCGTAAGGTGCCCCCTACAACCAACTCCTCTCTCTTCGGCAAGGGTCTGAGCAAAATGACCTTTATAAGTCACTACCCTAATGATGTCCCTAACTCGATGATCCTAGGGACGATAATATTATCACGTAACTTGCTAGGCCATAATTTAGGCTTCGCAAGACAACTCTATTAGGCTGCTCAACCTAGACTCACCAGAACCCTCAGGATCCGGTTCATGGCTCATCGATCCAAGACTTCGACCGTGCGAATATACATGCAAGTCGCTTCCGTATGTCTTGATGGTCGATAGCCCTTAGGGTGGTAATATCACCCTAGACGAGCACAACGAACGTGTACTAGCTAACAAACTATACACGAGTAACAACCACATACGAGCCAATAAGCTACGTATGAAATAATAACTACCTACGAGCCAGGCGGGCCTCGTAGGAGATAACCACGTACATACCAGCCAAATAAGCCACGTATGAGACCAACAGTTACGCACGGGCCGGTCGAGCCGCGTACGAGACAACAACCTACATACGAGCCAAGTAAGCTACATATGAGACCCACAGCTGCGTACGGGCCAGTCGAGCCACGTACGAGCACAACCATATACAAACAACCATACAGGTAATCAATCTTAGAAGCAACCAAACGTGCTTACTAGCAAACTTAATCTTCTATTATTAGAAGCAACAAAAGAATCTACTAGTAGTCTATGATCGGTATTCTACTAAGGAAGAACCGAAGGCGGCATAACAGCCTTTATCAACTAACTATTACTAGTGGTCTTCCCGATCATACTACTTCGACCTATAGTGCCTTAAGTACGACACACAATTGCAAGCATCTTTCTACGACAATCTAATCATATAACACAACCACCATGATACTCCTATGTATGAATGTGATTAATGCTTATGCTTACATCGAGCTCAAGCATGAAAATCACTTACGACCTAGACATGAAGTCCACTATAGTCAAGCGTAGGTTACAAATTGATCATGAAAGCTTACTACTTATCATGACTAATCACCACAACCCAACTAGTATGAACAAGCAACATTCCAAGGCATAGTAGGTAATTCTAACACTACTCCTACAACGTTCTAAGCATGTATTATTTTAGCATGGTATAGAATACAACATAATTCACTAGAACTAGCCATGGGTAGTTTCTTTGCTCTAAGCGTGAACATCATAGTATGGATGTCATTAACTTAACATGATCAATAATTAGCACGATACCTACTTACTTAGCATGAATCATGCTCATCTACTAACATAGCATGAACGAACACTTATCTAAGCATGGGTACCATGTAAACATGAGTATTCATATAACCTAGCATGGTATACAACTTACTCACAATCTAAACTAGCATGACATACAACTTACTTACAATTAAGTTAGCATGGCATACAACTTACTTGTAGTTAAACTAGCATGGCATATCTATAATTAAACTAACATGGTATATCACATACCTACAATTAAACTAGCATGGTATATCACTTACCTACAATTAAGCTAACATGGTATATCACATACCTACAATCAAACTAGCATGGTATGCAACTTACTTGTAATTAAGCTAGCATGGCATAGATAAAACTAGCATGGTATATCACTTACCTATAGTTTAAGCTAACATGGTATATCACATACCTACAATTAACTAGCATGGTATATTACATACCTACAATCAAACTAACATGGTAGGTAATTTTATTATGGATCCTACAACATCCTAAGCATAATGAAATTAATCCAAGCATGGTAGGAAACTCTTAGATTGATCCCTACAACATTCTAAGCATGAATGAGTGGATCTAAACATGGTAGGAAACTCTTAGATTGCATCCTACAACATTCTAAGCATAAATGAGTGGATCTAAGCATGGTAGGAAACTCTTAGATTGCATCCTACAACATTCTAAGCACAAATAGATTATTCTAAGCATGGTAGGAATTTTAGAATTAATCCTACAACATCCTAAGCATAAATAGGCTAATCTAAACATGGTAGGAACTTTAAAATTTGTCCTACAACATTCTAACATGAAATAGCATTCCTAAAACATGATGGTTAATTTTAGGAAGCACACTACAATATTTTAAGCTTAAAAATATGATAGGTAATCTTAGTAAGAAACCTACAACACATATGTCATTCCTACATATGATAGGCAATTTTAGAATTACTCCTCTAACATTCTAAACATCATTAAATATGCTAGATATTTTTAGAGTGAATAAAGCATGATAGGGTATTTTTAGAAATAATCCTACAACATTCTAAACATAAAGCATGATGGGATCTTTTTATAAAACATTCTAAACATAAAGTATGATAGGATATTTTTATAAAACATCCTACAACATTCTAAACATGATAGGATATTTATAGAAGAAATCCTACAAGTAATTAAGCATGAAAACATGGTAGGATATTTTTAGAAAACATCCTACAACTAATTAAGCATAAAAACATGGTAGGATATTTTTATTAGGCATCCTACAACATTTGAAGCATGGGTATTGCTTCTAAACATTTTTAGAAGTGATCCTACAACATTTGAAGCGTGAATATTGCTTCTAAATATTTTTAGAAGTGATCCTACAACATTTGAAGCGTGAATATTGCTTCTAAATATTTTTAGAAGTGATCCTACAACATTTGAAGCATGAATATTACTTCTAAATATTTTTAGAAGTGATCCTACAATATTTTACTACTACTACTACTCCTATTTTAATCAAAACGTAACACACAATTATCTACTACTACTACTACTCCCTTCTTATCAAGAACATAACATACAACTTACTACTACTACTACTGTATGGACATAAAACATCTATAATTACTTACTACCACTTCTTCCTTTAATCAACATACTACTACTTTATTTAACCAACCATACTACTACTACCTTATTAATCAACATACTATTACTACTTTATTTAATCAACATGCTACTACTACCTCATTTAACCACCTACTACTACTTTATATTTTAGCATGCTACTACTTAGTTGTTTACTAGTCTTTATTATTACTAGTGATAAAAGAAAAGATCATTTTTATTTTACTTTACTCTACAACTAGTAAATATGAAAGAAAAATATCTCTTTTTATTATTTCTACAACTAGTGATTAAAAAGAAAAGATCTTTTTAATATTTCTACAACTAGTGATTAATAAAAAGAAAAGATCTTTTTAATCTACAACTGGTGATTTAATAAAAAAAAGGAAAGATCTTTTTATTCAATAAAGAAAATTACAACAAACATATGCTTATTATTATTAGTCCAAGTTCCATAAAGTCCTACAACCAAAATGGTTGTAAAAATGTATTCATATGCTTATGTGTAGTTCTCATCCAAGTCCTACAACCTTAAGTGGTTGTATGTTCAAGTCATATGCAATATGTGAATTTTTAGTCCAATAACATACAAAACAACAACTATAATACTAAAGATGTGATCTTTATATGTTTTAGTAGGTACTACTACTATTTTTCTTTCTTTTTATTCATCATAACATTCACAACACACCCATCACAAAACTCACCCAAAACAAAAGAAAGCAAAACAAGAAGGTAGGAGAAGAAGTCAAACAACGAAACAAACAAACAAACAAGCAACAAACAACCAAAGAAATAATGGAGAACCCCCCACCTTATTTTACTTGTAGGAAGAACTTGCTAGTAAAACTTCTCCATCCCCTAAGCTTTTAGAAAGCTTCTAACACCCTACAAAACAAAACTCTCAAGTTAGCCTTTGTTCTCTCTTTCTTTTCCTTTCTTTCTTTCTTTCTTTTGATCTTTCTAAAATGAGAGAAGGAGAAGAAGGAGGGTGTATTTATAGGTGGAGAGAAGGGTGGAAAATGAAAATGTGCACACACACAATTGCACAAAACCCCTCCCTTATATTGGGGGCCAGCCATACCCTAAGGAAAATAGGGGTGAGGTGGACGGAGGTGCTATGTGGTGGAGGTTGATGTGGGAGAGATATTTTCTAGTAATCTCCTTAATCCCTTATGTCTTTGTAACCCTAGGTTTAACCTCCTAATCAAACCCTAACCATCCTTACTAGGTTTTGTCATAGCAAAATAAGTGTTGTCCAAAATACACAACACATAATTCGTATAATGCACTAATCGACATACTACTCGTATGTGCGCATATATGTCCGTATACCGGAAAATCTTTGCATAATCCGTATAAAAATAATTAAATCTTGGAAATAATAATGAAATAAATTTTATTATTAGTTCGGAAGATCATGGTATCAATTTGATATAATACGGATATATACTGACCAATATCTGGATACAATAATGTCTAGGGACAAACCCGGTGAAAATCACCAAAATGTTCTAATTTTGGAATTAAAACAAAATAATAATAAAATAATAATAAAATAATAATTTATATACGGTAATATCCGTCCGGGATATTACAATACTCCATCCTTAGAATAGTTCTGTCCTCAGAACTACGTTAAGTTAGGAAAACGGGCAAACATCCATACCCTAATAATTTGGGGAAAGAAAGCTTATGTTGCTTTCCGGTCTCCAAGTGGCTCATCCACGAACTGGC
This sequence comes from Hemerocallis citrina, assembly GCA_017893485.1. Classification (NCBI taxonomy): domain Eukaryota; kingdom Viridiplantae; phylum Streptophyta; class Magnoliopsida; order Asparagales; family Asphodelaceae; genus Hemerocallis; species Hemerocallis citrina. The sequence continues at coordinate 86,965,265 of CM030359.1, forward strand.
TCTACTCCCTCCTTAGAATAGGACGTGACCTATGGACATCACTTCCAACTTCCAGGATTCTCTCCTGTAATTTTGACGCTTCATGTGGTGTAATTTACCGAACCGATTCTTGAGTCGCCTCTCGCACACACCTCAACTATTGGAAAAAATAATTTAGACAGGAGATTATGATGAATAAGTTTGAACAAAACAGTTGCCTGGATTTCATATATATATAAATCCGACGGGTCACAAAAGGTGTTACATCATATATAACTTCTTCCGTCCAAAATAAATTTCAGAAGATGCAACCTTTAGACTTAGTTGCAGTTCCATATGCACATATTGTTACTGGCTCCTTCAACTTGCTCTTAGTACGTGCGAATTCTCACCCTTGGTGAACAGGATCCTTTTCCTTAGCGTTCACCTTCGGAGATGATCTGTCGTCATTTTTATGAAGCTGGGGACAGTTTGGCCTAATATGACCAATCTCCCCACAGTTGTAACATGTACGGGTTTCCACCTGAGAGTTCTTCGTCGGACATTGTTTCCTGAAATGACCTCGCTCGCCACATAAGAAACAACTTCCTAGGTTGGCGCCTCTAATTCTGCCCCCTGTTTTCTGAGTCTTCTGTTTCTGACCTTGGTTCTCAAAACCAGATGCAGGTGTAGGTCTTTTTCCTTGTCTTCGTGGACAGACTGATTGCTCGTGCCCATCCTCCTCACAGAAATGGCACACTATAACCTTGGCGGTCTCTAGAATTTTCCCCCACTCACGTCGTAGTTGTGCTAATCTGGCGTTGAAATATTCCCGCTCATCCGCCAAGCCTGCTAATGTAGCTATGCAAGCATCACCCAGTTGCTTAGCTTGACGATCTATCCTGGCTACGTACTTCATTAGCTTCCTCATTTCTCGATATATGCTGGCCGCCGCCGCCCTGCGTTGATCCATACTTGGCCCTTGCGGTGGTGAAGGCGAGTTCATCTTGAGGTTAACTTGCAGTGAAATCTCCTTCGGCACCTCGTCCGAGATCATCGGATCATCCCTTGAAATTAGCTCATTCTCCTCCATCAATACATCCTCGGTTAGGATAACTTCGAATACCGTCCTAAAATATACATATTGGAATTAGTCCAGATATAGGAAAATCATAAAACATAAGTTGAAAGGAACAACAATATGAATCACAATTGCCTATAACTAACTAAGACCCGACTCCTAAAAGGCATCCAAGTTTAATTTTCCTGTTGTGTTGGACTGTAAATTGAAGTTAGCTCTGATACCACTCTGTAGCGCCCCGATTTCCAATACTGGGAAACCGTGACACGAGCCAAGATCTTTTCTTCAATTAGTCACAATACACAGAAAAAACAGGAGAATTTAAAACTTTTTAGTCAATACCCAATGTATTACAAGTCTGAACATTATACAATTGCAATACGTTACAATAGAGTTACAATAATGCCTTTACAAACCCAAGTATTACAACCTTCAACAATTTACATCAGAGTACAAGGAATGAAGAACAACACTTGGTAACTCTCACTTGAGTACTTCTCAACTAATAGATAATCAATACATATACTGCAGCGGAACTAAACATAATACTGACTCCTTGCTTTCATTGCCTTGAGTCCTCCTGAATCTTGCCTTTGTACTTCGGCGATCCAGTACCTATGGAAGTGGGGACTTCAGTATTCACTGACACTTAAAGGCTGATCATATAGCAGCGAATCTCCTAAACAATATACAAAATATAGCAATGGTGTTGGTGTAGTTTAAGTATTCGTGAGTGCTATGACTAGACTCTAATGCGATATTTAAATAGAACTAGGATACTCCTATTCCAATGACGGCAAGTCTCCGAAATCAACATGCATGCCATACTGCATGTGACCCATCTCAAACCGTTTCTCGCGTTATGAATTTTAATTATCCACAACCCGTTCCTGACAATACTCCATGACTCTGTGAGGTTGCAGAAGGGGTCAAGTCCCCCTATACAGTCTGCTTCTGGTGTCTCCGTTTTTCACTACTACCCGGCATGCCGGACCTCACTCGATCCCAGTATATCGGGCATCGTTCTAAAATCAAACCTATAGAGTTTCGCAAGCGCAGGACAGCGCGAAGCCTACCCTGTGGCACCCTCTGGTGTATTGCAAGCGCAGGACTGCACCATGCATCCTGTGGCACCCCAGCCTATGGTACTTCAGGAATTAACAGAGCGAGATACGCAACCATCTCGGAGGATCTCTCAATGCACCATCTCAGCGTCACCTCTAAGGTGAAGCCTGTCCAGCAGAAGAGGCGGAAGTTTGCCCCCGAGAGGCAATAGGCGATTAAGGTGGAGGTTGAGAAACTCCTCAACGCCCCCTTTATTCAGGAGGTGAACTAGCCTGAGTGGCTCTCCAACGTGGTAATGGTCAAGAAGGTCAATGGAAGTTGAAGAATATGCATTGACTTCACCGATCTCAACAAGGCGTGCCCAAAGGACCCCTTTCCTATTCCCAGCATCGAGGCCCTGATCGATGCGACTTCCGGGCACGAACTCCTCAGTTTTATGGAAGCCTTCTTGGGGTACAACCAAATCAGGATGTTCCCTCCCGACATCCCGAAGACCTCGTTCATGACGGATCAAGGCCTCTATTACTACCGTGTTATATCCTTCGGCTTGAAAAACGCGGGAGCTACCTATCAACGCTTGGTGAACAAGGTCTTCCAAGACCAGATTGGCCGAAACTTGGAGGTCTATGTCGACGAGATGTTGGTCAAAAGCAACCGAGGGCAGGAGCACACCCTCGACCTTCAAGAAGCCTTTGGGGTGCTCAGGAGGCACAGTATGAGGCTAAATCCAAACAAGTGTGTGTTCGGTGTCTCGTTGGGCAAATTTCTGGGGTTTATGGTCAGCCATAGGGGCATAGCGGCCAACCCCAAAAAAATCCAAGCCATTCTCAAAATGGCTCCTCCCTCCACCATCAAATAAGTGCAGAGGCTCACGGGTCGCCTCGCTGTGATCGGACGATTCCTCTCCAAGTCCGGGGAAAAGTGCCTCCCCTTCTTCAAAGCCCTCAGGAGGGCTAAAGGCTTCGAGTGGGGGCCATAGCAACAGGAGTCCTTTGACAAGCTCAAAGAGTATCTGGCCAACCCCCCGCTCCTGAGTAAGCCAGCACCCGGGGAAGTCCTCTACCTCTATCTCGCTATCTTCGGAGAAGATGCTCAGCGCGGTCCTTGTGAGGGATGAGGAAAAGACGCAGAAGCCCATCTATTACGTGAGTAAGGTACTCCACGACGCCGAACTCCATTATCCGAAGCTGTAGAAGATGGCTCTCGCCCTAGGTTATGGCGGTCTGAAAGCTCTGCCCCTACTTCGAATCCCATTCGGTGGTCGTCCTTACCGACCAACCGCTGAAACAAGTTCTCCACAAGCCCGACACTTCCGGGCGGCTCATGAAATGGTCCATCAAGCTAAGTCAGCACGACATCAGCTACCATCCCGGGACGGCGATAAAGGCCCAAGCTCTGGCCGAGTTCATCGTGGAGAACACCATCCCCGGCTTATGCGAGTCACCTGTCGATCCCCCCATCTGGACCATCTATGTGGACAGGTCTTCCTGCGCAATGGAAGTGGGGCCGGCGTTATCCTAACCAGCCCCGACGCCTTCGTCCTCTAGTACTCCCTCCGCCTAAACTTCCCGGCATCAAATAATGAGGCAGAATATGAAGTCCTCATAGTGGGGCTCTGCTTGGCTCACAAGGCAGGAGCCGAGCAAGTAAGGGTCTTCAGTGACTCTCAGCTAGTGGTCAATCAAGTGTCCGGGGAGTACGAGGCGAGAGACAACTGTATGGCTAGGTACTTGGCAAAGGTGAGGGAGCGTCTAGCTCTATTTAAAGATGTTCAAGTCCAGTAGGTTCCCCGAGAGGAAAACGCGCAAGCAGATGCCCTCTCTAAGCTCGCCTCCTCGTCTTGAAAAATGTAATCGGCACGTCGTGCCTTGTTTTTGTAAGGTTCAAGTATGTTGTAATTATGCCAACTTTCTTGAAACAGGTTCTCATTAAAAGCATGTCTCGGGCTCGGCAATTAAGCCACAAAAAGCTTCCCATACAAGCTTAGGGCTCGGCAATCGGAAGAAACCGCAAGCCACAAAAAGCTTTCCTTACAAGAATGTTGTAATTATGCCAACTTTCTTGAAATAAGTTCTCATTAAAAGCATGTCTCGGGCTCGGCATTCGGATGGTGCCGCAAGCCACAAAAAGTTTCCCTTACAAGCTTAGGGCTCGGCATTCGGAAGAAACCACGAGCCACAAAAAGCTTCCCTTACAAGCTTAGGGCTCGGCATTCGGATGGTACCGCGAGCCACAGAAAGCTACCCTTGCCATCTTCCTGAGAACAAGTGTGGGGGTTCGTTGTCGACCTCAAGCAAGGCCTTGACTTTCTTCAAAGCCACACAACCTTTACGCTCAGTGACGACCTTCAGCTATGCTCATTACTGGCTTTCTCCATGGTGTGGGGGCTCGGCATCTGCCCCGAGCATGGTTTGGACTTTTTCAAGACCATCAACCTATGCGCTCGGCAGCAACCGACAGCTACACCCTTGCCATCTCCCGGAGAACAAGTGTGGGGGCTCGTCGTCGACTTCGAGCAAGGCCTTGGCTTTCTTCAAAGCCACACGACCTTTACGCTTGGCAACGATCTTCAACTACGCCTATTACTGGCTTTTTTCATGATGTGGGGCTCAGCATCTGCCCCGAGCATGGTTAGGGCTTTTTCAAGACCATCAACCTATGCGCTCGGTGGCAACTGTCAGCTACACCCTTGCCATCTTCCTGAGAACAAGTGTGGGGGCTCGTGTCGACCTCGAGCAAGAACTTGGCTTTCTTCAAAGCCACACAACCTTTACGCTTAGCCACGACCTTCAACTACGCCCATTACTAGCTTTCTCCATGGTGTGGGGGCTCGGCACTTGCCCCGAGCTTGGTTTGGACTTTTTCAAGACCATCAACCTATGCGCTCGGCAGCAACCACCAGCTACACCCTTGTCATGTTCCTGAGAACAAGTGTGGGGGCTCGTTGTCGACCTCGAGTAAGGCATTGGCTTTCTTCAAAGCCACGCGAGCTTTACGCTCGACAATGACCTTCAGCTACGCCCATTACTGGCTTTCTCAATGGTGTGGGGGCTCGGCATCTGCCCCAAGCATGGTTTGGGTTTTTTCAAGACCATCAACCTATGCGCCCTACGGCAACCGCCAGCTACACCCTTGCCATCTTCCTGAGAACAAGTGTGGGGACTCATCGTCGACCTCGAGCAAGACCTTGGGTTTCTTCAAAGCCACGCGACCTTTACGCTCGGCCACGACCTTCAGCCACGACCATTTCAGAAAAGTTTTCATTAAGGTTTAGGGCGCCCACCTTCGGCAAACGCCCCGAGCTTCGGGTCGTTGGTTGACCCTCCTCTCACCCACGAGCAACTCGGGGTTTACGGCTTTCAAGAGCCAAAAACCTGAATTGTTCGAGGGCGGCAGGGGAGCCACCGACCCAGGACTCTCTCTGAGCCTCCGAACCAATTAATCGGCCCACCACTTACCAACGAACAACTCGGAGTTTTGCGGCCTTCAAAGCCAAAACCCCGAATTGTTCGAGGGTGATTGGTGCACCACCAATCCGGAACTCTCGGACTAAAGTTCTACTTCTAGGACGCCCGCCTTCAGTGGGCACCCGAATCATATGGCAAATGAGTCAATCCCTATCACTGATCAAAAACAATGAGGGGATGGGGGTTATATAACCCTCTGAGAAGCGCATTTATTGCATCGGAAAGTCCAAACGACGGAAGGCGAAACATCGCAATTAATGCTTATCGAAAGGCGAAATGCCACTAATTATGTGTTGCATGCAAGAAGCTACCGCGCGGCCTTTTTGCCTCGGCGGCGACCCCTTAAAGGCCGAGCTCAGCAACAATCCTCACTCAAATAATCATCAAAGTTAAAGAAGTCTGGAGTTTTTTTTATTACTCATCGTGCGCCAGTAATGGCAGCATAAATACAATGAAAAGCATACAAATCACTCATGCTCGGCTTAAAACTCAAATTCGGCGCTTCCCTCGAGTTCCTTCTCATGCTCGGCCGGCCCGACTGGGGAAGGCTCTCCCGCGACTGAGCTTTCCGCATCGTCAGGCTGGGCCCCCTCCAAGAAAAAGGTCGGAGAAGGTCCTAGTACGGAATTGCTTGCCTCCTCGATCAAACCGGTGCCTAGCACCAGCTTCAACCTGCGGATCTCCATCTCTTTCTCAACAACGGCCTTACGAAGAAAAGACTTCGAAGCCGATCGCCCATTCGAGGCATCCGAGATCAACCAGTTCGTCTTAATTAACCACCAGTCCTAGTCGGCTATGGCTTTCCTCAGACAGGCGACCTCCAAGCTGAGCTTCCTAGACTTGTTCATGAAGTAATTCACTGCGGCTGCTCGGTCCCGAGTCTGCTTTCGTTGGCAAGCCAGAGCAATCTCCATGGCCCCCAGCCCAGCTCGGACCAAGGTGGCCTCGGCGAAAATATGGTCGGCACCGAGGACCTCATGCATCTATGAAAAACAACAAGACACAAAAGAGACTAAAAAAGCACAAGTGATGGAGCATCGGCCAAAAGTTATCTAGCATTAATTTCAAAATTTTTGTGCTACAAAAGGCGGTGGCCAGTCTGCACAAGGCGTTTACAAAATCAAAAGGGAAAACCTAAACTATGCTTGAGCAGGGGGGGGGGAGGGGGGTTGGCAGCACCTCTTCGTCAATAGGGTCGCCCCCAACCTCCTCTTGGCGAGGGTCCCCCATCTCCTCACCACCGGGTATCAGCGGATGCTCGGGCTGCCAGTTGTAGTGGAGGTGGTCGACCCTCTTGTCCGGATAGATCAACCGAAAGTGCTCCTTAGACTTATCATATGCCTCGTCCTGTGCCAGGATCAGGGTATCCGCCATGGTGATCTTCGCCTCCTCCATGGCCTTCCGCACCTTCTCAACTTCTTCCCGGGCCTTCTCCTTGAGGCGATCCATCTCTTTCTTATGATAATCGATTATCGAGGCCATCTCGGCCTCGTGGACTACCTCCATGCTCCGAGCCTCCTTTAGCTCGTCCGACACCTTAGTCAACTCACGGACATACTTCTCCGCATTCCTCCTCTCGATGAGGACCTTCTTCTCCAAGCACTTCTGAAAGTGCTGCCCATGAAGCATGGCCTGTCTGAGGAAGAAAAAGTTAGAAGAAATCCTAGAGTCTAAACTCAAAGCAAAAATACGACTACTCATCAAGAGCTGCGCCTGAGACCACTGCATAAAGGCCATCTCAGACGTCTGCATCGCTAGAGCCATACGATCTCGTTCTGTGGCAAGGTTCCTGACCACCTCTGTGGCCACGGGACCCTTAAGCAGGAAATCTCCTGCGAGAACTGACCAATCAGGGGCATGTGGCCTCAGTCCCTGTTGCCCAACCATCTGCTCGGCACTGGGCCGAGGTGGGGGAAGCCTCTGTTCCGGGACCTCAGAAGTCTTTTTGCTACCAGAGCTTCCCCCCGTCTCCCTAGACGTCCTCGGCGTATGGTGATGCTTCTTCACCCTCTTTGGGGACGGCTCCATAGCCTCCGAGGCCGGCCCCTTGCTGGACCCCGTGCCTTGGGCAGCCGCCTTATCCTGCTCCGCCTTCTTTTCCTTCTCCGCCCTCCTCTTGGCGGCAACGGCCAACAAGGCCTGCGTATTGTCGAGCTGCTTGGTCGTCATCTCTACAAAATGGAAGAAGAGTGGCAAATATTAACACGAAGGTAGAAAGATATGAAAATTCAGAACAAAAACAAACTAGGGTTAGCTGGGCTCAGTCCGGCTCAGGCCAGGTGCATTTCCATCACTCGGGGCCACCCTATGCTGTGTCCCCCAACGATCTTCTCCACTTTCGCCCATTCTTTCTCCGTCAACTCGCTGCGCTTCGGAGTTTTATGGTTTGGCTTAAAAAAGTTTTAGGCGTTCGGAATCCCCCAAGGCTTCTCGCTCCGGACAATAAAGTACTTCTCCTTCCATCCTTTGATGGAGTCCGGATGGCCGTGCATCAACTTCTTATGAGGTCTAAGAGAAAGATAGAAGATTCCCTCTGCATCACCTAATGAGCTCATCCCCAAGATAGCGCGGAAGTATGTAAGGCTCGGCTTGACCCCCTTCTCTGGGCACTTCAAGATAAAGCAGACCAAATGTTTCCAAGAATTAGGGCCGTATTGCATCGGGCTCAACTTCACCCAATTCAAGACTCTCTTGATGAAGGGGTGCAATGGCAGCCTAAGTCCCGAGATGAAGGCATCCTCGGAAAAAACATAGTAGCCCGGTGCGAGAGTGGTGGTTGGATGAATACTGGGGTTCGGAATCAGGAGCTCGAACTCCTTGGGGATAAAGTAGGCCGCCCTCAGGATGTGCAGGTAATCCGCCCTCAGGACACACTGGATGTCGTCCATCCTGATCATCACCCGACTCTCGTCACTTGGCATGGAGGGGAGCGGAGCAAGATCCTTAACGTCATCAAGATACATCCTAATCGACCCGGGATTTTTGAAGGTGACAAGGGTAAACTCGAACCCCGGTTTAGGAGCATATTTATCTGGCGAGGGGGGGCTATCCGGAAGGATCCACTTCCTCTTCCACCTATGAGGATGCGGTTTCCTTCCCGGAGATGGTGTCGACAATGGTGGCAGAGGAGGGAGATCGCCCTCGCCCTTGGCTACCCCTCCTGCGGTACCTTCTCCCGCATCTCCTCGAACAACGTCTCACCCAATACCTTGATCGGGCTCCCCCTGGTTCCCCTCGGAATCTTCCTCCTCGACTTCCTCGTCCTCAACGGCCCCCTCTCCCCCGGGATCCTGCTCTTCTTCGTCGCCCTCCTCGTCCTCCTCGTCCTCAACGTCCCCCTCTCCCTCGGGGTCCTGCTCATCTTTGTCGCCCTCCTCTTCCTTCTTGTCCTCGTCGTCATCAACATTCCCCTCCCCTTCGGGGTCCTCCTCTTCCTCCTCCGCCTCGCCCTCATCCGCAGGCTCCTTCCCTAGCCTACAGGATCTCAAGGGTTGCACGACAAAAACTACCTCATCCCCGCCATCCGATCCTGGATCTGACAGAACCTCCTCTTTAATTCCATAATCGCCCAGGGACCAAGACGTCAAGGGTGACTCAGCTTTCTTCTCGGAATGGCCTGAAGAGCTTGCCTCGGAGCCAGACTGAGAGCGCGACATTACGAATCAGAAATACTAACCTGAAAGTTCGAAAAAATCACCGAAAAAAGGTTGCCGATGGCAGATGAGAAAAAACCCCTGTTCTTGAAAGTGGGAAAAACACAAGTGAGGAAATGAAGGAGAGAAAAGGGGGGAGGAGGGGATTTATAACAAAGAAAGTGATTCCTCGAATTTCGCAAAAAGATCTAGTCGTTGGATCTTAATCATCAAGATCCAATGGCCACTAGGATCTGAGTCGCTTCGATTCTTGCGCATGTGACGTCAGCATGTGGCACAAAATTACCTCTTTACCCCCCACGCTTTTCCAACAAGTCAGGAGGCTCGGAGCTCGGATGGCACCGCGAGCCCCAAAATCCTCTTCTATTCAACAGGAGGCTTGGAGCTCGGATGGCACCGCGAGCCCCAAAATCCTCCTCTATTCAACAGGAGGTTCGACGCTCGGATGGCACCGCGAGCCGCGATGATCCTCCTCTATTCAACAGGAGGCTCGGAGCTCGGGTTGCACCGCGACCCCCAAAATCCTCCTCTATTCAACAGGAGGCTCAGAACTCGGACGACACCGCAAGCCCCAAAAACTTCCTCTATTCAACAGGAGGCTCGGAGCTCGGATGGCACCGTGAGCCCCAAAATCCTCCTCTATTCAACAGGAGGTTCGACGCTCCGATGGCACCGCGAGCCGCGATGATCCTTCTCTATTCAACAGGAGGCTCGAGCTCGGATGACACAGTGAGCCCCAAAATCCTCTTCTATTCAACAGGAGGCTGGGAGCTCAGATGGTATCGCGAGCTCCAAAATCCTCCTCTATTCAACAGGAGGCTCGGAGCTCGGATGACACCGCAAGCCCCAAAATCCTCCTTTATTCAACAGGAGGTTCGACGCTCGAATGGCACCGCGAGCCGCGATGATCCTCCTCTATTCAATAGGATGCTCGGAGCTCGGATGGCACCGTGAGACCCAAATATCCTCCTCTATTCAACAGGAGGCTCGGAGCTCGGATGGTATTGCGAGCCGCGATGATCCCCCTTGCTTTTCCAATAAGTGAGGGAGCTCGTCCACCGACCCTCGACGCTCGGCAAGAAGGCCCCCTACTCAACAGATCTCGGCGTTCCCTTCCTTTTCCAACAGGTGAGGGGACTCGTCTACCGACCCTCGAGGCCCCCTACTCAACAGATCTCGGCGTCTCCTTGCTTTTCCAATAAGTGAGGGGACTCGTCTACCGACCCTCGACACTCGGCAAGAAGACCCCCTACTCCACAGATCCTCGCGCCCCCTTGCTTTTCCAACCAGTGAGCGGGCTCACCTACCAACCCTAAACGCTCGGCAAGAAGACCTCCTACTATGGGTCAGATGATGTGGCCCCTCCTGGGCCACAGGATCCCCTCAAGAGGCATTCACCACCGGATCATCCGAATCTGCCACGTCAGCATGGAAACCACCTAGGCCTCCGTCATGTCAGCCCTAAACTACCCCGAGCCCGTGCCACGTCAGCCCTATACTGCTTGGGCTTCCGCCACGTCAGGCCCATGGGCAACCGGGTCCAGACCCGGCCCCAAACGGGTCTAGACCTGGTTGACTTTTTCTATAGATACCAGGCTCCCTACCCCTTCCAAAGATAATCAATCTTTTTCCCTCTCAAACCCTAGTTACTGTTACTCTCTTTCAGTGATTGACTAGATCGTCGGAGGGTTTGCCACCGGGACCAACCCCGGTGTTTCTAGGCCGAGTGCAGGTACACGAGACTCCCGGATCCGAGCTTCAAGATCCGAGCCGAGCCTCCAGCTCCGAGCTGAGCATCCGACCTCCACCTCGCTCCCGCCTCTACTCCCGATTGGGTCCCTCGGCCGAGGGTCGAGCGTACCATCCGTACCGAAGCTTCCGAAAAAATACAAATCGAGAAGAACTCACACCTAGTGCAGCCACCTTCCTAAAACAAACTGCATCAATTTGATTATCGGAATATGCCTTTAAACTTAACTATAGTTGTCATGAATGATGGTTTCTCAAGTAACATGTAACATATTTACATCCAATGACCAATAGTCATACATTGATACTCAGTCCAACGTAAATGAAAAAGTTAAATATGCTTCTGGTAAAGTGGAGCAGTATACCTTTTAAAATCGAAGTATGAGATAAAATGTCAATTGAAGTTCCTTCTCATCTCTTTAAACTTGCATAAACTATACCCTGCAGTTAATAGCCAAAGATTCTATAATTAGTCTATTAATGCCAAGACATACCAAAACTATAGTTGATACTTTCAGGCTGCCAATATTCATGTTTAGATTTTTAGCCATTTTAAATTTCCATGTGTCAATTTAGTTCATTGTTTTCAAAGGCTATCCATATGTGCCAATTCAGTTCATTTTACCTTTTTTTGAAACGCCACATTTTCCACCTTCCATGTTGATTCTATAATTCAGACTAAGACCTCAATTCAGTTCATTGTTTTCAAGTTCCTCTCTGTAGCACCCCGAGCCAGAATTAAATATAGACCCGGACTCTGACTGGTATTAACTTTTTCATCCAATACAATACACAAAGCTGCTAAAACCATCAAATATTATTATACATCTTCACCTTACAAATTTTACCAAATATATTATACAACCTTTAATGAAAATCAATACTTAATCTTCACGATACTACTGCAAAATGTGGCGTTTCTACCTTTTTTTGAAATTTTCTTCTTATAGTGAACCTAAAACTAAGAGTCAAAAGGATGAGCACAAAGAATTTCTCAGTAAGAGTTGCACCGCATAGATGTCACAACGATGGACAATAAAAAGTTTTATAACAAATTGGACGTATGAATAATATTAATAAATACAAGAATATTGAATTTAACAATAACGACTTTAGGATCACAACTGAAATGAGCATCTTATAGGAATTCATAAGGAATATTTTTTTAACAACGAAGTGGCTCGAAAGCTCTTTTATTTTTAAACAAATCTCAATCACGGTAATATTGGCATACCGATGGTACTTTTTACCCCCCTCTTGGTGATTGTCATCCCCACAATCAATTGCCTAGAATGTTTCTAGGACTTCCCCACTAAAGTGGGTTGTTCAACTCTGTTAATCAATTAATGTCTTTTATAACAAAACAATTGAAATATATATAATAAATCACAGGCAGATTGAAAAAAAGGCTATTAAGTAGCTCTCCTTCAATTGAAACAAAATTGATGACTCACATTCACTATTCCAAAAGATATTTTCCCCCCAAAAGATAAATCCTCATCACTCTCTCTCTCTCTCTCTCTCTCTCTCTCTCTCTCTCTCTCTCTCTCATATCTCTTTAATTTTTTAGCTTTCTCTCTCACTTTCCTACTCCCCCTTCTCCTCTGGAGATCACCGGAAAACTCCTTCCCCAACCCCTACCCCCATATGTTCCTCACGCTTCCCCGTGCGTGCACCTTTCGCCAGCACCGCCCTCCCTCCCCCACCCTTGCCCCGACGCCTCACACGCCAAGAGCGGAGGAGACGTTCCAAAACAGCCGGATCGTCACGCCGCTTGTGGATCCCCCCCCCCCTCGAGGAATTCGTCTTCCTCATCAATTTCTTGCATGTAAGCAGCTAGGGTTTTGGAAATTAAAATATATTATATTAGGTTGTGTGGCTTGGTGGCTTGGTTTATTTTAGTAAATTTTTGGGATTGAGAGATATCAAGGTTGAATATCTACCCTCTTTGAGTTAGTCTAACAATAGAATAACTGAACTAAACGGAAATTGAATCTAAATCATATGCCAGGGCTAGGTTAGAGTTAGAAATGCGAGTCTATGGGAGAATAGGGAGAAAAGGCGATGGACGGATGGACCATGGTAAAAATTATTGGTAGGATGAAGTGGCATGAAAAAATCTATTGAAACACAGATTTGTTTTGTTTTGATCATAGTTTGGAGTATTTGTGTATATTTTTAGTATTTCAGATTGGAATTTAGTTAGGTTGAATTATATACCTTCAATTCTTTAAACTAAACTTTTAAATAGTTTGTGTTTTGGTTTTGGATGATAAAATTTTGATTTTTTAAAATTTTGTCGGGGTTTCGGCTGAGGAGATGGAGACGGCAATAATTTCGGTGAAATCTACATTGGATGATGTGCTTATTCCGGTTTTAAAGATTGGTTCATGACATTATAATGCTTACTTTCATACTACAAAATTTAGAGATACCCATGTGATTCTTTTACAACATTCTAGTTATTTTTTATAACTTATCGTGGACTTTCTAGCCCAGCGGTATTGCTTAAAAATGTTGATATCTATGTGATTTGTCAATCAAATAGGATTGCATATATTTTACTTTTTTACAGGGCTTTTCATATGATGCATCATTCCGTAGACGTTCTGCCCACGGGCAAACCGAGTATTATTACAATAGCGAAACCGATCACAAAAGGTAATGTTGAAAAGATAATAGCAGAATAAAAATTGACTATAAAAGAAATGATCAATCGCAAATCAAAGAGTAAGCTTACTGAATAGTATTTATAAATTGCTGTTCTAATTTCTTTGTCAATGGAATCATCCATATAACACTAGTTTCTTTCTTATAACTTGTAGCTAGTCATGTTCTTGTCTGTGCTGAATATAGAGCTTGGGCTACCTCTATTTATAGGGAAATTTTTATTTTATTTTATTTGCCAAACTTGGCTTCCAAGTTGATTAAACTTGGCGGCCATGGTTAAGTAAATTGGCAACCAGTAAAAATCATGTTGTCTTACTCGGTTGAGGGCTCGGCTTTGTAAGCTGTGGTTCTGGGTTCAATCCTATATTGGCCGATGTGTTTTTTTAATATAATTTCATTTTTTATTGCCATCCATATATATTATTTATTACTTAGTTTATTATGTAAACCAAGTGAACGGTCTAGTTGTTAACGTGTTTGGCTTCCATTAGGGTAATTGTAGCATTCGAATCCACCTTTTTTGCATCAAAGAAAAATAATTTTATGAATTAAGTATTTTATTACGTATTTTTGTATTTTCTTCAACTAAAAATATGTATGATACATTTATGAATATTACTTCTACTTTATTATTGTTGTTGTTGTAATTTGGTTTCAGGGGCGTTGCTTCGAGCCGTAGGTCGGTACTCTATTTTGCAGTATCACTGGGGTATTAACAGGTTGTGGTAGTAATTTCAAATGATGGGCTCGTTCCATGACCGCATTTGTGCGAGCTGCTATTGTTGCCCAAAACCAAGGGTTGGATATGTATGATATATTTATGTTTATTACTCCTTATTTATTATTATTATTATTATTATTTGGAGGTAAAGGGCGTTGCTTCAAGTTGTAGGTCGGTCCTCTATTTTTTTGTATCACTAACAGGCTGTGGGAACAATTTCGAATGGTGGGCTCGTTTCATTACTACTTTTGTGCGAGTCGCGACGGTTGCCGAGAACCAAGGGTTGGATACGTATGATATATGTATGTCTATTACTCCTAATTTGTTATTATTATTATTATTATTATTATTATTTGAAGTGAAGGGGCGTTGCTTCGAGTCGTAGGTTGGTCCTCTAATTTTTCGTATCACTGGGTTACGGACAGGCTGTGAGAAGAATTTTCAATGGTGTACTCGTTCCATGACCATTTTTTTGCAAGCCGCAATGGTTGCCCAGAACCAATGGTGTAACACCATGCAAAATTGAGTTACGATAATTTTGCCCTCGTGTGTTAAGCAAGTACATTTTGTACCGTTACGGGTAATATCCGTAACGTAATTTATTACGTATTTTGTATTTCAATTATTTTTACATTTTTTGTCTTCTCAAAATTCATTTATCCTATTTGGGCCAACTCAAATATTAATTTTTAATCTTTGTGTTTTTACGTGCATTGTACGTGTTATCATGCACGTGTCGATTACGTATATTCGTGCGTGTAACATTATAAAATTCTTACATATTTCAATTATTTAAATTTATAACTTGTTCGAATTCGTTTCATAAATTGAAATTCATTTTTTCTCCTATTTTGACACAAATATATTTTTACGTGTGATGTACGTGTTTTCTATGTACGTATTGATTACGTTGTGGTATATATAAAATTAATGAAATATGTTTTTTTTTGTATGTTGTATTTTTTATAAAAATTCCCCCGTTGATAAAACCGATTTCGTAATTTGAATAATTGTTTTACGTGCGACACACATGTTTGTAGTGCACGTATTAGTTGCATTCTCTTTCAAAATAAAATTTTGATGTGTGTGTGTGGTTATTTTATTTGTGCATGACAAATCTAATTTGTAATTAAACTAAACTAATTTTTTAAAAATATTTACAATATATTTGTCACACCTCGCTTTCCAAAAGAGAATACGGAATACAGATACGTGACTAAGCCGAGCGAATGATTTTCATCATCCATAAGCTGTTCGGAATCTTTACAACATCTCACAAGAATAATCAGAGTCGGAAGCAAAAGAATCAACCAAGCATGCACATATGAACCAAAATACCAACAAGAATACTTAAAACAAAATATATTAATCTCAAATAATCTAGATCTGAATAAGTCAATATCGTGGGTCACATTGCCCAAATACAAATAAATCCAAGTACGAGATACAATTGTTCAAAACAAGTAACAAGAATATAATAATAGAAAAATCCATAAGTAATATCTCATATCGCCAACTCCATCTGGCAGCTGATCATCCTGATCTGCAATTAATAAATTGCAGGAAAAAGGAAAACAGAAAATGAACTCCCGTCAATGCAAGTTACGGGCCGCTTGTAGTGCAGGAAACAAGTACAGGGAAAAAAAACTAATAATGTGGAATATACATGATAACAAAATAGAATACTAGCATGGTAAGATGAACAAGTGCAAGTAGCATGCATCAAGTGTCAATTATCATGTAAACAAGTAACAAGTAACAAGTATCATGTAAACAAGAAGCAAGTGTCATGTATCAAGTATCATGTATCACGTAATTAAATATCAAGTAGGGATGTATCATGTTCAACTGTCATGTATCAAGTCTTGTAGTTATTACTATCTAGGTAGCACTTCATGTATCCCGATTTTTACTACATTGTTGCTACATTAAACAGTTTCGCTTTAGATTTCGTAGTGGACCATAGAGGGCACTGCATTCATAGACAAGTATAAAGTAATCGAGGTCCAAACTTCAAGTATCATGTATCATGTATCACGTGTCAAGTTGTGCAAGTGGAAAGTAATCACGTGTCTTGCGTGCAAGTGTCAGGTAATCACGTGTCAAGTATCAAGTATCAAGTAATCAAGTAGGATCTGTGGATCCCCTTCCGAGTACACATTTCGGAATTATCCACTATTAGATCTTTCCCTTAAAACCCCCGGCTTGGTTATTTATTATTATTAACAAACAAACATGTGCATGTACAAAACATGGCAAGAATAACATGGTATGATCAAGTAACAAGTTCAAGTTGTAAGATAAATATGTACGAGTGAAAGATAACACATATAAGTTTAGAACAACGAGAACTCTAGTTCAGCACAGCAAGACATTATTGCACTAAAACAGGGATTCCTGTTGCTACAAACTTGCAAACCTAAATCTGTTAAAGAATCTGGAAAATAGACTCCCAACTGAATCGAGCAAGTATATATAAGTCATATAGTATTTCAAAAAAATATAACTCAAAACTGAATTGAAACCAGAAAATGCGTTTAGCCAGAAATCAGAAGATTGTATTCAAGAACAGGAAAATACCATGAAAACTGATTAAACAAATTTACGAAAAAACTGGAATATTCCGCTATATGCATAGTAATAGAAAAACAAGTTTCATAATTTTTCAATATAAATAGAGTAGTCAAGTAAAATCGGAAAACATCAGGATGTAGTAGTTTTGTAAATCTAAAATCACAAACACTGCGGTACGAAAATAACAATATCTCACAAACCATTAATCAAAATCCAAATCGGCCAAAAGGGTAAGAAAATAGGTACAATAGGCTAACTTTCATATTCAGAAACATTTTACAAATAGCAAGTGGAAATAGGTCGAAAATGAGTTTTTTTACTGAACAGCAAGAAAAATCTACTCGCATAATAGTTGTTTGGAATCAGGTCTGTAAAACTCATCAAATAAATTCACAAAATTTCATGGTTAATCCCAATTAGGTATTGTTATACTGTACAAAATATTGGATCAAAATAATACATTTAACATCATGATAAAAATATATTACTCTTCAGAATTTATAGAAAACAAAGTCTGGCAATCTTTCGACACCACTATAGTAAAATAGACATAAATTACAAACCAAAATTCAAAACTGAGATCCGTTAAAAGGGTTGGAAAATAGACAGAAATCTCTACAAATCATGTTCACAAAATAATTTCAAATAGTGAACTTAATAGGGTCAAAAAATATTGATCAAAACGGAAAAAACTAGCAAAACTGAAGATATCACATACGCACAAAATTCACTACTTCACATAGAACTCATCCAAAACACAACCAAACATGAAATATAGTATACCGGATGTCCAAACAATATGGTAAAGGGTATTTCACAAGTTCACAACAAGTCTACCACGAATAACACGAACGAGCACATGATATCATATGAACAACACGCATATATACAACGAAAAGTGGTCAATCCTAGGTTATTTCATGTCATGTATGTCGTGAGGAAACTATTGGGCAAATCATCACTATAGAGACAATATCAACAAGGGGTTTCACACACAAATTTTCTCTAGAACCCAACTACACTACAGGCGGTATTTAGTACTTGTATTACACAAAGAAAAGAATACAAGTTACTTGTCTCAACCGACGACGAAAATGACTCCAAGCAAGAATAACGGTAACGGATTCTTAGCAACGATCTCAAACGAACACACAAACTCCAAAAGTGAGCAAAAACCCACGAACCACGAGCGAAACATGAACCCAACAACGAGTACACGATCACAGACTCACTCTCACGATCCCAAGAAAAATGAACAACCAACAATGACCAACCCACACACGCACACACAAGGGGGCAGTTGGGGGTTGCTAGCTCTGGCCGACGACGTTGCGACGGAGGGGAGAAGGAAAGGGAAGTGCACGGTGGTCTGGTGGCTACTGCTGCAGTCACTGGGGCCGCAAGCAAAGGAGAGCACACAGCGGAGCTGGGTCGCAATGCTGTTGTGTGCGGTGTAGCAGGGAGATGATGCCCAGGCTCGGCGAGGCGCTGCGAAGACGGCAGGGATGCCCACCGAGAGAGAGAGAGAGAGAGCCGAGAGATTGAGTACAGGAAAGAGAGAGATGGACGGGAGAGTGTGCAGTGGCTAGGAGGTCAGGAACTGGTGGGTTGAAGGATGCAGGCAGCTACAGGGAGTGCATGGGTTAGAGTATATATAAGGTAGTGAAAAAAAATATATTAGGGTTTAGAGGGTGAGGGGGAGCGGCACAGTACAAGGGGTAGCGGGTCGGGTTAGGAAGAGCAGTGCCCATGGGTATGGGTTCAATTATACGGTTTTGGTTTATAATTGGGTTTAGGGAAATTGTACAGTAGGTTGGTGGGTTTAATTAGCGGGTTTGGGTATTTAGGGAAATGGGTTGATCAATGGATTAAAATTCAATAGATTAGGGTGAAACAAGAATGAAGTAGGAACAAAATAAAATAAAATACTAGGATAAGGAATTAATTAATGGAAATCAAAGGAATGGCCCAATCAAACAGATACGACACAAAGAGACAATGAATCAAGAACCCAAATAAAAGATGACAAATCATAATAGATAAAGATATAGGAAAAAGGAGATCCAAATATGGTCCAAAAAGAGATACAAGCTGAATCAAAATACACAGAAAAGAAAATACACTCAATATACACAAAATGGAAAACAGGGTTATAAATCCAACCCACCTAACAAGAAGATACATAGGGTAACCCTGAAAAAGCAAAAAGAACAAAAACAAAAACTACTCAAACAAATGAGGAAACCTCTGCCGAATCTCCTCCTCCAACTCCCAAGTCGACTCACCGGGTGAGTGAGGATTCCACGAAACATGAACCAGCTTGAAGACCTTATTCTTAAGCACTTTCTCTTGCCGATCCACAATAGCAATTGGCGGAATCTCACAAGTCAAATCTGGCCAAACGGTCAACTCAGAATATTCGATCACGTGGCTCTCATCTCGGATATATCTCCTGAGTTGTGAGACATGGAAAGCATCGTGCACTCCTGATAAAGCTGGCGGCAATGCAAGACGATAGGCCACATTGCCTACTCGCTCCATAATATCAAACGGTCCAATAAATCTAGGGGGAGCTTGCCCCCACCACCAAACCGAATGACACCCCGCCAAGGCGATACCTTTAGGAAAACATGGTAACCAACCTCAAACTCCAAAGCTCTCCGATGGACATCGGTCCATCGCCTCTGCCTATCCTGAGCAGCCTGCAAATGCTTCTTGATCTGAACCTCCGCATCAACTATCCTGGTGATCAACTCTGAACCCAACAACTTCCTCTCACCAATGTCATCCCAGCACACGGGTGATCTGCACTTTAGCCCATAGAGTGCCTCGAACGGTGCACCTTTAATAGTGGTTTGAAAGCTATTATTGTACGAGAACTCTAAAAGATGCAAATGGTCCTCCCATGATCCACCGAACTGAAGCATACATGACCTCAGCATGTCCTCATGAATCTGGATAGTCCTCTCTGACTGTCCATCAGTCTGGGGATGAAAAGTTGTACTGTACTTTAATTTACCCCCAAACTGTTCTGAAGACTCTCCCAAAACTGAGATCTGAATCTCATATCCCTGTCGGATACAATACTAACTGGAACCCAATGAAGTCTAACAATCTCTTGCATGTACCTCTCAGCTAGACTCTCAGTAGACTGTCCGACACGAATAGGAATGAAGTGAGCACTCTTCTTCAAATGGTTGACAATCACCCAAATGGCATTAAGACCCTTAGGACTCCTCGGCAAAGCGGTCACAAAACCCATAGTGATATGTTCCCACTTCCACTCTGGAATAGGAAGCGGTTGAAGAAGTCCAGCGGTTCTCTGATGCTCTGCCTTAACCTGCTGGCAGATCAAAGACTGAGCAACAAACCGAGCCATAGCTCCCTTCATACCATGCCACCATAAATGAAGCTTCAAATCCCGATACATCTTAGTACCGCCAGGATGGATAGAATAGGATGATTGATGGGCTTCCTCAAGCAACCTCTAACGAACTTCACCCTTCGGAACACATAACCTGGACCCGAAACGAAGCGATCCATCAGCATGAATAACCATGTCCGTTTTGGACCCAGACTCAACCTCAGCTCGAAAACCCTGCAACTATGCATCAATAGCCTGTGCCTCTTTAATCTGATCAACAATCAACGACTGAAGCTGGAGCACCAAATAGCTCCGACCGAACTCGGCAAAAAAACTTCCAACTCCAACCTCCTCATCTGCTCAATCAGATCCCTCTGTTGAGTCAAGAACATAACTGCTGGTCTCCTGCTCAAAGCATCTGGTACCAAGTTCACTGTATCGGGATGGTATTGCCAACTGATGTCATAATTGGCCATAAGTTCCAACCAATGCCTTTGCCTCATATTTAACTCCTTCTGGGTGAAGACGTACTTGTGACTTTTGTTGTCTGTAAAGATCTCCACTCGGTCCCCAAGTAAATAATGTCTCCATAGCTTCAAAGCATAGATCACTACTGCTAACTCCCAGTCATGAGTCGGATAGTTCTTCTCATGCGGCCTCAACTGCCTCGATGCATACACAACGACTCGGCCCTTCTGCATTAGAACTGCCCCAAGACCTGTAACACTTCCTTTTTTTTTAACTTCCAAAATCAAATCTTTCAATTTGTACATCACTTTAAACATAAACTAAGATAGGTATATTTCAAATAAAATTTTGGCAGAGTTTCCCCTGAAATTTCTACCCCTAAACACAAAAAACTTACGGAATTCTGCTCTAAATTTCGTAGCTCACAATACAGGTAATATAATCATGGGCTCCCCAGGTCAAAATAAGCAGAATCACACAGATAATATAAATATCATGCTCTTGGGCTAAACTCAGAACTATCAATTATAAATTAAAAAACATAAATTTCCTTTAAAAACTTATATAAGTATTAGAAAAACTGTAGAAAACCTTTTCAAAAACCAAACACAGAACCCAATACTCCACAACGAGGTGGGTATGGGCTTTCTTACCTCATCACAGCACTATATGTACATCCCCACTTACAGTCATATACACAATCTTCCATGATACCATATAATACATCATTCTACTCCTATTTTTATAAATAATATATATATACATAAATGTCCCATTCACAACGAGCAAAGTAAAACTACCAGACTACCACATCTAGCTCACCTAGCTGCTATCAAACCTGCAGGAGAGTTAAGGTTGTCCACCCTCAGGAAGGGACACCCTTAACCCCCAGAAAACAACATGGGTTAGCCATTTCTGGTGTGAGAACATTGTAAGGAAAATAGAATAAACTTACGAATACCATGAAAATAAAATTTCACTTGAAATCTGAACATATAAACACTGTAAGTGTGACTTTTCATCACCTGTATCATCACATGTTTATATAAATATCTGCTCACAACTTACTTATCTTTAGTTTTGAACTCATACCCAAATTCATCACTTGACACACATCACTTTATGCCTTATACAAAACATTCACACACAACTCTACTTTCACACACACTGCACTTTCCCAAATAACATCATCTTGTGCTCATGCTAAAGTGTATTAAACATACAGCTTTCCTTACTCCCTCTATTTCATACTACATTGGTTCAAGATATTCACATTAATCTACTCACACAATTCTTCATTACAAATCTCATATGTACCACGCCATATTAACTCAAGTAGATAATTTCTTGACTTTATACTCAACGACATAACACTGTATTTCTGCAAATCTATAATTCTTTTAGTTTTCATACATCATCATACAAGGTCCCTTCATCATTTCCTTCATACTTATTCAATCACGTATCTCATTTACCAATCGATGTCATTTTCAAACTCACGACCCATATTCTTTCACACTTATTTTCATTCATATAATTTTCTTCCTCATTCTCAGATTACATACATCGCATGCATACAAGCAATAATATCACATACATCTTTATAATATCTCATTCTCATCCAGTTATACAACTTTAGTTACTACTCAATCTTATTGATAATTTAACTTACTTTTATTTTCACTTATGTCTCGAGTTACCATTAACTATACTATCATTCTCATCAATTTATATTCTACATCCCAAACATAGTTAGGGCAATAATATATCACATCCCAAAGCCGACAGCTTGGGTAATAATCACTGCACCCTAAGTAGACCTTGGGTAATATTATATCACATCCCAAGCCGATAGCTTGGTTATTAATTTATTTCAATTACTTTTCACCTTACACTATACTTTATTCTTCAATTCCATTATACATTACCGATATTAGATTAACTACTCACTAACTCACCCTGCGAATTATGCCAAGGCAGATAGTTCCCACCATTCCCACGGAAATAGCGGGCAGGTAGTTCCTCGACACAATTCCAAAGTGCATCAACTCATATCATAACATATTTTACTTTAATTATCATTCTCATAATACAATGCTTCATACTATTCATATTAATACATGAAACTTTTACTTTTTCATTTGTGTAAAATAACCACGTAAACAATTCCTTTATTTTTCATTTCAAATTATAACACAATCACATCATTCTTCATTCTAAATTAACCACATACTGCATTTACCAATTCTTTTCATATACAAGGTCATACTCGTATTCCTTCATACTCAATTTCATTCATAATCACTTTCTTTCACATTCACAATTTTACTTTCTTTACTTTCTCATTCTTATTTACACTTATTTATTTTATTAGTTTGTTGACCAGTGAGCCACAGTATCCCAATATACTGAAAGCTGACAGCCCAGTAAAACACACGGACCGATGCTCACACAGAGTCTTATTCGTCCGAGGCTACGTCTTCCTCCCAGCCTATGCCAGCGAGGGAACTCCGCACCCCAGATAAACTGGGTACTTCCTCCCAGGCAAAGCCAGGAGGGAAAAACTCCGCACCCCAGGTAAACTGAGTACTTCCTCGCGACAGCTGTCATCGAGGGAATAACCGGGCCTCAAGCCGATAGCTTGGGCGTTAAAAACTCCGCACCCCAAACATAGTTTGGGTAATAAACACCGCACCCCAAGCTGATCCTTGGATATTAGGAGGTCTAGCCTAAACCCCCAGGATTGCTATAGGTACTGGTCAACAAAACCATCTGTTATTAGCATTAATCATTTCATCTTTCCATCTTACTTTATCAACACAAGCATTTCACTTTTTATTCACAAACTAGTCATGTCTTTGACTTTAACCACGAGAATTATTAACACATATTGTTGCCATACAGGTCTTAAGCATCAAATACACATATCATCTTATCTTTTACCTTACCATTTTAACGCATATTCAGTGTCCACCATATTAATTATCATCTCATTATATCACATATATGCATCCGCCCCGTTATATCATTAATAAAATAATTATATCAGGTTATTCCGTATTGTAAGCGTATAAAAATATATAATTCATCACATAATAATATCATATTATTGCCCATAAATTCGTTTCAAACATAACTATAATGTGAACATATACCCACTTACTAATTTCATCAATTATCACACCACAACTCCTTATCATCTATATATATATCACAAACGTACACCACACCTACGCGGGTTTCCAAGAAAAGGGATCACAATCACTTATTTCATCTAATTAAACCTCATAACATCCCATCGTAGCATGCTAGCTCATACACAATGCATCATGTAAGTAAAATCACCTATAACGGCTTATATGCCCAAAAAAACATGCACGAAACATGCACGGGATAGAAAATGCATAAACCGTTTAATATATTAATTTTTATACTTTAACACATCACACTAATCCATAATATAGATTTTATATACTCAAAATAGTTAATTTCACCAAATATCACAAAAACTCATTTTTGGGCCCTTAAAAATCCGTATTTTTCTTCAAAATCAATATTTCGCATAACTTCTACGATATATATGAAAAACCGACGAAATTTGACCACAACATAAAATATATGTAGATACAAAATACTCATCTGAAGAATCGAGCAAACGATGTCCCACGTCCGACCGGTTGTCAGTCGAAGTTCAACTTTTTCCACCTAAATAGAAAATTATAGGATCAATTAGCTTAAAACCTAAAACTCGATGTACGAACCTCCAAATTCAAATCCGTCTTCCCCACACGTCACAAATGACATAAGTAGCTGAGCTACATCGACAGATTTTGAATTCGGACCCCAATGCAAAAACTCACATGTTGATCGGAGTCTTCCTATCATAAAAATCCCCTATTTCCTAATTTCTTTAATCCCCTTTCTCCTAATATCTCAAATTAGGGTTAACAATAATCATAAGACTCAATTACACCTCTGAACCTAACAAATTCTCACCTCAATCTCGCTCGTGCATTCCACCGAACACCCGGTGTGCACTTTTCGCCTATACTCCATTCCACTCAATTTAATCGAGTTTAAAGCCTATAAAAATTAAAAAAATTTCGTATTAATCTTCTTTGAACATTTTTTACCCTCCAATAATTTTTCTACCATAAATTGAACCAATTTCCCTTTCCGAATCTACAAACCCTAACTCGAGGGTTATAAAAAATTTACAACTCAACTTT
This sequence comes from Hemerocallis citrina, assembly GCA_017893485.1. Classification (NCBI taxonomy): domain Eukaryota; kingdom Viridiplantae; phylum Streptophyta; class Magnoliopsida; order Asparagales; family Asphodelaceae; genus Hemerocallis; species Hemerocallis citrina. The sequence continues at coordinate 86,990,264 of CM030359.1, forward strand.
TCACCAAGAAACCCTCCATCTCTCACTTCTAACATGATCTACACACACTAACAAGCCTCCCACATCAATTATTGCAAAAAGAAATAAAAAGCATACAATCCAAAAGACAAATAATAAGTTTTGTATACCTTCTTGAAGCTTTCTCGAAAAACCGATACTGCCACGAGCTAGAGCACCCTTCACTTAGCTTACCCCTCAAATAAATTTGAAAATCACGAAGAATAGGAGTGGATTTCGGTGGGGGGAGGGGAGGCTGAAATTTGGTTTCGGTGGGTTTGGTCGGGATCAGAAGGAGGAAGAAAGGCGGGAGGAGTAAAGGTGGGGAAGGGGGTTTTAAGGAAAATTTAATAATATAAATATATTTTTATAAAGGAATATTTACAAATAAACCCCCACATCTCCAAAATATTTCAAATAAACCACAACTTTATATTTTAATCATACGAACAATACAAAATCCATTAAAATTATCTTATAATAATCCCCCTGGAATCATAAAATAAAATAAACAATATTTCTTCACATAAAATCTCGAATCTTAACTCTAATATAACCATAATACCAATCTAACACAAATCTTGACACCAACATCAATATTTAAAATAAAATAAAAATAAAAATACACCTAATAAAATTCTCACCACTCCAGGAATATATAAAAAGGGCATTTTCGGTATTTTTCAAATTCGAGGTGTTACAAGACCCTTATCAGAAGTATCACAGTGAATTACAAATCTGCCTGAACCATCTGGAATAGTCAACATAGGCGCTGATGTCAGTCTGTTCTTCATCTTCACAAAAGCCACACCACACTCATCAGACCAACAGAACTTCTGATCCTTCCCAGTCAGCTTAGTCAACGGTCCCTGCTATATTCGAAATCTTGGACGAATTTCTGATAATAGGCAACTAAACCAAGAAAACTTCTGACTTCTGAAACTTACTTGGGAACAGGACAATCCTTCACAGCCTCAACCTTTGCTGGATCCACAGAAATACCATCGCCCGAGATAATGTGCCCAAAGAATGAAACCCTGTCGAGCCAAAACTCACACTTGCTGAGTTTTCCATAGAGATGATTCTCTCTCAAAGTCTGCAGAACCACTCTAAGATGCTCAGCATGATCTTCCCGATTCCGAGAATACACCAAAATATCATCAATGAAGACCACCACAAATCTATCCAAGAACTGAGAAAAGACACGGTTCATAAGACTCATGAATACAGCAGGCTCGTTCGTAATCCCGAACGGCATCACATGATACTCATAGTGGCCATATCTGGTCTTGAAGGCAGTCTTCTACACATCAGTCGCCTTCACCATGACTTGATGATACCCACAACGAAGATCCAACTTCGAGAAAACAGCAGCCCCACACAACTGATCAAACAAATCATCAATCCTGCACAACGGATACTGGTTCTTCACAGTAACACTGTTTAGTTCTCGATAATCTATGCACAGTCGACAACTACCATCCTTCTTGTTGACAAAAAGGACTGGAGCACCCCAAGGCGAAACACTGTGTTTGATGAACCCTAAATTCAGCAACTCCTAAATCTGCACCTTAAGCTCTGCTAACTCAATCGGTGCCATCCTGTAGGAACTCTTCGATATAGGCACCATACCCGGCTGAACTTCAATACCGAACTCTACATCCCTATAAGGCAGTAAGCCAGGAAACTCCTCTGGAAAAACATCCAGGAAATCCCGCACTACTAGAGGCGCAGCCTTACAGCTTGAATGCAATTCCATCGCACAAACCTCCTGATCAACAGCAGTTCGGCCAAGGCACATCTCCCTGGCATGGAACTCAAACTCTGCGCGATCTTGAATCTGGAATACAACTTTTAGGGCATGACAATCAATAATCGCATGGGTTTCACCCAACCAATCCATATCTAGAATTACATCGAATCCTGATTTCCCAATTACAATCAGATTGGCCTTGAAATCTGCGCTGCGAATACTCAGGGGACACTGCCTACACTCCCGGGAACAAATGACCACCACCAATCACAATGTTCTAAGCCTCTGACATGTTGCTGCACTCTAACTGATGGGGAGCCACAAATCGAGAAGAGACAAAAGAATGGGTTGCCCCAGAATCAAAAAGAACATGAGCAGGAAAAGAGCAAATAAGGACAATACCTAAGACAGAATCAAAAGAGACAAGGAAAAGAATGGTTGAACAGGGGTGAGGAAAAACAAAATGCGGAAAGAATAAATATGAAAGGAATAAAGCAAAAGGAAATGAAGAAACAAAAGAGGACAAAAAAACAACAATAAAAGCAAAAGATACCTGCAACCGTACCTTCAGCTAACATAGCATCAGCAGCACTCCGGTTGAAAGCCTGACCTCTACTGGGAGCAGCGGTCCTCTGACCGACAATCTGGCGCTGTGGAGGAAGCGGTGGTCTAACTGGACCACGAGCTGGGGCAACTTGCTGAACTGGACCCCTGGTTGGAAGAGCCAACTGCGTGCAGTCCCGCACTGAATGGTCAGCAGCACCACATCCCAAACAACAACAATTGGCGCGTTGGCAATCCTTGCGCTCATGCCCAGGAAGTCGGCAAAAGTCATAAAAACCAAGCTTCGGAGGACCCACAGTAGAGTAAGGAGCTGCTCTGACCGGAGGGGCTGGGACAAGCCTCTGAATAGGCCCACCAGAAGGCCTAGCAATGGAGTGCGGAACAGTCCGCTCAGAAGGAGCCAATCTACCACGAGCCTGCTCCTGAGCTCGAGCTACCTCGAGAGCCTCGCCATAAATACTCAAGCAGAGAGAGACAAGCTGCACCTTGATGTCTCTCTCAAGCCCCAAAATGAACCTACGAGCTCTATCCTTTTTGTTCGCCATAAGAACGCCTGTGAAACTGCTAAGTCTAGTAAATTCAGCTATGTACTCGTCCACAGACCTGGAGCCCTATTTCAAGAAAGTCTCATGTTACAACATTGCATGGACAATATGTAACAAAAATTCTATTACTAGAAATAACGATCAACCTGTTTCAGGGCCAAGAATTGTTGCTTCATAACAACTCTAGTGCTGCTAGGAAAGAACTTCTCCAAGAAGCTCCTAGTGAAAGTGGCCTGACTCGGACCTCCACCAAATATGAGCCAAATACACCAGCTGGATGGCCACCATATCCACTCTATTTGCATATGCCACTCTAGCTGCCAAGAGTAGTTACTCAGTCTGAATCAACCACTGTTCAGCCTCTAAAGGCATTCAGTGCCTGAAAACCTGTCGGGATGCAGCCTCATGAAATCTGTGACTGTACCCAAATGGGGAGGAAAAGTTGTCTACTCAGGCACAGTGGGCGGCGGAACTTGAGCAGCTTCCAAATCAGCCATCACCAAATCACTGTGGTTCTGCTGCATATTAATCTGCCATTTTAACACAGTGGTGACAGCCACAAACCCTGGATGCTCATCCTGAAGACAAGAAGTAGAACCCCTACGAGCCAGAGTCCGCAAAAAACCAAAAACAACTAGCATCCAGATCAAAAGTTGATAATAATTAATTTATGTATGCATGGTTGATGAAATGTTGAGCCAATCCCAGATCGAGCCAAGCTTGTCTAATATATTAGGCAACTAATACATTCGCCAAACCTGGTGCTCTGATACCACTAAAAACCTTGTCACGCCCCACTTCCCAAAAGAGAATACGGAATACGGATACGTGACTAAGCCCAGTAAATGGTTTTTATCATCCATAAGCTGTTCGGAATCTTTACAATATCTCACAAGAATAATTAGAGTCGGAAGCAAAAGAATCAACCAAGCATGCACGTATGAACCAAAATACCAACAAGAATACTTGAAACAAAATATATTAATCTCAAATAATCCAGATATGAATAAGTCAATATCCTGGGTCACATTGCCCAAATACAAATAAATCCAAGTACCAGGTACAATTGTTCAAAACAAGCAACAAGAATATCATAATAGCAAAATCCAGCACTAATATCTCATATCGCCAACTCCATCTGGCAGCTGATCATCCTGGTTTGCAATTTATAAATTGCAGGAAAAAGGAAAAGAGAAAACAAACTCCTGTAATGCAAGTTACGAGCCGCTAGTAGTGCAGGATACAAGTACAGGAAAAAAAAAACTGATAACATGGAATACGCATGATAACAAAATAGAATACTAGTATGGTAAGATGAACAAGTGCAAGTAGCATGCATCAAGTGTCAAGTAACATGTGTCATGTAAACAAGTAACAAGTATCAAGTATCATGTAAACAAGTAGCAAGTGTCATCTATCAAGTATCATATATCATGTAATAAAGTATCAAGTAGGCATGTATCATATTCAAGTGTCATGTATCAAGTCAAGTAGTTATTACTTTCTAGATAACACTTCATGCATCCCGATTTTTACTACATGGTTGCTCGATCAAACAGTTTCGTTTTAGATTTCCTATCGAGCTCCAAGCTCCAAGTATCATGTATCATGTATCACGTGTCAAGTTGTGCAAGTGGCAAGTAATCAGGTGTCTTGCATGCAAGTATCAAGTAATCACGTGTCAAGTGTCATGTATCAAGTAATCACGTAGGATTTGTGAATCCCCTTCCGAGTACACATTTTTGAATTATCCACTATTAGATCTTTCTCTTAAAACCCCAGCTTGGTTATTTATTTTTATTACCAAACAAGCATGTGTGTGTACAAAACATGGCAAGAATAATATGGTATGATCAAGTAACAAGTTCATGTTGCAAGATAAACATGTATGGGTGAAAGATAACACATATAAGATTAGAACAACGAGAACTCTAGTTGAGGATAGCAAGACAGTACTGCACTAAAATAGGAATTCCCGTTGCTACAAACATGCAAACCTGAATCTGTCAAAGAATCTGGAAAATAGACACCGGGCCGAATCCAGCAAGTATATATAAGTCATATAGTATTTCATAAAAACACAACTCAAAACTGAATAGAAACCAGAAAATGCATTCAGCCAGAAATCAGAAGATTGTATGTGAAAACATGAAAACACCATGAAAACTTATTAAATAAATCCACGAAAAATCTGGGGTATTCCCCTATATGTATAGTAACAGAAAAACAAGTTTCACAATTTTTCAATATAAATAAAGTAGTCAAGTAAAATTGGAAAACATCAGGATGCAGTAGTTTTGTAAATCTGAAATCACAAACACTGCGGTACGAAAAAAGCAATATCTTACAAACTATAAATCCAAATCCAAATTCTAAGAAAATAGGTACAGTAGGCTAACTTTCATATTCAGAAACATTTTACAAATAGCAAGTGGAAATAGGTCGAAAATCAGTTTCTTTACTGATCAGCAAGAAAAATCTGCTAGCATAGTAGTTGTTTGGAATCATAAAAAGTCTGTAAAACTCATCAAATAAATTCACAAAAATTCAGGGTTAATTCCAATCTGGTCTAGTTATACTAAGCAAAATATTGGATCAAAATAATACTTTTAACATCATGATAAAAATATATTACTCTTCAGAATTCATAGAAAACAAAGTCTGGTAATCTTTCGACACCACTGTAGTAAAATAGACATAACTCACAAACCAAAAATCGAAACTGAATTCGTCAAAAGGGTTGGAAAATAGACAGAATTCTCTACAAATCATGATCACAAAATATTTTCAAATACTGACCTTAATAGGGTCTAAAATAAAGATCTAAACGGAAAAACCAGCAAAACTGAAAATATCACATACGCACAAACTTCACTAGTTTACATAGAACTCATCAAAAACACAACCAAACATGAAATATAGTATACTAGATGTCTAAACAATATGGTATAGGGTATTTCACAAGTTCACAACAAGTCTACCACGAATAACACGAACGAGACAAGATATCATATGAACAACACATATATATACAACCAGAAGTGGTCAATCCTAGGTTATTTCATGTCATGTATGTCGTGAGGCAACTATTGGGCAAATCATCACTATAAAGACAATATCAACAAGGTGTTTCACACACAAATTGTCTCTAGAACCCAACTACACTACAGGCGGTATTAGTACTTGTATTACACAAAAAAAGAATACAAGTTACTTGCCTTAACCTACGACGAAAATGACTCCAAGCAAGAATAACGGGAATGGATTCCTGACAACGAACTCAAATGAACATACAAAATCCAAAAGTGAGCAAAAACCCACGAACCACGAGCGAAACACGAACCCAACAACGAGTACACGATCACGGACTCACTCTCACGATCCCACAAACAGCAAACAACCAACAACGACCAACCCACACACGCACATACAAGGGGGTAGTTGGGGGTTTCTAGCTTTGGTCGACGACGTCGCGACGGAGGGGAGAAGGAAAGGTAAGTGCACGGGGGTCTGGTGGTTGTTGCTGCAGTCGCCGGGGGTTGCAAGCGAAGGAGAGCGCACAGCAGAGCTAGGTCGTGATGCTGCTGTGTGCGGTGCAGCAGGGAGACGACGCCCAAGGTCGGCGCGGCACTGCGAAGACGACAAGGACACCCACTGGGGGAGAGAGAGAGCTGGGAGATTGAGTACAGGTGAGAGAGAGATGGACAGGAGAGGGTGCAGCGGCTAGGAGGCCGGGAACTGGTGGGTTGAAGGATGGAGGCGACTACAGGGAGTGCATGGGTTCGAGTATATATAGGGTAGTGACAAAAAAATTATTAGGGTTTAGAGGGTGAGGGGGAGCGGCACAGTACAAGGGGTAGTGGGTTGGGTTAGGGAGAGCAGTACACATAGGTATGGGTTAAGTTATAGTGTTTTGATTTATAATTGGGTTAAGGGAAATTATACAGTAGGTTGGTGGGTTTAATTAGCGGGTTTGGGTATTTAGGGAAATGGATTGATCAATGGATTAAAATTCAATAGATTAGGGTGAAACAAGAATGAAGTAGGAACAAAATAAAATAAAATACTAGGAAAAGGAATTAATTAACGGACATCAAAAGAATGGCCCGATCAAACAGAGACGACACAAGAGACAATGAATCAAGAACCCAAATAAAAGACGAAATATCAAAATAGATAAAGCTAGGTGAAAAAGGAGATCCAAATACGGTCCAAAAAGAGATACAAGCTGAATCAAAATACACGGAAAAAGAAAATACACTCAATATACACAAAATGGAAAATAGGGGTTACAATATTATGACATATGTTGTAAATTAAATAATAATAATCATAATAATAATATTTATAGATATATACATAAATAAAGAGTGTGCACGTGCGGTGCACGTGCACGTGTTTTGTGCATGAGGAGAGAGTGGCCGGCTGCACTTGTTTGAGAGAGTGGGGTGTGAGTGGGGATTAGTGGGTAGTTAATTGTTTTAGTGGGTTAATTAAATTAACCTTTAATAATAAATTAATCTCTCCCTTACAAACCCAACCCCCCACCCTACTTCTAATGAATAAAGAGAAATACTAAACACAATAAAAAAAAAAATGAATGTGTTGTTCTTCTCTGCCAAAATCATGCTGGAGGGTCTCCTTTTCTTTTGGCAGCAATTTCAAGGTGGAGGAATTAGAGCTTCTTGGAGTTGTATTTGTTAGGGAGCTCTTCTACTAGGTGGGTGTCTTATTTATTTTCTAATAAGGCTTAGAATTCATGCTTAGGGATTATGTAGTAATTCTAGTCTAGTTCTAATGATTCTTGCTAATTTTTTATACATGTTGGAATGATGAAAATGTACCATTGGGAGTTGCATGGTGTGCTAATTTAATTATATGATTGGAATGATATGATAGAATGAGGAAAGGGATAAATTAAATGCATGTTTATGAATGCTAGGCACAATTGCAAAATGACTTTCTTTTGTTGCATCATTGTTGTCTTGGACAAAATTTGACAATTTATATATAAGAAATGTGATAATTAGTGAAGAGAAACTAGAAATAAATCGGGGAAATAAAATGGGTATTGTTGATTAATGAAGAAACTCACATTAATTGAAAGTTAGACGAATTTAGCATAGTTATATCGACATTTTATTTCTCTTATAAAGGAAAATGTCTAATTTGGGAAAAGATGATTAAATACTCATAAAAGGGAGAAATCAGTAAGATATTATTTTTGGTGACATATTAATACTAATTTATATTATTGTTAAAAAGAAAATAGAAGTTTTAATCAAATTTTGCATATGTGTATGCTTTGGAAAGTGAATTTGTGTAAAAATGAATATAAATTCCTTTAAAAATAATTAATCCAGTAAGAAAAATATTCTAGAGCTTAGAAATATTTTGTGTATAATATTAATTTGGGGAAGAAGAATGAGAAACTAAATAGTTGAAAAATAAAAAAAAGAGAAATAAACAGAGAACGAGTATTTAAAATATATAACTCCTTATATATCAGTTAAGCACATGTCTCAAGTGGCTAGTGGGTCGCGGGTGCACCTAAGCACGCCACGTGGCTTCCATCTGGGTGGAGGGTGAGGTCTCGTGTTCGAGCCAGCTCTTGAATCATTTTTTTGTGTGTTCTTTTAATATTTTTTGGAGTTTCAAAAATCTAGAAAAATTATATAAAAATTATAAAAATATTATGAGGGCAATATAAATATTTCTCACTGATTTGTTTTTGTTGTTTTTTGAAGATTAAGAGTTATATTTTTGTGATAGATATGATTTAATCTACAATGTGTCTGATTAAAGAGATAAGAATTGATTTTGTGCTAAAAAGAAAAGTGGTGGATTTTTGAATGATAAACTTCTAAGTATAAATCTCAAGAGTTAATATTTAATTCATTAATAATTTTGTGTTGGAAGTTAGATGAACATGAAAGAAGAATAACTTTGTTTGAGTTTTCATGAATGATAACTACAAGAGTAAGATGATTGATTAAGATGTGAATGAATTGAGTTGAAGATGTTAGTAAAGTGAAATTTAATACATGACTATTGAAGGGTATGAGTACCCATAATTTATGGAACATGAAAGGTTGTGATCTAGAGGTTTAGTGAGACATGGGTACCGGCAAATGTTGAAATAATTGATTGATTTGAGATTTGGCTATATAGGCTATCTCGGTGTTTTTGTTTAAGTCCGGTAGGAGGGAAAGCTAGCTCTAGATAGTATAATTTATTTATGTTTTGAACTTAAGAATTAGGCACTAAGTGAAAATACAGTAAATTTGGGCAAACGTGAGTGGAGGGCCTCTATATAGTCGGGCGGTGGATTCCGGGACTATAGACCCAGTCGGGTGGTGGATTCTGGGACTGTGGTTACTTGCGATGGAGGCGAGCCTTTATTAATTGGGGGACTATGATTGGTTTGACGGTGGACTCCAGGATCATGAACAGTCGGGCGGATGGTAGGCCGTACTCCAGTATATATGCATATACCAGGGCTAGAGGGACATTTGCGGGAAGTTCGGACGACGAAGATTTTTGTATAAGCTTGACAGTGGACTCCAGGGCTGGGATCCATACATGTGGGATGTCTAAAACTTGTTTTATTAGTTATCATGGCGAGGGGTTAAACCCTTTAATGTGGAGTACATAAGTGCTTGCCTTCAGACCTATATAGTATAGGATGCATAGAATTCGAACAAGTATGCATTAGTGTCATTTTAACCCCACCTATATAGAATCCGAACAAGTATGCCTAATGCGTAAATACGTGCATCAGGCATTAAGGCATCTTGCATACACTGACATGGTTAGGATAGTTACTTTTCACTTTTTGTTTTACATTTAAGTTTGTGTATGTTAAAATAAGTTAGTCATTATAATTTCAGCATAGAGAGAATGGTCGTGTATAATATTGCATTGGTTGTAAGCTACTGGCATGCCCACAGTTTCAAATGCAAGCTCTGGATTTACAAGAAGATATAAAGATGATTGATGCTAAAGATTATTTCCCGCTTTAAGTTTTTGATGTTTAAATTGTACAGTTAAATCATGTTGTACTTCATTTATTTTCTGATGCGTTACTGTTGTAAAAGAATTTGATGTAATAAAAGTTTCAAAATTCCTTGTAAAATTGTACGAAGTGAAGTGTAGAGTCTATTGAGCTACGAATTACCGTATTTTGGTATTCGGGGCATTACAAAGGGTTGGACTGCAAACCTGTTTTTAAGATAGTAATGGGTTGTTGGAGCAATTTCAAATGATGAGCCCCGTTTGCGTAAGAAGCGATGGGTATCTCAAACCATGGTTTGGACTCCAAACCCATTTTTATGATATTGGACTGGACGTCGGTTCGGTTTTTAGTAGTGAGCCTCACTCCTAACTCCTTGACTAGCAAATTGCAGGGGAAGCTATGACCATAATTCGGATGCTAGCCTAGTCGTCAAGTAGACGAGACTTCTTAGGTCCATACAGAGAGACGAGACCAAGCATAATTGTGTTAGTTTTCTTCTGTGGCTCGAAGTCCACGTCATGGGGCAAAACGGGCGAGTAAAGAAAAGTTGATGGCATATCGGAAGTTTTTCAATTAAAAATTTTATTCATGGATGACAATAAACTTAAGTGGCTGTCTCACAGTGAACGTTTATTACATTCACTAACATTGAAGTCCTTATTACAATTTCCCTGAAGCTGGTAGAGCGTTAGGAATTCTCATAAAACTTCATCAAGTGCTCTGCATTCCATGTCCTCAATATTTCCTTGCCCCTAGGTCTTTAAGTTGATAAGTTCTAGGACGGACCACTTTGGATACCTTATAAGGTCCCTCCCAATTTGGAGCCAACTTTTCCCTTTTTCGGGGATCAGAGATCTCAAGCTTTCTTAGGACCAGATCACCATCGTGGATATTAGCAAGCTGAACCTTCTTATTGGAGAATAGCTCCACCCTTTACTGATAAATGTTCCTTCTAATGGTAAATTTTTCTCTCACTTCGTCAACCAAGTCGAGTATTCTCCTGTAGGTTTCCGTTTGGTAGTTCTATACGACTAGTGCACACTTGGCAGTTCTTCCACCCATATCCATTTTGGAGACTCATCCAACTATTTTTGACACCGTCAAGGATCTGATGGTTTGCATTCCCGGCTTGGACATTCAACTGATGGTGGGAGACGAAGGAGAATCTCGGCTGGATCTCCAAATCTGTGCAGAATTTGCAGAAACCCATTGCTAAAAAATGTGTGTTGTTGTCAGTGACCAATATTCATAGAATGTTGAACCTACAAATGATGTCCTTTCAGAAAAACTACTGACTTTGTGTTTGGTTATGGATGCTAGAGGTTCATCCTAGACCAATTTGGTAAAATAGTATACTGCCACCACCACGAAGTTTCTCTGACCGGTTGTTGGGGGAAAAGGTTCGACTAGATTTATTCCCCACATGGCCAAGAGGGGCAGGCTGGACATGGACTTGAGCTCTGCCTGGGGTTTGTGCCTGGAAGGGGAGAAGCTTTTGACAGGGGGTGCACCGATATACATGTTCTTGCACATCGTGCAACAGAGTCGGTGAGTAGTATTCGTTATTCAAGATTTTCCTAGCGAGGAATCTGGCTCCCATGTGGCAAATGCCTACTCCCCTATGCATTTGATTGAGGGCATATTGTGCTTTCTCGTTGGAGAGGCAATTAAGGTAGGTTCATCAGTCAACCGGAGTGTAGGAGTGCTAGAACAGGATGCCCTCCATGACTGTGTATTCTTTTCGCTCTCATCTAAACCCTTCTCGCATCCTTTGGTTCCAAAGGGAGGAATCCTATGGTCTAGTAAGTTGACTGAGGGTTCTGTAGCACCCCGAATTACCCAAACCAGAAACTTCAGACACAAGCCAGAATCTTACTTCAAATGAGTCAATAACACAGAAAAATCACATGAGATTAAAAACATTTTATTACATTAAATGTTATTGCAATGTCCAAAAATTACAACAAGAATTACAATTGAATTGGACAATGACCTTCCACTTGGATGCTTCACACGGAGCTCGAGTTCCCAACTACACAATCAGCAATCCTGCAACAAATAAACTATGGGCACGTCTATTGAATGCAACTAACGCAATGCTGATAAAACCAGCGACTCAACAACCTCAACAACTAATATTTAATGCAAAAGGAAAACGTGAAAGCAAGTCACAGTGTTAGTGTGTGTCATGTCCTAAATCTAATACACACTCAAAATGCACACGATGCTCTTATTCTAATGTACGCCTGATTGGAGAGATATGCATCCCATACTACACATTCCCCAACCAACTGGAATTCTTTAGATGACAGGGTTCGATCCCCTGCCAGGCATCGTACTATCGTGCACTCTCATGTTTCTAACGTTCAAGTGATGAAGAGGTTTCACTGGTATGGTTCACTCCCGTTGCTGTAGTCAGTAGTGGTTTTTGTACACCGTTCATTTTCCACTATGCCCGTTGTTGCAGTCGAACAACATAATTCTGCTGTTGCAGTCAAACAATGGTGTTGCAGTAATTTTGCCTTCTAGGACCTCATCAAAAGCTGTTGTACGGACATAAAAGGCACTCCTCGGTACCCCTTTTCACCTAAGACATTATAGTTTTACTCGAGTCTTGTCTAAGTCCCCTACCCGCATTGAGCGCTCAATTCATAGCCTTCCTTTCTCCTTCCCTGTCAAGATGAACATAGAACTTGATGGATTCTTAGGGTTTCCCATAATCTCTACTTTACTCATCCTTACACTAGGCCAGAACTTGCAATCGAGACGACGCCACCACTCCGGTCCTTATCAAGTTTTTACAGACATAAGGCGCTCCACAGTACCCCCGTTCACCGGAGATATTAGAGTTTTACTCATCGAGTCTTCTCTAAGTCTCCTGCCCACATTAAACAAACTTAGGACTTGGGCCAGCGTGATGATGCCTTGTGTCCCCCTGACAGGTGAGCACACACCCACTAATGCATGTCCTTAGCACACAAACATTGACTCGATCTAATCCTAAAGTACTACCATGCGTAGAACACTAGTCAGATTAAAACTAGGGCAATAGCTAACGACTACGGTTAGATTATGCACTTACTTGATCATTGTTATTATCTGGTTCATCTGATTCTAATGGCTCTAGTTAAGCTCCACAATTCTTCCATTAATTTACTAATTAATTACTACTACATCATTAGGCGATCTAGGTCTACTCGATTAATCATCTAGTTAGGCGATCAATCTATTATTTTCACAGCCTAACTTAGTAGACATAAAATTGATTTAGCATGAACAACTAGCTAAGTTCTACTTGTAGGTTCCTTCTTATTTAACCTAACTTATCATTTTATAACTTAACCCAATCCCATAATAGGGATCAACTTGGCCCTCGATCCGGCCCAAGAGTTGGCCTGCCTCGGCCAACCCTTGCCCAACCATACATCGAACCGACTCCGTTTATCATCGTCACCGCCATCTACGCTTGGAGTTTGATTGCCACCTCGGCCTGACCAAACACGTTGCTCCCACTAACCTTCGCGCTTCACGGTCCTTGACAAGTTATAGCACTAAATAAAACTATGGAATCCTTCCATGGACGGTGAGCACGTCGACGCACCAGTCGTCTCCTCCAACACGTTCGATGCGACACAGGTTCTTATTCTACCCGTCTACCTATAGCATCAAGATTTAATCCTAGAGTCTCAAAACTCAACCAAAGTGGCCCAACAAAAGTACACTACTCTAGGAATAAACTCTACATCATGAACACATAAAAGAAGTGCTAAAAAGCCCTAAAATTGGAAAATTTTGATTTCCAAACAGCAAGCACACAATTGGCAATTATGCCGAAATAGGGTCTTGCTCGGTCCCGTTTCATTGAAGAAAAATTATCGGGAGAATCCCAAGATTCTACTCAATGTAGACAGCAAGTCCACACAATTTGTGCACGATACACATCAATACATAATCACTGATCACAACCTCGACTTCATAACAGTGAACAAGTATGCCTATTTTGTAGTTCTACAAAGCATATATGAGCTACTCACAATATGAAACTTAGATAATTTAAGCCTTAACTCATTCCCACATCCACAACATGATTTATAACCTATGAACAACAACTTAAAACTCAAACCTATAAGTTCTAACTGAATTAATATGCATAATGTCAAATAGTAAGCTTTAAGAATCTGTATGCATCTACTGTTACTTGTAAAAATCATTATAATTTGTATACTACTCATAATCTTGATTTCTTGGACATTACAAAAAGGTATATGTGTGTACTACAAATTCCTAGTTGCTCGTTTCTTTAGATTATGTTGTTTAAGATATACATGTTAGGCATCTTTCCGCCAAAAGAGTCATTGTTTAATATGCATGCAATAATTTTCAGAACAGAGCAACAACTAACCAGTGCTAACATAAAAGTACTTTTAAAATATCAAATGATATCTAAAATTCATGAAATTTGGAACATAAGCTCTACACATTTTAATATAGCATGTCTAAATTTTAAGTGGTTCTACAGAGTATTCTTCAAGTTATGACTTTTTGAAAAGTAGCTAAAAACAGAACAGTTCATATTCAACTCTGTCTTATCTTTTTAGAACAACCAAAGATTCAGATTTATTAAAAATAGCAAACGATGTCCAAAAATTATGAAATTTAACATTCATGTACTAAACACACCTTAGAAACACATATTAAAATTTTCGCAACAGATTGCAAGTGGTTAAAGAGTTATAACCTTTTGAATATCATAATCGGAACATAATTTAAATCTGTTTTCTACACAGCCAATAATCAAGTTTGTATTTAATTAAAATAGAAAATAAATTTCAAAAATTATGAAAATTGGTGGAAAGATGCCTAACATGTATATCTTTCTGCCATAAAAATTTCCAGTTGAAACTCCTAGTATTTTTTGAGTTATAGTTTCCAGACTATCAAACATTTACAGATTCAACATTTAAATAGTGTTACTAAGTTTATGTTAGCACAAACTCAAACCATACATCTATATCTTGTAACACAATCATCTAGTCACTTCATAATAGTCATGCAATCACACTACAAGAATTTAAACACATCAAAAGGATCTAGAGACTCCCACCTTAAAATTGTAGACAAGAACACCTTCAAGCTCCACCTAGTTTGCTCTTCTCCTCCTTACTCCTTGATATTTCCCATCTTGCTCCTAGCCCTTGGCTCTCCTTCTCCTTGTCTCCTCCTCCTTCTCAAATCAGTAGCTTAGGATAGAAATGAAGTAGATGAAGTAGGTTGGAGTGTAGGAAAAATGTTTAAGTGTAGAAGAATGAGAAAAAATGAGCTAGTGCAAAAGAGAGGGGATTAAATAGAAGAAGCTTCATGATGTGGGAGACGGTTGAATGTGAGAGTGAACAAAGATGCTTAGGGTTCTACAAGATGCTCATGGAAACTCTCACACTCATCATGATAACTATTCAAAAATCAAAACCATAGCTCTCTTCCCTCCCAGCCCATGGTTTTGCAATTTTATATTTATATATGTGTACATAGTGTAGTGTGTAGTATACTATATATATATGATGTGCACATGACATGTTAGGCTCATAGAATCAAATTGATCATGGCTAGAGCCCAAATGTCCAACCTTGTTGAGTTTGGTTGACTCAAACATACACTCATGTTGGTCCACAAAAACAAAACAAAATAGTACAAACAAATTGTAGCACTCAAAAATAAACTTTAAGAGAAAATTTTATAAACACAAGCATTCATATTCATATATTATTATACAAATAATAGTCAATTATTTGTACATTTCATCTTCAATTATAATTGAGACAAGTATATTCTAACTCTGGTTTTACAATTGCACCTTTGTTGAGTTTGAAACATATCGAATAATAATATGTTTCAATACTTACTCAATTAAAATTGAGAAAAAAAATATTAATATGTGCAACTCTCAATCGTGGACGGATTAAAATACAAAATTGATATATACTATTTTGCGGAGTCTTACATTCAATCCAGTTGCCAGTTGCTTCTTGCCCTTCAATGCAAAGATTTTAATGGCCTCTCTTTCAATGCTCGTGTTGACTAGGACCTCCACGAGTAATGCCTGATCTAGGCCTTCGAATGAAGAAGAAGCCAGATTGGAGAGAGCGTTCGCTTTCATATTCTCCTCTTGGGCGATCCGAGTGGTCGAGGCTTTTTGAAAGGCTGACCAGAGTTCCTTCACATAGGATAGATACTTGATCATGCGGGGGTCTCGAGCTTCATAGTCTCTGGAAGTTCACAACAAATTAAGAGTCACTATATGACTTCAGCCGTTGGGCCCCAACTTTCTGAGCAAGGAGTATTCCTGCTATCAGGAGCTCGTGCTCGGCCTTGTTGTTGGAAGCTCAAAAGTTCAAACAGAGCGAATATTGGAAGCCAAATTCATCGGGGCCAAGCAGCATCACCCCGCCCCACTGCCTTCTTGACATGAGGACCCGTCAATATAAAGGCTCCCGAGAGGATCATCTTCGTGTGGCTGGGATAGATTTGGGATGGTCTTCAAGATGATAAATTCGACTAAGGCCCGATCTTTAACCATTGTCCTTGGCTTATAACTAATGTAGTGCTGACTCAGTTCAATCGACCATTTGAGTAACCGTCTAGATTTTTTCGGCTTATAAAGGACTTGCTTCAGAGGCTTTTCTGTAGGACTTGTAGATAATATGCCTGGAAGTAGGGACGAAGCTTCCGAGCGGCCATGACTTAGAGCGCACGCAACCTTTTCTTTCTTCAAGTAACAGAGCTTAGCATTGTAGAGAACTTTATTCACGTAGCAAATGGGCTTCTGAACACCGTCATCTTCCTAGATCAGTACCATGCTCAGAGTCTGCTCTGAGGCGGTTAAGTAAAGATACAGGGTCTCGCCTGGCTCTGGTTTACTCAGCAGAAGGGGGTAGGGGGGTTGCCAAATATTCTTTCAACTTGTTGAAGGATTGTCGCTGCTGTTCCCCCCATTTGATGTTCTTGACCCTGCAAAGGGCCTTGAAGAAGGAAAGATACTTTTTGCCAACTTTAATAGGAACCGCCCAATGGCTACGAGATGCCCGGTGGGCCTCGTAACTTCTTTAACTTTAGTCAGGGGTGCCATGTTGAAGATAGCTTGAACTTCTCTAGGTTGGCATATGTTCCCTCTAGCTGACCGTGAATACCAGAAAATTCCCTAAATAGAAGCCAAATGCGGATTGGAGTAGTTCAGCCTCATGTTGTTTTTTCTTAGAACGACAAAGGGTTTTTCAAGGTCTTTGGATCTTCCCTTCCGAGGATCTTGACAAGCATTTCATTGACGTAGACCTCCATATTTCGGCCCATCTGCTCCTTAAACACTTTATTAACTAACCGCTGATAGGTAGCACTTGCATTCTTCAGCCTAAATGGTTTGACTCTATAACAATAGGGTGCTTTGTCGATTATAAAGGAGGTCTTAGAGATGCCTGGGGAAACATTTTGATCTGGATGTATCATGAAAATGCTTCCATGAAGCGAAGGAGTTCATGTCCGAACGTGACGTCTATTAGGGCATCGATGCTTGTGAGAGGGAAAGGGTCCTTCGGACACACCTTGTTTAGAACTGTGAAGTCAATGCATATTCTCCATTTGCCGCTAGTTTTCCTGTTGCACTGTTTGACATCGGGATTGATGCTTAGTTTGTGCATTATGAAATCCTCCGAAATACCTGGCATGTCAGAGGATGTACAGGAAAACAGATCTCAAATCTTTAGAATATAGTCAATGATCCTCCCGTTGAGCTCAGGAGGAAGGACCTACTCACTTGAAAGTTCTTTGCTTCATCTTTCTCCGAAAAGGGGACTTCCTCTAAATCATGACGGGATCGGAGCCGATCGGACTCCTTTCTAAGGGGTGCTCTACCGCATCGAGGGAAAGGACTGTGCCCCCAACGCCATAGTATAGCACGCTCTAGCTGCCTCTTGGCTGCCCTTAACCACTCTGACCCCCATCTTTGTAGGGAACTTCATTCTACATGATAGGCCAAGATGACGGTCTGGATAGATGCTAATTCAAGTGGCCCAAAGATGGTGTTATAGGCAGCTTTTACATTGACCACCTTGAATTCCATCGGTTTGCTATAGATTGTGGGGGACTTCCCCACGGTCACGTCGAGGGTGATGATTCCTTCAATCTAAACTAGTGCTCCAAAAAAACTGGAGGGTTCAGCCAGCCAACTTTAGCCTATTCCGGGAGATATTGAGGAAGCCCTCATCAAGCTAGTCGAAGGAGTGGATGGAACCAAGGGTGAGCTGGGAGTACCGCTCTCTTGTGAAAACTAGGAGTGTAGCGTGGAAGGTCCTTCAAAGAAGAGCATCAAAGGCACTATGAATCATCATGAGAATTTTTGTAATACCCCTAGATTTTTAAACAATGCCTTTAAGATTAATAAATTAATTAAAATGATTTTTGGTAATTTAATAAACATTTTTCTGAAATTTACTTTTGACACGTACAAAACACGTGCAAAGATTTTTTTGGGAAGTTCAAAGTCAAAAATTATTTTGGGAAAACCCATTATTTATTATTAGATATTATTTGTAAATTTTTTGGATTTTTCTGATAATTATTGGACATATTTGCAAATATTACAAAAGAGGGACTTTTGTGCAAAATTACCACTTGGAGTAAAAACTCCAGATTTTCAGATTTTTGGGCTTGGAGTGATGCTTAGTCAACTCAGAGGTAAATATTTTACTTTTTTTTGTAATAACTTTGGGTTATTTTGCAAGATTTGATAAAGAAGGATCTTTTTGCAAAATTGCCACTTAGAGGGGTAAAAGTGTAATTTTGTTTTTTTGGATTTTCAAAACAGTGCCGGTTGATTGTAGGGTAGTTATTTTTGTTTTCAAATCTCAATTAAGATGATTTTCTTTGATTTCCATATATAAGGATCCATATATGTAAAGATATATTTAAATGAGGTATTTTACAAATCTATTCAAAACCCTAGATACCCTCAATTCTGGCCTATATAGGGTGGGGTGCAGCCGTCTCTTTGCTGCACAACACAAAGGAATTTCTTATTATTATTTTCTTGGAGTTTTAAAGCGAGGATCTTGATTTTCTTGCAAATGAGGGATTTTTCTTATTTCTTTATTATCTTAGGTTGATTCTTCAATAAGGTGAGTGACATATGTTTGTTTTCTTATTGTTCTAAGCATGTTGTATGAGATGATTTATCTATTAGAAAGCATGATAGATGATTCTATGAAGATATAATGAATTTTGACAAGTAGATGTACTAAAAAGTGAATCTTTTCATGAAACTATGCCATCAATAAATTAAAACCCTAATAGATAATTTGTGATTGCTAGAGAACCTAATAGAAATCATGGTATGTTACTTTCTATCATATACTTGCTGATTTTGATCATGTAAATTGAGTTGTATGACGATTATTGTAAAAAGTGAATAAAAAGCCATGTTTTATTGTATATATATATATATATATATATATATATATATATATATATATATATATATATGCTCTGTTTTGAGAGTTTTGATGAAAAAGAACTTGATTAGTACTTGATTTAATTGCTTGTATTCATGGGTACTGATGTGAGTAGTCGTATATGTAATGCTCCGATTTTCATACATTGGAAAAGCGTGACATAAGCCAGAATCTTTTCATTCAATTAGTCACAGTACACAGAACAACAGGAAAATTTGCAACTTTTTTTTCAACACAAATGTATTACAAGTCCGAATGTTATAAAACTGCAATACATTACATCAGTGTTACAATAATGCCATACAAGCCCAAGTGTTACAACTTTTAATAAAAATTACATCAGAGTACAAAAAATAATATATAACACTTGGTACTTTACTTGGATGCTTCTCAACAGTTAATAAATTACAACATATATTACAATTGAATAAAATTGACACTTTGCTTTGTTTTGCCTTGAGTCCTTCTGAATCTTGTACCTGTAATTTTGCAATCCAGTACCTATTGAAATGGGGACGTCAGTACATATACTGACGCTTTAAGGCTGATGACTAGTAGTGATTCTCAACTTTAAACAAATAGATTGATGAAAAGAGAAACATGTATATATAATTGATGTGTTAGTGTATGCTGTGACTTAGACTCTAATTCAAGATTAACTAATGTAAGGATGCTCTTATTCTAATGCAAGCAAGTCTCCGGAACAGTATGCATCCCATACCACATACGCCCATAACAAGCTATTTCTTCATATATAGGGATTTGAACCCGCACCATGAATTCTACTCTTGTACTCAACATGTTTCTGAAGATACAGTGTGACTGATGAGGTTGCAGACGTGGTCAAGTTCCACCAATGCAGTCAGCTCATGGTGTCTATGTTTGCCACTACTATCCGGCGTACCAGACCTCACTCAAAAATCTGACAAACGTAGGGTATCTTACAGCACAGGTTAGCTCGAAGCATCCCCTGTGGCCCCCTAGCAGATAGACCGTGGTCTATGGCTTGGTCGCCCTTCTTAATATAGAGCATGACGGAGTTCCGGTGGTCCATCCCCTAGCGTCGACAGGAATTGCTCCCACCCTTATCATGGCAATTCAGAAATTAACAGACGAAATACGGATTCCATACTCCCAACTCGTGAGAAGGCACAGACCGTATCCCTTTGACAGGAAGGGTACAACAAATAACACCACCTAGTGTTGGCCTATAGAATAGGCCGGATCATAAGGTATCACCCTTAATACCAACTTTTTCCCTTCGGCAAGAAAATGATAATAAATAAAGGTTAAGTAGTAATAGCCATAAGTTACTACCCTAACGATGTTACTAACCCTAAACAATCCGAGGGATGACAACAGTACTAACACAACATGCTAGGTCTTAAGTTAGACTTCGCAGGATAATTCTACTAAGTGCTCAACCTAGATTTACTAGAATCTCTAAGGATCCTATTCATAGCCTATTGATCCAAGACCCCGACAAAACGAACATATTCGCATGCTACTGCCCTGAACTTGGATTCTGTCTAAAGTCCAATGAGGAGTAAAATAAATACACGTCTTGATGGTCGATGGATCCTAGGGCAATGATATCACCCTAGACGAGCACAACAACTGCTCACTAGCTAATAAGCTACATACAAGCAAAATAACTTACATACGAGCCAACTAGCTACGTATGAGCCAAACGAATTACATACGAGCCAACTGGTTGTGCATGCGACAAATGAATCATATAGAAGCAACCATAAAAGTCTTCTAACAACCTAGAAGCAAAATAACATGCTACTAGCAAAACTTGATCTTTTATACACAAAAGCAACATAAAAGTGTTCTAATACCATGGAAGCAAAATAACATGCTCACGAGTAAAAGTTGATCTTTTATAATTAGAAGCAACATAAGAATCTTCTAATAGCCTGATATAAGCATACTACTAATGAGTACACAAAAGCGACATAAAAAGCCTTCTAACAACCTAGAAACAAACAGTGCTGTGCTTATCGGAATTCAACAAAATTATACTTTTTAAAAAGGTGAGAACATATACTACAAATCTCTAATTGAACACTTTTTCAGATTCGGTAAGGAAATCAAAATCCGGTCCGTTAAACACCATTTCAAACAATAACAGTACATCCAAAAAGTTGAAACATTCCAAGCTCATAACTTTTGCTATCCTTGCCGGAATTTAACGAAATAGGACATTTTGAAAGGTGAGAATATCTACTACAACTTCCTAGTTGATCACTTTTTCAAATTTCATAAGGAACTCAAAATTTTGTCCTTTGAACACAGTACAAAACAACAAAAGACAGCTCAAAGTTACAGCAAAGCTGAAACTTCTAAAGCTTGTAACTTTTGCTCTACTTATCAGAATCTAACCAAATAGGACATTTTGAAAAGGTGGGAACATCTACTACAACTCTCTAGTTGATAACTTTTCCAAATTCAGTAAGTAAGAGGTAAATAACATCAAACGGTCTAAACAACGAGCTTTCAGCCCAAGAGCTGGTTGCTGTGATTTATAA
Organism: Hemerocallis citrina; assembly: GCA_017893485.1. Classification (NCBI taxonomy): domain Eukaryota; kingdom Viridiplantae; phylum Streptophyta; class Magnoliopsida; order Asparagales; family Asphodelaceae; genus Hemerocallis; species Hemerocallis citrina. Next base: position 87,012,169 of record CM030359.1, read on the forward strand.
AAGCCATAACTCCAACTCCGCTTATCGGATTCTATCCAAATATGGCATTTTGGAAAGGTGAGAAAATCTAATAAAACTCTCTATTTGATGAACTTCTCAGACGCAATCATTAAAAGGTACCAAAACTTCGAACAATCCAAACAGCGAGCTTTCAGCTAAAAGGCCAGCTGCTGTAATTTTGTAAGGGTCATAACTCATGATTTGCTTATCGGAATCAAACCAAATAGGCCATTTTGGAAAGGAGGGTCTCTACTACAACTCTCTAGTTGATCACTTTTCCAAACTCAGTACGTAAGAGGTACAAAATCATCAAACAATCTAAACAGCGAGCTTTTAGCCAAAAGCTGGCTGCTGTGATTTGTAAAAGCCAAAACTCCTACTCTGCTTATCGGAATCTAACAAAATAGGGCATTTTGTAAAGTTGAGAAACTCTAATACAACTCTCTAGTTCATGAACTTCTCAGATTCAGTCATTAAAAGGTACAAAAATTTCGAACAATCCAAACAGCGAGCTTTCTGCCAAAAGGCCAGCTGCTGTAATTTTGTAAGGGTCATAACTCTAGCTCCGCTTATCAGAATCAAACCAAATAGGGCATTTTGGAAAGTTGAGAATCTCTACTACAACTCTCTAGTTGACCACTTTTTCAAACTCAGTAAGTAAGAGGTACAAAAATATCAAACAATCTAAACAGCGAGCTTTCAGCCGAAAGCTGGCTGCTGTGATTTGTAAAAGCCATAACTCCTACTCCGCTTATCTGAGTCTAACCAAATAGGAACTTTGGAAAGGTGAGAGACTCTAATACAACTCTCTAGTTGGACACTTTTTTAGATTCAATCAATAAGAGGTGCAAAAACTTCGAACCATCTAGACAGCGAGCTTTAGCTAAAAAGCTGGCTGCTGAGATTTGTAAATCTCATAACTTTTGCAATACTTATCGGAATCTAACCAAATAGGCTATTTTGGAAAGGGAAGAACATCTACTACAACTTTCTAATTGAAAACTTTTTCAGATTCCGCATGGAACTTAAAATCTAGTCCTTTAAATGCAAGTCGAATCAACCAAAACAGCAGTTTTGTTGCAAAACTCGCTATTTTGGGGAAATGATGTATTTAACCCATCAAATTAACCCAGAAAATTCTATAAAAATTAGAGCATGATAATAAAACATATAAGAACCTCTCTAATTAATTTGGGCTCAAGATTTCAACTATAGCATAACAAATTAATTCTAACCATCAAACCTACAAGATTGAATCTTTAAGGTTTTGTTTTAGTTCTAATAATTCAATCTTTATGTGCCATTTTATTCTAGTCCATGATCCTCATATGCAGATGAAATTAGTCAAAGATCTTCTATTTAATAATAATACTATCAATAACAACAACAAATAAATCAAGTTGAGAAACCCCCACCCAAATCATTTTGGAAGAACTAGCCTTGCTCTTCTCCTCCTTGCTCCTTGTTCTTGATCCTCTTGAAGAACAAACCCCAAGTGAACCCATGAAATTTGATTGATTTGATCTCTCTTTTCTTTTCTTTTCTTCTCAATTTTTTTCTAAATAAAAATAAGTAAAAGAAGGAGAAATGAGATGAGAAAGAGATGGAGAGACACAAAAATGGAAGGGTTTCTTTCCCTTTGAAGCAATTTATGGCCAATGGGTATGCAGGGGGGGGGGGATATATAGGAGGAGAGGGTTGAGTTTGTGGATGAGAAGAAGCTCTGTGTTCTTCTCATTTGTGGCTCAAAACATTTGGGAATCAATTTGCAAATTTAAATTGCAATCAACACCCTACTCAATCCCTACCCTCTATTTTGATCATGATTGATAAAAAATAAGAGACAATTTTCAAAAATCACATACTATATAATTTCGTACAAACGTACGAAATCGATACAGTACATATACGTACATATATCCGTCTATACATATAATTTTTATTAGTTAAAACGAACCAAAAATATTTTAATTTGGAAATAATAATAAAAATAATTTTATTACCAGCTTGGAAGATTTCAGTACCAATTTGATACAATACGGATGTATACAGACTGGTATATATATATATATAATGTTTATTAGTAAAACGGGTAATATCCACCAAAAATATTTCAATTCTGAAAATAAAAATAAAATAATAATTTTTAATATCAGCTCGGGATTTTACAGACATTTTCTAAAAAACATATTTTGCAGGATTTTGTACAAGTGCACAAAACCGATACAATACATATATATACTTACTAGTATATATACATCGATAAGTTTTTATTAGTAAAACGAAGAAATTTCCATAAAAATATTTTAATTTTTAAAAATAATAATAATATAAATATAATATCCGACCGGGATATTACAGTATATATGTTTAATAAATTTTAAATAGGGATTTTGGATTGATGAGATCAAGTTTTGAATTTTGTGAAGATGAGTTGTTTCTTTTCGGGTCTATTTGTGTGCAGGCCAAAGTTTGGTTTGTGACCTTTATGTAGTTTTGAGTTGGATCTTAATTTGTTTCATACTGAGTTGAATTAGGCATTATACTACCTATATATATTGGATTCTTAAGGTTTAACTAATACACAAATACACTCATATACACATTCACCTTATATATGTATACTGTTTTGAAGATTTTATGAATTATGATGGGATTTTGATTGGATTTCAAGCATGTTGATTCTGAGATGAGTTTACACTTCCTACTACTCTTATTTGATGTATTTTGATGCTTAAACTAATGCTTAAACTCTCGTATGAATACATAAACATATATGTTGCTGATTTTGAAAGATTTTGTGAAAAATTTCTATTTTGAAATCTAATATGTTTTGATGTGTTTTAAAAACTCCTATATGTTATACAAGATATATTGGATCATCTCAGGAAATTAGATTTTGATTTTACAAAGTTTTAATCGCGTATCAGTTGAAACATGCACAAAAAACCCAACTGGCTGTATAGCAGGTCACGGTCGACCGTCATGCTTATATTTTGAGAATTCGCAATTGACAGTCGACTGCCCTTCTTGAGCGGTTGACCGTCAGTTGTTCTTTTGGCTGATTTGTCGTATTTTCTTCGTTTCTATTAAATGGTTATTTCTGTGATATTATGGATTATTACTCCACTGTTTAGATAATGTTTTTACTATAGATTACAATATTTTACAAAGAGTTATATTTTATTTATACTTGAGTTTTAAATGTATTCTGATGACCTTATTTAAGTGAGTTATATGTGTTTTCAAAGAATTGATGTTTTGGTGATATTCTACGACTTAAAAATATGATTTTATGCTATTTAATGGATTTAATATTTTATTTGAATTTTGGAATTTCAAGAGTACATTAAATGGATTTGGATTTTTTGTCGATTTCTTATTATAAATGTTTTGATGATGGATTTGTGAGTTTTATTGAAAGTTTTGGTATTGATGGTTGAGTTGTGAGTCTCTAGAGGATGTGTAGGACCCTAGGCATCGGCAGTTGAGGTTTTGTGGTTTGGCCAGTTGTGGCCGTATTGTTGATCAGTTGAGTTAAGTCCGGTAGGGTACACCAACTTTAGGAGTTTCGTAAATAATTAATTAACTTAATAAGATAAGGACAGACACTAGATGGTGATATGATGAAATGAGTGCAAACGTGAGTTATGGATTCCAGAATAATCCAAGGATTGAGATATTCCCCAATTTCCGAGATGATAGACGTATGGGCCACAGAGTAATATGCGGAGTGGAATTGATCTCCAGTATTTCGAGGACGAGTGCGACGCTCATGGGATGTTTGTACAATGAGGATTCTAGGATGACCTGCGGAGTGAGGCAATCTCCAGTTGCCGGGATGATGGACGTAAGGGCCACAGGATGATTCGCGGGTGGGATTGGCCTCTAGTATTCCAAGGGAGAGAACTAATACTTGCAGAATGTCTAAATCTCATAGTAGTCATCGTAGTAGGATTAATTACATGGCGGGGGATTAAACCCTATAAAATAGAGAACGTTAAGGGCTTGCACCGGACCTATGTAGAGTGGGACGCATAGAATCTGACAAGTATGCATTAGAGAGTCACCATATAGCATTGATGTTTTCTTGACTTGTTTTCATGCATGTTGTTTCCAGTTTTTCTACACTTGACACTTAGCCTAGTTTCACTTGATGTTTTCATGTTTTATTTATTGTTATTTCTTATTTCATTTATTCTTGTTGTTGGTACATGTTGTTTATGACTCTATTTCTTATGTTTTATTTATGTTGCATTTATTTTTATGTCACTCACACGGTTATGGTTGACCCCTGTAGTTTTGGGGGTTATGGTTATCTCTAGCCTCATGTTTTACAGGTAGGTACCTATAACTTGGGATTTGGATGCATGCGATAGAATGATGTTATGGCTTATGTAAATTGTAAAAGAATGTATTGTAAAAGAAAGAATTTGTAATTAAAGGTGTTTGTTTTTTCGCTGTGCTTTGTAATGAATTAATGTAATAAAAGTTGAAAAATTTTCTTCGTGTTTTAGTTATGTTTACTATTGCAATTGAGGTTGATGCTGGGAATTGTGCCACGTATTTCTGAGATATCATATTGGAAATTCGGGGCGCTACAGTTTTAAAACTCATGATGTAATCTGTCGAGTCAGATTCGCCATTGTACTGCTCGAAGGTAAGAAGCTTGAAGTATCTAGGTACCGGGGATTCAAAAATGAAAAAGGCAAAGAGGGGTCCAGTGGTATCCCCTATTTGGTTGCCTCCTATCTTCCCTATTCGGGCGAGCTGGTCCTCCATCTCTTGAAGGCGCTTTAGGACAACGTCTGCACGTCTTTCAGATCGGGTGGACCCGTAAGACTTCTCATTGTCTGCTAGATCGATGTGTGGGTTTCTCGAACGGTGGACTCTCTCGGATCCCCCCAAGAGAACCTGCAAGACCTCGTTCCTGAAGTCCTGTTATTCAGCTCTGCTGACAGGACCCCCATTTTCTCGGTCGGCCTTTGGGGCTTGCCAATTGATGGGAGAGCCGCTCCGCTCATCCTTCTTCCTGTGGGGGAGTGGCCGCTACGGCTTCTCTGGTGCTATGAACCTGTGCCCCATTTTGGGAGCGGTTGAGCTCAATGAGGTGATGGAGGTCCTCCTCCTGCTGCTGCTTATTGAGGACGTGTCAGAGGTCCTGATTCGAGAAAATTTCTACCCTCCAGTCGGCGGAGTGAGAGCTATCTCTTGACGCTCTCTATATGTAGAGGTGGAGGAAAGGGTTTCTAGACTATACAAAAGAGGATGACATTGATCATATTCTCCATACTCTCGAGAAGAAGAACACCGATTCTTCCTCCTCCCATACTTCCATTAGGCTACTTCCCAACCACTAAATCCTTCTAGTACTAGTGTTGTGACATTCTCTAGTAGGACTCACCACCATACGAGTTTTCTTGTTCATGGGGAGGACGTTGGCTACACCCCACTCCTGCATCCAATCAGTGTAAGAAAATTTATTAAGTAGTACCATGCTAGGTTTGTAACCCCTGTTTCTCCAAAAATGTATTTTTTTGTGGATTTTCAGTATTTCAGATTATTGTAAATTAGTTTTCCGCTTTTGAACTATTTTTGTTAAAATATATTATTAGATCTTCTATTTGAATCTACTTTTGATCAATAATTTTAACTATAACTATTTTTCTATGATTTTTTGTATTGTAAGACAATTCTTATTATTGTTACTATTACTTTTATTATTACTACTACGGTTATTATTAGTACTATTACTATTTTATCATTTTTCTCATTATTGTTATTGTTCTCAGTATTATTATTATTACCGTTATTTTTAATAATGATATTATTATTAATTTTATTGTTATTGTTTTTATTATTATTAATAAAATATCTATAAAATCCTAATTGTATATTTTATTGGTTATTGTATTTTTCTAATACCTAATACCCTACCTTATTTAAAACCCTATTTTCCTTATTGGATATTTTACCTTAAAACCATATTTAATATCCATTACTCATTTATTACTACCCGTTTACCCATTTAACCATTTTTTAACTATATACTAACCTACTGTCTACTTAACCATACCTGCATCCCCATACCCAACCCATTAAGCCCATATACCTGACCCGTTGCACCCCTTACTGTTGTGTCATCACCTTCACCCCCTCTTAAACCCTATCTCTCCATCCACTATATAACCCATGCTTCCTCTCCCCTGTGTGACCCCGCAGCCGCCTGTGTCTCCCTCTCCTCGTCTCTCCCTTCCACCTCTCTCTTGCCCTGTACTCCTCTACCTCCCCTCGTCTCTCCCGCTCATCTCCCTCCCCATCCCGGTGCATCCCTCTTGCTCACCTATCTTCCTCTCCCGCTCCCCTACCCCTCTGCCGTCTTCAGCTACGACCGCAGCGACTTCCCCGAGAGTAGGTGACGACTGCAGCAACGCGAAGATCCCCTACGCCATCGCGACGCCATGCCAACGACAGCCTAGCTATCTAGCCCCATCGTCCTGCTCCTTCCGAGCACCGACACCTCCTCCTCCGACTGACTGCAGCAGCAATGAGCACTTCCCGCTGTCGCGCTGCCCATTTGCCGTCGTCCTCCCACCACCTTGCACTGTCTCCTGCGTCGCCAGCCAGAGTGGACCCCAACGTTGACAACCCCTGGCCACCGTTCGCCGTCGGTCATCGCCAAGCCAAGCCAGTGCACACCCCTTTTTGCCTGTATGCTTTTGATCAAAGGTATTGATCAAGTTCATCCTGGGCCGTCTGATCTTGATCATCTTGATCTTCATCATCAAGTGGATTCTTGGCTGTCCGATCTCCTCTTGATTATCATGACCATGATGATCATCAATTTCCCTTGACCGCAGTCGTTCGAACAATCGATCTTGATCTTCATCATTATCCTTATCATCTGGGAGATCTGACCGTCCGATCTGATCCGATCGTCTCGATCTTGATCTCTTGACTTGGCCGTCTGATCCGATTGTGATCATGACCGTCTTATCCAGATTCATTGTTCGTATGTTCGTAATTGGTTCATGATCCATTCGTTGTGTTCGTGTCTCGGGAATCCATTCCCTTTATTCTTGCTTTTGCATCATTTTCGTCGTTGTCTCTCAGGTAAGTAACTTGTATTCTTTTTTTTGTGTAATACAAGTAATAAATACCGCCTGTAGTGTAGTTGGGTTCTAGAGACAACTTGTGTGTGAAATTCCTTGTTGATCTTGTCTCTATAGTGATAATTTGACCATAGTTGCCTCACGACATACATGTCATGAAATAGTTTAGGATTGACCACATCTTGTTGCATATATGCGTGTTATTCTTATGTTATCTTGTGCTAGTTCGTATTATTCGTGGTAGACTTGTTTTGGACTTGTGAAATACCCTATAACATGTTTCTTGGACATCTAGTATACTTTATCTCATGTTTGGTTATGTTTTGGATGAGTTCTATGTGAACTAGTGGATTTCTATGTGAACTACTGGATTTTGTGCATATGCGATATTTTCAGTTTTGCTGGCTTTTCCGTTTTGATCAGTATTTTAGACCCTATTAAGGTCAGTATTTCAAAATATTTTGTGAACATCATTTGTAAAGTATTCTGTCTTTTTTCCAAACCTTTTGACGGATCTCAGTTTTGATTTTGGGTTTGCGAGTTATGTCTATTTTACAACAGTGGTGTCGAAAGATTCACATATTTTGTTATCTATGAATTCTGAAGAGTAATCTATTTTTATTTCGGTGTTAAAAATATTATTTTGATCTGAAATTTTTCTCAGTACTTCTAGACCTGATTGGGATTAACCCAGAATTTTATGGATTTATTTGATGAGCTTTACAAACCGTTCTATGTTTCCAAACAATTACTATGCTATCAGATTTTTCATACTGTTTAGTAAAGAACCTGATTTTCGACCTATTCCTACTTGTTGTCACTAAAATATTTATGAATATGAAAGTTTGCCTACGGTGTCTATTTTATTTCCCTTTTGGCGGATTTGAATTTCGATTTATTATTTGTGAGATATTGCTATTTTCGTACTACAGTGTTTGTGATTTGAGATTTACAAAACTGTCGTATCTTGTTGTTTTCTTATTTTTGTTAACTATTCTGTTATTATTGGAAAATTGTGAAAGTTGATTTTCTTTTACTATACATATAGGGGAATACCCCAGACTTTTCGTGGATTTAGTTTGCAAGTTTTCATGCTGTTTTACTGATCTTGAACACAATCTTCTGATTTCTTACTGAACACGTTTTCTGGATTCAAACCTATTTTGAGTTATGATTTTGTGAAATAATATATGACTTATATATATTTGCTAGATTCGTCCGGGAGCCTATTTTTCAGATTCTCTGATGGATCTAGGTTTGCATTTTTGGGGCAACGGGAATCCCAAATTTGGTGCAGTACTATCTTGCTATCCTAAACTAGAATTCTCGTTGTTCTAATCTTTTATGTGTTGTCTTTCACCTATGCATGTTTATTCTTCATCCTATACTTGTTACTTGATCATACCATGTTATTCTTGCTATGTTCTGTGACACATACATGCCTGTTTGATAATAATAACAAATAATCAAGTCGAGGTTTAAAGGGAAAGATCTAATAGTGGAAAATATAGAAATGTGTACTCGGAAGGGGATCTGTGGATCCTACGTGATGTTTGGAGCTTGATATTTGGTTATTTGGAGCTTGACATGTGATTACTTGACACTTGCACATTTGACACAGAGCTTGATATTTTGGGTATTTGGAGCTTGTTATTTGGTTACTTGGAGCTTGATGCATGTTACTTGAGAGCTTGTCCCTGAGCACACAGCGGCCTCAACTGCCTCGATGCATACGCAACGACTCGGCCCTTCTGCATAAGAACTGCTCTAAGATCCTTACCAGAAGCATCAAAGTGAATTACAAATCTTCCTGAACCATCTGGAATTGTCAACACAGGCGCTGATGTCAATCTGTTCTTCAACTCAACAAAAGCCTCATTGCACTCATCAGACCAACAAAACTTCTGATCCTTCCCAGTCAATTTAGTCAACGGTCCTGCGATCTTCAAAAAGTCTTGAACAAACCTCCGATAATAGCCAGCCAAACCAAGAAAACTTCTGACTTCTGAAACTGACTTGGGAATAGGCCAATCCTTCACAGCCTCAATCTTGGCTGGATCAGCAGAAACACCATCGCTAGAAATAATGTGCCCCAAGAAAGAAATCCTGTCGAGCCAAAACTCGCACTTGCTAAGTTTTTCATAGAGCTGATTCTCTCTCAAAGTCTGCAGAACCACTCTAAGATGCTCAGCATGATCTTCCCAATTTTGAGAATACACAAATATCATCAATGAAGAACACCACAAATCTATCCAAGAACTGAGAGAAAACTCGGTTCATAAGACTCGTGAATACAGCCGGCGCATTTGTGACTCCAAACGGCATCACAAGATACTCATAGTGCCTGTATCTAGTCCTGAAAGCAGTCTTCCGTATATCTACAGCCTTCACCTTAACTTGGTGATACCCAGAATGAAGATCCAACTTCGAGAAAACAGCAGCCCTGTAACGCCCCGCCCCAATACTCAGACAATTTTAATATTTTTCATAAGACAAATTAGATACTATGTAGTACAACTGCCCACCACAGGCTGCCTCTCAAAAGGTGGTTAACCAATTAGGTGACTCTTGATCATAGGCAATTATATTTATACTCAAACTATTTTTGTATATTTCTCATGTGGGACTATATTTCTCAAATCCCCCTTTACAAACCCCATAAGCACAACGTGCCACGTCACCAACTCCAAACCCTTCCGAAATCAAGGCAGTTCTTTGCCTTTGATTTCCTTCAACAGGCGGCGGGCCCCCACACCCTCCTCCACGTCATCACGTGGGGGAGAACATCTCACAACCAGCACATTAGTGCTTTCTTCATACCGTGGGCCCCCACCTCATCTTTACCGTACATTATTTCCATTCATATATACTATATGAATCTGCATATACTCCAACATTCATTAACCATTCTAATTATTCCATGCATAACCATTTCATATATATTATATATATATTTCAGAATACGGGGTATTACAAGCCCCACCCAACTGATCAAATAAGTCATCGAGCCTGGGCAACGGATACCGATTCTTCACAATAACTCTGTTCAGTTCCCGATAATCCATGCACAATCGACGACTACCATTCTTCTTGTCAACAAAAAGGACTGGAGCACCCCAAGGAGAAACACTAGGTCTGATGAAACTCAAATCAAGCAATTGCTTAATCTGCACCTTAAGCTCTTCTAGCTCAACCGGTGCCATCCTGTATGGACTCTTCGATATCGGCGCTGTTCCAGGCTGAACATTAATATCGAATTCCACTCCCCTATCACGGGGTAAGGCAGGCAACTCATCTGGAAAAATATCCAAGAAATCTCAAACTACTAGAGGCGTAGCCCTATAGCCTGAGTGCAATTCCATCATACAATCCACCTGTTCAACTGCAGTCTTTGCTCAGCCAAGGAAAGACTCCCCGACATGGAACTCAAATTCTTCTCGATCTGGAATTCTAAAGACAACTTTCTTGGCACAGCAATCAATAATGGCATGGGCTTCACCCAACCAATCCATACCAAGAATGACATCGAATCCTGAATTTCTAATTATAATCAGGTTGGCTTTGAAATCTGTGTCCCCAATAACAACGGGACATTGCCTACACTCACGGGAACATATGACAACTCCACCACCTGTCACAATGTTTCAAGCCTCTGACATGTTGCTGCACTCCAATTGATGGCGAGCGACAAATCGAGAGGAGACAAAAGAATGGGTTGCCCCAGAATCAAACAGAACATGAGCAGGAAAAGAGCACACAAGCACAACACCTAAGACAAAAAGCAAAAGAGATAGAAAAGAATGGATGACACCAAAATCAAGGAATATGGGTACGAAAAGAATGAATTCATATCCAAAAAGAAATCAAATAAGAAGGGATCAAAAAGAATGGAATAAGACTATATCGAGATCAATGTTGGTAATAATTGATTCATTTTTGCATGCATGGTTGATGAAATGTTGAGCAGATCCCAGTTCGAGCCAAGTTTATCTAATATATTAGGCAACTAATGCATTAGCCAAACCTGGTGCTCTGATACCACTAAAAACCATGTCACGCCCCGCTTTCCAAAAATACAGAATACGAGCACGTAACAAAAGCTCAGCGAATGATTTTCATCATCCATAAGCTGTTCAGAAATCTTTACAACATATCACAGGAATAATCAGAGTCGGAAGCAAAAGATACAACCCGACATGCATAATTGAAACAAGATACCAACAGAAATTACTTGAAACCAAATATAATAATCTCAAATAATCAAATTCTGAACGAGGCAAATATCCTGGGTCACATCGCCCAAATACAAATAAATATCCAAGTCATCAAGTACATTTTATTCAAGTTCAAGCAACAAGTAATAATAAAAATAAAGCAGAAAATCCAGCACTAATACATCATCTCTCCAATACCATCTGGCAGTCGACCATCCTGATCTGCAATTAGTAAATTTGTAGGAGAAGGAAAAAGAAAAACAAGTACCCATCAATTGCAAGTTACTGGCCACTTATATCGTAGGATACAAGTACAGGGGATAGGTAATTCTATGTAACAAGCATAGCATGGTATAAGTGTGTCAATAGAAATATAATATCTAACATGAATCAGGAAAATAGAATGAAATAGCATGGTATACTAACAAGTACAGGCAACATATATCAAGTGTCAAGTAAATAGGTAAACAGGAACAGGCATCAGGTAACAGGTACAAGTAATCAGGTATATAGGTATACAGGTAACAGGTACAAGTTAGGTAATCATGTAACAGGTATCAAGTTATGTCAAGTCTTGCTTTATTACTATCTAGGTAGCACTTCATGCGCCCTAAAAACATAACACATGGTTGCTATAACAAACAGTTTTGCTTTAGATTTCGTAGTGGAGTCCATAGAGCAGTGTACTCAGGTACAGGATAACAGGTAACAGGAACAGGTAGAACCTAGTGTTCTCTTACGAGTACACATTCCTATAGGGAAGTATGCAGTCAGGTACAGGAAACAGGCATAACCTAGTGGTTATCTTCCGAGTAAATCTTCCTATAGGAAAGCATGCAGTCAGGTACGGGTAACAGGATCGTGAATCATATAGTCATGAACACGTAACAGACAGGCAGGACACAGGTCCTCATCTATATTTTCCACTACTGGATCTTTCCCTTAACCTCGGCTTGGTCATTTATTATTATAATCAGGCATGCATGTATGTGTCGCAAAACAAAGCAAGGATAATAGGGTATAAACATGTATCAGGTTCAGGGTGCAAGATAAACAAGTATAGGTACAAGATAACACATAACAGGGTAAAACAACTAGTTTTTCTAATTCAGGACAGCAAGACAGTATTGTACAAAATTAGTAATTCCCGCTACTAAAAATATCCAAATCTGGATCCGTTGACGGATCTGGAAAATAGACTTCCACAAAAATCCAGTGAGTATAAATAAGTCATATAGTAATTCACAACATCTTAACTCAAAACAGGTTTGAAACAGAAAACATGTTCAGTCAGAAATCAGGAAAACCACATCAAAACCTTTCAAATAAATTCAGGAAAAATCTGGGGTATTCCTCTATATAGAGTCAAAATATAAAGTTTCATAATATTTCAGTAAAATTAGTTTAGTCATCAAAAATAAGAAAACATCACGAAACGGTAGTTTGGCAAATCTGGAATTCCCAACACTGCTGTACGAAAATTGAAATATCTTGCAAACCGTGAAACGGAATCCCAATCCGTCAAAGGGAGATGAAAAAAGATAAAATATATTAACTTTCATATCTTACAAATATTTTTCATACAATAAAAGGAATCAGGATGAAAATAAGATTCTTTACAGAACAACAAGTAAAATACAGCAATTGTAGTTTTCATAAACGAGCATGAAACAACACATAAAACTCATCAATAAAATTCACCTAAATTCTGGGTAATCCCTAACTAGATAAAGAAACATTGACCAAAGTTTTGGATCAAAATAATATGTGTAGCATCAGTAATAAAATCATTTAGTCATCAAAATCATCGAAAAACAAAATCTGGAAAAGATCGACACCTCTGTAGTAAAACAGGTCATAACTCACTCATACAAAAACGAAATCAAGCAAGGTCAGAGGGGTTTGAAAATAGATGAAATTCTATAAAACTCATGTTTTATACCGAAATTATGTTACTGATTTCAAGGCAGTCCAAACCAGCAAACAAAATAGATCAGTGACAAAATACAATTTTCTCCCTTTAACAACAACTCAACATATATCATCCAAAACTTGTTCAAAACACAACCAAACTTGAAATCGGGTCTACCAAGTGTCTAAGCATCATGAATTATGGTATCTAGCATGTCCACACCAAGTATTTCACATTGGTCTCAACCAAATCACGAATTCTCATAAAAATCTCACATACATGATCAAAATCAAGAACGGGTAAATCCTAAGTTAATTCATGTCCATATTGTGTCGTGAGTCATCTATGGTCAAATTTTCACAATAGAGACAAAACCCATCAAGCATATCACAAACAAGAGTCGTCTCTAGACCCAACTACACTATAAGTGGTATTTTTGACTTGTATCAAACAAATGAATTGGAGTACAAGTTACTTGCCTTAACCGAAGATGAAGAACAACGAAAACTAAGAGCAAGGAGCAAAATCCATGAACGAAAATCAACGAACCAACGAACGAGAATCAACGAATCCATGAACTATCCACACGTGCACTCGAGCACGTGCAAATTCCAAAAGGAAAGAGAGGGAGAGATGGCATCGGAGCTTCTTGCAGTTGTTGCTGCTGGCTCTGGCGCTGGTCGGCGACGGCAAGAGGGGACGGGAGAGATGGATGGAGAGGTCGTGAAGTGGATTGCTCGGGTGTAGGAGGTCGGGCTTGGGGTGTTTTCGGGAGGTATGCAGGCCGGGAGGGGTAGGGGCTGTCGGGATGTGCACCAGGCCGGAGAAGGGGGTCAGCTGGCCTGGGTTCTGGCGTCGTGTTGGTGTACGGAGGCGCAAGCAAGGGAGGGAGAGGGAGAGAGGCCGGGGGCTAGGGTGAGGGTTTAGATGTTAGGTTTAGGGTTTGAGGGGAGAGATACAATTATATATATAGAGAGGGTTAGGGTTAATGGGTATTTGGGTAGATTAGGAGTAGTAGTAGGATTAATCCAATAAGACAAATGGGAATCAAATTGAATAGGATTCAAAAGAGGATTGAGTTTAATTTAGTTTTGGTAATCAATTAGGGATCAAAATAATAAGATTAGGAATAGGGTAGACCACCAAATCACTAAGAGCACCCAAAAAAAAAAAAAAAGAACGAGACAACAATAAGGAGCGAAAACACAACCATGAACAAGAGCAACCAAGAAATCGGAAATAACTCGCAAAAATCAAGAATGAGAAAAGAAACTGATAATATATTGAAACAACTCAATATACAGTTCAGAAAAATACAAGAAAGAGTACAAATACACAAGAACAGAAAAATACACCAAAAAATACTAGAAATGAAAAACAGGGGTTACATGTATTATTGGATATTCTATTGAAATCTACTTTTGATCAATAATTTTAATTGTAACTATTTTTCTATGATTTTTTGTATTGTAAGACAATTCTTATTATTGTTATTATTACTTTTATTATTACTACTACTGTTATTATTAGTATTATTACTACTTTTATCATTTTTCTCATTGTTGTTATTATTCTCTGTATTATTATTATTACAATTATTTTTAATACTGATATTATTATTATTTTTTTGTTATTATTTTTATTATTATTATTGAAATATCTATAAAATCCTAATTGTATATTTTTATTGGTTATTGTATTTTTCTAATACCCAATACCCTACCCTATTTAAAACCCTATTTTCTTTATTGGATATTTTCCCTTAAAACCCTATTTAATATTCATTACCCATTTATTACTACCCATTTACCCGTTTAACCATTTTTTTTAACTATAGACTAACCTACTGTCTACTTAACCATACCAGCATCCCCCATACCCAACCCGTTATGCCCGTGTACCCGACCCGTTGCACCCGTTACTATTGTGCCATCACCTTCACCCCCTCTTAAACCCTATCTCTCTATCCATTATATAGCCCATGCTTCCTTTCCCCTGTGTGACCCCGTAGCCGCCTGTGTCTCCCTCTCATCGTCTCTCCCGTCCACTTCTCTCTCTCGCCCTGTACTCCTCCGCCTCGCCTCGTCTCTCCCACGCATCTCCCTCCCCATCCCGGTGCATCCCTCCTACTCACCCATCTTCCCCTCCTGCTCCCCTAATCCCTTGCCCTCTTCTGCCCCGATCGTAGTGACTTCTGAGGCAATAGGCGACGACTGCAGCAGCGCGCAGCTCCCCTGCGCCATTGCGATGCCCTGCCGATGACAGCCAGTAGTCCAACCCCATCGTCCTGCTCCACCCAAGCACTGACACCTCCTCCAATGACTCACAGCAGCAGCGGCGAGTGCTTCCCGCCGTCGCACTGCCTGTTCGCCGTTGTCCTCCCGCCGCCTCCGGCGTCGCCAGCCAGAGTGCACCCCAACGTCGACATCCCCTGGCCACTGTCTGCCGCCGGTCATCGCCAAGACAAGCCAGTGCACACCCCTTTTTGCCTGTTTGCTTTTGATCAAAGGTATTGATCAAGTTCATCCTGGGTCGTCCGATCTTAATCATCTTGATCTTCATCATCATGTGGATTCTTGGCTGCTCGATCTTCTTTTGATCATCATGATCAAGATGTTCATCAATTTCTCTTAATTGCAATCGTTCGATCGATCGACCTTAATCTTCATCATTATCTTATCATCAGGGAGATCAGACCGTCTGATCTGCTCCGATCATCTCGATCTTGATCTCTTGATCTTGGCCATCCGATCCGATCATGATCGTTACCGTCTCATCCAGATTCATTGTTCGTGTGTTCGTGATTAGTTCGTGATCCGTTCGTTGTGTTTGTGTCACAGGAATCCGTTCCCGTTATTCTTGCTTTTGCATCGTTTTCATCGTCGTCTCTCAGGCAAGTAACTTGCATTCTTTTCTTTTTGTAATACAAGTACTAAATATCGTCTGTAGTGTAGTTAGGTTCTAGAGACAACTTGTTTGTGAAATCCCCTTGTTGATCTTGTCTATATAGTGATGATTTTGCCATAGTTTCCTCACGACATACAAGGCATGAAATAACCTAGGATTTACCATATCTTGTTGCATATATGCGTGTTATTCATATGTTATCTTGTGCTCGTTCGTATTATTCTTGGTAGACTTGTTGTGGACTTGTGAAATACCCTACAAAATGTTGTTTGGACATCTATTATACTCTATCTCATGTTTGGTTATGTTTTGGATGAGTTCTATGTGAACTAGTGGATTTTGTGCATATGCGATATTTTCAGTTTTGCTAGCTTTTCCATTTTGATAAGTATTTTAGACCCTAATAAGGTCAGTATTTGAAAATATTTTGTGAACATGATTTGTAGAGAATTCTGTCTATTTTCCAACCCTTTTTACGGATCTTAGTTTTGTTTTTTTATTTGCGAGTTATGTCTATTTTACTACAGTGGAGAAAGATTCCCAGATTTTGTTTTTATGAATTCTGAAGAGTAATCTATTTTTATTTCAGTGTTAAAATGATTATTTTGATCTGAAATTTTGCTCAGTACTTCTAGACTTGATTGGGATTAACCCGGAATTTTTATGGATTTATTTTATGAGTATTACAAACCATTCTATGTTTCCAAACAATTACCTTACTTGCAGATTTTTCATACTGTTCAGTAAAGAACCTAATTTTCGACCTATTTCTACTTGCTGTCTCCAAAATATTTATGAATATGAAAGTTAGCCTACTGTGTCTATTTTATCACCCTTTTTGCTGATTTGGATTTTGATTTATGGTTTGTGAGATATTGCTATTTTCTTACTGCAGTGTTTGTGATTTCAGATTTACAAAACTGTCGTATCTTGTTGTTTTCTTATTTTTCTTAACTACTCCATTTTTATTTGAAAATTATGAAACTTGATTTTCTATTACTATACATATAGGGGAATACCCCAGATTTTTTATGGATTGAGTTTGCGAGTTCATGTTGTTTTCCCTATTCTTGAACACAATCTTCTGATTTCTGGCTGAACACGTTTTCTGGATTCAAACCTGTTTTGAGTTATAATTTTGTGAAATACTATATGACTTACATATATTTTCTGCATTTGATCGGGTGTCTATTTTCTAGATTCTCTACAGATCCAGGTTTGCATTTTTGTGGCAACAGGAATCCCATATTTGGTGCCGTACTATCTTGTTGTCCTCAGCTAGAATTCACGTTGTTCTAATCTTTTTTGTATTGTCTTTAACATATGCATGTTTATTCTTCATCCTGTACTTGTTACTTGATCATACCATGTTATTCTTGCTATGTTTTGTGACATATACATGTCTGTTTGATAATAATAACAAATAATCAAGCCGAGGTTTAAAAGGAAAAATCTAATAGTGGAAAATATAGAAACATGTACTCGGAAGGGGATCTATCGATCCTACGTGATATTTGGAGCTTGACACGTGATTAGTTGACACTTGCACATTTGACACAGAGCTTGATATTTTGGGTATTTGGAGCTTGTTATTTGGTTATGTGGAGCTTGTTTGGAGCTTGTTATTTGGTTTCTTGGAGCTTGATACCTGTTACTTGAGAGCTTGTCCCTGAGTACACTGCCCATTATAATCCACTATGAAATCTAAAGCGAAATTGTTTGAATGTAGCAACCATGTAGTAAAATAAGGATGCATGAAGTGCTACCTAGATAGTAATAAATACAAGACTTGACATGACATAATACATGATACATGAATACCTGTTACATGCTTGCCTGTTACATGTTTACCTGATTGCTTTACACTTGCTACTTGTTACTTGAACATGATTACTTGTACATGATACATGATACCTGATACTTGTTCACATGATACTGGATTACATGATACATGATACTTGATACATGACACTTGATACATGTTTACATGATACTTGATACTTGTTACTTATTTACATGATACTTGTTCACTTGACACTTGATACATGCTACTTGTACTTGTTTACCTTACCATGCTAGTTGTTATATTTTGATATAATGCCTATTCCATGTTATTAGTTAGTTTTTTCCCATATACTTGTATCCTGCACTAAAAGCGGCCCGTAACTTGCATTGATGGGAGTTTGTTTTCTTTTTCCTATTCCTGCAATTTATTAAATTCCAGATTTTGGAGATCGGCTGTCAGATGGAATAGGTGAGATGGGATACTAGATGCTGGAGTTTTGCTATCATGATTTTCCTACTATTATTATTAATTCATGTTGCTATTTGAACAAATTGTATTTTCGCTACTTGGATTTATTTGTATTTGGGCAATGTGACTCGGGATATTGACTTGTTTAGATCTGGATTATTTGAGATTATAATATTTTGGTTTCAAGTATTTTTGTTCGTATTTTGATTCATATATGCATGCTTGGTTGAATTCTTTTGCTTTTGACTCTGATTTTCTTGTGAAATATTGTAAAGATCCTGACAGCTTATTGATGATGAAAATCATTCGCTAGGTTTTTGTCGCGTATCTTTATTCCGTATTCTCTTTTTGGGAAGCGGGGTATGATAATGTTTTAGTGGTATCCGAACTCAGGTTTGGATAATGTATTAGTTTGACTGATAACCCACAGGTCCCAGGACTCCCTTGTTGTTTCTCCTTTCTTGCATTGTTTACTTCTTTCCATCCCTTGTATCTGTCTTCATCCGTTGACTCATTGCTTGGTTCATCTCTTCCTTGTCCATCATTTCTTTGATTCCAGCTCTATCTATTTCATCATCTTTTTGCTTTGTTATTTTGCAAGTCTTGTGTTATTTCTTCTTTATTTTTTTTTGATACCGGTTACTTCCTTCTCGCATTCAGTTTTACCATCCTACACCCATTTACTATTTGATTCAATTCTTCCCTGTTCATTCTCTCTTTGATTCCAGTTCTGCCTACTCCCTATCTTGCTTTGTTGTCTTGTATTGTTTCTTTCCATTTGATACAGCTTATTCTCTTTCATGCATTCCTTTGACATGATTGTAATCCATTTTCTTTCTTATTCTGGTGATGCCACTACTTTGTTCTTCTCCCTAATTCTTTGTTTTGTTACCCTTCCCCAAGTTTGCTTTTGCCTTTTCCTATGTATGGCCTAAGTAAATTTCGATGACGAAATTTTGTTGTAAGGTGGGTAGGATTTGTAACCATTGTTTCCCCAAAAATATTTTTTTTTTGTGTATTTTCAATATTTCAAATTTTTGTAAATTAGTTTTCCACATTCGAACTATTTTTGTTAAAATGTATTATTGCATCTTCTTTTAAAATCTACTTTTGATTAATAACTTTAACTGTAACTATTTTTCAATGATTTTTTGTATTGTAAGAAAATTCTTATTATTGTTATTATTACTTTTATTAAACTACTACTGTTATTATTAGTACTATTACTATTTTTATCATTTTTCTCATTTTTGTTATTGTTCTCAGTATTATTATTATTACTGTTATTTTTAATACTGATACTATTATTATTTTTATTGTTATTGTTTTTATTATTATTATTAAAATTTCTATAAAATCCTAATTGTATATTTTTATTGGTTATTGTATTTTTCTAATACCCAATATCCTACCCTATTTAAAACCATATTTTCCTTATTGGATATTTTTCCTAAAAACACTATTTAATATCCATTACCCATTTATTACTACCCGTTTACCGATTAACCATTTTTTAAACTATATACTAACCTACTGTCTACTTAACCATACCTGCATCCCCCATACCCAACCCGTTAAGCCCATGTACCTGACCCGTTGCACCCCTTACTATTGCGCCATCACCTTCACCCCCTCTTAAACCCTATCTCTCCATCCACTATATAACCCATGCATCCTCTCCCCTGTGTGGCCCCGCAGCCGTCTGTGTCTCCCTCTCCTCGTCTCTCTCCATCCACCTCTCTCTCTCACCCTGTACTCCTCTGCCTCCCCTTGTCCTACCTGCTCATCTCCCTCCCCATCCCAGTGCATCCCTCCTGCTCACCCATCTTCCTCTCCCGCTCCCCTACCCCCTGCCTTCTTCAGCCACGACCGCAGCGACTTCCCCAGCAGTAGGCGACGACTGCAGCAGCGCGCAACTCCCCTGTGCCATCACGATGCCATGCCAACAACAGCCTGCAGTCCAGCCTGATCGTCCCGCTCCTCTTGAGCACCGACACCTCCGACGACGACTAACAGCAGCAGCGACGAGCACTTCCCTCCGTCGTGCGCTTGTTCTCCGTCATCCTCCCACCACCTTGCGCCACCTCCAGTGTCGCCAACCAGAGTGCACCCTAACGTCGACATCCCCTGCCCGCCACCCGCCGCCGGTTTTCGCCAAGCTAAGCCACTGCACACCCATTTTTGCCTGTTTTCTTTTGATCAAAGGTATGATCAAGTTCATCCTGGGCCTTCCGATCTTGATCATCTTGATCTTCATCATCAAGTGGATTCTTTGCCGTACGATCTCCTCTTGATCATCAGGATCATGATGATCATCAATTTCCCTTGATCGCAGCCGTTCGATTGATCGAACTTGATCTTCATCATTATCCTCATCATAAGGGAGATCTGACCGTCCGATCTGATCCGATCATCTCGATCTTGATCTTGGCCATCCAATCCGATCATGATCGTGACCGTCTCATCCAGATTCATTATTTGTGTGTTCGTGATTGGTTTGTGATCCGTTCGTTGTGTTTGAGTCCTGGGAATCTGTTCCTATTATTCTTGCTTTTGCTTCGTTTTCGTCGTCGTCTATCAGGCAAGTAACTTGTATTCTTTTCTTTGTATAATACAAGTACTAAATATCGCTTGTAGTATAGTTGGGTTCTAGAGACAAATTATGTGTGAAATCCCCTGTTGATCTTGTCTCTATAGTGATGATTTGACCATAGTTGTCTCACGATATACATGACATGAAATAACCTAGGATTGACCACATCTTGTTGCATATATGCGTGTTATTCATATGTTAAGTTGTTCTCGTTCGTATTATTCGTGGTAGACTTGTTGTGAACTTATGAAATACCCTATAACATGTTGCTTGGACATCTAGTATACGCTATCTCATGTTTGGTTGTGTTTTGGATGAGTTCTATGTGAACTAGTGGATTTTGTGCATATGCGATATTTTTAGTTTTGCTGGCTAGTCTGTTTTGAAAAGTAGTTTAAACCATATTAAGGTCAGTATTTAAAAATATTTTGTGAACATAATTTGTAGAGTATTCTGTCTATTTTCCAATCCTTTTGACGGATCTCTGTTTTGATGTTTGGCTTGCGAGTTATGTCTATTTTACTACCATGGTGTCGAAAGATTCCCATAGTTTGTTTTCTATGAATTCTGAAGTGTAATCTATTTTTATTTTATTATTTTGATCTAAAAATTTTCTCAGTACTTGTAGACCAGATTGGGATTAACCATGAAGTTTTATGGATTTATTTGATTTGTTTTACAAACCGTTCTATGTTTCCAAACAATTACTATGCTATCAGATTTTTCATATCGTTCTGTAAAGAACCTGATTTTCGACCTATTTCTTCTAGTTGTCTGTAAAATATTTCTGAATATGAAAGTTAGCCTACTGTGTCTATTTTATCACCCTTTTAGCAAATTTGGATTTGGGTTTATGGTTTGCGAGATATTGCTATTTTCGTACTGCTGTGTTTGTGATTTCAGATTTACAAAACTATCGTATCTTATTGTTTTCTGATTTTTGTCAACTACTCTATTTTTATTGGAAAATTATAAAACTTGATCTTCTGTTACTACAAATATAGGAGAATACCCCAGATTTTTTGTGGATTTAGTTTGCGAGTTTTCATGCTATTTTCCTATTCTTGAACACAATCTTCTTATTTCTGGCTGAACACGTTTTCTAGATTCAAACCTGTTTTGTGTTATGATTTTTTGAAATTCTATATGACTTATATATATTTACTGGATTCGGCCAGGAGTCTATTTTCCAGATTCTCTGACAGATCCAGGTTTGCATTTTGCGGCAACGGGAATCCCAGATTTGGTACAGTACTGTCGTGCTGTCCTGAACTAGAATTTTCGTTGTTCTAATCTTTTATGTGTTGTCTTTCACCTATGCATGTTTATTCTTCATCCTGTACATGTTACTTGATCATACCATGTTATTCTTGCTATGTTTTGTGACACATACATGCTTGTTTGATAATAATAACTGATAATCAAGCCGGGGTTTAAAGGGAAAGGTCTAATAGTGAAAAATACAGAAACGTGTACTCGGAAAGGGATCTATTGATCCTACGTGATATTTGGAGCTTGTGTAGTATCCCGTATTTTCAAATATTATTTTAAAGATTAAAAAATGAATTAAAATAATTTTCTGGAGATTTAATAAATATTTTCTAAACATTTATCTTTTCCACGTACGAAACACGTGCAAATATTTTTGGTGTAAGTAACCAATTTTATATTTTTAGTAAATTCTCCTAATTATTAGGGAGTATATTCTAAAATTGGGATTTTTTTTCTGAGTAGAGAAACTATTTTTATAAATACCTCGAAAGAGAGGGGCT
The DNA here is from genome assembly GCA_017893485.1 of Hemerocallis citrina. Lineage (NCBI taxonomy): Eukaryota > Viridiplantae > Streptophyta > Magnoliopsida > Asparagales > Asphodelaceae > Hemerocallis > Hemerocallis citrina. Next base: position 87,034,933 of record CM030359.1, read on the forward strand.
TTTATGTAAAAAAAAGCCGTTTGGATCTTAAATAAATTATGAAAATTTGTTTTTACTAATATTTTGGTTTTCCATGGTTATCATTTAAATTTAAATATATTTAGATTTTATTTAAAGTCGATTTGGTGAAGATTTAAACAAAAAGGGTGTTTTTGCAAATATGAAATTTATGTAGAGTCTTGTGCAAATATTTTTATGGAAAGTAAAAGTCAAATATTTTTATTGAAAAATATAATATGTATTATTATATATTATTTCTGATTTTTCTGGATTTTTATGAATATTTTATGATGTATTTGCAAATATTACAAAAGGGAGGGCTTTTGTACAAAATTGCCACCCTGAGCGGTAAATTCGAATTTTTATTATTTACTGGGCTATGCTGGATTGCTGAACAACTCAGTGATAAGAAGATTTGATTTGGTTTGATTTAGTTAACTTATTTTAACTATGAAAGGTTATATATGTAAAGTAATAAATTGAAAAAGAATTATTTTGCAAATGTATTTCTAAAAACCTAATTCCTTATTTCCAGCCTGTATAAAAGAGGGTGTGCAGCCGTCATTCGCTGCACAACACAAGTTTTATGTATTTTATTTTTCTTGGTGATTGAAGAGGAGATCTTGCATTCTTTGCAAAGAGGAAGATTTTGGATCTCACAAAAGAGAGGCTTTCTTATTGGATCTCTTCATTCCCAAGGTGAGTGACATTGTTTTGTTTATTTTGTTTGGGTATGTTGTAGATGAGTAGATACAATTGTTTGGTTGTTTTGTTTGTTTCTCTTTGATTTGTGTGCGTCATATGAGAACAATATGAATGTTTAGATTGATTGGATGATGAATATGTATATGTATGAATGGATAAAAATTTGGATCTCCTAGAAGAACTCTGGATATCTGCATATGAATGATGTTAGATCTATTGAGAACTTAATACAAAATGTTAGTGGACTAAGAATGTTAGATTTTCGTGGTGAACAGTCGACTGGTGAGTTGAAACAGTCGACTGCTACTGCTTAGGTCATATTTTCTTAAAATGTTGGATTAATGTTGATTTGATTGAGTTCGATAGATGCCATGCATAAATTAAATTAGAGATGAGAATTTGGACTATTGGTGAGTTGGATAAAAACAACTTGACCATGTTGAGGATAAATTGGTTTTGTTCATGGATCAACTATAGAGAATAGTTGAGATTTAGTTGAGGAATGTTGTGAATGATTAATGGTCTGGAGGACCAGGTTTTGAGTATTTGAGTTATGAGAATTTAAATTGGGGATTTGTGATTTATGTAAAATATGTTGTTTGAAATTGGATATCTCAAATACTAAGTTTTAATCTAATTATTTGGGTATTACTAAGATTTGGAAGATAATACAAAGTTTTTTTGTTATATGATTGATTCATAAAAACCTTAGTTTTGACATATGTACAACCTAAATTCTTCAAACTGTAGGCCGACAGTCGACTGATACGACCTTTCAGTCGACTGATACGACCCAGCTGCTACGAATATTAGTTTTCTTGAAATTGGGTTCTGGACAGTCGACTGACGACTTATACAGTCGACTGGTACCACCCAGATTACTTTCAAAGTTACTGTAGTTTTTCTCTCTGGTAAGTCGACCTATGACCTTTTGAGTTGACTTACAATACTTAGAATATTTTCTTAAAGAAATGTTGGAATTTCCTCTGGACAGTCGACCTATACTATTAGCAGTCGACTTCTACTATAATTAGGCTTATTTTCCGAAAATTACCGGATTTCTCTCTGGACAGTCAACTGGTGAGTTTTGCAGTCGACTGTAGATACTTAGATTTTATTTTCTTAAAAATGTTAGTTTTCGCTCTGGTCAGTCGACTGGTGCCTTTTGCAGTCGACTGGTTCTGATACTTTTCCTAAGGTATTTTTGATGTTCTTTAAACGACTAATTCTTTAAATGTTTTGGATCTATGACTTACTATTCGAAATATATTTCTTCTATAGAACATATGTTTTCAAGATACTTCATCGTTGGATTTGGATGTTGGAAATTTATAAGAATTGGGTTTAGTTGAGAGGAGGGATTTCTCCTCTGATCGTTTGACGATGGATTAGTGAGTTTGGTCCTGATTGAGGTCTCTAGGATTTGAGTGGGAGTCCTGTGAACCGGCAGTTGAGATTTATTGAGTTAGGCCTGAGGGGTTTTGGTTTAGTTGTTGTTGAAGTCCGGCAGGGTACACTAACACTAGAGATAGGGATTTTTGATGTCTTAATAATAACCTACTTAAGGATAGGCAGGGTGCATTTGTATGTACCGGGTGTATCTGCACGTTCGGGGTCTTGAAGGCCTATTCGTGGGGTACACAGCAGGGAGATGATTCTCCAGATATGTTCGCGTGATGAAAGCCTACGGGCCTATTCACGGAGCAGGCAGGGTGCATTTGTATGTACTGGGTGTACACGGCAGGGAGATGATTCTCCGGATATGTTTGCGTGATAAAAGCCTACGGGCCTATTCACGGAGCAGGTAGGGTGCATTTGTATGTACCGGGTGTACACGGTAGGGAGATGATTCTCCGGATATGTTCGCGTGTTGTGGGTCTACGGGCCTATTCACGGAGCAGGCAGGGTGCATTTGTATGTACCGGGTGTACACGGCAGGGAGATGATTCTCCAGATATGTTCGCGCGTTGTGGGTCTACGGGCCTATTCACGGAGCATGCAGGGTGCAGTTGTATGTACCGGGTATACACGGCAGGGAGATGATTCTCCGGATATGTTCGCGTGTTGTGGGTCTACGGACCTAATCACGGAGCAGGCAGGGTACATTTGTATGTACCGGGTGTATCTGCATGTTGGGGGTCATAAAGGCCTATTAGTGGGGTACACGGCAGGGAGATGATTCTCCGGTTGTTTTTTTGAGTTATCTTAATTGATGCTTGCGCGTCGGGGCGGTGATGCCTATTCGCGGAGTATCCTGAATCTTGATTCCCATCACCGTAGTAGGATTAGTTTCAAAATGAGGGGTTATCCCTAAGTCGTAGAGATCGTTAAGGGCTTGCACCGGACCTATGTAGAGTGGGATGCATAGACTCCGACAAGTATGCATTAGAGAGTCAGCATATAGAGATTGTGTTTTCTTGACTTGGTTTTATGCATGGGGTTTTCCTGTTTTCTATACTCGACACTTAGTCTAGCTTCACTTGTTGTTTTCAATCCATGATGTTTTCATGCTTTACATCTTTGTTATTTCTCATTCATTTATCCTTGTTGTTAATACATGTTGTTGATGACTTTATGTTTTATGATTCAATTATGTTGTATGTTTTTATGTCACTGACACCATTTATGGCTGACCGCTTTAATTTTGGGGGTTAGGGATCATCTCTAGCCTCATGTGTTACAGGTTATTGCTTAGAGTTTGGAGGTTGGATGCTTGAGATAGTTTTGGAGATAAGCTGACGTAATAGAGCTATGTGTAAAATTTTGTATAAAAAAAAGTGTTGTAAAAAGAATGTTGTAATTCAAGGTGCTTTGTATTCCGCTGTATTTGTAAAGGTTGATGTAATAAAAGTTTGGAATAAAATTATTTGTGTTTTTGGGCTATGTGTACTATTACATTGAAGTTGATGCTGGGATTGTGCCACGTATTTTCTAAGATATTATATTAGAAATTCGGGGCGCTACAGATTGGTATCAGAGCATGCTTCAATAGTAATAATAGACATAGTATGAAAACCAACCTAGGTGTGGACACTAGAGAGTGAGTACCTAGGTGTGGACATTAGAGTGTGAGTATCACATAGAGTTAGAGCATGATGTTATGGTTTGGGGTATGGTTGAGGTTTTGCCATAGGGTATGGTTGTGAATGTGAAATGTGTGTGATGCTCTAACTTTACCCTCGTTTTGTAGTATTCAGTAGAATGACAGGACCCAGAACCAGGAACGGTGGTAGCAATGAGGATGGATCTGGAAGTTCTCGAGGAACTGGAATTGATCTCGAGGCCGAATTTGCCAAGGTGTATCAGACTCTGAATGAGCTAATGGCATTTAATTTGGCGCAGAATCAGAATCAGCAGCAGAATCATGGATCTGGACCAGGATTGGTTAACGCCGATCCTATCAAGCCGATTGAGTCTTTTAAAAGGACGAGGCCGCCAGTTTTTGAAGGACAATCGGATCCGAGCAAGGCTGACGATTGGATTAGAAGAATGGAGATGATCTTCGAGGTATCGGAGACTCCGGCAGCCAATAAGGTGAAGTTGGCTACGATGCAACTGGAAAAGGACGCTGGTGTCTGGTAGGAATTGCTGAAGAGGACTTTGGGAGACCAGCCGATGACTTGGGAAGCTTTTTAGGAGGAATTCAGAGATCGCTTCTTTCCCCTAGATATCCAGAAGAAGAAGGCGACAGAGTTCCTGAATCTGCAGCAAGGCAGCATGACCGTGCGAGAGTACGAGACCAAGTTTGCTCAGCTGTCGAGGTATGTACCAGAGTTAATTGCGCACGAGGCGAAGAAGGCCAAGAAGTTTGAGCAGGGCTTAAGGCCAAACTTGAGGTCGAGAATGATTCCGTTCGGCATAAGGTGGTTCGACAAGCTGGTTAGGAGGGCAGCTATAACAGAGGAAGACATGGACCAGTTCCAGAAGAAGCAAGAGACTTGGAACAAGAAAAAGAGGCCAGCAGATGATCAGAATGGGAAGGAATTCCCAGTGAAGCAGGGCAAGTTCATTAGGCCAGTGCAGAAGGTACCCGCAGTTCATGGTGCAACTTGTTTCAACTGTGGAGAGACAGGTCATTATCGAGCAACATGCACCAACCCTCGGAAGGCGTGTTATCGTTGTGGTCGTGAAGGGCATATTCGATCATACTGTCTGCAGCTGAAGAAAGATGGTGCAGGGAAAGGAAAGGATCTGAGGCAAGGGCGAGTGTTCGCATTGACTGAGAAGGATGCAGGTAACTCAGGAATGTGACTCGTGTGTGCAAGAATTTTGAAATTTCTTTTGTATTAAGTAAAACTTTTATTTTGGGAATAATTGAAGATTGAGTATTTTTCTTCATGTAACAAGATTTATTTGGACTAATGGAATAAAGACAAAGGTTTTATTTGATACTGTTTTCTTGCATGCAATTGTGTCGCCCAATTATTGCTAGTCTTAAGTGTGGAGCTTAAGGTGTTTCCAGGCAAGGTCTTGTGGTGGCTATCCTTAGTCAGGTCCTTTCTAAGGAGGGAGTGGCCACTGATTCCTGGAAGGATGAAGCAGATGTGGAAGGTCAGAGTTGGATGCAGGAGTTCAGTAGTTGTTGCAGCATGGTTTCCGATGACAAGTTATCAGAGTTGCGCAGCAGAAGGTTGTTTTTCTGAATTCTTTGCATGATTGTGTTTCTTCTGAATGTTTGTATTTCTTTTGTAGGATTGCATTCTTTCGTGTGATTGTATTTCTTTAAATTATGTTTCATGAGTTTTCATTCCTTGTTGGTGTGTTTGTTTGGACCCCATTAGCAGTAGTTCTGAGGACAGAACTCTTCTAAGGAGGGAGTGATGTAGTACCCCGTATTTTCAAATATTATTTTAAAGATTCGAAAATGAATTAAAATGATTTTCTGAAGATTTAATAAATATTTTCTAAAGAGTTATCTTTTACACGTGCGAAACACGTGCAAATATTTTTAGTGTAAATAACCAATTTTGTAGTTTTAGTAAATTCTCCTAATTATTATGGAGATATTCTAAAATTGGGATTTTTTTCTGAGTAGAGAAACTATTTTTATAAATACCTCGAAAGAGAGGGACTTTTATGTAAAAAAAGCCGTTTGGATCTTAAATAAATTATGAAAATTTGTTTTTACTAATATTTTGGTTTTCCATGGTTATCATTTAAATTTAAATATATTTAGATTTTATTTAAAGTCGATTTGGTGAAGATTTAAACAAAAAGGGTGTTTTTGCAAATATGGAATTTATGTAGAGTTTTGTGCAAATATTTTTCTGAAAAGTAAAAGTCAACTATTTTTATTGAAAAATATAATATGTATTATTAGATATTATTTCTGATTTTTCTGGATTTTTATGAATAATTTATGATGTATTTGCAAATATTACAAAAGGGAGGGCTTTTGTGCAAAATCGCCTCCCAGAGTGGTAAATCTAGATTTTTCTTATTTACTGGGCTGTGCTGGATTGCTGGACAACTCAGTGATAAGAATATTTGATTTGGTTTGATTTAGTTAACTTATTTTAACTAAGAAAGGTTATATAAGTAATGTAATAAATTGAAAAAGGACTATTTTGCAAATGTATTTCTAAAACCCTAATTCCTTATTTCTGGCCTGTATAAAAGAGGGTGTGCAGCTGTCATTCGCTGCACAACACAAGTTTTATATATTTTATTTTTCTCGGTGATTGAAGAGGAGATCTTGGATTCTTTGCAAAGGGGAAGATTTTGGATCTCACAAAAGAGAGGCTTTCTTGTTGGATCTCTTCATTCCTAAGGTGAGTGACATTGTTTTGTTAATTTTGTTTGTGTATGTTGTAGATGTGTAGATACAATTTTTTGGTTGGTTTGTTTGTTTCTCTTTGATTTGTGTGCGTCATATGAGAAAAATATGAATGTTTAGATTGACTGGATGATGAATATGTATATGTATGAATGGATGAAAATTTGGATCTCCGAGAAGAAATCTGGATATCTACATTTGAATGATGTTAGATCTGTTGAGAACCCATTATAAACTGTTAGTGGACTAAGAATGTTAGATTTTCGTGGTGAACAGTCGACTGGTGAGTCGAAACAGTCGACTGCTAATGCTTAGGTCATATTTTCTTAAAATGTTGGATTAATGTTGATTTGATTGAGTTCGATAGATGCCATGCTTAAATTAAATTAGAGATGAGAATTTGGACTATTGGTGTGTTGGATAAAAACAACTTGACCATGTTGAGGATAAATTGGTTTTGTTCATGGATCAACTATAGAGAATAGTTGAGATTTAGTTGAGGAATGTTGTGAATGATTAATGGTCTAGAGGACCAGGTTTTGAGGATTTGAGTTATGAGGATTTAAATTGGGGATTTGTGATTTATGTAAAATATGTTGTTTGAAATTGGATTTCTCAAATACTAAGTTTAAATCTAATTATTTGGGTATTACTAAGATTTGGAAGATAATACAAAGTTATTTTGTTATATGATTGATTCATAAAAACCCTAGTTTTGACATATGTACGACCTAAATTCTTCAGACTGTAGGCCGACAGTCGATTGATATGACCTTTCAGTCGACTGATACGACCCAGCTGCTACGAATATTAGTTTTCTTGAAATTGGGTTCTGGACAGTCGACTGACGACTTTTACAGTCGACTGGTACCACCCAGATTACTTTTAAAGTTACTGTAGTTTTTCTCTCTGGTAAGTCGACCTATGACCTTTTGAGTCGACTTACAACACTTAGAATGTTTTCTTAAAGAAATATTGGAATTTCCTCTGGACAGTCGACCTATACTATTAGCAGTCGACTTCTGCTATACTTAGGCTTATTTTCCGAAAATTACCGGATTTCTCTCTGGACAGTCGACTGGTGAGTTTTGCAGTCGACTGTAGATACTTAGATTTTAATTTCTTAAAAATGTTAGTTTTCGCTATGGACAGTCGAGTGGTGCCTTTTGCAGTCGACTGGTTCTGATACGTTTCCTAAGGTATTTTGATGTTCTTTAAGCGACTAATTCTTTAAATGTTTTGGATCTATGACTTACTATTCTAAATATATTTCTTCTATAGAACATATGTTTTCAAGATACTTCATCGTTGGATTTGGATGTTGGAAATTTATAAGAATTGGGTTTTGTTGAGAGGAGGGATTTCTCCTCTGATCATTTGACGATGGATTAGTGAGTTTGGTCCTAATTGAGGTCTCTAGGAGTTGAGTGGGAGTCCTGTGAACCGGCAGTTGAGATTTATTGAGTTAGGCCTGAGGGGTTTTGGTTTAGTTGTTGTTGAAGTCCGGCAGGGTACACTAACTCTAGAGACAGGGATTTTTGATGTCTTAATAATAACCTACTTAAGGATAGGCATGGTGCATTTGTATGTACCGGCTGTATCTGCACGTTGGAGGTCTTGAAGGCCTATTCGTGGGGTACACAGCAGGGAGATGATTCTCTGGATATGTTCGCGTGATGAAAGCCTACGGGCCTATTCACGGAGCAGGCAGGGAGCATTTGTATGTATCGGGTGTACACGACAGGGAGATGATTCTCCAGATATGTTCGCGTGATGAAAACCTACGGGCCTATTCACGGAGCAGGCAGGGTGCATTTGTATGTACCGGGTGTACACGGCAGGGAGATGATTCTCCGGATATGTTCGCGTGTTGTGGGTCTACGGGCCTATTCACTGAGCAGGCAGGGTGCATTTGTATGTACCGGGTGTACATGGCAGGGAGATGATTCTCCGGATATGTTCGCGTGTTGTGGGTCTACGGGCCTATTCACGGAGCAGGCATGGTGCAGTTGTATGTACCGGGTGTACACGGCAGGGAGATGATTCTCCGGATATGTTCGCGTGTTGTAAAAAGAATGTTGTAATTCAAGTTGTTTTGTATTCCGCTGTGTTTGTAAAGGTTGATGTAATAAAAGTTTGGAATAAAATTATTTGTGTTTTTGGGCTATGTGTACTATTACATTGAAGTTGATGCTGGGATTGTGCCACATATTTTCTAAGATATTATACTAGAAATTCGGGGCGCTACAGCTTGAGATTTCGTTATTTGGAGCTTGACATGTGATTACTTGACACTTGCACATTTGACACAGAGCTTGATATTTTGGGTATTGAAGCTTGTTATTTGGTTATGTGGAGCTTGTTTGGAGCTTGTTATTTGGTTACTTGGAGCTTGATACCTATTACTTGAGAGCTTTTCCCATAGTACACTACCTTCTATGATCTACTATGATATCTAAAGCGAAATTGTTTGAATGTAGCAACAATGTAGTAAAAACAGGGATGCATGAAGTGCAACATAGATAGTAATAAATACAAGACTTGACATGATATAATACATGATACATGAATACCTATTACATGCTTGCCTGTTACATGTTTACCTGCTTGCTTCACACTTGCTACTTATTACTTGTACATGATACATGATACCTGATACTTGTTCACTCTATACATGTTTAGATTATACTTGATACTTGTTACTTGTTTACATGATACTTGTTCACTTGATACTTGATACATGCTACTTGTACTTGTTCACCTTCCATGCTAGTTGTTATATTTTGATATCATGCTTATTCCATGTTATTAGTTAGTTTTTTCTATGTACTTGTATCCTGCACTACAAGCGGCCCCTAACTTGTATTGACAGGAGTTTGTTTTCTTTTTCCTATTTCTGCAATTTATTAAATTGCAGATTTTAGAGATCAACTGCCAGATGGAATAGGCAAGATGAGATACTAGATGCTGGAGTTTTGCTATCATGATTTTCCTGCTATTATTATTAATTCCTATTGCTATTTGAACAATTGTATTTTTGCAACTTGGATTTATTTGTATTTGGACAATGTGACCCAGGATATTGACTTGTTCAGATCTGGATTATTTGAGATAATAAAAATTTGGTTTCATGTATTCTTCTTGGTATTTTGATTCATATATGCATGCTTGGTTGATTTCTTGCGCTTCCGACTCTGATTTTCTTGTAAAATGTTGTAAAGATCATGACGGCTTATGGATGATGAAAATCATTCGTTGGGCTTTTGTCGCATATCCATATTCCGTATTCTCTTTTTGGCAAGCGGGGCGTGACAAGGTTGTTTTTTTTGATTCATTAGATCATGCTTCAGGTCTAGACTTGTTCATATCAATACCATGCCTGTGATGATATAGTTGATGATGTAGTTATTCATGTTGGGATCATAGCTGCCCTACATGAGAGTACCAGATTTTTTCTACAACATAAATTTATAGGCTCATGTGCCAGTAAGAAGCAATACACAATTGACTTTTCTTTCAAAAAAGTACTTTATGATGTATACACCAGTGTATCAAGAATCGTCCGAAACATATTGGTTGTAAGCTTAGTCTTGATTTAGAAAGGACAGTTTTCCAAGCTTATTGGTATGTGTCCTCCTACTAAGCTACCTCCATCACATTTAGGAATCTCCACAATTTTAGAATAATTAAACCTTCCTATATCAACATTACCAGCATGGAGTGCAGAGATCATTACAAACAGGTCATTCTTGAAAATATCCCATAAATTGTAATAGAAACTCATGGAGAAGCTGCTCTGGTCCAGTCCAGGTGCTTTATCAAAGCTCATGTCCAGGATCTTTATCAGAGTTCATGTCAAAAAGTGCCTTAATCTCTTCTATTGAGATTAATGCTTCAGGAGTATTGTGGGATTGAAATTGAACTAGATCTCAGAGTAGATTGGTCCACACTACAGAATCTAAAGAAATAGTTATTCAAAACACTCTCTAATGTGCTGGCTGGAAGTGAGGATGGAATAATTTGCAAGCACACAAAATCACAACAAGTAGTATAGTTTAAAAGAAAAAAGTGACAAACCCACAAGGACTAATTATTTAATTGAGTACCAAAATTTACTAGATTAACTACTATTTGGAAAATCGAAAATTGGTAAAAATAGCAACTAAATTAAATTAAACTAAAGTAAGAAAATCAACTAATTAAAAAGAACAAAATCAGAAATTTTATGGTTTATTAATATCAAAACTAAATCTAGGACTTTTGATTTCATCTAGTTATCCCACACAATTCATAATTCCAACAGACTAAAAACTCTACTTTTCCAAGTTGTGGACCAAAATTCCCCCAATGTCTTCTCTCGAATAACACCAAACATACTGCCAACTCATAATTCGTCATATCTCTATGCAAATTTAATTATTTGAAGATTCTTTAAGTTCTATGGATTTTTTTATAGTCACATTAATCTCGGTAAATTATCTCTAATTTCGTTCAATCAATGGTGTTTAAGTCTATAATTTTAAATCACAAGTTACCTATCGACATCCCCCAGGATTCCCTAAATCATGCAATAGTTGGCCAAATGATTACATGCATTAAGATCAAAAATTAAACACACAACCATGGAAAAATAGAAGAATAAAATAACATGGAATTCAAATTGTGTTCTCAAAACTAGGCTACATCGAAGCCCTAGAAAAATAAAATTATTTCATGATAATTTTGCAACTAATAAAAATCATATTGGATTTCATTACAAAAAAATAGAAGAGAGAAGAAAGAACTCGTTATTGCTTGAGGCCAGAAATTAATCCTCGAGCTCCTCCAAAAGATCAAATATAGGCAAAAAGAAACAATTTTGGTAGCAACTTCTTCCTTTTCTCTCTTTTACTCCTCGAGACTCGTGCAGCAACTCTTCCTCTTTATCTTTTCTTCAGTCGCAACTCAGAGCCGCCTCTCCATGGAATCCCATGCTGCAAGCCTTAATTATATAGGGTGAAAAATAGGCTTTATAATAGGATTAAGATAAGTTAATTAAATAATTAGTAAAAACCAAAGATTTATAATAATCTTTTGAATTTTAATCTAATCATACCAAATAATCATCATCGAAACACCATTCATCCGGCCATTCTTATTTTTAATTTTTTTTTATTACACAATTTCATTCCACCTCCTAGTTGACCATAATATTTTTTATTTGTTCTTCGAAAAGCTAATTTGTAAAAACGTGCATTTGAGTGCTTGAGTTATCCAGAAATCTTCACATAATATCAATTTTGAATTCTTGAAATCTTTATTCTTGTTTCCTTCCTTAATTTCACCAAAGCGCCCATCTTTTGCACCTATTCATCTCATTCCTTCAAAATTAAACAAATAAATAAAAATAAGTTGAATGAGGATAAATTTTAAAGAAATAAACGAGAACTCGCAACTTTAATGCGTAAAAGGAGTAATAAAGTTATATAAAAATTACACGCATCAGATCGTCTCCCTGCATCAAAGAGTGTATATATTCTTTTTTTCTACCATTTGCAAGAAAATGAAAAAATATTTTGTTTGCATCCCCTCTTTGATCCAAGTGACTCCAGACCTTTGTATCCAGTATATAGTCTCTACTTGCAATGCATTTTCAGATTCTTTGCTACATGAATCTTTTCCAAATGGATTAAGAGAAGGTAGTATCCCACGGAGGAGTAAAGAGGAATCTATCTAATCTTGCTAATGCTGGATAGGCTCTGATATTGGACCAGGTAAACTTCCTCCTAGTTAGGGGCAAGTCAATCAGCTCCATGGTATGATTGAAGTCTCTAAAAGCTCTCAAGTCTCTAGGTGAACCACTCCTTGTGCTTATCTCCTCATTAGTGATGGTGAGATTGAAATTCCCACACAACACCCACAAATCACACAAATCACTCCTCTATGTAATCTCATGAAGGCAGGCTCTCTATCATCCAGTTTAAAGGGAGCATAAACAGTAGTTATAGACCACTCCTGACCATCATTGCTATTTCTAAAGGAAGCTGTTACAGAGAAAATCTCATTGGCAAATAATGTACAATCTAAGAGATTGTCATTTGCACCCCAAAAAAGAACTCGTATGAGTGTAATTTCTACATGATTTTATTGCTCTTTTTACTCATTAAAATTGTGAGTTCTCGATTATTTCTTTGAATTTCATCTTCTTTCTACTAAATTTTATGTATTTATTTATTTTTGAAGGAATGAGATGGATGTTAGGATTATGGACTCAAATACACGAAGTAATGCAAAAAAGTAGCAATAACAACACCTAGAACTTGCACGACTGTTTCGAACCAGAAGATGGACGAATCTCAATTTTTTACCCAAAAGAAAAATGTAACACCCTGGCCCCAAACTCAGACAATTTAATATATTTATTAGTTCAACTGCCCACCACAGACTGCCTCTCAAAAGGTGATTAACCAATTAGGTTACTCCTGATCATAGACAATATTATTTATTATTTAATTATTTAAAAATTCTCCCGATGTGGGACAAATCAATCCTACACTGCCACTTCTCTCATGTGCCAGCACACAGCCGGGCCCCACGCTTAGGCCCCACCACCGCTAGCACACCTAGGACAGCCCACAGTCTGCCCCATTTCCTTCCTGGGCCCCCACACACCACGTCACCCACGTGACTGCAGTAGCCCCCATCTCATTTAATTAAACCCCATTATTACCATTTTGCCATTCAACATTATTACCTTTATGTCATTATACCTATAATGTCATTATACCTATATATATATATATATATATATATATATATATATATATATATTATACTAGTACTAGATTTGCCCGTGGCCGGCACGTCTTCAGAACGATACAACATATGAAAAGTCTTGTAAACAGTAAATCAACAATTGTGTAGCAGAAGTTTGAATAGTATCACAATAATTAGTTGTAAATAAAAGTCCATGTTTCCATATATATATATATATATATATATATATATATATATATATATAGAGAGAGAGAGAGAGAGAGAGAGAGAGAGATAATTAAATAAATAAATAAATTATTTTGGGGGAAATTTAAATTTGAGTTTTGGGGGAAAACTTTTGGGAGGAAAATGTGTTTTGTGAAGTTAGATTTGGGCCTTTGATTTTGGGTGGATTAAAGAAGAGCCACTTGATAGCTTTCTTTGTGTTTTATTACATAGATATTATACCTCCACAAAATACGGGGTGTTACACACAACCCCTTTAAGAATTCAGCGTCCTCGTTGAGTACGGGGCATGCAACCTAGTGCAGGATCTCCTTTCTAGTCGATGTGGAGCTGAGTACCCGATTCGCTAATTCTAGGCCAGCGCACTGACCTCATCTCCCTCTCAGGCATACATCTCACTGATGTGGAGTGGAGTACCCTGATTCAGCTAATTCTAGCGTACTGTCCCTGGCCAAACGACCAGCGTACTGACCTCAGCTCCCTCTCCGGCATACATCTCACCCACTTTTACCCACACTCGGTGTATGTAACCCTCATTACCGCAAATACATATTTCCTTAGTATTTTCTGTATTTTAATATTTATAAACTCAGTATTTGTTAAATTTGGCTTAGATTTATATTAAAGTATTTTCCAATTGACAATTATATTTATTTTTGAACAGCGTTGTATTTTAACTTTGGTTTACAATCCTAATTGATCGATTGTTTATTTGAGTTCAAATCAACTGTGTCATTACTATTTAGATTATTTTAATGAATTGGTTAAACCCCAATTCCTATTTTATACAATCTTATTATTATTATCATTGTTATTATTGTTACTATTATTATTATGATTGTTATTGTTATTGTTATTATTATTGTTGTTATTATTATTATTATTAGTATTATTATTGTTGTTATTATTATTTCTTTTGATTGTATGTTAAAAATCCATGTTTTGTTGTTGTGAAAGCCTGCAGATTTTGATCCATCTATTATTACTACTATTATTTTTAAGTACAAACCAAGTTTTATAGTCATGAGAAGACCCGAGTACATGAACCGTGAATTCACCACCAGTCTAAAACGTTCACTTGTTTGCTTGCGCAGAACCGGTGGAATGAGACGCAGTAGTACGTGCACTAGATAGGGTAATAAAATGACTAATAACCCGCACGTGACATTCATGCTCGACCCCGTATACCTGTCATCAATATTGAACCTGAATTGAAATTATTAATTAAATGCATGATTCAACATAGACCCTTGACATTATTACCAATCTTTGATTTTCTTATTGACTTTGATTCCGTCCCTTTTTTTTTGATATACCATGTTCCTATTATTCCCTATTTTTTCTACTTGCTGTCCACGACTTGCTCTAAGGATATTATTTTCTCTTTTTAGATCACGAGTTTACAGGTACTGAAGAAACAATACCAGAAGGAATTGGTGAGCAACGATTCTAAAAGATGGAGTCCAAGATTGGATTGCTTGAATCATATTTATGCTATTTTTCCCTTTGAATATTGTTATTGATTTTATACTTTGTATTCCGGGCGTGTGTGTCCCGAAGTTTGTTTTTATCCTAGATATTGGATTATTATTTGGATTATTTCATTTATTATCGAAGTTGTTCTTTGTTTATGTGATTATATTTCTCTTGCGTGGTTGTATTCTCTTGTATATTGTTGAGTTAGATTGGTACAGCTTATGGATGGTGTTTACATCATTCGCTGGGCCTTCGTTACATACTCATATTCCTGTATTTTGGGAAGCATGGCATGACAGTGTAGAAAGTCGGTTCTGATACCATTTCTAACACCTCGGCCCCAAACTCAGATAATTTAAAATATTTATTAGTACAACTGCCCACCACAGGTTGCCTCTCAAAAGGTGGTTAACCAATTAGGTTACTAAATGAGTGGTCATACGCCTGTGCCTCACCACCGCCAGCATACCAAGGAATGCCCACAGTCTGCCCCTCTCTTTCTTGGGCCCCCACACGCCACGTCACCCATGTGATTTCAGCAGCCCCCATCTTATTTAATTAAATCCCATTATTACCATTTTTACATTCAACATTATTACCCTTATGCCATTATATATATATATATATACATATACACACTAAACTATATTATACTAGTATATTATACCTCCAAGAAATACGGGGTGTTACAAAAATTGTCGGTCTTCGAGTCTTCTTCGAAATGAGTGGTTATACGTCACAAACAGTGTTCTGTAGCTCCAGGAAAAATCATTTTTCTACAGATGCACGTAGAAAACATCAAGTTAGTTATCGACCGCGCATAAACGAAGTCGACCGCTAAACTCTCTATTTGGAGAACAGAAAAACGCAGTCGACCGCGTTGGGACTGATTTTATATTTTGAGTGCAGGTTTCGGGTCCAATGGGTTGTCTTTGTATATATTTTTTTAGGAATTCTTTGGGTGCTATATATAGATGCGGATGTGAGCTCTAGGGGAATTAGAAAGAGGTTGGTGGCTAGGAGAATTGGAGGAGAGGACTCATCACACCGTTGGAGAGTAAGAGCCATAATGTTCGTCATGAGTTTTTTATTCTCTTCTATTATTTATTATGCAATATAATACAAAGTTTGTTAGTTTCAAACTTTCTATGAACTAATTTTATTTTTCTAGGGCTTTGATGTAGCATAGTTTTGAAAACACAAATTTGAACTTCATGTTATTTTATTCGTATACTTCTTCATGGTTGTATATTTAATTTTTGTTCTTAATGCTTACAATTGTCTAGCCAACTACTTTTTAATTTATTAAATCATGGGGGATACCAAGAGGTAACTTGTGTATTGAATTCTAGAATTTAACACCATTAATTGAGCGAAATTAGAGATAATTTACCGTGAATAATGTGACTGTAGAGAAATCCATAGAACTTAATGAATCTTCAAATAATTAAATTCGCATAGAGATGTGACGAATTATTAGTTGGGTATATGTTTCGTGTTATTCGAGAGAAAAAGTTGAATAATTAAGGGATTTTGTTCTACAACTTGAAAGAGTTTCATGAAATTATGAATTGAGTGGGATTAGCTAGGTGAATACAAAAGCCCTAGAGTTAGTTTTGCAATTAATAAACCCTAAAATTTTAGAATTTGTTATTTTTAATTATAGATTGTTAGATATTACGTTAGATATTATGAGAGATATTAGTTTAGTCTCATATCGAATAATGTATTGGTTTAGTCTTCCCTTCTCTACTATATAGGAGACATATTGTACTCAGTTAATTCAGTCAATAAGAATTCAATCCTTCCTACCCCTAATTCTCACATGGTCTCAGAGCCTATAGTCCTATAAGGCCTACACTAATTTTATCATCGTTGTTGAGGTGGGTGGAGTGGTTCTCGCCTTCATTGGAATCACTCCACCTCTCGACATCCTTCTCTCGATCAAATCCCAATAAAACTAATCTTTGCTGCCTTATCCCAACACAGGTGCCACCACAGGCCACCGGTACACCCCCACTAATCAAATCAGCCGCCAAACCCTAACCCTAATCCACAAAAACAATAGTTGCGGCAAACCCATCTTCAATAACTCCCCCGATTTCAACAACAACCTAGACTGCAACAACTTCGGCGAACCTCGAATACATCACCCTTGGTGACCTCAAATCAATAATTCTCCGCTCCATCATGCTCACCAACGTCAACCCGTTCATTGGAATCCAGGGCTGCGTCGCCGGCACCACCATCGCCGGCGCCACCGCAAGCCACCGGTGCACCCCGCCATCACACCCCACCACAAGCAACAGCCCATCTTCTCCATCTTCTCCTTCTTCCCAAGCTCTAACAGAAAGGGGATAAGGATCAATTCAGATCGGGTTTTCTGGTGGTGCATTTCGGTGTTTCTGTAACGTCCCGGATCCCCGTTATAGGATATCTGTGACATCACCAGAATCTTTTCCTACAAATGCATCTCAACACAGTAAATAACCCAGAAATTTAAAAACTTTTAGTGCCAAATAGAATTATTACATCAATAGTTACAACCCTTATCTTGTTCTTGAACAAGGAATACAAATTACATAAAGTTATTACAGCTGATTACAAAAATATTTCAACTCCCCTTGCGAAGCTATCGGCTGTCTTCCAGAATGATGATCGGCCGGTCGCTGCCTATAATTTTGCTGAATGGTTTATCTGCCTCCCTGGGACTTGTCCCTCGGCTTGAGCCTTCTGCTGCGCGACTCTGATATTTCTACACCCGCTCAAATGGTAGGTATGTATACTGCCATCCCACTTGGATGCCCTGTTAGGGTTATATACTGAAAGCATCACTTTTGTATTAACTTTATTTCTTATTTTTTGAATGAGAATTATATGGGCATATGTTTGCATATTGTGTTTATTATAATATTAATGCAAGTATCTGATATTCTATAAGGTTGATAATATGGTGTGAGGTGACACACAGAAGATCATATTAGCAGTTCCCTATGGAAAATATAAATGGTTCACAACCTAGATGGACTTGGACAATCCATTAGAAATGTTGTAGTGTAATCTGGTATTAGTCTATCTTGACTATAAGTTTACACTAGTACACTTTGTGTGTATTGAACAAGACCACTTGAGATTGTTCTCTTTGTATTGACTACAAAAGAGAACAAACATATCTGTTATTATGGATGCTTATGCTCTTAATCCAGATATAATAACAGACATGTATATGCAGTGTGCATTACTTTGACTCATAAAAGAGTGAGATTCATTATGGATCAACAACCTCTATGAATTGGGTAATAGCATTGTATGTATGATGGGCTGTTGATTGTAAAAGAAATCCATGTCCCGATACGTCGGGTTGATGATGTCCCCTTAAGGAGCTTATAAGGATTGTCATGTAAACCCTGCAGGTGGATTACATCCGACATGACAAATAAAGTTGAGTGGTACTACTTAAGGATAAAAGATGTCGACCAATATAGTTGTCAGTAACTTAATTTGATCGACGGACATTCGATATCTTAACATGGGGAGCTGAACGAGCATATAATAAAAGGAGCCCATAAATATAATTTGGGATTAGGAAGGTAGTGCAACAATAGCTCTTTAGTGGACCGAGCTATTGTTAATGGGCCTGGGTTGTGTGTTCGGGCTGAACACGAGATACCCAGATTCGTTAGGAGACCTAACCCTAATTTCTCCTCATGGTCCCTGCCGTAGCCTTATATATATCCTCTATTCTCTGGCCGTCAAATCATAATCAGAGATAAGAAGTTTTCTCTAAATTCGTGATTCACGTAAGGAGAGAAAGAGAGGTCAGCCAAGGAGAAGAAAGGTTGGGAGACCGTCGCCAACACGACATCCAACCCGAGGAAGGAATACGTGCAGAAGATCTTGGGGTCGCTGACAGCTCGAGGTTGCTAGAAACTATCGTCTTCTTATCGCAGGTATAATTCGTGAACCCTAGATTCCGCTATAAAGGGTTTGATCACGTATTAAATCTATTAAACTTTTATGATCGATACGCACACCAATCCGTGGTCCTGGGAATCATCGCAGTTCCATCATGCCCTACTGGCCTGGCTCTCCTGCCCTCATAACCCGGTATCCGATACTTAATTAAGTGGGCACGTCAGTAATTCTACTGACGCAAAGCTAATATGAAAATAGCGATCTCCAACCGTCACACCCGCAATTCATCTTGAATGGAAAAGAATGTGTATCCTGATTTCCTAGTGTTCGTGTATGCCATGACTTAAGGACTAATGCATAAAATAGAGTACACGACAGATGCACTTAATCTAATGTCAGTAAGACTCTGGACACACATACATCCCATACTACATAAGTCCCAGATCAAGCCGTTTCTCCAGTTTCAGGGATTCGAACCCTCGCCATACAATGCATTCTGCTATTGTACACTTCCTGTTCCTGATAGTACAACATGATTGAGGAAGCATATAAAAACAAATAATTCGGGGAGCTACCCCATTGTCACCAATAATTGTTGCATCGAACCATCCTCAAAAGCTATGACGAACTTACAGACATGCAGCAGTATATCCATTGCGCAGAAGATCCATTAGGATCCGTTCGTGTCCACAACATAGAACTTGACGGTTTCGAAGGTCTAAAACCCCCTATCTGCCAGGAAATCGACATCCCATTCTTACCATGGTACTTTAGGAATCAACAGTGCAAGATACGACCCTAAGGATGCGATATAATTCAAATGAAGGTAAGCATACTCATAACCATTAATTGTTGATCATTGACAGACTCAAGCATCGATACACCAAACACAAACCGACCAGAGCTATACTCTAACTCCCTCATGTCCACCAGGATTACTTTGCACAGGAACTTGTCTAAGTTTCAAATAAAATGTTAAAAATATCATTAAAAACCCAATAGCTCATGATCACCAAACTGCAGTATGCAGAGGGTTCCTCATCAATTGTCCGATGAAATAGTTCAAGAAATAGCATTAGCTGTGACCTAAGCTACGCACATCGGAATCCAACACACTCAGAATTTCTACAGGGGTAGGGAGTTCCACTGCAATCCCCTAGTGAACGGTTCCCTCAAATTTTATAAGGAACTCAAGTCCCCAAGCTAACTTAATCTCGAAGTCAAACTAAACAACAGGTTGCTAAATTTGTAACGACCATAACTTCCAGCACACAATTCGAAATTTACTTGATACCCCCATTCTGGAAAGATAAGATCCTAGTCTACAACTCTCCAGTTAATTATTTCCTCAAATTCAATCCTTTTGACACCATAAAACCTCATACACTCTCAGCTTGTACGTTCTTTCATGCACTCGCTGCATCCTTCCAACATCATAAAAATTTGTTCGCTAATCGGAATTACTTGATTTTGGGTTCTATGGAAAGGTGGGAGTATCTACTACAAATTCTTAGTTGAATTCATCCTCATATTCCATCTCTAATGTCCTCAAAAACCCAAAATTCCATCGGGTGCACAAATAGGAAAAAATTGATTTTTTTTCAATAAACAGGGCATAGACTAGACTGGATCTGTCATAGTCTTTGAAAAATCATAACTCTCAACCTACAAACTGGAATTACAAAATTCCAGTTGGGTTAGAAAGCTATGACTCCCTACTACGTCTCTTAGTCGGTCAAATTTCCAAATTCTTAACAAATAATTCCAGAATTTCCCATCTTCATAGGCTAGTTGATTTGTACTAGGCTGAACCTAGTTCACTTTGAAATACAATATCAAATCCACCTTAAGTCCAATGCTCATAAGATTTGAGATTCTTAATCCACACATATACCATTCCATTGTGTCCAAAATTTGTATTCAGATTCATCTCCCACAATGAGTTATGACTCCTCAAAGTTAGCATACAATTTCAGCTCCTCTTTCAGCAGGGTATTTACTACCCCTTACTAAATAATTTTGAAACCTCATCAAACGACCTCTAAAAACTCTAAAAGTTGAGAATCATCAACTAGAATCCTACCATAAGATACTTCCAAAATTTCATAGTAGTATCATAAACACACAAGGAGTTATGACATTTTGAACCTCTGTCCAATAACAGTCAGCTTCAGCCACCACTTCCAGACCAGTTATATTCTACAATTTCTTTGAGGTATCAAACTACATCGGAAAATTTTGAAAATAAATAATATAGTTGTAGACACATACAAGAGTGTCCAAAAAATAATTCAGCCCAAAATACCCAGCCAATTTCGAGTTACAAAATCGAAAAGATATCACAAATTTCACACAACAGAAGTTCCCTTGACTGCTTATTGTCCGAAAATTGGGCTATTGTTTGGGTTATCAAACAGACTCCAAATATTATGAAAAAAAATCATGGATGCTCTACATATATAGAATAAAAAATTCTCCAAATTTGAGCTCAAAATTCCAAACCGTTTGAGAGAGAAAAATTCTCCAACTCACCCTTACAAACATGCTTCTAACAATTACATGGAAGGATATCTTCTACCACATAAATTAATTTTTCTTAGCATGCTAACTTCCCATACATGGCGAAAAGATTTCTTTTAGCTACTACCACATGCCAAAACTCACATACACACAAAAACTAAAATTTAGAGTTTAGAAGATCTCCCACATGTAGTTACAAAAAGGGTCTCCTAGTAGCTTGCTTGCTCCTTGCTCCTAGCTCTTGTAGAACTTGGCCAACACCTTCTCCTTCTTTACTAATCTTTTCCTCCACCTGTACCGAAGACTCCACCTTTTTCTTCTTCTTTCATTCTCTACCTTATTATTTTTTTGAAGCCAAAAAAATAAAACAAGAAGACGAGAAGAAGTGAAAAGATGAATGGAGGGGTTTTTATAGGAGATGGAGAGTTAGGGTTTTGGGGAAATGGGGCCGGCCAACTTCAAGGAGATGGAGGGCTAGGATGGGAGGATCTAGGGTTGAGTGGGAATAAATGGATGAGAAGAAGAAAACACACATCTTCTAAAAGCTCACGGGAAGCTTCATGGAAACTTCTTGGAACCTATAAGTCAACTTCACATGGTAAATTATCTTCACCATTGGATCTTCATCAAGATCCAAGCCATGATATGATGCTAGGGTTCCTAACCCTAGGTTAGGTCAAGGGTCCCTAGGTCATCATATCCTAATTCTAACCCTTGTGCTCAATTCCAATCCACATTCAATTCGAGCACTAGTTCAAATTAAAAAATAACCAATATATATAATTTAAAAGCTATAAAAATATATGTTTTGTAGAAATTATAATCTTCTCCCAGAATTGTCCAGTCAAAATAATTGAGACAAATCCAGATATCCCGAGTTTACCTCATCGGGTTTAGAACAGCTCATATGTCTGAAATCACTTAATAAAAGCTGATAATTATTAGAAAAATATGTAATCGTGTGCAATACTCATACGTGCACAGATTACAATGCAAAAATAGCTATATGCTAATTTGCGGGGTATTACAGTTTCGTGTTCAGGGATAAGAGCAGATCCAAACAGATCCAAACAGCTTATCCAAACACCAAATCCAATCCATTCACGCAGAGGAATTTCTTTGGTTGGGAGTTTTTTGTTCTGTATTCGGGCTGTTGGACAAAATCCAGATCCAATCCAAACACCAGATTCAGATCCAATCAAGTGGAGGCATTTCATTGGTTGTGTGACTGTTGTTGTGTGTTCGGGATCAGATAGCAAATCATTATTGCCACGGTACTGACCTATTCAGATCCAAATCCAAAACCCTAGTTTCCACCAAATAATAATAATAATAATAATAATAATAATAATAATAATAATAATAATCTTGCAGGTTCTTTCACCTTATACAGTCTTCGTCAGCAAACTCACACTGAGTTTGAGAGGGGGAGATATTGAGATCATCCCAGTTCCTGTCTCTCTCATCCCACCTTCCGTCGATGCCCACCACCCTCTGACTGCTTCTCTCGACATCATCTTAGTTCCCGACGTCATCCCAGATTCTGACGTCAACATCAACCACCACTACTTCTGTAATACCCCAGAAATTTAAATGTATTATTATGAA